>CM038048.1:15797103-16997103 GCA_021397845.1 Areca catechu
TGCAGATTATGTGTTCAAATAATCTTCTCATCAAATGATGAAAAGAGAAGAGAGAAGGGGGGGAGGGGGAGGGTGCTGACAAGCCCTCTAAATTAAAACCATAAAATTATTAAGAGGATGAAAGTGAGAAAATTTAGTATGACATTATTTGTAGAAATTTATACAGAATAATTCTTTAAAAATAATGCAACTTTGCACAACATTTGTAATAGCAAAAAGAAATGTTGTCATCCCTAAAACTCTTTAAAAATAATACAACTTTGGACAACATTTGTAATAGCAAAAAATAAATGTTGTCATCCCTAAGTAAGTTTAGGGTTGTTAGGACTTAGGACATGTTTCCAAAAAGGCAAAGAATTTGTAATTTAGGGTTGTCATCCCTAAATTAAAATCCTAAAATTTTTAAGAGCATGAAAGTGAGAAATTTAGTAAGACATTATTTCTAGAAATTTACACAGAATAATTCTTTAAAAATAATGCAACTTTGCACAACATTTGTAATAGCAAAAATAAATGTTGTCATCCCTAAAATTCTTTAAAAATAATGCAACTTTGGATAACATTTGTAATAGCAAAAAATAAATGTTGTCATCCCTAACTAAGTTTAGGGTTGTTAGGACTTAGGACATGTTTCCAAAAAGGCAAAGATTGTGTATGAAGGCTTTCAACATTTCAAACTTATAAGTTTGACGTTTTCCTAAATTAGAAAATTTTCAATAGGAGTTGATATTTTTAAAATTCTTGGGTTGTGCAAAACAGAATTTTCAAGTATGGACAAATCTTTTTAATAAAATAGAGGAAAAAGGTAAGTAGGATGACATTCTACTAAAAGCAGAAAACTCTCATTTCATAATTTTGGGGCTTTTCAGAAATTTCATTGTACAACCAAATATCTAATATAATAAAATCATAACTTTTAGTCTCAAATAGAATGCAAAATCATTATATACCATGATTTTGTATTACAATCTAATGCATCTTGAATATCTTGTAGGGAGAAGGAAAACACGTTTACAACAGAAATATTTGAACCCCATTCCCCCTCCCACCCCCAAACCCAAAGAGAAAAAAACAAAGAAAAAGGAAAAATATTCAAGGGATAAACATAATAGATTCATAAGAGAAATGATACAAAGCATCTACATATGTTATTATTGTGAAGGAACTTTTGTAGCAGTTGCCATGCAAAAATTTAGATATATAATTAAGCACAAAGATAGTGGTTTACAAATCCGAGATTTTGTTCACCGCACAAAATCTAGTAAAACCTAGTAACCCTAATTCAGAATCATCAATGTCGAATACTGTGACATACAAGAAAGACAAGTATGTCTTAATGTTCATATGCAGACTTTTAGCACTTGATCTGATAAAACAGTAAATTTACATAACACCCATCTCTATAGTAATTGTTTCTAAGAACTTCAGTAACCACTGCTTATGGGTGAACTTTTAATGTGTCATAGCAAGTTGAAAACACAATACAAGAAGTAAGTGTGATTGTAATTCTATCAATTATGCTATCAAGGTATAAGTGGTAAAAAGGTTAAGGGTAATAGGCAAAGTTTTATCTAATTTGAACGTGCATTCGACAAACATCTTAATGCATTTTGCATGTATAAGCAAATGAATACTAACTTTGACAATTGAACACCCCACCCACCCACGCCCCCACTTGAGGAAAAGAAAAAAGAACAAAAACAATAAGAGATAAATTATAAAAAAAAATAGAAAAAGCAATTAACTAACAGTAGAGAAGAAAAAGGAATGGATCCTATGAATCTTTCCAGGTTGAACACCTCAACCATCTAATATGTACATGAGACTGAAAATTATCAGAATCAATTTATTAATTATTAATTATTCGACAACTAATAATAGTTCATTAAAATGTTTTAATGACATAAATTTGTCATGTCAGGATAACTGTATCTTGGATCTTGATTCACCAGCCTCGGGGAGTAATGTGAGTTACCACCTTAAAGGTATGTATGATCGTTATATAATTGTGTTTTCTAGCTATGCAATGTTTTGGATTTCATCTCTGTTAGAGATCTTTGGATTGATTTGCTATCCTTCAGTTTATCATTTTATTTAGCTATCCATCAAAACCTGTCTTTATTCATATTACGATGTAAAAACCTATTGGTAAGAACTATCATCTAAGAATAAATGTTTAGCTCCAGTTTTCCTATTTTTGACAAAGACAATCATTTAGAGAGAGAGAGAGAGAGCTGTCCAATGCTGAATTATGATATTAATAATTCCAAAATTTCTAATAAACACGTTGTGAATAAAATTTCTAGTTTTTTTTTACAACAAAATATATGCAAAAACATCAGACTAAATTTATTACATCTCTACATAAAGATGCTTTTCTATTATTTTTATTAGATTTTTTAATACTTTCCTTAACAATAAAACTCAGATAAAATCACCTATATCCTGAACTAAACATCTGCCCGATCAATGAAATCGGTGCAGGTTGGCCGAGTTCCCCATCCACCTCGATGGGTGGATTTCTTAAAAATAAAAAAAAAGGCAAAGAAAAGAAAGAAAGAAAGAAAAATAATATGAGAGGATCAAAATTCATACTACATGCCTAACCAAGCTAAATTTATGATAAGGGTAGCGGTCAAAATAGATGGTAAGATAATAATGCTCGGGAAAATGGTGTTCATAGCAAACGAAGTAAGATAACCGTACAGTCGGGATTGCAAAAGGCAAAATGATATTTAGAGTCAGAAAGATGATTGTAGAGTGAAAAGGTGGGGAAGTCTCAGAGGGCAAACCCAAAAGCTTAAGCAAACATATATATTGTAACCCACTGAAATTGCGCTCTTTCCTCTTTCATTCTTTAATATCTTGGGTATCTTAACATTTAGATGAGTGGAATTAATCATAGAAAAATAATCCCTCTATTCTGTTGGCGCCTATTACAATTTATAAGTGCTAAACGAGGTGTATATCTACCCCTTTTTTCTATGAAATTTTGTTAAAGTCAGATCAATGTTTAGAATTTGGCAGCTCATCTCAAAACCAATGAGGAAGAATGTGAAATATTTCGCAGGCTAAAATGAGCAATTCAAACTCATTACCAAAATGAATAGAGATAACCTCCTTGTCTTAAGTTATCCTCTACGAGGAGAGGTTAAATATACAATAAACCCTTCCACAGGAAAACCCTTTATAATTTATAAAAGAAATACGGAAACAACTTACAACTCTCTTCTATAAATGATCAAATTCTTTAACAAAGATGCCTGCATTGTCCGACACACAACAGGAAGTGCCTCTTTTCTCTCTCGAGAAATAGAAAAACTAAAAATGCCTAATAAGTGTACAAACAAGCAAAGCCTATAAATCATTTTGGTTATTATGAGAACAAAGAGAGATATCTTTTATTGATGGAGAGAGAGAAGGGGGGGGTGGAGGAGAGGCTTTCCACAAATACTCCATCCCATAGGTCGCTTCACGTTTAGAATGGTGCATTGCTTTCAGCAACGGTAGGTGAAAAAATGCTCTTAAGGTTGCCTCGAGCACCCAACAAAGAACAAGGACAGTAAAGTCCACGAAAACTTTTTAAAATTTCTAGAATGGATATGAAATAGCCATTGCTCCTCCTTTCATCTCCCCTATGCTTTCCTAGAAGCCCTAACGCGCGTGTTATGTTTTATATGTGACCCTCTTACTCTGACCTATAAGATTGTTATTTTAAGCCAAATATCCCTTTCATTGATGGTATGTCAAACCTACAAAGACAAAAAAGTTACTTTGTCATGATGGGTCATGAACTCTAGGGTTTTCACAGTCCACTTCAAACAGCAACAAAAAATGTGCACCTCAAACCCCCACTCCACTTAATAAACCCATCACCACCACTGATGACTTTCTATCCAACCCAACCCCAAGGCTGCTCCAAAACAAGCTCAGGAAGCCCTAATCATGGCGAGGCCAATGATGTGCCACTCAGACGCTCACACCCCACCTACAACAAGTTATTACAAAAGCTAGTATCCAACATTTAAAGTAGCCTTTTTTAGCTCCCAAGTTCCTTTCACCATCCCAACCCCAGCTATAGGGAAAGCAGAAATATATCTAAAACCCATGCAGTAGACCTCACGGCGGTCTTGCTCCCATTGTTGTGATATTCTGACAATGATATTTCTAGTAATCTTCGCATTAACCAGGTTTACCAAAAAAAAAAAAATAATAACCCAATTAAAAGACTATTGACCATCTATGAGCACTCTTTCCATATCAAAAATAAGCAGCAGCAGATTGAACTAAGAAAAATATAACGAGACTCAAATTAAACGGTAGCTTTCATGATTAAGTGTACCTCTGATTCATTCTCCAATCCCAGCTTTCTCACCAAATACTTCATCAACAACCTAACTGTCATCATCCCATCCCTGTAAATATATTTTTTGCAAGAGAAAAGAAAACTATTTAAGCAAGGCCACGGAATCATCTCAAGCCAACAATAAGCTAAAAGAGAAGAAAGAGTACAAACGGATAGTTATTTTCTGAGAAAGTAACATAAGGAGATAGTGTTAGTACTTAATCCTCAAGTAGCTCTTTGGTATCTGAGGCAAAAAAGGTTCCCTCCCTCTGCGTTAAAACCAAAAGAAACCCACATACGTGAAACAAAATAATAACAAAAGAGACGAAACAAGCTAAAGAAACTCAAGAAAAGAAATTAATATTATCCAATCAAATATATAGACAACCAAGAAAAAAAAAGGAAATATCAAGGAGATATATATATATATATATTAAAAAAAGAAAACTCACTGGTTTTGCGCCGCCTGAAGCACGAACCAGATACCGGTCTGCGGCCTCGGCGGCTGGCTAATTATCCGCATGTCGGCCGGGAACGTGAATTGGCGGACCACAAACTCCGGCATCGCTGGCGGCGTCCTCGAACTGCTCCCCGTGATAGGTCCACTGTTCCACAACCCCCATGGCGGTGGAAGCGAAGTTGCATCCTGCTGGTAACTCATCATCCCTTGGTGCGGCGCCAGCCACGGCAGCATCACTGATGGCACTCCCGCCACCATCGGGCGAGCAATGGCGCGGGGATCGGGAGGCGAAGGCGTCGACGAAGAAGACGACCGTCTGTCAGTAAACAGCTCGAGCTCCGTCAATCCTTCTCGACGGTGAGAGGGAGTCGTCGGCGGGCCGAGGCCTAATCGGAGCCAGTCTCTGGAGCTGCTGCTGGTGCTGGTCCCCATCTCTTCATCGCCGTCTTGGTCGTCGTCGTCGTCACCGTCGGGTCGGCGGGTCGGGGTGTGAGGGGGCTCTTCGGCCATTAATATTGGATTGGATCTCAGGGAAGGGGATTTGGGCTCGAAATCGGTGCAACAGCCTCCATAGCTGTCGTAGTGCCGGCGGAGGAGATTCCGAGCCGGGACCATCGTCTTATACCATGGTCACCACCATCCTTCTCCGCCGTCCGACGATGAACCCCTCCTCACCAAATCGGATACTGACACAAACAAAACCGACCAGTAGTAGAATAAGAAGAAGAGCAAGAAATTAAAGGAGGAGAAAAACAACTTCATGAAGAGGAGGAGGAGATGAAGAGGTGGATGGGGGCTAGTTTACCGGCTAAGGGAAGGGACGACAGAGAGAGGGAAGGGATGGAGGCTTTTGGATCTCACTTCCGGCTAATTCCTCTTCGTTGGAAGCTAGTTTTCTTTCAGACAGACAGAAAGAAAGAATGAATGAAAAGAGAAGATCGAAGGGATGGTGGGGAGTCAGTTGTATATTTATATTTTATATATATATATATATATATATATATATTTCAACATAAATTAGGGCTTAGATATAATAATATTTATATATTTTTTTAAATACTAGAGGAAATACTGATGATAATGAAATAAAAAAAAGGTGGTGTCTGCGCCGGGGTCATGGCGGAGAGGTGGGGGCTCGCGACGTGATTACCGTAGCGCCCATGGGAATTTCCCGAATTTACGGACATGTCCTGGTCCGATGGCGCCGAAACGGCGAAACCAGGACGCGAAGCGCATCATTGCTGTTTTTTTTTTTTTTTAAGAAATAAAAAACGGACCCGGAGGTCCGGACGCGATAATTTTGGAAGTTGGGTGCGCGGGTGTTAGATCGGACGGAGCTGAAGGACCCAATGTCAAGTAGGTGGGGTTTGGGGCCCACATGAATTTGATGGGACCGGAAGATCGAATCGAATCCGTGGAATTTCATTTGACGGTGCGCAAGAGAAATAAAGATTTACAGAAAGAGAGAGAGACGCGTGTGTAGGGCAAGAGAGCACGTGCTCACGACGGCGGCTACCGCCAGGTAAGGTAACACAGTATAACACCTGATCGCGCGTTATGCTGTCCCCCGGCAC
Organism: Areca catechu; assembly: GCA_021397845.1. Lineage (NCBI taxonomy): Eukaryota > Viridiplantae > Streptophyta > Magnoliopsida > Arecales > Arecaceae > Areca > Areca catechu. Next base: position 15,803,483 of record CM038048.1, read on the forward strand.
TATCACAACTAAAGATATTTCATTCCATATGTGGTGTTTCCTGGCACAACGTTTGTTCCATAATTTGTTAAGTTCGTATCCAATTTTATTCCAAAAATAACTATAAATATTAGTTAATTTTTTTAAATTTTTTTGAAAGATTTACCATATTGTTCCCGTAGGTTACTAGGAGTTTGCTGTGACATTGATTACAGCTTAGATTAAAATGTGCATGGACCAAAATTTTTTTGCCCATTTTGATCTTACATTATAATTTACGGGGATAAAATAATGCTGTAGTTATATGAGTCTGTTAAAATGAAACTTAACGAATACTAATGTTAAGATAACTGATAAAGAGATGTTAAATTAAAAAAAAAAATATATAATTAGTTAAATGAACAAGAAAAATGTTAATGCTGCTTGGAGATAGCAATCTAAAAAGTGGGGCTTAATTGGATTTCTAAAATTTTTGATATGAATTTTATGTCCAAAACAATTTCAAAAGTGATCGTACTATGCAAGGATAAAATTAAATGAATAGAAAAAATATGAAAATAAAGGCAAACACACTATTGGTGTTGAAATATGTTGAATACTGAAAATACTAAAATTGGTGTAGGCAGATTTATGAGAGGTGATACTTGCAAAAAGTCAAGGCCGAAGATGGCTACGATGCTGGCACTCCGATACTTAAGTTAGTTTTCGAGTACAACACTAATATATAGAGCATAACAGAAAGATTTTGCATGCCTTTTAGAATTTCCAGGGGTTCCCATTTATAGATGGAGAAGGGTATTTTTGAAATGATAGAAAGTTTTAACAGATTCGGTGAGAAGTGTAGGGCTTATCACACAGATTGTCAGGGATCTAACGACATAGAATGTTTTTTCCATTTTTAATGGAACATTGTTGTTTATGTGGGGTTAGCCACTATTCTTTAATAGTGACATGGACTATAGCCTCCTTAATTTTATAGATATGATGATGATTATGAATCTTAAGATGTAACATGATATTTGACAACATGACGGAGGCTACAGTAGTGAGCGTTGGAGTGTTAGCCTTTCGAGGATTCAAATGGATGTACCGTCCAAGGGATTGCTAGCTATTCTGAGCATCCATGGTTGGCCCGAGTGCTTTTCTTAAGTTAAGGATTGGTCAGCCAAGGTGACATGTTCGAACGACCTCAGGGAAAGGTAGGGCACATTCAATGATCTTGGGACTGCTAGGTTATGGGGGTCGGTCATTGCCGAGACATGCTTGCATGAAGATGGTCGGCAAATGACACTCAGCATGGTTTGATCGATCGGGGTGTTCTTCATGATGGACTAGCAGACGAACCAAGGGATTACCACATGCCGAGCATGTGGTTAGGTCTGATGAATGATTAGAGAGCATTTTCTAGTATAACTGCTAGCTAAGCTGAGCCCTGCTAGGAGGTGGGTGTCTGGCGGTTTGGTGCCCGGTTGAGTCTGGCTGATTGGAATGGGTACTATTGCCGCCTGGACCGTCATGACTTGTAGCTCCGATGCGGCATCGGACGTCACTCCCCTCGCCTGGAATATTGCACGCATTCCCGGATCCCGGAAAAAGAAAGAGAGATCCAGGCCGGGGATTCCGGTGGGGGCACTTCGACGATCAAGTCAGTGGATGATCCAGGGATACAGATCCCCTCCGCGGATCCCGGTGAGGTTTCCATGTTCGGGGATCATGTATTCGAGAAAAGAAAGTGAGTGTAGGATATTGCAGAGAAGGAGGGCTAAAGTAGGGTCGACTGTATCAGTGGGATTCTTCCGATGAATTTTTCGGTAGCCCCAGAGCATTGCGTCTGGCTTGCTTGTCCTTCTGTGTGCCGACCTTTACCTCCCTTATCCCTTGCTGGTTTTTGCCTCTTGTTTCTCTCCTTTTGTTTGGAGGCCCCTCTTTGTTTTTGTTATGGAGAGGCCGCATGTGTGACCTCGTCCTTGCTTTCTAGATGTTCCCCTTTTAGGGGAGTCCCAGGGGGTGATATCTGGTAGCACGCGGGAACTGCGTGTGAGCTCCCTTTACCCCATTGAGGTGGGGGGGTTATGTTACTGGCTCTGATGTTCTGGTTGGTCGCCATGTTTTGGAAAACCTGGCAAAGCATCGGCATGCGGGCAGCCATCCCAGGGTCTGAATCCTCTAGTGCGGCCTTCTACTTGTGGGTAGTGCAGTCGGTAGACTGGGGGTGCCGTGCCTTGACGGGGATGTTCATTCTTGATAAGCATAAACTGAGGCCTGGGGGGCCTTGGCACTCCGGCAAGGTGCCCCCTCCACAGGCCTCAGGCGGCGGGCTGCCGCCTTCAGTTGTACTGTCTCAGCGACAGGATCTTGGTGAAGGCAAATCTCTTTCTGCCATGATTTGAATCCCTGTCGCCTTCCCCCCTGCGCTGGGTGGTAGCTTGAGCTCAATCTCGGTCGGGAACTGACCTCAGCAGGGGGATCACTTCGGCTTCTTGCTCGAGTGCCAAGCTTAGGCGGCACCCCCATCTTCTAGCTAACAATTGGCATCTAGATGGACTCCACATCAGTAGATACAACCGTATCAGTTGCCCCCCACTCTCGAGCCTGGAAGATAATGCGGCACTCGGGGCATGGAGAGTAATGATCATGCTGACATGGATTGGGGCATCCTTTACGTCACCGACATTTCCATGCACCTGTGCTTCGAAGACCATGCCTTCACATTGATGGGGGATTTCGTGGTGCTTCGACTTTCTGATGGTGGCCATAAATGCCCCTCTGGGTCGATGCGAGTCCTCTGAGAACGAAGCGCGCGGATCGTCCGACGTTGGCGCGTGGCATCTTCTGGCTGGCTTGGCAATTAATGAGATGCATACCTTCAATCGGTATGAGGGGTCGGCATGATCCATTGTAGAGAGGCCCTCCATCGCCTTTTTAAGCGCGGGCGGATAGGCCTTCATAGAACATCCTCTTCTCTCCAATACCTTTTCTTTTTGACTCTTCTCTTCTGGCTTGTGCCAAGGGAGATCTTTTGGTAAGCCTTAGGTCCGGGAGGTTGCCTGATGCTTCTCTTGGGACATCTGGCCGGCATCCGGGCGGGGGCATCCCGGTCGGAGAAGAAGTCTATTGAGCTCGAGATTCCCCTGAAGGAGGAGAAAGTGGAGAGGCCCTAGGGGCCAGGAGTGGTGGCTATTTATGTGATGGAAGTAGCTTACCTGCGAACCTTCTAGGTGCGATCCGTCATGCAACTGAATGAGGGGATGGCGGCGGTCGTAGTCACCGTGGAGAAGGCCGTGGCTGCCACGGTGCTACTGAGAGTTGCCTAACGAGGAGCAGCTATAGCTAAGCTTGGAATCACTAGATTGGTGAAATCCAAGAAGGATGGTGCGGTCGAAGAGGATGCATCGTTGTACCCCTTCCTCGGATGTTCACTTACGGAAGGGTACCCGCATCCTCCAGGTGGAACCGATGCCGGGCTCTAGAGACCCAACGACTTCCTAGGGAGAATGGGCCAGTAGAGGTGGAGGCACCACCGTTCTCCTTCCTAGGAAGCCCACTTGAAAGAACTGGCGCTCCCCAGTTGCTTCCAGGAGTACTGCCAGGAAGGATCCTTTTTTGCTTATAACTTAGATCTCCGGGAGGCTCCCTAGCCTGTCGGGAATCTCCGTAGGATGTAAGGGACTTTTGATCAATGAAGGCTTTTGCTTTGACTACTGTGCACTTCTTCCCCTTGTCTCCTTCTTCTTCTTCTTCTTCTTCTTCTTCTTCTCCGTCGAGCTGCTTCGAAGGAGGCCCGTCGGGGGTTGTAATTGTGCGCTCCACGAGTGTGCACTTTAAGGGAGCTAGCCCAGCATGAAGACTTGGAGAGAAATTTGACTTTTGCTGGAGTCTCGACCTGGGGGGAGCTAGCCCAGCATGAGGGCTTCGAGAGATCGGGCTTTTGCTAGAGTCTCGACCTGGGGGCGCCAACCCAGCAGAAGGTGGAGTCTGACTTTGGCTAGAGTCTCGCCAGGAGGGAGCCAACCCAGCGAAGGGACTCGAGGAATCAGGCTTTCGTTGGAGTCTCGACTTGGGGGTAGCCAGCCCTGCGGAAGGGCTTCGAGGGATCGGGCTTTCGCTGGAGTCTCGACCTGGGGGGAGCCAGCCTAGCGAAAGATGAAGTCAGACTTCGGCTAGAGTCTCGACCCGGGGGGAGCCAACCCAGTGAAGGGACTCGAGGAATCGAGCTTCTGTTGGAGTCTCGACCTGGGGGGAGCCAACCCAGCGGAAGGTGGAGTCTGACTTCGGTTGGAGTCTCGATCAAGGGGGAGCCAACCCAGCAAAGGGACTCGAGGAATTGGGCTTCCACTGGAGTCTCGACCTGGGGGAGCTAGCCCAACGAAAGGACATGATGGGACAGAGCTTATGGTTGCAATCTCCATCAAATGGATCCATGTAGGACCCAATGATGTCGTTTCTTCATTGGTCTCCCATTCCCAAGTCCTGACAAAATATTGCACTCGGGGCTAAGGAGGTAATTATGGAGCTGACGCGGAAAGGCTGAGATCTGGTGCCATTAAATGCCATGATCACCGCCACTTCGTGTGCCGTGCCTTGAGGCCAGTATGGGGGCACCACATCAGCAGGTCTGAGGAAGTATAATGGTGGATGTACGGCTCGAGGCTATTTCTGTTGCATCGGGGTATCGCCTTCGAGCGGTGTTGCCTCATGGTGCCTATCCAGTGGTGGGAGCACTGAAAGGATGTACGGCTACAATATGGTGGCTTTGAAAAAAGGATAAGCTTTTTCCCCCAAGTTGCCTCTTTCAGAACTTTCCTGCTCACCACCGGGCTAGAGCTTCTTCCTTCTCCCGACTATCTTTTTTCTTAACAACCAGGTTAGTCTTCTTAGACCTTCTCCTTCTCTTTTGGCTAGGCTGAGTCTTCCTGTAGGGCTCTCAGGTCTCCTTTTGTTGTACACCTCCTCCTTTTTCTATTCTCGGATGTCTACGTCCGGTCGACACCACCGCTCTTCTGGTAACCCCACTGGGACAGGGCCTTTTCAGCAGAGGACTCCGTCTTTTGACGAGGAGGAGGAGGTCCCTCTCATCATTCACAGAAACCTTTGCCCAACTGGAGTAATCATCAATGGGCCCAGGGTCCCTCCTGCTCCTTCCGTCTCTTCTACTCCCAATGCTTCTTCTAGGCCTTCATGCCCGACTGGGCCTTCGGGCATAGTTTCAACGATTACTAGGGAGGATCTCTCTACGATCTGGGCTACCTACGGGATCCTAGATTCTATCTGGCTCTCGGTTCCATGACCAGAGGAGAGGGTCATATCTAGTGTCCTAGGTCGAATAGCCCTCTATGAAGAGTTTTTTCTCGGGGGCCTTCGCTTGCCTTTTCATCCCTTCTTTCTCTCTTTTCTAAGCAACTACTGCCTTGTTCTGGCCCAGTTGGCTCCCAACACCATTAGGGTCATCAACTGCTTTATTATTTTATGTCACTTCCACAGGATTGTTGCCCACTTTTCCTTGTTCAGGGCCTTTTTTATCCTGAAACGCCACCCGACCGAGGATGGGTGGTGGTGTATTTATCCTCGCCTAAGGGGGGGTAAATGATGAGGAACTAATTAGCATACAAGAGAATTTTTATGGATTCAGCATTAAGTTAGGGTTTTAATTCCCAAATCTCAAGTCAAATAGATAAGAGGGTGATCCTATAGAAATTCTAGACCATAAGCATGCAACAAGAACCCTTAAAAGAGATAAAAACATGACCGCCAGGGCTAAGAAATCTGGGTAGGGCTAGCTCTTCTGCAATAACTCGATCTAGAGGGCTAGGATGTGTGTACCTGGCAATGATCGCTGCTGCTTCCATGAAGAGATTGCTCTACACTCTCGGATGCGGCTTGGAAAGTCAAGCCGAAAACCTGCGAATCGTTTGACTTTTCATCCACTGACTCGATGGCTAGGCAAATGGAACCCTAACATCATGAAACTCAAGGGACCTGAAAAATACCAAAGGAGGGTTAGAAAAACAAGGAGAAAAGGGGTGAATCATTGAAGAAGAAAGGAAAAGAGAGGGTAGCAGGGGGCGACCAAGATGAGGCTTGATTGTGGGCGTCCAAGGTGGAAGAAGGCTATGGTTTTGATAAACAGGGTCTCACACCCCTCGATGCTCAAAGATTAAAGGCAACCTCCCTCACAGAGCTCGATGTTCATAAGAACAAAGGCAAATTAGAAAAAAGAACACTCAAATTTCTTCTCAAGACTCATTCATTCAATCAATCATTCAATCATGCAATTCTTACAAGAGGGTGGAGGGGTAGGATATTTATAGGCTCACCTAGGTCCTTTGCTTGTTAGGATTGGATTACAAAGCTACTTAGGACTAGGAGTACATAGTTTGACTAGGAAGAGAATTACAAAATGACTTAGGACTAAGAGTATATAATTTGAATAGAATTAAAACTTGATTCCTAGTTGGATGTGGACTTCTTTCTCCTTCTTGGACTTGGTCAAAGGGCTCCTTATGGGCTTGGGCTGGGATGAAATTCTCTTGGGCTGCTTTGACTTTTCCATCCCTTGCTAGACATGGACTTGGGCACCAACCTTATTGGACTAGTGGTGCGGGCACCAGGGCCAAAAGAAGTCGACAGGTTGAACCCACATCCCTGTGGATCACCTGTGAGTAAAACCCTGAACCCAACCCTATTTACCATGTAAATATTTTTTTTTTAAATTCTGTTATTTTGGTTTAGTTAGGGTAAACCCTTTTTACCAACTGTAATCAAGGTTTTGTTTATTTTGGGATAAAACCCTTTTTACCAGGTTGATTCGAAATCCCAATTGAGTCAAACCCTAATTACTCAATTGGGATCTTAGTGGTCCAATTTAATTAGCCCTTTTTATCAACTTTAATTGGGTTTTTATTTTGAAAGCCTAATTAAGTATGGTTGGTTCAATTAGTTATCAGATGGTTAGTTATTCATTGAGTCCATGTAATTAGTTGAGTCATTGAGTCCTGTATTACAAGAGAGGACCCAAGACAGCATCCCATATGCACCCAATATAAGACTCAAGACAATCCATGTGCTAGCCCAACTCACAACCTCTTCTTGGTGCCACCTTTTCAAGGATTTGGATATCAACACATGTCATTAGGACAACACCATTTGGACATTTTATTTTGGGACAAGAATACATGCCATATCACTTGTGTTTGGACATGCAACATCACCACATGACAAAACTCTTTGGTCGGCCCATAAGAGGAAATATTTGGCACCACTTAATTTTGAGATAAGTAAAGCAGAAGGACTTCCCCAAGATGGCACCCTTCCACTCAAAATTATTCCATGCCAAATGAAGAGTTCGGCCAAGCAAATTCTTCTCTTCCTTAACGCCACTTGCTAGGGAATCTCAAGCCAAATAACTTTATCTCAAGTGTTGGAGGTCCAAGGGTTTTCTACTCCTAGCATTTCACTCAAACAAGTTGCTAGTTGCTCAAGCTTCAAGAACTCAAGAGTTTCATCAGAACTCTTGAGTCTTCTCCAATCCAACCTGAAGAGTCCATGCACCCACAGAAGGCTTCATTATCAAGACTCCTGAGTCCACCCATCATGACCAACCAAGGAAGCAATCATGGCCCTTCATCAAAGTTCATCACCATCTCTATCTTGGTGCCAACCTTGGATAAGAGTCCTATTCAATCCATCAAGCAGGAGTCCAGGCTACTTAGATCTAAATTCCAGAGATGTAGTTCAAAGGGAACAAGAGTCTTGTATTTGAGTCCTTTACTTCACTGGTTGGGGGTCTATAAATACCCCACCAGCCCCCCCTTATAATTCATGAAATTATTATTGAAATATAAAGATATTTTGCTAAATTTTTTCTTTGAATGAAAAATCAAAGTTTCTTCTATTCCATTTATGTTATCAAATGTCCTCCGAGAGGGAGTGGGTGAGAGACCCTTAGCTACTACAATCAATCTTCCACGCCAAGAGTTATTTTCCCTTCCATCTAATCATCCCATTCCATCTTTCAAAGCGCAAGGAGATCATACAAGGAGGCCGGCCAAGCTACTTCCACTCCATCAAGCTTCTTCTCAACTTCAATCCTCATTTCATTAGCATTCCATCTTTCAAATTCCTTTCTAATTCTAATATTGTTTGTGTAGGATCCTCGGGATTTCCAGGTTCCAAAGAAGGAGGTTTTCCAAGTTAAGAAATAAAGACCAGAAGCCCTCCCATATAGAGAAATTTCCTTGACATCCAAGAGCTTCATCCTTGAGTATAACCTTTCCAATTGTTGAAATGTTAATGGCCGGGTATCCCTCTTTTAATACTTTCAGATATGAGATATTAGAGTAATTAAGCCCTAGCCTGTGTGGTTACTTAACCACAACGATCCTTTCTCTTTACTACTTTGAAGATTTTCATTCAGGCTTAATTTAACATACAAATTCCTCCATGAAGACTTCACTTTTGTTTACATGGAAAAGTAGCCTAGTTCTTTACTTCATTTTTCATTTAACTACTACTATCTCCTCCTAGATTGCATCATTCCAATTCATCCCACATCAGTGAGGCCATACTTATCCAGCTGACAAGAAAACCCAACCATCACTTCAAACTCTTTCTTTTCCTTCTTTTCTTTTCATTGTTGATTTCTAACTTGAATTCCTTTGCTAAGTATTTTGCAGGTGACGAAGAATCTAGATCTGGTGTTCTTGCCTCAAAACCGGCATCATGCAGAAGATTGGAGCCCGGAAGCGAGATCTTGAAACCTTACCATGACAATCTTGAGAGTTCTGTTAGATCTGAAGAATCAATCTTCGTTGGTAACTTTAAACCTATTCCCCCTCTTTAGTTTCTTATTAGTTGAAGGTTAATCCTAGTTTTGGTGGTTTCTCAACCACTAGGTCCTGCTTTTAAATTGCTTTATAGGTTTACTTGTGCGGGTAATAAACTTATTAGTTTCCTTTATTGTCTCCTTTGAGCTCTCCTTTAAAATCTAAAAATATAAAAAATATATTAATTGCTATTATTATTATGATTCATTTATTTGTCCCGCATCAACTAGGCTTGGAGGGGCGCCAAAGGTAAGAATGGGCTTGAGGGCATCATGGCCTGATGGAACTGCCAGGGACTTAGACTTGGGCTTGGGGCGCCACTCTATGAATTCTTGTGAACTGGTATGTTGGGGAGCTTCTCTTGGAGGACTTGGGCAGCATGAAGGAAGTCCAGATGCTGGGCTAGTGACTTGAGTATGGGTCTAATGGTCATCCTCTTGAATATGACTTGAATGAAAGTAATTACAGGACTCAAAGGAGCCTAATTGACAAGACTCAAAGTAGGCCGAATAATACAAATGAACTCAATGAAACTCAGGACTTAAAAGACTTAGTGAATCTAATCGACTCACATTATTACAGGATTTAAATTGACACAACACTCATAATGAACTGACTCAACCAACTTAGCTCAACTGAACATAACATAACCCAAAACTTGACTCAAAATCCTAATTACAGGACTTCAAATGACTCAATTGACTTAAGCCCTACTTACAAAACTTAAAGGGCTAACAGGACTTGATTATTGGACTCAAAGACAAAATTTGAAAATTACTAAGGGACTCAAAATTTAGGGACCATAGTGAACTAGAGCTAATCCTGATGTCCCCATCAATTCTTCCCGGGTGGAAAAAACTCGACCCTTTCAAGTAAAGGTCAATCTGGTACAGGTAAAAGGGTTGGGTCGTGGTGCTGCGGGTCCTCTCGAGAGATCCATGAACATTCAAAGTCTAGTCGACCTTGCCATCGGACCAAACGGTATGGATAGCCTTGGTCCTGGGTTATAACAGCTTGGTCGTCCAGGTTATGCTCGATCCGTATTCCTCTTCCAGGATAATTTAGTGGACACTCAGGTAAGATTTCTCTCTTAAGAATAGGGTGAGGTCCAAAAATCTTACTGGGTGTCATTGCTGGTGCCCTATGCACAACTAGGCTCAAGATATTGGATGTTGAGCTAATGCCTAAATACGGTGGTAACACATAGGCACTAGGGTCAACTATCCTTATCACTTGTAAGGGTCTAGCTTCACAAGCATGTGGCTTCTTAATAGCTCTCAGAGGAACCACTCAGGTCTAGACCTCATCTCTACATGATCTCCCTCAGCATACTCTTTGACTCAAATTCGGGAATTAATCATGTTATTATTAGTGTTCAAGTGAATGCTAATGTTTTGATGCAGATGCTATGCAGAGATCTGTGCATGTAATAGTGGGATTAGGCCTAGGGATCTTTCAGAATTAAAACCATGTAACACTTCATCCTCTATTCTTACTTCATCCCCTATGTTAAAGATGTAGACCCAAAATTCAATCCATCGTTCAGGTTTCAAACTTAAAATTTTCTAGGAATCATAAAATCTAAAAGTCTTATGGCATGGGTATCGTAAGTTTCCTAGGGGTAGTAAAATCCTCTCTAGAACTGTAGGATATGGATTGTAGCATGGAAGTCCTTAAGGTAGACATGGTTCAACGGGCTCCTATGTTTAAGAAAATTTAATTGGGTGCTTGTCCTAACCACATGTTTGGCACTAGAGTGGTCTACTAACACTAATTCTAGAGGAGGTTGGGAATCTATTACTGGTGGAAGGTCATCAAGAAGGTCTTTGGGAAGCTTACTAGAAAAGTCCTCTAAGATAATATCAACTTCCTCGGATTGTTCTTTAGGGATTGGTTCCTGGACCTCCTCAATGGACAATTCGGGTGAACCCTCACTCTCATCAACTATTTTTGATCCTGGCTTAGTTAGTTCTTCTCCAAATTTTATAGTGGGTTCAGGATCATTTTCCTTTAATTCCTCAATGGGTTCACTCTCTTGTTCCTCTTCTTCACATTCCTCTATTGGACTCAATTCATAGGTATCTTCTTTAGATTTTTCAGTGGGCTCAAGAATTTCTTTCTCTAAATTTTCAATGGATTCATCTTCTTCATACTCTTCTACCAGACTTGGATCAGCTTCATACACCTCTTCCTCAGGTTCAGTAATGGGTTCAGACTCATTCTCTTCTAGCTCTCCTATAGCAAGGTTTTGGTTGGACATTAGCTAGCATAGTGTCCTGATTGGTGGCATCTAAAACATGTGATGTTGGGTCTTCTCTAAACCTCTGGTGACTTGCTCTTATTCTTTTCTAGCTCCTCAACCTAGGGATATCCTAAACCTTGAATATTGGTGCAATCAATTTGAACTTTAGGATCCTCACTCCTATCATTTATGGGAATTAGTGGGATACTGGGCCTGGGTCGGCTCAGGTTGGGTCAGCTCGGGTGGGCTTGGCTAGAACCTGGTCTTGGGTTAGGAGCACTAGTCCTAATGGGCTCAGGTCGACTAAGGGGTACCTGATTAATACTTGGTTCAGTTCTAGGGGTACTATACTATGGGATTCAAGTCACTAGGGAGAACTTGACTGGCACTAGGCTGATACCTAGGGATTATGGGTTCCTGGGGCTCATAGGACAAGGGTTCAGCTCTATAGGTCTGGGGTTTACTAGACTCATAGAATGTGGGTGCATAAGTTCTAGAGTCATAGGATCTATAGTCATAGGATCTAGAGTTATAGGATTTAGAGTCATAGGATTTGGGCTCATATCTATAGGTTATGGATCTCCTGGGTTTAGGGTATAGGGCTCTCCTAGGGTTAGGCTCCGAGCATGGGTCAGGGTGCTGGGCTCTCCTAGGGTTGGGTTTAGCATGGGTCCTAGGGTCAGGCTCAGGTTTAGGTCTGGTATGGGGCTTAGGGGTTTTCCCTAGATCTCCTAATTGGTTCCCTACCTGGTCAAAACTATTAGTTAAAGGGTCAAGCCTTTCATGGGTTTGGGTATAGGATTGGGTCAATTCGTCAAATCTATAATTCATTTGGATATTTGATTGGTTTATTTGGGTGGTCAATTAGGCAATCTGATTTTGGGATTTAGTATTCATTTGATTCATTTGGGTGATAATCTGGTCACTCATGGCCTTCATAAAAGTCTCAAAATTGGGCTCCATGGTTAAACTAGGTTGGGGTTTAGATCGTTGGTATTGGGTTCCTAATCTAGTGGTCATGCAATCAATCAGTTAAAGTGTTATGATGCAGTCAAGCACACAAGGTTACTATGTACTATAGTTTGCTAGACTTAGAGCCAAAGTAGAATGGGTTGACTCAACTTACACTCAACTCAGCAACTAATCCTTCCACTGGCTAGGTAAGAGTTGGGGTGGTGGGAGGCTTGCCCTACTTGTGACATGGTCCTAATTAAAAACCACCAGTCCACCAGGGGGTTTGCCTCTCGACCTCTAGTCTTAGACACCAGTTTTCAGTAATAGTTGAGGAATTGAATGCACTAGTTTACCCATACAACTTGGACCCGACCTTTGGTGTCCCTAGTTCACTGGAGCAAATTAAGTTGCTAGTTGATTTTAATTAAGGTTTGGGTACGAATGCAAGGTGGTTGTTTTGGGCCCAGGATATGTGATGAAATCTTACCCTGATCTGAGATAGAGAGAGTGCCCTTAAGATTAGTTTAATGCAAATGATGAACACACAATGAAACCTGATGCAATCTAAAACAAAACAAAAAATAAATTTTGTTTTTGTCTCTTTTTATAAGGTGGCAATTTAAATTTAAGTTGGTTAAGTTATCAAACAAAATTGTCTTGGGTTGGGGGGGTTTGGTAGTTGATTAGGTTAGGTTAAGTCAAGTATGCAGAAATCACAGAAACCGAAATTAGGATTTATTTTGATGTAGTAGTTGTACGAGTTTCAGAGCAAAAAAAAATTCTAAAAAATTTCAAGATAGAGGGTTAGCAATGAAGATGAAGGGTTAGCAATGAAGATGATCCCTACCAAATTTCATGCAAACTAGAATTTGGATGATGATGCAATACCTAGGGTCTTCAGACTATGTGTAGAAAATCAAAATTTCTGTTAAGGTTTCTACGATGCAGATTTTTATAATTTTTTTATTTTTGTAAACATAATTAAAAATTATGACAATTATCAGGATTGAACAAAGAGTATGCTGTAAATATTTTAATGAAAAATAAAATACCTAAGATAATGCAATGGACTGAAACTCAGACCCCTAATGCAGATGACAGGATGCAAAAATTTTCTAGGACAAAAAAAAAAAAATAGGCATGTATAACAGACCATATACAGAATTTACGGGATGTAAAAAACTAGCCCTAAAAGTGCTCCGATACCAAATGATGGGGAGATAATTAGCATGCAAGGGAATTTTCATCGATTTAGCATTAAGTTAGAGTTTTAATTCCTGAATTTCCAGTAAAATAGATAAGAGAGCGATCCTATAGAAATTCTAGACCACAAGCATGCAAAAAGAACCCTCAAAAGAGATAAAAACAGGACCGCCAGGACTAAGAAACCCCGGTAAGGCTAGCTCTTCTGTAATAACTCGATTTAGTGGGCTAGGGTGTGTGTACCTGGCAATGATCATCGCTGCTTCCATGAAGATATCGCTCTACACTCTCGGATGCAGCTTGGAAAGTCAAGCCAAAAACCTGCAGATCCGTCGGCTTTTCATTCGCTGACCCGATGGCCAGGCAAACGGAACCCTAACATCATGAAAATCGAAGGATCTAAAAAACACCAAAGGTTAAAAAAATAAGGAGAAAAGGGGTGAATCACTGAAGAAGAAAGGAAGAGAGATGGTAGCACGGGGTGGCCGAGATGAGGCTTGCTTGTGGGCATCCAAGGTGGAAGAAGGCTAAGGTTTTGATAAATAGGGTCTCACACCTCTCGATGCTCAAAGAGCAAAGGCAACACTCCCTCACAGAGCTCGATGTTTACAAGAACAAAAGGCAAAATAGAAGAAAGAACACTCAAATTTCTTCTCAAGACTCATTCATTCAATCAATCATTCAATCATGCAATTCTTACAAGAGGGTAGAGGGGTGGGATATTTATAGGCTCACCTAGGTCCTCTCCTTATTAGGATTGGATTACAAAGCTACTTAGGACTAGGAGTACATAGTTTGATTAGAAAGAGAATTACAAAATGACATAAGACTAGGAGTACATAGTTTGAATATAATTAAAACTTGATTCCTAGTTGGATGCGGACTTCTCTCTCCTTCTTGGACTTGGTTAAAGGGCTCCTTATGGGCTTGGGCTGGGATGAAATTTTCTTGGGCTGCTTTGACTTTTTCATTCCTTGCTGGGCTTGGACTTGGGTGCCAACCTTGTTGGACTGGGCTTGGAGGGGCGCCAAAGGTATAAATGGGCCTGAGGGTGTCATGGCCTGATGGAATAAGGGTGCCAGGGACTTGGACTTGGGCTTGGGGCACCACTTCATGAATTCTTGTGGACTGGTATTGGTGAGGTCACAAGAGCCAGGAAGAGGAAGCAAACATTTTCTAATTCAATTTGGATCATCAATGAGTAAGTCCATGTGTTCTTCCTAAAGAACACCCGAGTCCCAGTTATTTTGAGTTAGTCAAATTGAGTTGTAATTTGATCAAATTGAGTGTAATTTGGTCAATTAGGGCGTTGAGTTACCAATTGAGTCCATTGAGTCTATCAATTGGTTTAAGAGTCTTGTAAATAGCATTAATTTGCTTTGTTTGGTGAATTGTCCAATTTGAGTCCTATAATTAGTGTTTGAATAAGTCAAGGGGTGTTATAAGTATCCAAGACCCAAGTTATCATCACCTTGGTGGATCAATTCTAGGTCAAAAAAGGGTTGTCCAAATTTTTTATCCAGACATCTGGATATCTAGATATCCAGACATCCAGACATCCGGACATCCAGACATTAGGACATCCAGACATTGGGATGTCCGGACATTAGGACATCCGGACATTTGGACATCAAGACAAAGTCGTCCTTATCCAAGAGAGGCTCCCTATCCCTTTTTTCATCACCCATTTCAATTTCAAGGAGGTGCCCATTTAAGAGGAGTAAAGCAGAAGGACTCTGCTTTTCATCTAGCGCCCCCCTCTCATTTCGCCCACTCCAGATGACGCCCACCCATGACTCATTCAAATGGAGTCCAAGATAAGTGGAGTTATCTTCTATGTACATCCAAAACTCAAAGGAGGAGATATCTTCATTCAAATTCAAAGAAGAGTCCAAGGATAAGTGGAGGTTCATCTAAATTTCAAAGGAGTTCAAGTTTTCATGGAATCCATTCAACATTTAAAGAGGAGTTTTATTATCTTGCCTACCATTCAAATTTGAAACCAGGAAGGAATTCATGCCAAGGATGGATTAGCGCTGATTGAGAAGGAATTAAGGTGCCATCTTATTTTTTTTGTCGCACATTTCTTCTTAAACCATGGAACACCTCATTCACCATCCAAGAAGAGCCAATTTAAATTTCAAATTCAAGGAAGATGCCAAGAAGCCAAGGAGTGTTTGAACTAGAATTTAATTTTTAATGTAATTTGAATTCAAAGGACTCCTATGATATCTTCATGTGTGAAGAACCCTATAAATAGGATCCCATACCCCCCTTTGTGAGGATAATTATTCATTCATGAAATAAAGATGTATTCTTTCTTCCACAAAGTGGGGTTAGGCTTTAGTATTTTTCTCTAAGGGCAGGAAGGTCCTTAAGAGCTCAAGGTGGGGAGGTCCTTGAGAGCTCAAGGCAGTGAGATCCTTGAGTGGAGGTTCTGCCAGATTCGACAAACTACTATCGATCTTCTTCAAGCTTTACACATCCAACCCTTCCTTTTTTTCATTTTGAATCTAAATTACTTCAATCTTAAAGTCTTGTTTGCTGCCTTCTCTACAGACCCCAGGTGTTCAAGGACTTTAGAGGACAGATCCTTTGCTTCCAAATCGAGATCTGATGGTAGATCTGAAATCTGGAGTCCTGATCTCATCCTGCTACGAGATCTGAGCGACCAAGCAGCCGATCTATCCTGAGTCAAAGAGAATCTCCATTGGGATAAGCAACCAATCCTTTCTCATTAGATTTGGTAGTTGAAGCATGGAATAGCCTAATCTTAGATGGTTTCCTAGCTGTCGGGTCCTTAGTCTTTATAGCTTGTGGATCAGATTGCGGGTAAGTAGTTTGTTATTTTCTTCAATCTCTTTAGTTTATTATGTTTAGTTGCTTTATTGCTATGATCATTATTTTTTAAAACATCTTAGACTAAAATTAGATCATCTTATACCATATCGCATCGTTCCGCATCAGGTATGCTGGGGCGCTTCTCCTGGAGGACTTGGGCAGCATGAAGGAAATTTAGATGCTGGGTTGGTGACTTGAGTGTGGGTCCAATGGTCGTCCTCTTGAATATGACTTGAATGAAAGTAATTACAAGACTCAAAGGGGCCTAATTAACAAGACTCAAAGTAGGCCGAATAATACAAATGGACTTAATGGAACTCAGGACTCAAAGGACTTGTGAATCTAATCGACGCACATTATTATAGGACTCAAATTGATACAACACTCATAATGAGGGGAGGCAGGATGCTGGTGGAGGCCCTTCTTGTTACTCTTCCTCTCCTCTTCATGGTAATCTTGTATATTTTTGTTGCTTCAGTCTGATTGCTAGGGCTAACATCTTTGATGGTGCAGATCGAGATTGACATTCTTCTCGTTCACGACCACCACACCTAGTGAGAGCTGGAAAAGATGTCGCTGGTGACTAAGGCTCAGGAGCAGGCTAACAGGGCCCAGCCTTGGAGGAGAAGGATAGGAACCTCCAGGCCGAAGTGGTCGATGTCGAGAATCAGGTTAGGGACCTTAAAGCATCCTTGGCCCGAGAAAGGGATCGGGCCTCCCACCAGGGGGAGGAGCTTAAGGCTGGTGTTGCTTGGGTGGATGAGCTGATGAGTGGCCTCCAGGCATGGCTAGAGGCGGTGCAGGTAAAGGATGATCGGATCTAATTAAAAGGATCAATGATCTTTAATTGTCTTCTAATCATGTAGAATCTATCTTCATTGAGTGGCTTGGTCAGTATATCAGCTAGTTGCTTTTTAGTGCAGACAAATTCAAGTAAAATATCATTATTTTGAACATAATCTCTAATAAAGTGATGTCTAATCTTTATGTGTTTACTTTTAGAATGTTGCACAAGGTTTTTAGTTAAGTTGATTGCACTTGTGTTGTCACATCTAATAAGTATTTTAGTTAATTTAATGCCAAAATTTTTGAGTTGTTGTCTAATCTACAAGATTTGAGCACAACAACTTTTAGCTACAATATACTCAGCTTCAGCTATGATAGTGCAACTGAATTTTGTTTCTTGTTAAACCAGGAGATTAAATTAACTCCAAAAAATTAACGATTCTTGATGTGCTTTTTCTATCTTATTTATATCCAGCAAAATCAGCATCAGAGTAAGCAATCAATTCTATTATAGAGTTCTTAGAGTACCATAAACCAATGTTAATAGTACCGATAGATATCTAAGTATGTGTTTGACAGCCAATAAATGAGATTCTTTAGGTTTAGACTGATATCTTGCATACATGCATACACTAAACATGATATTTGGCCTACTTGCAGTTAAATACAATAATGAGCTAATGATACCTCTATAAATTTTTTTTATCAATACTCTTACTAGATTCATCTTTGTCAAGTTTGCATGAAGGGCTCATTGGTGTGCCAAGAGTTTTTGTCTTTTCCATCCCAAACTTTTTCAGAATTTTCTTGATATACTTAGCTTGGTTGATGAAGATTCTTTCTTTAGTTTGTTTGATTTGGAGTCCAAAAAAGTAGCTTAATTCTCCCATCCTGCTCATCTCGAACTCACCCTGCATAAGCTTTGCAAACTCTTGAAAAAGAGCTTCATTAGTGGCACCAAATATAATGTCATTAATATAGATTTGTACTACTAGGAGGTCATCAACTTTTCTCTTTAGAAACAAAGTAGTATCTACATGTCCCTTAGTAAAGCAATTATTAAAAAAAAAGTTACTTAATATTTTATACCAAACACATGGAGCCTATTTTAAATCATAAAGATCTTTATGCAATTTGAAAACATGGTTAGGATATACATGATTTTCAAAACCAGGAGGTTGTTCAAAACTAGTTGCGAGGAAAGTCTCACAACCAGCTGTGCCACGTGCCAGTGGCTTCCCCTTTTGTTTTTCTTTTCTCGGATCCATCTCTCCCATAGGACCCGGACATGAAACAATAGGAAGATCATCACATAATTTTTTTTAAGATACATCATCAATATTGTTTTACTAAAGTATTCAAGAGCATGGTATGTTAGAGTCCACCATCTCATTTATAACACACAAAACAACATCTAAGAGGTATAATGTTTGAATGATTGAATGAAAAAAGTGTTTGAGTTTTCTATCCTCCAACCATTGTCTCCTAGACTAGGTTTGAGTGAAGTTGCCTTCGTCCCCAGGGACGTCAAGTGGTGTGAGGCCACCTGTCCGTCGCCCCAGGGCATCGCGAATCCTTCGTCCTCCTGGACGTCGAGTGGTGTGAGGCCACAATCCTTCATCCTCCGGGACATCGTAGGGTGCGAGGCCCCAAGTTATCTCCTTCTTCGACTTTGGAATCCAGCCAGACACTGGGCTCGAAGCCCCTTCTCAACCCCTTCTTAGTCCCTTTTAGTACATCTCTCCATTTTGCTAATCCCTATTTTGTTTGCCTACAGGTCCTCCCTGGCATCTTGAGCACCAAAGACAGTCGGCTTTGCCATCGCGACCTACCGATCGAAAGCCAGTGCTTCCACGGGTTTGACTGCTCGGGCGCTTCAAACATGTGAGGTTTGCTCTCTCTATCTCCCAAGTAGGTATTATGAGCAAAGGAATTTAAAATTAATTGCTAATAACCTGGTTCCTTGTTCTTCTACTATGTATCCATTTAAAAATATACTTTTAACATCGATTTAAAATAATTTAAAATTAATGAAACATGCAAATACAAGTAAAAGTCTAATTGCTTCAAGTCTAGCAACATGAGCAAAAATTTCATCAAAATCAATACCTTCCTCCTGATTGTAGCCTTTAGCAACTAGTCGAGCCTTATTCCTAGTTACAATTCCAATTTTTTCTAACTTATTCTTACATACCCACATAGTGCCTATTATGGAAATATTGGATGGCCTTTCTACTAATGTCCAATCCTTATTTCTTTCAACTTGATTTTATTTTTCTTGTATAGCATTCATCCAATTATGATCTTTTTCAGCTTCTTCTATACTTTTAGATTCTACTTGAGATACAAAAGCAAGATAATCACATTCATTTCTAAAAGAAAATCAAGTTTTTATCCCTTTTGATGGATTGTTGCCCAGCGAAGCAATCCAAGAGGGGGGTTATTGGGTTTTAAAAACTTTTTACAAGAATTTAAATTAGGTTCTAGTATATTTTCAAAGTGTTTTGTGCTCAATAATAATATGCAGCAGAAGTAATGAAGTAAATGAAGGAGTAAATAGTAATCACAAACATAAAAGTTTTATAGTGATTCGGTGTATCCCTAAACACCTACATCCACTCTCCAAGTATCTCTTGAAAATTTTACTATAATCTAACATTGATTACAGTAGATTAGTTTTCCGGGCTTACTAATCAAAATCTCTTGGTTTTTATAAGGCTAACCAAAAATCTAGTTGATTTTCACACAAGGCTTACCAACAATCCAAGGTGATTTTCACTCAAGGCTCACCAACAAACCAAGTTGGTTTTCACTCAAGGCTTACCAACAAATCTCAATACTAGTTTCAATCTCCTTGAAACTAATAATATTAAAATAACTCAATACAATATAAAAATATAATAAGCTTTCTCAAAAAGTAAATAAACTCGATGAAGCTCTTGAATGTTGTCGAGAAGTTTGTCTTCAAGTTGTTGAAGCCTCAATCAATGCTTGAAGATGTGGACTTGAATGCTCTTGAATGTTTGAAAGCTCAACTCACTCAAAAGTATTGAATGCTTAATTAGTTCTTCAATAAATCACTATTTATTACATCCCTCTTGTTTTTGGTATAGCTTAAATACCTTTATAATCCTTAAAAAACTATTTATAGCCATTGGAGAGGAAAAAACTGTCATTAGACATAAAATGAAGAAGTTCTGTACTTTAAAAAACTAGCTGTTACTATGTTATCAGACATGCAAGTGTTGACACTTCAATCCATGAGTCGATATATGAGTCGATACTAGTTCAAATTAGTCTTATGAAGCTCTCTGGAGTGTACTGGTACATCAATACTTCTTCTGATAAGTCGACACTTGAGTCGACACTTAATTTTTATGAGTCGACACTTAATCAAAATTTTGAAATCAACATGTTCTGTATTCTATTTTTGGTCTCAGGTCTTGAGTCGACACTTGGCTGACCATGAGTCGACACTTGAGTCGACACTTGGTAATTCATGAGTCGACACTTCTACGTGCTGACTAAAGCTTTTCTATGTATCAACTCAAGCTTCTGTGAGTCGATACTTGAGTCGACGTTCAATTCCATGAGTTGACACTTGGCTGAAATAATATTGAAACTTATCCAAATTCAAAATTTAAGTCCTTCAAAGTCTTTCTTATGTGCCAAGGTCTATATAACTTAAAAATCCATTAACTTAAGTGACTTTTTCAACAAGATGACAAGCATTTTAAACTTTTTAGTATTATAACTTTGATGAGTACCTTATTATGATAAAAACATTTTTAACACATAATTAATACTCAAATATACTTAAGTATTTTGCTATTCATCAAAATCAAGATAAGAGTCAATAATCTCTCCCTTTTTGATGATGACAAAACTTTTAAGTATATAAACATAGTAAGCTCAAAAGATTTGCAATAAGTATCAGAGCAATTGACTATAAGTATCAAGCTAAGTTGTAATGATTATCAAGAGCAAAAACTTATTATTTAATATGTAACTTGAATAAATCTATAATATATCAGAGCTATATATAAGAATGAATTCAATTCATATAATTACAATGTGTTAGAGCATATGCTTATATAAGATGTTTAAAAGATGTATTAGAGCTAAAATAGATTTGAAAGATTGAGCATCAGAGCTAAAATAGGTTTAAAATGAAAAGTGAGTGATAGAATAAATTTTTTAAAGAATAAGAGTATCAGAGCAAATAATACAACATAAAGATAGAGTATCAGAGCATGAAAATTGAGTTCCCCCTCAACATATGATCTAAAAATATTTTTCAAACTTTTCAAAGATGAATTACATGTATTAGTCATTTTTCAAAAATATTTTCAAAAAGTTTAGAAATTTCAAAATCTTTCTTTTTAGTAATTTTCTCCCCTTATCTTGTTTTTTGTTTATTACTTATTACTTTCTTCTTTCCCTTTTTTGTACTTTTTTTGATACTATAAAATCATTATGCCATTAAACCATTGTGCCGTTCTCCCCCTTTTTTGTCATCATAAAAAAGGTTAAAAGTAGTACAAAGTGGAGAAAATAAGTAACAAACCTCCCCCTCATGGTAGGGAGAAAGTGGAAGGAATAGTAAGAAGAGTATCAAAAGTGATATAAGGAAAGAGTAATGCATAAACACATAAATGAAAATACTGAAAGCATCATTTATATATATACTTTAAAATATTTGGTGATACAAACAGATGTATACAACAATACACTGATACAAACAACATACAAAATTTGATATACTGATATAAAATTTGATATAAAGATACATCTAACTAATACCCTGACCATCCTAGTAGGTGCTATCCTCATCAGAGGAAGACCCAATCTCTTATGCAATAGGTCCTGTGGTCCTAAAAGGATGAGGTCATGGCCACATGGGCCGAAGATCTGCTGATCTGGTATGGATGGCTCTAGGAGTGTCTCCATGTCCTCGGCCTCTACTTCTGGCTCGTACTCTCCCTCTAGCTTGTGCTGGAAAGGAAGCAGTGTCAGGAACAGGGTCAGGAAATGGGACAGGGTCAGGAATAGTATGATCAGTAGAAGGTGTGATGTCAAAAATAGGTCTAGAAAGAAAATGAAATCTAGAAGTATAGAAACCTAACTCCCTGGATAAGGAAGAAATGGGTAAAGAAGTAGAATATACTAAAGGTGTCATATCAGAAAAGGTAGGGGGAACAAAGATAGATGGTGTAGGTAAGTCAATGGGGGTATCGGATGGATTTGTAGATAGAACAAGTATGGATATAGTGGATGTGTCTAGAGGAATAGTATCAGAAGGATTAGATATGATAGGAGTACTGGATAGGACAAGGGTTAGAAGGGTAGGACTGGGTGGAACAGTCTCAAAAGTCCTCAAGTTATCAACAATAGCTCAGTGTCCTGATTCACTCCTGTCTCTAACTCAGGCTCCACCATAAACTCATCAATATCAAAATCTATTGATGGATCATTGATAACTACATTATACATGTATATAAAAGTATTAATTTAATAATTAAATTATCTCTATTCCTTTAAAATTAATATTTTTATATATCATTTGTAAGAAAGGAGGGTGCCAACATGAGGAGCTCAATTTTTGGAGTTCAATGGAGTAAACGGTACTTGAATTGGGCTTGAAATGAATCCAGAATTGGTTTTTGAAGGATTAATAAAGAAATTGCATAAAATTTAGAGCAGCCAGTCCATGAATCGGGCTTGAAATGAATCCAGAATTAATTTTTGAAGGATTAATAAAGAAATTGCATAAAATTTAGAGCAGCCGATCCATCATGGATCGGTCGCTCGATCTACGGATTGGCTTGTGGTCCATGGGCTGCCATGGCCGCGGTCCATGAAATAAGGCCATGGACCGTAAGGCCTGTTTTGAGCCAAAACTTGTCGGGATCGTCGCCCATCACGTCCCAAGTCTTTGGCACCGCCCTTGCTGACCGGAGTAGCCCCCAATGGTCAAAAAAATGGTCGAGAAGCTATTGATCCTCTTCTCTTTCTTCTTCACTATTGATCCACATTTCCCAGGTCACCGAACCTCCTGTCCAGTCCACCACTGTCCAGAGAAGTTACCGGTGTCCTCTCCCTTCACCATCGAGAAGGTGCCCAAGCTGTTGGTCCTCAGCTGCCATCCGAGCCATCCAAATCGATGGCCACCACAGTGCCCTTCCCTCTCTATTCACCATTCGAACTCCTGCTCACTAGCCATTTCCTCTTTGATCCAAGCTCTGGAGATTGCCAGAGCCACATAGATTAGTTGGAGGATCGTTGGATGCCATTAGAGCAGTCCGGTGATCCATTGAAGTATCGTCCAATTCAGTTTGAACGGCTTGGAATAGAGTTCATTGGAGAACATTAAAGATCAATTACAGATTGCTAGAGCTTGTTGTGGAACAGATTCAGTTGGAGTAGTTCAGAAAATGTTGAAGGCTATTGGAGGTTGGGTATGAGTGCAATTGGATCATGGGAGTTCAGTTGAACCATTGGAATAGCCATGGAGTTTAGGAATGAGATGCAGTTGAGCTTCGCTAGAACTCAATGGATTGTTGGAGTTCAGTTGAAACGGATTCTGGTGGAGAAATTGAAAGTTGTTGGGGTTGTGCCTATAAAAGGGTCAGTTGATCAATTCATCAAGGCCCAAAGCCTCTTCTTCCACTCTCTATTCCTCTTCTATTCCCCTCTATTCCTCTCTATTCCTCCTCTATTCCTCCTCTATTTCTCCTCTATTCCCTCTCTATTCCTTTGCTATCCCTATGATATTCCTCTTATTCCTCTCTTATCCCTCTTCTATTCTACTTCTCTCCCTTCTCTCTTCCATTTCTCTTCTTCCCTCCATTCCGTCCTCTTCTATCTTTCTTCTTCTCTCTATTCCACTCTCTTCCAACTCCCCAGAGTCCCTTAGAGCCTGTGCATAGGGGACAGGAGAGGATCGACTTAAAATGAGTTAGTGTTGAAGTGAGAGAGGGAAGAGCTGGTTCTCAGTCTTTTATATTTCTCATTCTATAATAAAAGAGTATATTTTTCTTTCTGTGTTTATTTGTTCTCTTTTTTTCATCGTCTATTATGCTTTAACATTAGATTGAGGTTAGGGACAATTCTTGCTTTCCAGAGATGTGTTGTGATATGTTGCAGATTCGGGGTTTGCCAAGGAAAGAAGAGTTGGAAACCTAGTGCCTACCAAAGATGCACCATGATCTGCCATAGGTATGGGGCATGCCAAGGAAAGATAGGTAAATCCCTAAAGTCAATTATATTTTAGTCATAAGAGTAATATAATTTGGTGCACAATCACTCTTCCTTTCCTGAAAAACTCAATCTCACTTGCTTCACTTTAGGAGTAGTTTATTTCTTGCTTACTTTTATGTTCCCACAACAACAATTATTTTGTTGCCCAGGTGGCTACCCAAGAGGGAGGTGAATTGGGATTTCAAAAATTACTGCTGCAGATATGTGCTTTTAGAAATTAACTTATCTTAGTGATAGGTGCTGTGGTTATGAATGTAAAACACAAGTTAAATGGAAAGACAAAGGCATCAATACAAACACCAAAGATTATAGTGGTTCGGAGCAAACCCGCTCCTACATCCATTATCCAAGATATCACTTGGGATTTCCACTATATTCACACCCGAATACAGTAGGATTATTTTACAGGCTCACAATCCGAAACCTTTACACTTTGATTTTACCGGGATCACCAAAGAAAACCTAACACCCTTTAGTTTTAAACAGGATCACCAAAGAAATCCAACACCCTTTGGTTTTAAATAGGATCACCAAAAAATCCCAACTTGGTTTTAACAGGATCACCAAGAACCCAACATTTGGTTTTTATCTAAGGCTTACCAAGAACTTATTTGGTTTTTCAATCGGGCTCACCAATAACCCAACAATTCAAGAATGAATTGAAAGTAAATGCAACAATAAATGACAAACTTTTGTTATCGGATAGTTGCCACTAAAGAACTAATGAAGCCTTCTTTAACTTCTCTTTAATGCACTTGAGAGGCTTCCTTTCTTTCTTCAATGAATGCTTCAATCTTCAGATGGGAGTTGGTGAAGAATGAAGACTATCTTGAATGCTCACCTGTGCTCACTTGCTTCTTAGTTGGTGGATAATTAATAAAATCCTTTTTTTTTGTCTTCTCAAAACTTGTTTAAATGATCAAATCCCTCAAGTATATAGTCCTGTACCTTTTTCTAAAGGTTATGGCCATTGAAGACAGTTGGAATTTGAAATCTAGCCATTGGAGCACTTTCTAGCATTCAGAAAAGAATTCTAGAACTAGTCGTTATGTACCTGGAAATGACACTCGTGTCGGCTCGGATTCTTTGAGTTGGCTCGGACCCTTCGAGTTAGTAGGTCGAGTCACCATTTCTTCAGCAGGGTTGGCTCTTTGTCTCAGGGTACAAAAACTTCACTCTGGATGGTCGGCTCTTGACTGTTCGGGTTGGCTCGAACTTCCATCGTTGAACTCATTGAACTCGAGGAGTCGGCTTGCTTCAACTTGAGTCGACTCTTCATCTCAGAATTAGAAATCTTTACTTTGGAGGAGTTGGCTCGTTGCAGATTGGGTTGGCTCGCTTTCTCAGAAAACATTAAGAATGGACTCTGGACGAGTCGGCTTGGTTCTAGTCGAGTCGGCTCGGATTGTTGTGTGCCACAATCCTCAGTGCATGCCATGAGGTAGAGTCGGCTCTCCTTCTGGTTGGATCAGCTCGAGTAACTTCTTCAGAGTTTTTACAAATAGGCTCAAGAACACTCTCACCAACTCTCCAACATTCAATATAAACCAACTCAAAAAAATTTTAGAAGTAACCCATTTACATGATTTTCCTTAACTTTTTCTTTTGGTTCTTCTTTATAAAACAACACAACTCAAGATAAGAAGTATAAATGTAGGAGTTGAAGTTTGAACAATAAATTCATCCTACAAAAACTTGTAAACCATTTGAAGAGTCGTTAGTAAAATATTTACATGCTCCAATGTTTTGTTATCATCAAAATCACTCAAGGGTCAACAATCTCCCCCATTTTGATGATGATAAAACACCGGGCATGAAAAAGTAAGATAAAACTTTACATTTACTTGTATAGTTGTATTTGCAAGAATGATAAACAAGTATAAAGAATTGACTTTAATTTTGAACAATACATACTTATGATGTGCTCAACTATCATTAATGCCAAACCATGAAAGGAGAATTAAAATAGTGAGAGGTAATCTCCCCCTTAATAAGATACTCCAGGTTTTAACAAACTTTCCATGCAAGACAATGTTTTTCTCAAGCATTTCGTGAAAATTTCATTATTTAGAGCACATATATCAAAGATTCTAAGAGAACTTTATGTATCAAAGCAAAAAAAAAAAATTATCCTTTTCATGCAAGTACATAAATTTCTTCCCCTTTTTGTCATAAATAAAAAAGGTGAAGTCAATAAAACTTATCTTTTGAAATAGATTGAGAAAGATGTTAATATTTGTTTGAGATAATTTTACTTTCTCAAATTCAATTGGATATTCTAATTAAAATTCATTACAGTTGCATTTAGGACATTGCATAAGCACAAGAAGAAAGAAAACTTTCATTTCATTTACAGATTTTCAATACAAGGTACAAAATATAAAAGAGAGTACATTCAATCACTCTCTATATCTACTCTAGTGTTGGTTGAATAACCAAGAATTTGAGTGCCAAAAGTCATAGAAGCAATGGGGTCTGGATCTAATATATCGGATGGTGAAGGAGCAGAATGGGATCCCTGAGGCCTAAGGTGTGGAGCTGGCTGTCTGGGATGGGTAGACTGACCCGCAAAGGATGAAGGTCGTGGCCTAGGTCTAGATTGAGGAATAGCAAATGCGGTAATGACTCGGCTTGATGCTGATCTGTCTTGAATTGTATAGTGTCCACTTCTTCATCTAGTTTCTTTAGATCTTTGTGCACTTGGACCAATTCAGATGCTTGTTCATTAGCAAATGCTTTAGCAGAACCTCTCAATCTTCCAAATTCAGCTCTCAATATTCCAATCCCCTTGGTATAATCCTCTTCCATCATTCTTCCTTCTTCTATTGAACCCATTCTAACTCTCAGATTATCCATTTCAATTCTGTATGCTTCAAGTGTTTGATTGACATAATTTTTAAGAGTTTCAGAACCGGATGAGATTAGTTGAAGAATAGGTTGAAAGTTTGGCTCAGTCATATAGGTTGCACTATTAGAGGATTCAAGAACATCTACTCTGCTCTGTAGATCATTAATTTGTCCTCCAAACTGATCCAGTCTAGTTTCAACTGACTGGCGAAACTCGCCAAACATTATAGTCATTGTGCAAGAGAGTCATTCAGTTAGTGTACCCAATTGTTGTGAAATGAAGTCTTGCAAAGCTGATGTATCAATAGTAGGTGCAGGAGCAGTAGTGCCAGGTAAAGGAGTATCAATAGCTGTCTGTGAAAGAAACAGGGTCAGGTGGTTTGACATGATCCTATGCTAGGCATGCAAACAGCTACGGGAGCAGAATGGATTTTAAAACAATTTTTAAAAATCACGCAGCGGAAAACTGCTCCGCCCAGAAATCTAATCTATTCAAGTTGCATGTATTAAAATAGGCATGTAACAAGGCATATAATATTTATAAAATATATAAATAAATACATTTATTTATGCATGATAAAATAAAAAATTTTTCATGCCTTTATTCCACCTGGAATAACTTTGGAATATCTACTGGAATAGTTGGGATAACAGGAATAACTTTATTCCTGTTGTCTTCTTCCTTTGGACGTTTGGGAGCTCTATTTTTGGTCTTCAAAACAGCGATGAAACGGCGATGTCCGGAGCTCCTTTTCCTCCCGAATCGAAGCAGCGGCAAGGGAGAATGGTCTTCTTCGATTTCCAACCGAAATCTACAAGAAAAACACAATGTATAGGGTGTACAAAATCACCCAAGTTGCTGCCAGAAAAATTCTACTGCAGAAAAATAGCAGCCTTCTTCCTTACGTTAGGAGCGGCAGCAACGAATCCAGCTCGACCCTCTCACTTCCAGGACTAAAGGAATACTCCCTCTAGAGGGGAGACACGCCGGGGGTTCTCCGATCCTTCTCCACGTGCGGTGCTAGCTGCTGGAAGAGGACACGGTCACAGGTAAGTTGCAGCAATTTTTTCTTTGCTGCAGAGCAGAATTTGAGCACTTCAAAGAGGGGGATTGATGCCTTGTTTCTCTCCCTCACACACCCAAATCCCAGCTCAAGGAACACTCAATGGAAGCAAGGTTTAAGCTCTCAAAAAAAGGAACACTCAGCCTCTCAAAGAAGACCACACCCTGGTTGCTGTTGCACGGTGTAAAGAACACTATTGCTGAAACAGGGGCTGCAGAAATATATAAAGAGCAGCAAGGAGGAGGGAGTTGGAGAGGCTGGGAAAGCCAAGCGGCAGCAGCTGTCGTTCACCCATTAAACAACCAATAAACAGGGATGATTAAACCCAGCCGGTGGAGGGAGAAGAAGGGACGCCCAGGGAGTTGTTTCGGTCGTTTGGCCTTCTTGCCGCAAGAAATTTTTCCCAGCACTTTACCGTGTAAAACGGTCCAAGGGGAAAAAAAAAATGACACCGGTTCAAAACCGGTCCAACCAAATTAAAAATCTTGGTTCAATCTAATTGAACCAGTTTAAGCCTAATTAAATTGGGTTCAATTGGTTCACAACCAATTGGAGGCCGAAACGAACTCCGAATCAGTTCAAAACTGATTCAGAAAAATCCTGGCGTAGTGCTGGTCAACCCGGAACAATTTTCGGTTGACACAAACAAGAGCAAGATGGAAAAAAAGAGTGCTAAAAAAAAACTATGACCATAAAACCGAGATGATTTTCAATCGTAATCGGTATCCGGATCAGAGAGTAATCCTCTGTGGCGTGTGACCTCATAGGTTCAAACCTAAACGGTAGCACTAGAACAATTCTAGTACCAACACAGGAAACCTTCTAGCAATGGGTCCCGACGTCCGGATAGGTCGAAGAAGCGGGAGCAAACTATCGAACCTCTGGTATATGGTTACCGTATAATTCATCCCTTTGACCTCTAATGTTCAGGACGACTGAGATTGGGCTGCCAACCCAGACAAAGTCAGTCCACTACGTGTCTCAACCTCGCAAGCCCAGTGACTCTTCACTAGGGCTACCCTGGCCGAGGATTTGCTAAATTGAGATACTGTGAGACATTCAATCCAAACTGTTTGGACAGGTCAATTCCATCTTGGTCCATCACTGCTCCACAAGTACTTGCCAATACCCAGAAACCTTCCATCACTGGATTAAAAATCTGGGTAGTCCGGCACCAAAGCACAGGGAGTTGCTTGCAAGCTACCGTGATGATCTCAGGTCAGAGGGACACATATTCCCATATCCAATCGTGAGTTTCCCTTTGGCAGAAAAGGGGCTGCACGGAGTCACGTTCAATGAGATATCACATATCCCACTTGCAGATCACATCAGTGTCACCACACTCATTTGGTCAAGAGGACAATCAAACGATGTGAACTGCAACAACCTATATTTGATATATTGCCGTCCAGTACAATATATCCTTTGGTTGTGAACAGGGTTTAAGGACCAGTCGATACATCCTCTCTATATCGAAGTCAGTGTAGTCCTAAGGACTTCATCACATGGAAAGAGTTCATTTCAGGAAAAAATAATATGTGATGAGCTACCAAAAATAATATTTTATTAATTCATAAAATGAATACAATACTCAGCACAACCGCCTACAACCCAGGCGATTGGCTTTGGGACACAATTCCCAACAGTCTGAATAGAAGTAGGTGCAATAGGAGTCAAATCAGGTACAGTAGCATCAAGTATAGGAACATCAAAACTTGGCAGATCAAGTGAGCCTGGCTATGGCTATGGCTTAGGAATAGGCATAGAAATGTCTTCACCACCTTCCATCTCACCTTCTTCTTTATGTTCTTCAATTTCAGCAGGATTATTAGACTTCTTCTTCCAGATACCTTCAGAAAATAGATAACCCATTCTTTGTAATGTTTTTGTGGTGTATGTGTTCGTGTGTAGAAGAGGTCTGCTGTCTTCATCAGTTAAGTCCACATGTGCAGCTTGGAAGAATAAAGTCAAAATCATTCCATAAGGCAAACATGCTTTCACTTTTCTAATAGCTTCCTTCATTTGGGATAGTATTATTGTAGGAAGGTTAACCTTATCTCCATGTATTATCAGCTCTATAAGACACAGATCTCTTTCACTAACCCAATCAAAATGACCTGTTTTAGGCAGGAAGATTTGACTAATAAAGCTATGAATGAGTCTCATTTCCATAGACAATGAGCTAGCTTTCAGAATACCAATCCCATTCACATCTTCTTGTTCCAAAACAGTTTGAAGTACCTTTGTTCTATCCTTTAGAACTAAGTGTTCTATTCTTTCAAAAGGCATTTCTAACACACTGCCCAGACTTTCTTCAGAAATGATGATTCTTTTCCCTTTTACAACTTATTCAATGTGATTTTTTCCAAGTCTTAAATTCTTATAAAACATTATAACTAGGTTAGGATAAGTAAGAATATTCAAGGAGCACATAAAATCCCAACCCTGATTCTCAATTAGGTCTCCAACAATCAACCCTATCTCCTTGAGAAACTAAAATAGGATCCATCTACCTGTTGTGACTGGTCGCATTGCTAAAGATATCTGCTGATAAGGAGAAGGTAGGCTTGGTTCTTCAACTGATTGAGCTGGAACCCTTGAGGAGCTTCCCGGAATTTTGAGCGCCTCTCTTGCAGAGCTTGCTCAACTTCTTGACGAGATCTTTTTCCAATAGCCTTTCTTGGGCCATTCCCACAAAATATAGTGATTCAAAGAAATTGGAAGAGAAGGGTTTTTTGGAAAAGGTGTTTCAGAGGGAAAGAGCGAAGAGTCGAGGAAAGAATTGAAAAGAGATAACCCTACAACTCGACTTAAGAAAGAGTCGGCCCGACATCCGAGCCGACTCAGCTAACAAGTCTTCTGCTCGAGTCGGCTTGAGTAGAGGGAGCATAAAAGTGAATTGAAGCTTTTACTCAAAGTCCTTTTTACAAAGAAAAATGGGATGTGGAGGTTATCTAGATAATGTTTCCTTAATTTTGTAGGAACTTAGGTTGAGGTTTCTAAAGAGGATCACACAACTCTAGTTCACATCTAATCATTGCAAATCTATCATTACTTAAAGGTTTGGTAAAAATATCAGCAAATTGGTTTTCAGTTAGCACGAATTCAAGTACAATATCATTATTCAATACATGATCTCTTATAAAATGGTGCCTAATTTCAATGTACTTAGTTCTGGAATGCTGAACTGGATTCTTAGTTAAATTTATAGCACTTGTGTTATCACATTTGATTAGAATTTTAGATTATGCAACACCAAAATCTTCTGGCTATTGTTTAATCCAAAGCACTCGAGCACAATAACTACCGGCAGCAACATACTCTGCCTCGACAGTGGATAATGCTACGAAGTTTTGTTTCTTACAATGCCATGTGATTAAATTCAACCCTAGAAATTAGCATGGACTACTAGTGCTCTTTCTATCAGTTTTACAGCCAGCATAGTCAGCATTAAAAAAACTAATTAAATTTAAAGAAAATTTTTTGGAATACCAAAGATCTAAATTACTTGTACCTTTTAGATACTTGATAATTCTTTTAATAGCAAGCATGTGTGATTCCTTAGGATTTGATTGAAAACGAGCACACACACATACACTATACAAGATATCAGGTCTACTGGCAGTAAGATATAACAATGATCCAATCATATCTCGATAGAGCTTTTGATTGATGTTACAACCATCTTCATCTTTGTCTAGTCTGCAGGTTGGGCTTATGGGTGTGCTAGCCACTTTGCTTGTCTCCATGCCAAACTTTTTGATTATTTCGTTGATATACTTGGCTTGGTTTATAAAAATCCCTTCCTTTGTTTGTTTTACTTGTAGACCAAGGAAGTAGTTGAGTTCACCTATAAGGCTCGTTTTAAACTCGCCCTACATCAATTCAGCAAATTCTCTATAAAGATTCTCATCAGTTGCACCAAATATGATATCATCAATATAAACTTGTACAACTAACATATCATTACCTTTTTTCTTGATGAAAAGAGTTTTGTCAATATTTTCTCTTTTGAAATCATTTTCAAACAAAAATTTGCTAAGTCTATCGTACTAGGCCCTAGGTGCTTGTTTTAAACCATATAAAGCTTTATTTAATTTAAACACATGATTTGGAAAAGCATGATTTTCAAAACCTGGTAGCTGTTCTACAAAAACTTGTTCAGAAATAAATCTATTTAGAAAAGCACTTTTTACATCTATTTGAAAAAGTTTAAAGTTCATGTAGCAAGCAAATGCAAGAAGTAATCTAATGGCCTCAAGTCTTGCTACAGGAGCATAGGTTTCATCAAAATCAATGCCCTCTTCTTGATTGTACCCTTTAGCTACCAACCTTGCTTTATTTCTCATAACCTTACCATTTTCATCTAATTTGTTCCTATAGACCCATTTGGTTCCTATGATGGGATGGTCTAGAGGTCTACTAACTAGAGTCTAAACATTATTCCTTTCAAACTGGTTTAATTCTTCATGCATGGCCATCATCCAATTTGGATCAGTTTCAGCTTCTTCTAAACTATGTGGTTCAATTTGTGAAACAAAGGCTAGGTAGTCATGTGCATCTCTATGTGCAGACCTATCCTAACACCATGTGAAGGATCACCAATAATTAGATCTTTAGGATATGAAGTTACATACCTCCATTCCTTTGATAAATCAGTATGATCCTTACTTACCACTTCATTTTCATCTTGTGTTGGCTTGTCTTGTATGCTTAGATCTTCCATCACCTTTTGTAATGTACCTGCATCGTTGTCTATGCACTCATCTTTTCTAGATGGTGAGGGGTTAGCTTTATCAAAAATAATATGAATTGACTCTTCAACAGTAAGAGTCCTCTTATTAAATATTCTATATGCTTTGCTGTGCAGTGAATAACCAAGGAATATAGATTCATCAGATTTTGCATCAAATTTTTCTAAGTTATCTTTACCATTATCCAAAAACATGAAAATAGTTAATATTTGGTTTTCTTCCATTCCAAAGCTCATAGGGAGTTTTCTTTGAAATTGGGCATATTAAAATATGGTTCAATATATAACAGGCAATGTTCACTGCTTCTGTCCAAAAGTACCTTGGAAGACTGCCTTCACGCAACATGGTTTGGGCCATTTCATCCAAAGTCCTATTCTTTCTCTCTACAACACCATTTTGTTGTGGTGTTCTAGGAGCGGAGAAGTTGTGATCAATGCCGTGCTCAGTGCAATATTCATCAAAAAATTGATTTTGAAATTCAGTCCCATGATCACTTCTTATGGAAATAACAGGAAGATTTTTCTTATTTGAAACCTTTTTATGAAATTTTCGAAATACATCAAAGGTTTCATCTTTATGTGCAATAAATAATACCCATGTGAATCTAGAAAAGTCATCTAGAATCACAAGACCATATTTCATACCACCTAGGTTTATGGT
Organism: Areca catechu; assembly: GCA_021397845.1. NCBI lineage: Eukaryota > Viridiplantae > Streptophyta > Magnoliopsida > Arecales > Arecaceae > Areca > Areca catechu. The sequence goes on from CM038048.1 coordinate 15,836,895, forward strand.
CCTAGTTGGTCCAAATAAGTCCATGTGAAGTAGCTCAAGGGGTCTAGTAGTTGAAATAACATTTTTTGATTTAAAACTTCTCTTAGTTTGTTTGCTTAATTGACAAGCATCACATACATAATCAAGATCAACTATAAAATATGGCAAACCTCTAACTAGATTCTTTGAAATTAATTTGGCAATTGTATGCATGCTAGCATGACCTAATCTTCTATGCCAAAGTAAACAAGACTCCTTGGTCTTAGCATTCATTGTTACTAGACTGGAACTACTAGTCATGGCTAGATCATTTAGATCTACCACATAGATGTTTCCAAGTCTATGACTAATGATTTGTTGCTAGAGTCAAGAGAGTTAGTTACTATATACATAGTTGATTTAAAGATAACCTTAAAGCCTTTATCACAAAGTTGACTAATACTTAATAAATTATGCTTCAATTTATCTACTAGCAGCACATCTTCAATAAAAGTATAGGGGGGTTATCTTGATCTTATCGATTCCGATTATTTTTTTCTTGCCATTATCATCGAAAGTAATCAATCCTCCTTTCATTTGTAGGGTGATAAATTGCTCTTTATCACCAGCCATATGCCTTCAATAGTCGCTGTCCATATACCATCGTTTCTTAGTATTTAATGCTGTAAGACAATCCTGCAAAATAATCAAGGAGTGGTTTTAGGTACCCAAGCTAACTTGGGTACTTTTGGGTTAGCAAAATTGGTTCCTTTTGGAACCCAAATAGTTCTATATTTCAATGCACCGATTTTGGGATTTTTCAAAGAATTGCATTGATAAAATTTGTGCCCAAATCTATGACATGCACAGCAAACAATCTTATCATATTTGAATGATGCATGCTTTGAAGCTTTAACAGATGAAGAAATGAATATGTTTGGTTTGAAAGATTTTTGAGAAAAATTCTTAGGAATGTACTTTAAGCCTTTTGAAACAGAATTTGAAGGAAATGAACCAAAAGCTTTTTGAGATATAGAATTTGAAGTTGAAGCTTTTGAAGAGACAAATTTTGTTGCTGAAGTTCCTTTGGCATTTAAAGCATTAAATCCAATTCCAGCTTTGCTTTTTAAATGTCTTTTCTCATTCAGAATTAGCTCAAGCTTATTAGAACTCAAAGTAAGTTTTTCTACAAGAGGCTTAAGCTTTTCAACCTCCTTTTTCAAATCATTATTCTCGGCAACTAAAGCTTTGTTTGTCTCAATTAAAACATTCTTTTCAGTTTTCAAAGCAATAACATTATCAGAAAAGACATTCAATTCTTTTTGCAAAATGTTACTCTTTTATGAAATTTCAGTCGTCTTTTAGTAAAAAATCATTTTGTTTCTTCAAGGATTTAATTTTAACCCTAGCTTTCTTGAATTCAATAAGTAGATCATGAAAAGCATAATTCAATTCATCATAAGTAAATTCAGTTTGAAGCTCAGGGGATGATACCTCATTCTCAAGACCCATTAAACATAAGTTCGTAGATTTTATGGTCTATTCTTCTTCAGTAGATGTGGATGCTTCGCTGTCGCTCCACATCGCTACCATAGCTTTCTTTTTCTTCTTCTTGAAGCTCTTTTTCAGTAAAGGATAGTCTGGTCGAATGTGCCCTGTTTTTTGTATTCTTAGCATACATGCACTTCCTTTTCCTTCTCTTTTTTCTTGTCCTTTTCTTTGCTATATTCTTTATTCTTGTGGAATTTCCTATAGTTTCTTCTTTTCCATCTTTCCAAGAACCTTTTGAATCTCCTAACGATCATGACAACATCTTCATCTTCCATGTCGCTTTCAGTGGAGGAGCATTCTTCTTCCGATTCATCATCCTTTCCTGAATCCACTACAGCTTTGAAGGCAATCAATTTTTTCTTCTTTTGATCATCCTCAATTTTGTGCTGCATGGTCAATTCATGAGTGATGAGAGATCCTAGCAGTTCATCCAGCAGTAAAGTATTTAAATCTTTTGCTTCCTGGATGGCGGTCACTTTTGGATCCAACTTGTCTGGAAGAGATCTTAAAATCTTCTACACAAGGTCAGCATTGGAATATATCCTGCCAAGACTTTTTAAGCCATTAATAATATCAGTGAAGCATGAAAACATGGCAGAGATTGTTTCATTAGGTTCCATTTTAAATAGTTCATAACTATGTACAAGAAGATTAATTTTTGAGGACTTCACTTGGGAAGTTCCTTCATGGGTTATCTCAAGTTTATCTTAAATTTTCTTTGTAGAAGAGCAAATGAAAATTTGATTAAACTCATTGCTGTCCAAAGCATAATATAGCAAATTCATTGCTTTGGCATTTAATTCACCCATTTTCATGTCATGTTCGTCCCAATCCTCTCAGGTTTTGGAACGTCCACTCCATCAATTTTAACCATGGAGATATATGGATCCTTCAGAATGACCTTCCATAACTGAAAATCAACTGCTTGAATATAAATTTTTATTATAGCTTTCCAGTATGCATAATTTATGCTAGTGAAGAGTGGAGGTCTATTGGTTGATTGGCCTTTGACCAAGGACGTACTCATTGGATAAGCCATCAATCTTTACTCTAATGTATTCAGAGACACTGCTCTGATACCAGTTATTGTCCAGGTGGCTACTTAAGAAGGGGATAAATTGGGATTTCAAAAATTACTGCTGCAGATATGTGCTTTTAGAAATTAACTTATCTTAGTGATAGGTGCTATGGTTATGAATGTAAAACACAAGTTAAATGGAAAGACAAAGGCAGCAATACAAACACCAAAGATTATAGTGGCTCGAAGCAAACCCGCTCCTACGTCCACTACTCAAGATACCACTTGAGATTTTCACTATATTCACACCCAAATATAGTAAGATTATTTTACAGGCTCATAATCTGAAACCTCTACATTTTGGTTTTACCAGGATCAGCAAAGAAAATCTAACACCCTTTGGTTTTAAATAGGATCACCAAAGAAACCCAACACCCTTTGGTTTTAAATAGGATCACCAAAGAAACCCAACTTGGTTTTAACAGGATCACCAAGAACCCAATACTTGGTTTTTATCTAAGGCTTACCAAGAACCTATTTAGTTTTTTAATCGGGCTCACCAATAACCCAACAATTCAAGAATGAATTGAAAGTAAATGCAACAATAAATGACAAACTCTTGTTATCGGATAGTTGCCACTGAAGCACTGATGAAGCCTTCTTTAACTTCTCTTTAATGCACTTGAGAGGCTTCCTTTCTTTCTTTAATGAATGCTTCAATCTTCAAATGGGAGTTGGTGAAGAGTGAAGACGGTCTTGAATGCTCACTTGTGCTCACTTGCTTCTTAGTTGGTGGATAATCAATAAAATCCTTTTTTTTTGTCTTCTCAAAACTTGTTTAAATGATCAAATCCATCAAATATATAGTCCTGTACCTTTTTTTGAAGGTTATGGCCCTTGAAGATCGTTGGAATTTGAAAACTAGCCATTGGAGCACTTTCTAGCATTCAGAAAATAATTCTGGAACTAGCCGTTATGTACCTGGAAATGATACTCGAGTCGGCTCAGATCCTTCAAGTTAGTAGGTCGAGTCACCATTTCTTCAGCAGGGTCAGCTCTTTATCTCAGGGTGCAAAAACTTCACTCTAGACGAGTCGACTCTTGACCGTTCGAGTCAGCTTGAACTTCCATCGTTGAACTCATTGAACTCGAGGAGTCAGCTTGCTTCAACTTGGGTCGAATCTTCGTCTCAGAATTAGAAATCTTTATTTTAGAGGAGTCGGCTCGTTGCAGATCGGGTCAGCTTGCTTTCTCAGGTCTTCAAAATTTATTTTGGCAGTGTCGGCTCATCCTTGTTGGGGTCGACTCGCCTGGCTTGTTCTCAGAAAATATTAAGAATGGACTCTGAACGAGTCAGCTCGGTTCTACTCGAGTCGGCTCGGATTGCTGCATGCTAGAATCCTTATTGCATGCCATGAGGTAGAGTCAGCTCTCCTTCTGGTTGGGTCAGCTCGAGTGACTTCTTCAGAATTTTTACAAATAGACTCAAGAACACTCTCACCAACACTCTCCAACATTCAATATAAACCAACTCAAAATAAAGTTAAAGTACAACACCCATAGAAGTAACCCATTTACATGATTTTCCTTAACTTTTTCTTTGGGTTCTTCTTTACAAAACAACTCAACTCAAAACAAGAAGTATAAATGTAGGAGTTGAAGTTTGAACAATAAATTCATCCTACAAAAACTTGTAAACCATTTGAAGAGTTGTTAGTAAAATATGTACATGCTCCAATGTTTTGTTATCATCAAAATCACACAAGGGGTCAACATATATTTTTTCTTTTTAAATCATAACTTAGCCCTAAGGTCCCTGAGGATACGATCTCGACTCACCCTAGTTATAGAGTTGAGTTGTGAATTATTTTTGACCGCTTACGATAGAGATCAAATTTTGGCGCCATTGCCAGGGACCATAGGCACGGTTGTGATTTAAAAAAAAAATAAAAAAGAACTTAGAAGAGGATTGCTCTAATCTAGAATCTTTGATTATATATTCTAAAATCATCAGAACAATCTGATGAATTGGTGCACAACTAAGAATGTGTATATTTATTGTAGAGTGGATAAGTTGTCCCATACCTTTGGTGCCACACCCTATGAATTTGATCATCTACCAATTATTAGACACCCTTCCACTCCATCCTTTTTTCCTACACAACAAGCATGCTCCACATATCCAAGTCCAACTCACTTTGTAAGTGAATTCCCAACCATGTACCAATTTCCTGAATCTAGGTATGACCAAGTATATCAAGATCAAACTCATACGGCTTATGGACCAGGAGAAAACCTGAAATTTAATGCTTACAACCAAGGTTGGAGGACTCAACCAGATTTATCGTGGCAACCACATCCAGTGGTTATCCTGGTACCACAAAGACTTTCGTTCATAGATGGATCGCATTATGATCAGCCCTATCCATAATATCAACATTCTCCTAATTATAGTCTACATTTCAAGAGAAGGTTTTGCAAGCCATAGATCGAATCGAGAAAATTGGTCAAACTGTTGGTTTTCTAGGGTTTTGATGGCACAGCAGAACAATGGATTTCAAAAAATTTCTTTCTTGAAACTCCAAATAACTTGAAACCCTAAGCCTAGGATCTTTTATTCATTATAATTAACAAGTCATGTAATTAGGGTTTGGAAAAATACCTGCAATGCTAATTCCTTCTTCTTTCCACTAGGCACACAAGTGCATGCCCTCCAGAGGTGATCCACATAAGAATGGAACCTAGGAAGCACTCCTTAGTAGGTTGCTTGAATCACTGGGACTCTTTTGATGGCCTTTCTTCCTTTGATAGCCCCTCCTTTCTTGCTCAGACCTTTGCCCTCCAGTAGAGCACTTTGAGCCCTTTCTGAAACCTCCCTTCACTCTTTCTATCACTTCCTAATTCTCTTCCTAGACCCTTGTCTTAAAATGGGGACCTTGTCTTAAGACAAGATTTATCCTCTTACAAGGGAAGGAAGAGAGTGGGTGGATAGAGTGATAATGAAAGGGTGTAGGAAAGAAGAGAATTCTGATATCCATCGAAACAAATACTGATGGCTATTCATAGGACAGGAAAAGGTGCCAGATATGGCCTCTCATCAACCTATGATCTGTCAACCAATAGATAAAATAAGACCCTTCAATGGAAGGAGTCTTATCTTTGAAAAATCATGACTCTTCTGTGCCAACTGCCTTATTCAAGTCCCTTCACTCCTTTGGCCGACTTCTCCACTTGCCACTTGGATATTATCGGTTGTAAGAAGGCCAAGGGATATGGCTTTTAATAGGAAAATATTGGTGATTTGTAATTGCTTAAAGCAGGATGACTCTGCTTATGCTTTTGCACCAAATAAAGAGTCGCAACTCTTCAATTGCGCCAAGTCACTTCCACAGAACTTCCTTTTGTTTTGACCAGTCATAAGCCATTCAATTGTCATGGAGATGAGGCTAAGGGGTGCCTTGCTTTATCTGGAAACAATGTCTCAAAGTAGAAGGACTCTAGGTCCTTTTCCGCGCACCAATAGTGAAGAGTCGCTACTCTTCACTTGTTGGTCAATTTTCTTAATGCCATTTTCCATCTTTGACTAGTCAAAGACCATCCAAATGAAAGGGATATGCCCTACAAGCCAATCTATGTTGTATCTCCCAAACCATTTTAATTGACAATATTCTGAATAAAGGCATTATTTTTTTTTTATCATATGCTGTGTTTTATAAGATGAACCCCATAGATTAGGGCTATGATTTTAGGGTTATGATGAGATCATACCAGTGAGGCCTAAAATCTTAAAACCTTAATCTAAAGTATTCCTAGTCAAAGGAACCCTGAGTAGGGGATCAGGATTTTCCGGTAAGACTAGCACATCCCATGTATACTGGAAAGGGTGACTGCTCTCACAGTCACTTATGTATGACACTAATACTGGGATGTGGGTGCTCATTGGAGAATGAGTTCACTGATATGATCCAACTTGAGAACATCTAATGGAGTCTTAGCTACATGTCAATAGAAGGTTCTCATAGTGGGAGTGGTACAAGTAATCCTTTGACCTGAGACTGCCATAAGTACCTTATGTACATGAACCATGCTTTGGTTCAATCCTAATCATGACACTGAGTCATGCACAGGATTGATACTGGGAATGGTGAATTGGATATGAAGGTAATGAGTAGGTCAACAAGGAATCGATCACTCTTGGTAAGAGGAGATTGCATCCAGCTAGTTAACAATCGGATGATGATTCAGGGAATCTTTGATCAAAGTAAAGATATTAGAGATAATTTCTAATATCAAGATAATTGAATCATCAATATAAGATTGGGCTAGAAATAAATATAATATTGGATTTGACATATATCCATATCCATAGTTATATTTTGGGTGCAGGCTGATCGAAAGATTTAATTATACGGTAACTCTCTACTGAAGGGTAATTTTGGTATTTCATCAGAATTTCCATATCTTTTGGGTAGACATGACACGCTGCTAGACGTCAATCTTGTCTTGTGGGTTGATCAAATTCAAAGATCACTTATTAGGAAGAGTCCTAATTGATCAAATCGGGTAAGCCCGGTTTGACCTAAATCGATTAGAAAGAGTTCTAATCAAATTAGGTCAACCTGTACTCGAACCCACTGCTGGCTAGATGTGGAACCCAATGGGTCACACACTTAAGAGGATTGATCAAGAGTTTAATTTGTGATTAAATCATCTTTGCAGGATAACACTCTAGCAGGTGTTGCAAACCCTAGCTTCTATTCGAATCGAATTCGAATTAGGGTTCCGGATTGGTTCAAATTGGGTTCTAATTGGACCTAATTAGACCTTAATTATGAAAATAGGGATTATGGCTAACCCTATTGGCTAGCCATGTAACTAGGCTATCCTCCCCACCTGCCCCTTTTCATTTTTCACGCCAAAAGCCAAGAGTCCATGCGCTTATGGACTCTTGGCGCGCCATTTGGAAGAGTCCATGGCGCATGGACTCTTGGCGTGCCCCGCTTAATTCTCCGATGAATTAAGATGGGGAAGCCTTCTTTTCTTAAAATTAGCTCCTCACATACCCCCCCTTGGATAGGAACCCAACGGCTGATGGGTTTTTAAGAAAGAAGAAATGCGCTGTTTCCTCCCAGGCGCGCGAAATAACATCTCTTCGGAGATGAAAAGTCGCGACTCCCTTCTTTTTAAAACACCGCAGTTTTTCCTTTAAGAAAAGCCATGGGATTTAATCTGGAAGGCCGTGAGATGGGAGGATGGCGTGTGAGAAATTGAGAAGGGCGTGAGAAGGAGTTTACGGAGAGTTTTGAAAGCGCCTCTCTGAAAACTATTTAAGGGGCAGGAAAGATCAGAACTCGGGTTATGTGTTTTTCTTTTATTCCTTCTTCCTCTCCTAAAGACTCTTTTATTCTTTTCTTGCTCTTGCACTGTTTCCTTTACAGAGTACACCTCTGTCGAAACTCTGCTACTGAACAAGAATAAGAGTAAAAGTCTCCGACGGTAAAGGAAAGAAAGGAGTTCTGATTTGTTCCTTTCTTTCTTACATTAAGACATCTTTGTCTTAATTTCTCCTCCAACTTAAGACAAGCCTTTGTCCTCTTAGGACAAGGTCTTTTCTTCAAGACAAGGGTGTCTAAAGGGCCAAGGTCTTAGTGGAAGGAGGAGAAGAGGTCAAGGAAAGGGAGACAAGCTCTTGTGTGGAGGAATTCAAGCCATAGTCCAAGCAATTGAGTTCTAGGAAGAAGAACTCAATAGAAGGAACCATTGAAAAGAAGATAGAGTTTTCTTGATCATTGCTCTGTGTGGATCACCATCGGAGGGCAGACACTTGGACGCCTGGTGAAATCAATTAGCCTCTTCAACATCAAATTTTGTCGGAATTAGCGATTACAGGTTGGTACCCTAATCCTAATTTACATAGATATGTTTATCATATGATCTAGTCTTATTTAAGGAGTTCCTGTTTTAGGATTTTTGGTGTGAATTTAGTTTCATTTTTAAAATTACACTTTCGCTGCATTGCACCGGGACCCAACAGTGGTATCAGAGCCACCTTAATTAGGACTATGATCTATGATATTTTGTGTGTTACATATTAGGGTTTTTTAAGTCCTAATATGCTATAACACTTAGCATATTTTTGTTGCAAATATGTTTTGGTGTATGCCACTAGTTAGGGTTTTTCACTCAAACCCTAATTATTATAGAGATATGATTAGTTTTGATATCATCATACTGAAATAAGGTTGCCCTGGCATAATGGTGGATCCATTATATGGTAAATGGTTGTCCTAGTATGATGACACACTTTGCACATATTTGTTTATCAGAGTGATATGATTGTGATATGTTCTATAAGAATATGCTGGCAATTTTATAAAACCCTCCTCTTAAAATTATATTAAGTCATAGTATATTTAACTAATAAGCATCACTAGTCATGATGAACAATTGATCATTCGGTGTCTAGAAAGGTGGTTCTGGGAAGGTAAAGAGAATCGTGGTTTTTAATTGGTTCCATTGACTGACCTGGCCAATTTTTATTGGTGTCTAGGAAAGCAACGGGGGGACTCCCACATCTCTTCCACTTGCCTGGCCGATTTGATTATATTTAAATCTTGACTAAAATGCTTAGTGTTAAAAATACTATATATATTGGCCTTCCTTCATGCTGGATCATTATTGTGTTATGAACCACATTAGGTTTGTTGTGTTATCTACAAGACCTAATATGGTGATTGACATAATATTAGTCTAGTGCGTAGATATGCTTACAGTATATTCAGTATAATGCCTTGTTGTGTTATCTGCAAGGGCATTATATTTGAGTACTGACTGTATAGAAATGAAAGGGTCTTGACTTAACTAGAACATTATGGTTTGTTGTGTTTTTCTGCAAGACTGATAATGTTCTAGAGGCCAAGTTATTTTGAGAATTATATGAGATATAATTGGAAGAGTTTCCTACATTTGAGCTTATAAAAGATTTGTTGTGTTTTCTGCAAGATCTTTTATAAGTTATTAGGATCTCAATCTCACTAAGAAAAATCGATCAGGGTTTTTTCTTGATTATCATAGTGAGGGCTATGATTTTTGATTACCCACTTTGGGAGACATAATTAAATTGAAGACCTAATTTAATTATGTAAGTCATTTCATGGTTGTTTGCTTATGTATTGTTCTTTATTAAATGTAGATAAATGGCATCTTCATTATCACTGCGAAGTATCTAGATACCAACAAACTGACTGGTCCAAACTATGTGGACTGGTTGAGAAACTTAAAGATTATACTGAGTTCAGAAAAACTTTCTTATATTCTTGATACCCCTAGTCTTAATCCACTAGGGGATGATGCCACACAGGAAGATATGGCCACATACAAAATGTGGCAGAATGACTCCCTCACTGTCAAGTGTATCATACTGGCCTCTTTGACCAATGAGTTACAGAGGCAGCATGAAAGCATAGATACTCAATCCATAATGCTCAATTTAAAAGAGCTTTATGGAGAACAAAGCAGAACTACTAGATACGAAATATCTAAGCAGTTATTCCGTGCAAGGATGACAGAGGGAACATCCATTCAGGATCATGTTCTGAAGGTAATTGACTTAATCACCAGATTGGGTCAATTAGGGTTTATTATGGATGGAGAGCTGAATCAGGATTTAATCCTGCAATCACTCCCGGAGTCATTTTCTCAGTTTGTCTTGAATTATCACATGAACAAACTGAACACTTCCTTGCCTGAGCTGTTAAATATGTTAAAAATAGCAGAGAGCCACGTTAAGAAAGAAAATGCTCCACTTCTTCTTGTTGATAAGACCAATAAGAAGAAATCAGGCAAAAAGGTTTTTAATAGGAGGCTAAACCCTAAGGGTGGCATCAATAAGAATAAGAAATGAAAGAAGGCCTCAAAATAGTCAACCTGTTTCTTTTGCGGCAAAGCGGGACATTGGAAAAGGAATTGCAAGGCTTACCTTGCAACTGTGAAGCCTGGTGCGTCAGATGCACCTAAAGGTATGTATGAGATACATACTATATTGACATTAAATTCGTCTATATCAAATACTTGGGTATTGGATACCGCTTGTGGTTACCATATATGCAAATCTTTGCAGGACCTCCACAAGCTTAAAGTATTGAAGGAAGGTGACTTCAATCTCTACGGTGCTGGTGGTGATATCATCCAAGCAGAAGCTGTAGGGACCTATATTCTGAAGTTGCCTTCAGGGAAGATCTTGGAGTTAGAAAATTGTTACTATATGCCAAAGATTATTAGGAACATTATATCTATTCCTTTGTTATTAAAACAAGGATATGTAATGGATGTAACGAGCACTGGTTGCTCGATAATGTTATCTAATAAAATTATTTGTTCTGGCATGTTTAGCAATGGGCTCTTAACTCTTTCTTCCAATGATAGTATTTTTCATGTCAATAATAAAAGAAAAAGAAAAGACTTTAATGATACTTTACTTTGGCATCATCGACTTGGTCATGTTAATGAGTCTAGGATAAGCAAGTTATATAAGGAAAAACTTCTTGATCCTTATGAGTATGAATCATTAGGAACTTGCGAATCATGTCTCATGGGTAAGATGACCAAGACTCCATTTACCGGACATGGAGAAAGGTCAACTGAGTTATTAGGACTTATACATACTGATGTATGTGGTCCAATGACAACTCAGGCCAGAGGTGGATACTCATATTTTATCACTTTTACAGATGGTTTATCTAGGTTCGGATGTGTGTATCTTATGAAACATAAATATGAAGCCTTTGATAAATTTAAGGAGTATCAAAGTATGGTCGAAAAACAAACCAGAAAAAGTATTAAAGTTCTTCGTTCTGATCGAGGAGGAGAATACTTATCCACGGAGTTTTTAGACTATCTTTAAGTTAATGGAATTCTTTCTAAATGGACTCCTCCTTATACACCATAGCTAAATGGTATAGCTGAAAGGAGGAATCGTACCTTATTAGATATGGTACGATCCATGATGTGCTTCACAAATTTACCCATTTCCTTCTGGGGTCATGCCCTAGAAACTACTGTTTACATTCTGAACAAGGTACTTTCTAAATCCGTTGTTAGTACTCCATATAAAATTTGGAGTGGAAAGAAACCATATCTTAAATATTTTAAGGTATGGGGATGTCCAGCTTATGTTAAAAGAAATTTTGGACATAAGTTGGAACCTAGAGCGAATAAATATCTATTTGTAGGATATCTTAGAGAAGGTAGAGGATATCTGTTCTACCATCCTACTGAACAAAAGATTTTTGTCAGCAGGCATGCCACTTTTCTAGAAAAGGAGTTCATTTTAGAAAAGGGCAATGGTAGAACTATTGAACTTGGAGAAGTACAAGAAACACAGATAGATAATTCTCAACCATTAGAACATATAGTTAGGACAGAACCAGAACACAAAACTCCTCCCCGTAGGTCTGATGGAGTGCCACGGGCACCTGAGAGGTATGGGTTTATTATTGAAAATAATGAAGCCCAAGTGATTCAAAATGATGAACCTCTGACCTATACGGAAGCTATCTTGAGTACTGATTCAGATAGATGGCAAGAAGCCATGGAATCCAAAATAGACTCTATGTATGTAAACCAAGTATGGTCTTTGGTTGATGCACCAGAGGGTGTTAATCCTATTGGGTGCAAATGGGTCTATAAGAAAAAGATTGGGGCTGATGGCCAAGTTGAAACCTATAAAGCCAGATTAGTGGCTAAAGGTTTCAGACAAAAACAGGGAATTGATTATGATGAAACATTCTCACCTGTTGCCATGCTCAAATCAATTCGGATTTTACTTGCTATAGCAGCATACCACGATTATAAGATCTGGTAGATGGATGTGAAGACTGCATTCCTCAATGGTTTCCTTAAGGAAGAAGTCTACATGTCACAGCCAGAATGTTTTATTTCAAAGAATAAACCTAATCAAGTATGCAAGCTAAAGAAATCCATTTATGGATTAAAGCAAGCTTCCAGGAGTTGGAACATCCGCTTTGATGAAACTATTAAAAGGTTTGGTTTTATCAAAAATGTGGATGAACCCTGTGTTTATAAGAAGACTAGTGGGAGTGCCATAGTCTTTTTGGTTCTGTATGTAGATGACATACTCCTCATTGGGAATGATATCCCAATGTTGCAATCAGTCAAGGTTTGACTATCAAACCAGTTTTCCATGAAAGATTTGGGAGAAGCATCCTATATACTAGGTACTAAGATCTATAGAGATAGATCTAAGAGGATGCTAGGTTTATCCCAATCTAGGTACATTGACTTAGTGCTGAAAATATTCAGCATGGATGGAAGTAAAAGAGGTTATCTTCCTATGAGTCAAGGCATACATCTTTCTAAAAGGATGTCTCCTAAGACACCTGAAGAAAGAAATAGAATGAATTCTATACCCTATGCTTTGGCAATAGGGTCCATAATGTATGCCATGTTATGTACCAGGCCTGATGTGGCATATGCTTTAGGCATTGTCAGTAGGTTTCAGGCTGATCCAGGAGAGGATCATTGGAAAGCAGTTAAAAATATTCTTAAGTACCTAAGAAGGACTAAGGATATTTTTCTAGTTTATGGTGGTTCTGATCTTAAACTAGAAGCTTATTCTGATTCTAGTTTTCAATCAGACCCTGATGAGAGCAAATCCATTTCGGGATATGTTTTTACCCTAAATGGTGGAGAAGTGAGTTGGAAGAGTACCAAGCAGCAGACTGTAGCAGACTCAACCCCAGAGGCAGAATACAAAGCTGTTAGTGAAGCCGCCAAGGAAGCAGTCTGGATGAAGAAGTTCATCACAGAGTTGGGTGTTGTTCCTGAAATTGAAAACCCAGTGCCACTTTACTGTGACAACACTAGGGCTGTTGCTCAAGCTAAGGAACCAAGAGCTCATCATAAGTCCAAGCACATTCTGAGATGCTTCCATCTCGTCCGAGAAATAGTAGAAAGACAAGATGTCTACATAAATAGAGTTGATACAAAGAACAATGTAGCAGACCCGTTCACTAAGGCTCTACCACAGCGAGATTTTGATCGCCACCTCGAGTGTATGGAATTAAGATTTAAAGGCGATTGGCTTTAGTGCAAGTGGGAGATTGAAAGGGATATGCCCTACAAGCCAATCTATGTTGTATCTCCCAAACCATTATAATTGACAATATTCTGAATAAAGGCATTATTTTTTTTTTATCATACGCTGTGTTTTATATGATGAACCCCATAGATTAGGGCTATGATTTTAGGGTTATGATGAGATCATACCAGTGAGACCTAAAATCTTAAAACCTTAATCTAAAATATTCCTAGTCAAAGGAACCCTGAGTAGGGGATCAGGGTTTTCCGGTAAGACTAGCACATCCCATGTATACTGGAAAGGGTGACTGCTCTCACAGTCACTTATGTATGACACTAATACTGGGATGTGGGTGCTCATTGGAGAATGAGTTCACTGATATGATCTAACTTGAGAATATCTAATGGAGTCTTAGCTACATGTCAATAGAAGGTTCTCATAGTGGGAGTGGTACAAGTAATCCTTTGACCTGAGACTGCCATAAGTACCTTATGTACATGAACCATGCTTTGGTTCAATCCTAATCATGACACTGAGTCATGCACAGGATTGATACTGGGAATGGTGAATTGGATATGAAGGTAATGAGTAGGTCAACAAGGAATCGATCACTCTTGGTAAAAGGAGATTGCATCCAGCTAGTTAACAATCGGATGATGATTCAGGAAATCTTTGATCAAAGTAAAGATATTAGAGATGGTTTCTAATATCAAGATAATTGAATCATCAATATAAGATTGGGCTAGAAATAAATATAATATTGGCTTTGACATATATCTATATCCATAGTTATATTTTGGGTGCAGGCTGATCGAAAGATTTAATTATACGGTAACTCTCTACTGAAGGGTAATTTTGGTATTTCACCAGAATTTCCATATCTTCTGGGTAGACATGACACGTTGCTAGACGTCAATCTTGTCTTGTGGGTTGATCATGAAAGGATTATGCCCTATAAGCCAATATTTTTATCTCCCAGACCATTGTAAATTGACAAGTTAATAAAGGCAATATTTTTTTATCATTCGCTGTGTCATTATATGATGAACCCCATAGATTAGGGCTATGGTCCTAGGGCTATGATGAGATCATACCAGTGAGATCTAAGGCCTTAAAACCCTAATCTAGAATATTCCTAGTCATAGGAACCCTGAGTTGGGGATCAGGGTTTCCGGTTAGACTGGCACATCCTATGTATGCTGAAAAGGGTGACTGCTCTCACAGTCACTTGTGTGGGACACTAATACAAGGATGTGGGTGCTCATTAGCGAATGAGTTCACTGAATAGATCCAGTTTGAGAACATCTAATGGAGCCTTAGCTGCATGTCAATAGATGTTTCTCATAGTGGGAGTTGTACAAGTAGTCCTATGACCTGAGACTGCCATAATACCTTATGTACATGAACCCATGCTTTGGTTCAATCTCAATCATGACACTGGGTCATGCACGAGGTTGATGCTGGGTATGGTGAATTGTATATGAGGGTAATGAGTAGGTCAACAAGGAATTGATCACTCCTAGTAGGAGGAGATTGCATCCAGCCAAATTAGGTCAGATGATGATTCAGGAAATCTTTGATCAAAGTATAGATATTAGAAATGATTTCTAATATCGAATTAATTGAATCATTAGTGTATGACTGAGCTGGGAATGAGTATAAGCTGGTTTTGACATGTTTCCATATCCATAGTTATATTCGGGATGCAAGATGATTGAAGGATCGAATTGTACGGGAACTTTCCACTGAAGGGTAGTTTTGGAATTTCACCAGAATTTCCATATCTTCCGGGTAGACATGACACGTTGCTAGACGTCAATCTTGTCTTGTGGGTTGATCAAATTAAATGGTTTAATTGGATCACTAATTAGGAGGAGTCCTAATTGACTAACTCGAGTTAGCTCGATTTGACCTAAATCGATTAGAATGAGTTCTGATCAAATTAGGTCAACTTGCACTCGGACCCACTGCTGGCTAGGTATGGAACCCAATGGGTCACACACTTAGGACAGATAATCAAGGATTTAATTTGGAATTAAATCTCATTTGCAGATGAACACACTAGCATGTGTTGCAAACCATGGCTTCTACTTGAATCGGATTCGAGTTAGGGTTCTGATTTGGTCTTTTTTAGATCCAAATTCATTCCGGTTTGAATCTAATTGAAGATTCAAGACATTGGGCTAATAGTAGGCTAGCAATTGGGCTAACCTAAGAGGCTAAACCCCTTTCCCACATCGCCTAAGCCCCTTCCCCTCTCTTCCCACGCGCGCGCGCAAGGAGAAGAGTCCACATGCGCGTGGACTCTCTCCAAGGGGCATTTTTGCATGAGAAAAGAAAAGGGGATCGGCGTTTTGGCTGAAGGGGCGTGGAAGAGAGTCCACCTAGGCATGGACTCTTCAAAAACGGGATTACCGTGAAAAAAAAAAAAAAAAAAAAAAACATCGAAGGGGCGCGACTCTTCTCTTCTGCGCGCGCCCTTCTGTGTTTTTCGCGACTCTTTCTTGCGTCTTCCCATCCCAAAGGCCGTGAGATTAATTCAAGGGCCGTGAGATGAAGGGAAAGGACGTGAGAAGGGAGAGAGGGGCGTGAGAGGGTGATTACAGATGGGTAGGCACCTCTCTGTCGCCTATTTAAGGAGAAGACTTCACCGTAAAAAAAAAAAAAAAAAAAAAAAAAAAAAAAAAAAAAAAAAAAAAAAAAAAAAAAAAAAAAAAACTATTCCAGATTTTCTACAGCGAAGCCTTGCTTCTATTTTCCCTCTCCCTCTCTAAAAGATTGTTTCCCCCTCATCTCTTTCCTCTTTGATTCCTTTACAGAGCCTTGGCTCTGTCGAATCTCAGAACAGAAGGAGAGTCAGAGAGAAACTCTCCGACGGTAAAGGAAGAAGGCGCCTCTCCTTTCTTTCTTACATTAAGACAATCTTGTCTTAATTTTCTTCTCCCTCCAAGACAAGCCTTGTCTCATTTTAGGACAAGGTCTTATTCTTAAGACAAGAGTGTCTTAAGGGGCCAAAGTTGCTAGAAGACAAGGAGAAGGGTAAGAGAGAAGGTTTAGTCCCAGTTTGGCTAGAGGAGTCCTAGCCAATAGCCCATATATCAAGTTCTTGGGGTAGAACTTGATTGGAAGGAACCTAATTAAGGAGTCAGTGTCTTGATCATCTGCCCGTGTGGATCACCATCGGAGGGCGGACAAGTGGACGCCTGGTGTGTTCAAGAGGCTACTCAATTTGGAGTTCATTTCTGCATCAGACTGGTAATAGCGATCTGAGGTTAGTATTTAAGCAATGTTTAAATTTGGACATGCATGTAGTCATAGTTTTTAATTGCTAATAAGGAGATTTAGGATTAGGGTTCAGACCTGGTTTCATAAATTTTTGAAATCCATGCTTCCGCACTGGTTCACGAACCCAACAGATCAAATTCAAAGATCACTTATTAGGAAGAGTCCTAATTGATCAAATCGGGTAAGCCCGGTTTGACCTAAATCGATTAGAAAGAGTTCTAATCAAATTAGGTCAACTTGTATTCGAACCCACTACTGGCTAGATGTGGAACCCAATGGGTCACACACTTAAGAGGATTGATCAATAGTTTAATTTGTGATTAAATCATCTTTGCAGGATAACACTCTAGCAGGTGTTGCAAACCCTAGCTTCTATTCGAATCGAATTCGAATTAGGGTTCCGGATTGGTTCAAATTGGGTTCTAATTGGACCTAATTAGACCTTAATTATGAAAATAGGGATTATGGCTAACCCTATTGGCTAGCCATGTAACTAGGCTAGCCTCCCCACCCGCCCCTTTTCATTTTTCATGCCAAAAGCCAAGAGTCCATGCGCTTATGGACTCTTGGCGCGCCATTTGGAAGAGTCCATGGCGCATGGACTCTTGGCGCGCCCCGCTTAATTCTCCGATGAATTAAGATGGGGCGGCCTTCTTTTCTTAAAATTAGCGCCTCACATACCCCCCCTTGGATAGGAATCCAACGGCTGATGGGTTTTTAAGAAAGAAGAAAAGTGCTATTTCCTCCCGGGCGCGCGAAATAACATCTCTTCGGAGATGAAAAGTCGCAACTCCCTTCTTTTTAAAACACCGCGGTTTTTCCTTTAAGAAAAGCCATGGGATTTAATTTGGAAGGCCGTGAGATCGGAGGATGGGGCGTGAGAAATTGAGAAGGGCGTGAGAAGGAGTTTACGGAGAGTTTTGAAGGCACCTCTCTGAAAACTATTTAAGGGGCAGGAAAGATCAGAACTCGGGTTATGTGTTTTTCTTTTATTCCTTCTTCCTCTCCTAAAGACTCTTTTATTATTTTCTTGCTCTTGCACTGTTTTCTTTACAGAGTACACCTCTGTCGAAACTCTACTACTGAACAAGAATAAGAGTAAAAGTCTCCGACGGTAAAGGAAAGAAAGGAGTTCTGATTTGTTCCTTTCTTTCTTACATTAAGACATCTTTGTCTTAATTTCTCCTCCAACTTAAGACAAGCCTTTGTCCTCTTAGGACAAGGTCTTTTCTTCAAGACAAGGGTGTCTAAAGGGCCAAGGTCTTAGTGGAAGGAGGAGAAGAGGTCAAGGAAAGGGAGGCAAGCTCTTGTGTGGAGGAATTCAAGCCATAGTCCAAGCAATTAAGTTCTAGGAAGAAGAACTCAATAGAAGAAACCATTGAAAAGAAGATAGAGTTTTCTTGATCATTGCTTTGTGTGGATCACCATCGGAGGGCGGACACTTGGACGCCTGGTGAAATGAATTAGCCTCTTCAACATCAAATTTTGTTGGAATTAGCAATTACAGGTTGGTACCATAATCCTAATTTACATAGATATGTTTGTCATATGATCTAGTCTTATTTAAGGAGTTCCTGTTTTAGGGTTTTTGGTGTGAATTTAGTTTCATTTTTGAAATTACACTTCCGCTGCGTTGCACCGGAACCCAACAGCAAAATGGGTGTCATGTGAAAGGGGATAAGGTGTAGTTTATCACCACATAAGTGATTAACAGGCAGGAGGACTCTTGGTCTTTCTGTACCCCTTTATTTGCCGACCACTACTTTTGGTGCCAAGAGTTCCATGCCCTTGGGACTCTTGGTATTTGGTGCATAAAAGCCAAGAAAAATATCAGATAAATTTTGATAAATTCATCCCACTTAGGACTCAACCCAATTTAGGTCTCCAATAAATTGGTTAGTCCATTTAGGAACCTTTTAGACCCAATTCAATTGGGTTAGGGTTAGGTTAGCATACACATGCTAGTGTGTAATCTAGCTAACCAATTAGGATCCCATGACCCTAATAAAATACCAATTGACTTCTTAGGTCAATTCCCTAATATGTGTGACCCTTTGGGTTCCACATCTAGCTAGCAGTAGGTCTAGGTCCAAGCCAATTCGATCCAATCGAATTCGATTTGACCTAATTGGGTCAAATTGAGCTGACCTAAGTAGCCAATTCACAACAGCTTTCGAATTGACTCATGAATTCAATCCAATTAATTCATGAAAACCCACAAGACATGATTGATGTCTAGCAACGTGTCATGCCTACCCAAAAGATGAGAAATTTGGTAGAAAGTATCAAAATACCCTTCAACAGAAAGTTACCATACAATTCAATCCTTCGATCTCCCTGTATCTCGATTAAGTGATGGGAATAGATAAATGTCAAATCCTAGCACTTAATCATTTTGAATCTCAATTCAATAATGATGACTTGACTGATGAAAGATTAGAAGCCCTATCTAATCTCATCCTACTTAGATCAAAGACGTCCTGAGTCATCATTCGAAGAGATCACATGGGATAACTTCTCCTCTTACTAGGAGTGATCAATTCCTTGTTGACCTACTCAATATCTTTATACACAATCCACGTACATGACTTAATTTTCATGAGTGAGTATGCACCAAAACATGGGTTCATGTATACAAGATACTACAGTAGTCTCAGGTCTAAAGATCACATGCACAACTCCCAGTAAGAGAACATTCTTTTGACAAGTAAGACTTCCATTTGATGTTCTCTAGTCAAATCAGTTTAGTGGACTTATAACTTAACGAGTACCCACATCCTTGTATTTGTATCTCTACATAAGTGGTTATGAGACCAACCATCCTCTCCATCGAGCATATATAGGATATGCTAGTCTTTCCAGATTCATTGATCCCCGAATCGATTATCGAATGACTAGGAATATTTTAGATTAGGATTTATAGGAACTTAGGTCTTACCATTATGATCTACATCATAATCCTAATTCCATTACATTAACCTATGAGGTTCATCATAATCTTGATAAGATGTAGCAGTATGATGAATCAAAAGATGCCTTTTATTGATAAATAATATCATACATGAGTTGGAAGATCATAGAAATGCCCTTACAATGATTGGCTTTTAGGGCACCATTCTTTCAATCTCTCACTTGTACTAAAGCCAATCGCCTTTGTATTTTATACCCATACAATCTAAGTGGCGATCAAACTATTGCTTTAGTAGTGCTTTAGTGAATGGGTATGCTATGTTGTTCTTTGTATCTACCGTTTTATGACAACATCTTGTCCTCGAATGAGGTGGAAGCATCTTAGGATGTGCTTGGGCTTATTATGAGATCTTGGTTCCTTAACTTGTGCAACAACTCCAGTGTTATCATAATAAAGTGGCACCGGTTGCTGTACAGCAGGAACTACACCCAACTCGATGATGAATTTCTTCATTCACATAGCTTCCTTTATGGCTTCACTTGTAGCTATGTATTCTATCTCAGTGACTAAGTTAGCTATAGTTGGCTGCTTTGTACTCTTCCAACTCACTGCACCATCATATAGGGTGATGACATACCTTGATATGGATTTGCTATAATCCGGATATGATTGAAAACTTGAATTTGTATATTCTTCTAGTTTCAACTTTGATCCACCGTATATTAGAAAAGCATCTTTAGTCCTTCTTAGGTACTTAAGAATGTTTTTCACAGCTTTCCAATGATCCTCCCTTGGATCAGCCTAGAACCTGTTTACTATGCCCAAGGCATAAGCAACATCAGGCCTGGTACATAACATGGCATACTTAATTGATCCAACAACCGAAGCATAAGGGATCAAACTCATTCTCTCTCTCTCCTCTAGTGTTTTAGGAGACATCTGCTTGGAGAAATTTATGCCTTGACTCATGGGCAAGTAACCTTTCTTACTTCCCTCCATGTTGAATCTCTTCAACACTAAGTCAATGTACCTGGATTGGGATAAGCCCAGCATCCTCTTAAATCTATCTCTATAGATCTTTATTCCTAGTATATAGGATGCCTCTTCCAAATCCTTCATGGAAAACTACTTTGATAGCCAAGACTTGACCGATTGCAACATTGGGATATCATTCCCAATGATGAGTATGTCATTGACATACAAAACCAAGAAAACAAGGGCACTCCCACTTGTCTTCTTGTCACACATGGTTCATCCACATTCTTGATAAAACCAAACTCCTTGATTGTTTCATCAAAGCGGATGTTCCAACTCCTCGATGCTTACTTTAGTCCATAAATGGACTTCCTTAGCTTGCATACTTGGTTTGGTCTCTCAATAGAGACAAAACTCTATGGCTATGCATATAGACTTCTTCCTTAAGATTTCCATTAAGGAAAGGAGTCTTTACATCCATCTGCTAGATTTCATAATCATGGTATGCTGCTATAGCAAGCAATATCCAAATGGACTTGAGCATGTCTACTGGTGATAAGATTTCATCATAGTCAATGCCATGTTTTTGTTTGAAACCTTTTGCTACCAGCCTGGCCTTGTAGGTCTCTACTTGACCATCTGCTCCTATCTTCTTCTTGAAGACCCATTTATACCCTATTGGATTAATTCCTTTAGGTGGATCTACCAAGGTCCAAACCTGATTGGAATACATGGAGTCCATTTTAGACTTCAGGCATTTAGCCATTTGTCGAAGTCTTTACTCTTGACAGCATCTGTATAGGTCACAGGATCATCATCCTGTATGATACTGGCTTTATTATCATTCATAATGACAAAGCCATATCTGAGAGGTGCACTTCGCACTCTCTCTGACCTACGGAGAAGAAGTGTGTGTTGTGGTTGTTCCTGAACCTTTGGAACATCTGGTTGAGGAATTACTTCAAGTGTAGGTTGAACTTCTTTAAGTTCAAATATCCTCTCATTGCCCTTTTCTTGGATAAACTCCTTTTCCAAGAATGTGGCATGCCTACTGACAAAGACCTTTTGCTCAGTAGGATGGTAGAAAAGGTATTCTATACCTTCTTTAAGCTATCCTACAAACCTACACTTGTCAGCCCTTACACTTAGTTTATGTCCAAAAACATTCCTGACATAAGCAGGGCAACCACAAATCTTAAAATATTTAAGACCTGGTCTTTTTCCATTCCATAATTCATATGGAGTGCTCTTAACAACCTTTGATGGCTGGTGGGGACATGCAAGATGAGAATGCAACTATGCAACCCTAAAGGAGATTAGCAAAGATTAACTTAGCAATTTCTTATTTGCATATGATTAGTTCAGCATATAGTATCAAAGGAGGTCTAATAAAGAGAACTCGAACGATCAAACGTAAACCTAATTAATAAGACTATCAAAATAACAAAGAAATAGGAATAAGATTCGAACCACACAAGTTAAGCTAGGCAAATTTAATATTTCAGACCTAATCGATACTAGAACATACCTAGCATTAATCTTTCAAGTAGATCAAGATCACTCATGAAGAGACCTCCCAAATGACAAGACCATACTACAAATTGAGGGCCCTTCTTGTTTTCTGGATTATGGCAAATAATTCCTTCCTCTTGAGTTCGGAATCCCGGAGAACCCTACAACAAAGAAACCTTGAGATTAGGAACTTGGTAAAATACGTTAGTCATGAAATGGAGAAACTAAAGAAGAGTCGAGGAAGCAGTGTTGAAGAATAATCTTGGCGCCATGGTAGATCACTTGAAATGGATTTGGCCGGCCTCCTTGTGATGGTCTTCTTGATCAACCTTAGATATTGAAGAGCTAGCTTGAGATTGGAGAAGAAGAAGAGTGTCTTAGGCGTTGGAGATGGAGGAGGAGAAAGTAGGGTTGGCGTGGGATAGGGAGAGGAATTTAGAACTACCACTTAGGCACATAGAACTCACATAGAAGAAAACTTTTATTTTTTCTTTTCCATCCTTTCTTTACAAGAAGACTAAGAGTCTTTTATAGACTATTAAGCCATTTTGAATTCAAACTACACCAAATATCATGGAGAAAAATTTGTGGAGAAAAATATGGGGCATCCCATGAGTAGTGGAGGAAGTTGTGGAGGAGGTTGTAGCTAATTCAAATTCAAATTCCCCTTTTCTTCTCTTGGGTGGCAACCTTGGATGGTGAGGTGGCATGTGTGATGTGGCAGCAACCTTGGATGGTGAGGTGGTATGTGTGATGTGGCAGCAACCTTGGATGATGAGGTGGCATGTGGTCCCCACTTGAGGTGGCTTTGGTCTTGCTTTGGAGTATAAGTCTTGAGTCTTCTTTAGTCTTCAAATATGGTTTGGTTTGATTCTTCATGGAGGTTTGGTTTGATTCTTCATGGATTGGACTTGACTCATTTGGACCCAACTCTCAAATACAAGATTAATCAGGCTGGACTAGTTCCAACATAAAATTGAAATGGACTCGAATTACATAATTATTTGGACTGAAAATTAAAGAAAGAAAAAAAATTACAGGACTTTCTTTTACTCATCCAACCATAAGGACTCGGATTTGACTTGAATTGGTTGGAGTCTCTTCCTGATTCTGGTGCCCACACCAATGGCACTCTATTTAGTATGTGGATAGCAGTCTCTATGGCATAACCCTAGAAGGATACTGGAAGATCTGTGAAGTACATCATGGATCGTACCATATCCAACAAGGTTTGGTTCCTCCTTTCTGCTACACCATTTAACTGTGGCATATATGGAGGGGTCCATTCATAGAGAATTCCTTTATCTTTAAGATGATCAAGAAATTCACAAGACAAGTATTCTCCTCCTCTATCAGATCGAAGGATTTTAATACTATGCCCAGTTTTTTTCTTAACCATACTTTGATACTCTTTGAATTTTTCAAAAGCTTCGGACTTGTGTTTCATAAGATACACATATCCAAACCTTGATAAATCATTAGTAAAACTAATGAAATAAGAGTATCCTCCTCTGGCCTGGGTTGTCATAGGAGCACACACATCTATGTGTAGTAGGCCTAATAACTCAGTTGCCCTATGTCCATGTCTAGTGAATGGAGATTTGGTCATCTTACCCATGAGACAGGACTCACAAGTTCCTAATGATTCATGATCGAAAGGTTCAAAAAAATTTTCTTTGTACAACTTGTTTATCCTAGACTCACTAATAAGATCCAAATGGCAATGCCAGAGAATTGTGACATTTATATCATCTCTCTTTCTCTTCTTGTTTTCAACAAGCATAACTTCATCATTAAGTGATAGAATCAAAAGATCATTAACAAATGTACCACAACCAAAGAACTTCTTTGAAAAAAAGATCGAGCACCCATGACTCAAAATATTTATTTCATAACCTTGTTTCAACAACAAAGGTACATAAATTGATGATATGATGGAATTAATTGAGGATCCCTAGGAACCACAATAGAATAACATAATAGGGAAAGCCATACCTCCAAGTTATCCCTAGAAGTCATTAGATCCCTATATGGCTCAGTGTGAGGAAGAAAATTTTAAAGAAGATGAATATATCATAGGGAGGGATAACATATTCGATACACCGCATTTCAAACCCACCCCACTTTTGATGAAATAAGTTGAGCCAACACCTAGCCCCCTAATAGCTCCTCCATTAACCACCAGATCTAGAATTGAAGTCACTTCCTGTCACACATACTGACACCCTACTAGTGATTTCTAACCAGGAAGACCAAATAGTTGGTGTTCTAAAGATATATAGACAAGCTATTGGATGGGATGTTTATAAAATGAGGGATAATGATCTTAAAGATTTTATAGCTGATACCACTATATTTGGCACTACTTTTGAGAATTGCCTCCAAAATTTATCTTTCATTCTAAAATGATGTATGGAGACAGACCTACAATTAACTTGGATAAAGTGCCATCAAGAAGGGATTAGTGTAGATCTTTCTAAAGTTTCAAGAATTTTTAAGCTACCACCACCACTCTTGGCCCAACATACACAACCCTTCCTAATCTTAAACCAAATTGCTATAAAATTTTTAAATCTTGGTCTAGCATACTTGCCTGGTTCACTCTATTATCAGGGTTAATCATCACCAAAAGCTTTACGAAAATTTTTCTGCCATTATGACAAGGCCTCCTGATTGGTCCTGTCTTCTGAAAATTTGGAGGGATGTACCCAAGCTCAATATCAGTTATACTCCCTCATAGTGTCTGACTGAAGACATTAAACTTAGCACTGGTTGGGAGGCAACCCAGCAATCTCATCTTTCTTTCTTTTAGTACATTTACAAGAACTTAGGTGGCAGAACAGGAACCCACTACTTCATGAAGCCCTCTTCAACTCCCAAAGCACATTCACTCCAAGTGTATTCTTTCTTATTATATCTCTTATTTTCTTTCCTACTCCATTGAGGATAATGTCAATTAAGTTGGGAGGGAGGATAAACTTGACTTGCTTAGATTTTTGAGTACGGTTAGAAATGATCATGTTATGTATACCCAATTATTATCTCGAAATGGAGTTACATACAAACCTTAATCAATGATTGATTAATGGTCTAGATAATACTAGAAATGCTGAGGGATAAATTATTAAAGAAACTTAATAAATGGCAAGATTTAGATCATAAATAATTTCATGGAATAATTCTAGAACCTTCTGACCATTGATCTCAATAAAGAATGTACTTTATGGGGATATAAATCAAAAAGTCAAGTATGCTAAAGTTTTTCCCTTGAAAAAAAAGTTAGTCCCATCTCATAGCTTTGCTTGAACTCTTAGTAGGTAACCGAGCCCTGTCGCCTAGGTAAGCATTGTGGTTCGTATCAAAAGGTGAGAAGGTCAAGAAATCTATTAAGCAGTGGTACCTCCCTGAGTAACTGGACCCCTTCACCAAGTAAGCATTAGGGTTTGCATCAAAAGGGAAGAATACTAACACTTAAGAGGCTTGGACATGACACTATGCTTAAAAAAAAAGAAAAAAAAAGGGGAAAAACTAGTTGGCAAAAAGATACTTTACTAAACCCCTAGAAAGTTAAAGGATTCAAAGAGTGAGGTGGAAAGTTGGCAAAAGAAGAACTCTAGAAATCTTATGGGCTCTACCTGGTCACTAATTCAGTTAAATTAATAAGCCGGTGAAGTATCTCAATAGTAGTCTGACCAGGTATCATCTACCTTTAGGGCTGCTTAGGTTAACATCTAATTCAAGGACATTCATCCTGATCAGCACCCATCTCCAAATCATCTGCTGGTGCTGCCGGTGGAGAATCTAACAAAGGTGGAGGGAAAGATGGTCACCAAAAATCAGTCTCTGCAAAGTAGCCATCACAGTAGCAAACCCCTCTCTCATCTCCAGAAATCCAGTCCTTATCTCCACATGAATCTAATCAACTCACTATCTCAGGGTCTGCATTTCAGTCTCTAAGCGAGTGATCCTATCCTCAAAAACATCTGCTGGTGGTGGCACCTCAGTATATGCTGATACAGAAGGCTCGAGCTGCATCTCTAGTGAGTCTCGTGGTGGCTCAGACAGCCTAGCCTCATCTCTCTGTGCCTCCTCCTCCTATGTAATAGCATCCTTATCCTCATCTGAGTTAGGTGCTTGTCCAGAAACTCTGCACCTCCAATGACCTCGGTATCTATATAACCCATATGATGCAAAGATCTCTCATCATAAGTGTCAGTGTGAAGAAGCTCTCTGTATGGCTCTCCTACAAGATCGACTCCATATGCTCAATATAGTCTCGGAAGTCACATGCCATAAGGCAAGCAGAGTCATTTACTCGTCGCTGCCTCTATCATCTGGTGTACCATCAATACTGGTAGGCAGACGGGCATCCTTCGAATAAGAGCAATCATAACTAAGAGCTCTCTATATAATAAAATCAAATCTCCCAATCTTCGATAAAAGAATCTAGGCCACAATATGATGGAGAAGTCTCATCTCTACTGACAACTATGACATAACAATAGAAGCTCCCTCAGCTATGTCATCTCTCTCCAAGATGTATCTAAAGCTATCGATCCGGTCTCCAAGTGAATCGGCCACATTGCCTCTTATAGGTATCTCTTAGATGCAGCTCAGAACCTCAGCTAATAGGGGAATGGAGATGCCTCTAACCTCTCCAACCCATCCATCACCACTCGTGGCCAAAGTCCCGTAGAATTGTCTCATCAAGCCCAGGTAAAATCTCTCTCAAAGAGTGCAGAAATGGACTAATCCAACATCTCTCAACCAGTCTCCGATCTTGAAGTGCTGCCTATCAACAAAATCAAAGTCCACCCTACGTCCACCAAAAATGGCCTTGGAGGCAATGCGATCTACTCTTGGGGCTGGTGGTGGTCGTGCAGGAACCTCATGCTACACTGGAGCCTGTGCTAGCTGATCATCGTGCCTCGCCTTGGTGTGGCACTCCGCACCTTGAGAAACTGATTGAGGTCTCCTCACAAGCTATTTCCTAGGCTCCATTATCTAGAAAATAAGGAAATACAAGGATGGAGAGAGGAACAAGCACTGAATCATGGTCAAACCATGAGGAACAAGGAAATGCGAGGGAAAACAGGCTTAATCTCAAAGAGAAAATGTTAGAACACTAAACGGGAATGAATGGAGGCTAGGGCTCAAAGAGAAGAGGTGTCAGCTTAGAGGAAATGGGAAGAAAAAAGGTCATTGCCCAATTTGAACATCGATCTCATTGGTCAAGTGTTGACTCATGGGTAAGTGCCAAGTGTGAACACTTCAATGTGTCGGTACTTCCAAGTGTCGACACTTTGAGAAATAATCAGAGAAAATGGAAAAATCATAGATAAGATCAAGAGAGTTGATTTAAATAGCCAATAAAGTTTGATCATGAGTTTCAAGGATATTAGGTCAAAAAATTTTCAAAGAGAATTCCTAAGGTCGTAAAGAATGATCGATATCTAATTAAAAGGATTAATGACCCCTAATTCTCTTCTAATCATACAGAACCTATCTTCATTGAGTGGCTTGGTCAGTATATCAGCTAGTTACTTTTCAGTACAAACAAATTCAAGCAAAACATTATTCTTTTGAACATGATCTCTAATAAAGTAATGTCTAATTTCTATGTGTTTACTTCTTGAATATTGTACAGGAGTTTTAGTTAAGTTTATTATACTTGTGTTGTCACATCTAATAGGTGTTTTAGTTAATTTAATGCCAAAATCTTCGAGTTATTGTTTAATCCATAAGATTTGAGCACAATAACTTCCAGCTGCAATATACTTAGCTTCAGCTACAGATAGTGTAACTGAATTTTATTTCTTGCTAAACCAGGAGACTAAATTTACTTCAAGAAATTGACAAGTTCCAGATATGCTTTTTCTATCTAATTTATAACCAGCTAAATTAGCATCATAATAAGTAATCAAATATATTGCAGAGTCCTTAGAATACCATAAATAAATATCAATAGTGCCAAATAGATATTTAAGTATGCATTTAATAGCCTGATATGGCATAACCGCTGACGTGGAGCCCATGATGGCAACAACTGGTAGTTGGTGGAAAGTGCCACCTGAGTGCGATGCCTAATTAAAGACCTGAAGGCGAGCCCTTTATCCGAGGTCAGCTCCTAGCCAGGGTCATGCTCATAGGGCGAGCCCTCCATCTGAGGTCAGCTCTCAATCAGGACGGCTCATGCATGCCAAGGCGAGCCCTCCGACCGAGGTCAGCTTCCAGCCAGGATCATGCTTATAGGGCAAGCCCTCCATCTGATGTCAACTCTCGGCTAGGGTCATGCTCATGCATGCCAAGGCGAGCCCTCCATCCGAGGTCAGCTCCAAGCTGGGGTCATGCTCAGAGGGTGAGCCCTCCATCCGAGGTCAGCTCCCGGTTGGTGTCGTGCTCATGCATGCCAAGGTAAGCCCTTTATTTGAGGTCAGCTCCCAACTGGGGTCGTGCTCATAGGTCGAGCCCTCCATCTATTTGAGGTCAGCTCCTAGCTGGGTCATGCTCATGCATCCCAAGGTGAGCCCTCCTTCTGAGGTCAGCTCCCAGCCAGGGTCATGCTCATAGGGCGAGCCCTCCCTTTGAGATCAGCTCTCAATCAAGGTCATGCTCATGCATGCCAAGGCGAGCCCTCTGTCCGAGGTCAGCTCCTAATCAAGATTGTGCTCATAGGGCAAGCCCTCCATTTGAGGTCAGCTCCCGGCCAGGGTCATGCTCATGCATTCCAGGGTGAGCCCTCCATTCGAGGTCAGCTCCATGCTGCGGTCATGCTTATAGGGTGACCCTCCTTCTGAGGTCAGCTCCCAGTTGGGGTCGTGCTCATGCATGCCAGGGTGGCCCCCCGCATCTGAGGTCGGGTGCTTAGCAGAAGTCATGCCCATGCCCTTCTGTTGGCTCCACCCAGTGATTTTGATGAATAACAAAACATTGAGTACATATTGTATTCTAATGTGAATTTCAAGTTGTGAGTTTTCAGGAAGAAAGCACCTCAAAATTCCAAATATTTATGGTGTATGGCACGCAATGGCACAGAGCAAATCTCACATATCCGGGCATCCTATTCATTGAAAAAGGGCTTACAATTACTTAATTATTATGTGTTTATGCTTTCATGAACATTATTTTTGATTTCAAGGCTTTTACTCTTGATTCTGGATGTTTTCAGTCTCAAGTGTCGACACTTGACAGCCAAGTGTCAACACTTGCAGCCTGACAGCTCTAACGGATATATTTTTCTGGCTTGCAGAAATTGGTTTTCAAGCTCCAAACGACTATTTCCAATGCTCCAACGGTCACAAACCAATTTTAGAAGGTTTTTGGTGTATTTAATCTCCACCAACCTCATTTTAAACAAGAAGAGAAGTGAAAAAGTCAAGAAAAAGAAGAGAGAAGTCTATTCAAGAGCATTCAAGTCCATTCAAAAGCCAAAAAGCCAATATTCTCTCCAAACTTCAAATCAAAAGCCTCT
Organism: Areca catechu; assembly: GCA_021397845.1. Classification (NCBI taxonomy): domain Eukaryota; kingdom Viridiplantae; phylum Streptophyta; class Magnoliopsida; order Arecales; family Arecaceae; genus Areca; species Areca catechu. Next base: position 15,866,674 of record CM038048.1, read on the forward strand.
TCTAGCTTGATTCCATTGAAAAAGCCTGCTTGCTCAACTTTACTACATTCCAAAAGGAGGCAACTTGAAGAAGAGTGAAGTCAAAGCATCCTTTGGGCTTCAAAGATTCCAATCTACTCTTGAAGAGAGTTTTTTGTAGCTTTTAAAATTTCATATCTGTTTTATTATGCTTTAACCTTGCTTTCAAGGGTGTCTTGAAAGAAGGTTATTGTGGTTTGTTGGTGAGCCAAAGTGTTAAAACCAACTAGGGTTAACTTGTGAGCCCGAAGACAAAACAAGTAGTTAGGTTTGTTGGTGAGCCTAGGTGATAAAACCAACTTAGATTTTGACTTGTGAGCCTTGTAAAAATAAGTCAACTGTAATCTGGTGTGGATTATAGTGAAATTCCCAAGGGTGGCTTGGGGAGTGGATGTAGGTGCTAGGTTTGCACCGAACCACTATATATCTTGTGTTTGTGTGTGATTGCTCTTTTCCTTTTGCATTCTTTAATTAAGTGCATTCATCATGCATCTAATTTATTATTACTCACAAGCACCACTAGACCTTTAATTTATTGTGTTAAATTTGTAAAAGATCCAATTCACCCCCCCTCTTGGGCTCCATTTCTGGTCAACAAGTGGCATCAGAGCACCGGTACTCTCTTGTAGGTCCAAGGATCTTGAGTAAAAGATATGGCAGCCCCAATAGGCATGGGTATTGTTGAAGGTCAAGCTTCAAACCGACCCCCACTTTTTAATGGCACAAATTACACATACTGGAAGACACGCTTGCGCATATTTATACAAGCTCTTGATTATAATTTGTAGAGAACAATAGTAAAAGGTCCTCATCAGCCTACAATGATGATTAATGGCATTCTCACCCCTAAAATGGAAGATGATTGGGATGAGAGTGACATTAAGCAAATTGAGCTTAATGCAAAGGCAATGAACCTTTTATTTTGTTCTCTTGATCCTAGTGAGTTTAACAGAATATCCAACTGTCTCTCCGCAAAGGGGATTTGGGATACACTTGAGGTTACCCATGAGGGTACACACCAAGTGAAGACCACCAAAGTTAACATGCTAATTCACACTTATGAAATGTTTAAAATGGAACCTACTGAGTCTATCAGTGAGATGTATACTAGGTTCACAAACATTATGAATGGCATGAGAAGTTTAGGAAAAATAATTTCTAACGGTGAACTTGTAAATAAACTTCTCAGGTCTCTACCAACTTCATGGGATGCAAATGTCACTGCAATTGAAGAAGCAAAAGATGTCAACACTCTCCCGCTGGAACAACTGTTGGGCTCTTTAATGATATATGAACTATCTCTCAAACAGAAGAACGGAGAGGTGGACAAAAAGAAAAAGACAATAGCATTCAAATCTACTACCAGAGAAGACTCGAGCGAAGACTCTGAAGAGGATGACGAAGAAGATGAAACTGCTATGTTAGCAAGGAAATTCAGAAGGTTTATGAGGAAAAAGAAATTCAATTACAAAAAGAAACCTCTGAAAGGTGAGTCCAGTAAAGAAAAAGATAAGGAAAAGAAGGAGGAGCAGCCCACATGTTTTGAGTGCAAAAAGTCAGGGCATTTCAAGGTAGACTGCCCCTTACTAAAGAAAAGTAGAAGAAAGCTAAGAAAGAAGGCCATGATGGCAACCTGGAGCGAAAGTGAAGACTCCAGCTCTGAGGAAGAACAACAGGAAGTAGCAAATTTCTGTCTAATGGCCGATCAAGAAGAGGTATGTTCTGAAACCGAAAATGAATTATCTTTTGATGAGCTTCATGAAATTTTTGATGAACTAGTCATAGAATTTCAAAAATTAAAGTCAAAACATAAAGACTTAAAGAAGCAAAATCTGGAACTAGCTAAAATAAATAACAACCTTTCAAATGAAAATGAATACCTTCAATACAAAATAAAAATTTAAATGATAAGATTATGGGTCTTGAAAATGAAAAGAATATACTTGAATAGAAAAGTAACTTACTTTCAAATGAAAAATTGTCAAGACAACACAAAGAAATTTTAATGGAAAACAAAAGATATAAAGAGGAAATCGATAAACTAAAGCCTTTTGTTGAAAAATTTACTTACAGTTCTGAAAAGTTAAATTTACTGTTAAATAACCAAAGAGCAGTATTTGACAAAGCTGGATTAGGATTCAGAACTCATAAGAAACAGAAACTCCTTAAAAATTTCTTTGTGCCTATATCTTCATCAATTACATGCTATACTTGTGGTGTTAAAGGACATAAATCTTACATGTGCAACAAAAGAAAATTAAGAAAAACAAAGAAAGTTTTGGTTCCAAAAGGAACCAATGCCACTAACCAAAAAGGACCCAAGATGGCTTGGGTACCTAAAGTCTCCACTTGATCTTTATTGCAGGTATGCCTTGCAACCAACAAGAAAAGAATGTGGTATCTTGATAGCGGTTGCTCAAGGCATATGACAGGAGATGTGGAGCAGTTCTCATCACTCACATATCAAAATGGTGGCAATGTAACGTTTGGTGATAATGAAAAAGGAAAAATCATCGGTATTGGTAAAATCCATATCACCCCTACCTCTTATATTGATAATGTTTTATATGTTGATGGATTAAAACATAACTTGCTTAGTATTAGTCAATTTTGTGACAAAAATTTTAAAGTTGTTTTTGAATCTTCTTTGTGCATTGTTTCTAGTCTAGATGACAATGGCATTAAATTCATCGGTCATAGGCATGGTAATATTTATATGGTTGATCTTGATGATCTCCCTATTCAGAAAGGTCAATGTCTAGTGGCAATGGAAGCCAAGATCGATGAAACTAGTTGGCTTTGGCATCGTAGACTAGGACATGCTAGCATGCATTTAATTTCAAAACTTAGCAAAAAGAATTTAGTAAAAGATTTGCCTAAACTCAATTTTGAAAAAGATAAGATTTGCAGTGCATGTCAACTTGAAAAACAAACAAAGTCTTCTTTCAAACCTAAGGGAGTAATATCTATATCTAGACCTTTAGAATTGCTTCATATGGACCTCTTTGGGCCTACTAGAACATCTAGTTTGGGAGGTAAGAAGTTTGGTCTAGTCATTGTAGATGATTTCTCACGTTTTACTTGGGTCATGTTTTTAGCACACAAAGATGAAACGTTTTCTGAATTTATAAGATTTCACAAAAGAGTCTTAAATGAAAAAGGTGTTTCAGTAATTTCTTTAAGAAGTGATCATGGAACTGAATTTGAAAATATCAATTTTAATAAATTCTGTATTGAAAATGAAATTAATCACAATTTTTCTGCACCTAGGATACCTCAACGAAATGGGGTAGTAGAAAGAAAAAATAGAACTCTTGAAGAAATGGCACGCACCATGCTTTGTGAAAATGATTTACCTAGATACTTTTGGGCGAAAGCCATAAATACTGCATGCTATATATTAAATCTTGTTTTAATTTGACCGATTTTAAAGAAAACTCCTTATGAGCTTTGGAAGGGTAGAAAACCTTCAATCCGTTATTTTCATGTTTTTGGTTGCCGTTGTTTCATCTTAAACAATGGTAAAGACAATCTAAGTAAATTTGATGCCAAATCAGATGAGGAAGTCTTTCTAGGCTACTCCACATCTAGTAAGGCATACAGGGTCTTCAACAGAAGGACACTTGTTGTTGAAGAATCCATTCATGTAGTATTTGACGAAACTAACCAAAAATCTTCAAGAAAAGAAGATGTACTTTTTGATGAATCAGGTAACAAGAAAACTGAAGAAAGAAACAACAATGAAGAACTTACCAAGGAACAGAATGATGATCAAAACACTGACAGAGATCAAGCATAAGGTGATGAAGATACCTCAACTGTTGATCCTTTACCAAAAGAATGGAGGTATGCTCATGGACACCCAAAAGAACTCATTATAGGTGATCCATCTAAAGGTGTAAGTACTCGATCATCTCTTAGAAATATTTGTGATTATTTAGCTTTTGTGTCTCAAATTGAACCTAAAACTATTGAGGAAGCTGAATGTGATAGTAATTGGATAAATGCTATGCAAGATGAACTTAATCAATTTAAAAGGAACAATGTTTGGACACTGGTAGATAGGCCCTCAAACACATCAATTATTGGCACAAAATGGGTTTTTCGAAACAAACTTGATAAAAATATAATAGTAATTAGAAATAAAGCTAGACTAGTTGCCGAAGGATACAATCAGGAGGAAGGGATAGATTTTGATGAAACCTTTGCTCCTGTGGCTAGACTTGAGGCAATTAGGCTATTATTGGCTTTTTCTTGTTTCATGAACTTTAAACTGTATCAGATGGATGTTAAAAGTGCTTTCTTGAATGGATTAATTGAAGAAGAAGTTCAACCCCCTGGTTTTGAAAATTCTGAATTTTCAAATCATGTTTATAAACTTCATAAAGCTTTATATGGATTAAAACAAGCTCCAAGAGCTTGGTATGATCGTTTAAGCTCTTTTTTGCTAAAAAATGATTTTACTAGAGGAAATGTAGATAAAACATTGTTTTTAAAGAAAAAGAATGATGATCTCTTAGTAGTACAAATCTATGTTGATGATATAATATTTGGTGCTACTAATGAATCTCTTTGTTAAGATTTTGCAAGTCTAATGCAGGGTGAGTTCGAGATGAGCTTGATGGGAGAACTGAATTTCTTCCTCGGACTCTAGATAAGGCAAACCAAAGAGGGGATCTTCATCAACCAAACAAAATACACAAGAGAAATACTCAAGAAGTTTGGGATGGAGAACACTAAGCCATTAGGTACCCCTATGAGCTCTACATGTAGACTTGACAAGGATGAATCAGGTAAGTCAATTGATCAAAAATTATATCGTGGCATGATTGGTTCATTATTATATCTTACTGCCAGTAGGCCAGATATCATGTTTAGTGTCTGTATGTATGCTAGATATCAGTCCAATCCTAAAGAGTCTCATCTTTTGGCTGTTAAACGCATACTTAGATATCTATCTGGCTCAATTAACATTGGTTTATGGTACTCTAGAGATTCTTCATGTGATTTAATTGCTTATTCCGATGCTGATTTTGCTAGGTGTAAACTTGATCGTAAAAGTACTAGTGGAACCTTTCAGTTTCTTGGAGTAAATTTGATCTCCTGGAGTAGCAAGAAACAGAACTCTGTTGCTCTATCTATGGCAGAAGCCGAATATATAGCAGCTGGGAGCTGTTGTGCTCAAATCCTCTGGATCAAACAACAACTCGAAGACTTTGGCATTAAACTAACTAAGACACCCATAAGATGTGATAATACTAGTGCAATCAACTTATCTAAAAATCTAGTGCAACATTCAAGAAGTAAACACATTGAAATAAGACATCATTTTATAAGAGATCATATACAAAACTCTAATGTAATTCTTGATTTTGTTTGTACCAATGATCAATTAGCTGATGTGTTTACAAAGCCTTTGAGTGAGGATAGGTTCTGTCTGATTAGAAGAGAGTTAGGTGTAATTGATCCATTCTCCTAGGACTCTCTTAGTATCATTTTACCTAGTCCTAAAAGCTCAAATCTTATTGTTTAAAACCCCAAGAAACTTGTCAAGATTTTTTTTAATTTTTCCAGATTTTCTCAAATTTTCTTGGCCAAGTGTCGACACTTTGAAAGTGTCAAGTGTCGACACCTGACCAAGTGTCGACACTTGAAAAATCCGAAGTGTCGACACTTGCGAATCTGAACTGTTTTAAAACGGACCGAACAAAGGCTTTTTTTGAAAATTTTCTTCTTCCAAATTTCTTGGAACAGTGGTCCCCCCTGTCCAAACCCGTCTTTTCACCCTTCAATCCATCACAAATCAAGTATTTTCCCTCTCTAATTTTGTTTTTATTTTTCTATGTTTTTAATTTTATTATTTTCAAACCAAACGTTCGTGTTTTAGGTTTTTCGAACATTTTTCTTCAATCTAACTAGATTTTTGCATGTTTTAGTAAATTTCTAAAACTCCATTTGAGGGAATCATGTTTTAGATTTGTTTTTCTCGAATTTCCCTCATCTTTTGGATGTTTTTCAACTCTTTTTCACAAAAATCACTGTTTCATCAATTTTGGAAAAAATAAAATGGGTTTTCATCTAATTTAAGCATACTAAATCCTTTTATTGGTGATTAGGAAGGATCTTTAGTAATACATTTTGAACTTTTTCACCTATTTGCAAAACCCCTAAATGATTCAAACCCAAATCCCTTGGTTATTGAATTTTTTGGACCTTACAAAAATAATTCTTTTTGGGTTTCAAATGTGTTTCACCTAACAAATTTTTCCTACAAATTTTACTCAAAAATTTTGTCATTTGATTAAAACTTATTGATTCTGGTTTTCGAAACCTATTTGAACTCTAATCTCAACCTATGGCCAGTCCTTTGTTCTAAACCCTTTTTCATTCTTCCTGGTCAGTTGGCTGATATGGGTCCTAGGAAGAGACTTGCAGTTAGAGCGAGGCCTAGTCAGGGTAGTGAGAGGAGGTTGAAGGCCAGATTCGATCTCGCTCAGCCGAGCAGTACAGCCACTCCGAGCTCCCCCCCTGTAGAGAGGATGGCAGGGAAGTCAGTAGCTTCAGGGAGGAGAGTTGATCTACTCTGTTTCGACAGGCACCATTTTGGCATTAGGGAGATACTCACAGATGCAGGACTAGTACCTTTCTGTACCATGCAGGAGAGATACTATCCTCACCTGGTGAGGGAGTTCTACGGTGCACTGGACTGTCGACGACTCTTATGGACGACATCCATCAGGGGTACACAGATTTCTTTGACTGATGAGTTGCTGAGCCGAGTATGGGAGATACCCCGGAGAGGAGTCTATGCATTTTCAGTTGATGACAGAGAGGCAGCTTTCAGATGCATCCTTGAGCGAGAGGATGTTCACGGTATCTCAGTGGTTACCGTGAACCAGTTATCATTAGAGATGCGACTGCTGCACCACATTACCGCACGGATCCTTCTACCGAAGACTGGCATATTCGATTTCATCACAGAGAGAGAGCTGATGTTGATGACCAGTCTGATCGAGAGGAGACCAGTTGACATACCTGCCTTGATGCTGTCACAGATGCATGATGCTGCCACTCAGCGACGACACTGTTTGCCATACGGGATGGCACTGACCCGTCTTTTCAGAGCCTGTGGAGTATCATTGGAGGGGGAGATCCCCAAGGAGATACTGCACACAGATGTATATGATGAGAGGTCATTGCACCGCATGGGATTCAGGATAGTTGGAGGTCGATGGGTTCGGAGAGAGTCTGGCCACGAGCCAAATGAGGAGGATGAGATTCGAGAGGCTGAGGCTGGACCATCTGAGCCAGCAGTCCTTCCTCCAGTGGATGTACCATCGACACAGGCAGAGCACCTGTCACCTGATGCTTCAGCTCCTCCACCACCATCTACCAGATTATCTTTTAAGGAGCATGCCAGAGCACAGTTCACATAGATCAGAGGAGAGGTGACTCAGCTGCATAGCGAGGTCGAGCTTCTACGAGCACAGACTACCTCAGAGCATGCTGAGATCTGCAGATCCATGGAGGAGGGATTTACACGTCTTGAGAGTCTTCTGAGATCACTTATACCTCCTGCTGCACCTGCACTTGCTCGATCTGATGATGATGATGATGATGATGATGATGATGACGGTGGTGATCACCAGAGCGACCATGCTGATTTTGCTGATGGAGGTGATCAAGATATTGACCGAGCCACTGAGGTAGTGGGCACTGACAGCGATAGTGTAGGCGGAGCTGATGCTTATGAGGTGGTCAGTCGAGATCCTCCTACTACACCTGCTCCTTCTACTGCACTAGTTGACTTCATTCCGGATCCTACTGAGCTAGCTGATCATCTTTCACCTCCTTCTACCAGATCTTCTAGGGTTGTACCTGCTTTTGGTCCTGCCGGCCGTACCAGGAGTCTTAGAGCTTTAGCACCTCCTAGGGCATTAGCCACCAGATCTAGGATTAGTGCTCCTTTTAGTCTTGATGTTCCATCTGATGAGGATTAGCCTCACAGATGACTGTTTCAGATCTTATTTAGTATGGTTGATATATGTATGTTTCAGCTCTTTTGTACTGAAAATTTATCTCATATATATATGTTTGTACTTAAGTTTATCATATTTTAGCTCTGATATAATGGGATATTTTAACTCTGATTAAAGCACAATTTCAGCTATGATATTTGTTTCTCTACTCTCTGTTTGTATCCCTGCTAATTGAATGATCAAGTGTCGACTCCCAGAAATCAAGTGTCGACACCTGACAGCCAAGTGTCGACACCTGACAGCCAAGTGTCAACACTTGCAGCCTGACAGCACTAACTGATCTATTTTTCTGGCTTGCAGAAATTGGTTTTCAAGCTCCAAATGGCTATTTCCAATGCTTTAACGGTCACAAACCATTTTTAGAAGGTTTATGGTGTATTTAATCTCCACCAACCTCATTTTAAAAGAGAAGAAGTCAAGAGAAAGAAGAGAAAAGTCTATTCAAGAGCATTCAAGTCCACTCAAAAGCCAAAAAGCCTATATTCTCTCCAAACTTCAAATCAAAAGCCTCTTCTAGCTTGATTCCACTGAAAAAGCCTGCTTGCTCAACCTTATTACATTCCAAAAGGAGGCAACTTGAAGAAGAGTGAAGTCAAAGCATCCTCTGGGCTTCAAAGATTCCAATCTACTCTTGAAGAGAGTTTGTTATAGCTTTTAAATTTCATATCTGGTTTATTGTGCTTTAACCTTGCTTTCAAGGGTGTCTTGAAAGAAGGTTATTGTGGTTTGTTGGTGAGCCAATGTGTTAAAACCAACTAGGATTAACTTGTGAGCCCAAAGACAAAACAAGTAGTTAGGTTTGTTGGTGAGCCTAGGTGATAAAACCAACTTAGGTTTTGACTTGTGAGCCTTGTAAAAACAAGTCAACTGTAATCTGGTGTGGATTATAGTGGAATTCCCAAGGGTGGCTTGGGGAGTGGATGTAGGTGCTAGGTTTGCACTGAACCACTATATATCTTGTGTTTGTGTGTGATTGCTCTTTTCCTTTTGCATTCTTTAATTAAGTGCATTCATCTTGCATCTAATTTATTATTACTCACAAGCACCACTAGACCTTTAATTTATTGTGTTAAATTTGTAAAAGATCCAATTCACCCCCCCTCTTGGGCTCCATTTCTGGGCAACACCTTCGAAGGCGGCCCCCATATCCGGGGTCTGGCACTAGCCGAAGGTGGTCCCTGTATCCGATGTCGAGTGCCCAACAGAGGTCATGCTCCCATTTCCAGAATCAGGCTCTCTAGATTGGGCTCCCCCTTTCCTCCTGCCAAGTTCGGAGTTCCCACCAGTAGCAAAAAGAGGGAAGACCAGTAAAAACACAGACTGTGGCATAGAAGTTTTCAGCTACCTGTGACCCCACATAAGTGGTGCATGCCCTGCTAGATAATTTAATCCCTGCAATGCACCACCCGCATGTCCTGTGCAATGCGTGCCCTACCAGGCTTCACACCTTATGGTGCACCGCCATGTCAACAACCGTGCAACCGAAGACATTGACCCTCATGACACAGTACTTGAACCTCCTCCAAGAGGAGTATTCCATTAAGGCCACAGGCACTGTGACACTCCGATGGTCCATCTTGGAATAGAAATGCTCCATCATGGCTTGGGGCTCAGCGGCACGGCACCCACCCCTCCCATGAGAAATTGCACCACTAGAGGGACAAGATCTATACTACGCCGGCAACCATCCCCACATAGAGGGATCTCCTCCAAAGGACTGGTCTGATAGGGGGAGGCTATAGACAAAGGAGAACCTCTCTCGAAAGGGATACAAGGAAAGGGACATCTCAATAAAGCCCCAGGTTTGGTCTGGGCCACTCCTTCTCATATAAAAATAGAAGAAAAGGACCCCTAAGGGGGGAGAGAGGCAACTGGTAGGACTCACAGAGCAAATAGGTAAGGAACAAACCAAGAGAACCTCCCAGCTCTTTGATATCTACTCTACCCTGTCTTTCCATTTCAATTTCATCTTTCATCCTCTATGCGGAGAGTCTCCAAGCTCTTTGCCACAGAGGTTCTATTTTCCTCGATCATTCCAAACTGACTTGACCGTCGAAGTGTCCCCATCAGAATCCCTAGCCTGGATCTCCTCATTTTTTTACAGGCCATGTCGAAAGAGGATCGCACCCCGATGGGAGCCCGACGAGTCCATGCCACATCAAAGATACCGGCCATGATGATCTTGGCGGTAATAGATTGGCATGCCAGGTAGGGGGGAGGACGACAGCGAGAAAACCAGTGATTGAGGGAAGTCTAATGGTGGTCCCCCACCACCAGCAAAGCATTTGCAAAAGCCTAAAGCTCCATGGTGACAATGCGAGCATGTGAAGCTTCCGCCAGCCGAGCGGGGGCCCCCCATCATGGTGACCTACAAAGCCCTGAGGGGGAGCTTCCCTCTCCACCACCGCCACCTCTGGTGGATCCCCAGATTAGTGCACTGGCCTGGTAGGTCCATGCCTTGGCTGCGGTGATGCATTAGGTCCATCAGAGACACCAATCCCTGGCAACATAGCAGTAGCCAAGGATGCTAATGGCCCACGTCACTGACCCCCATACCAGCCTACGGTCCTTCCAAGATGGGCCATTGCATGTGGTCTCCCACCCGCGAGGAGACCACCAAGTGTACGGAAAAAAGAAGCATGATGGCCTGACCGGCATGGAGAGCCACTCCCCAGTCTCGAACCATGGTGCATACTCATACCAGTGATACTAGCATGGCTGAGAACTTAGGTTAGAGTTCCCCCACTCTGCACCTCCTTCATCCTTGATGGCTTTCACCGAGGGGTCCACAGACAAGGCCATCCACTGCTAGGTGAAGAGATGCCTCAAAGAGCAGGAGTGTAAATTGGCTGACCTCTCCAACCGATTTGTAGAGATTCAGGGCTCCCCCAGTGAGCCCATGGGTTACATCACCCATCCTCCCTTCTCTCATAGAATCCAAGAGAAACTATCCTCAACCAGTTCCGCATTCCCTAGGTTGATCCCTACGACGAGATGAACGATCCCCTGGACCACCTGGAGTGCTACAAGGCCCTTATAAGGGTCCAGGGAGCCATTGATGCTCTTCTATGCATTGCCTTCTCGGCAACCCTCAGGAAGGTTGCTCGAGCCTGGTTCTTTAGACTTGAGTTTAAAAGCATTGACTCCTTCTTCCAGTTGGAGAAAAAGCTCATGGCATACTTTGATGCATGCAGAAAGGTTCCATGTGAGGCTGACAATTTTTTCTCGATCTGCTAGCAGGACCGAGAGCCCCTCCGAGACTACGTGTCCCAGTTTAAAGCTGCCACCCTGGAGATCTTCATCTCGACGAGCCAGTCACCATACTAGCCCTGAAGAGGGAGCTGTGGACCTCCTGCTTCACCTACTCCATGGATAAAAAGCCTCTGAAGACCTACCTGGAGCTCCTCCTTTGGGCCCATAAGTATATCCACGTGGAGGAGGCTGATCACACCAGAAGTGAGTTGAACGGGAGGCCACTGAAGAGGCAGGCCATTATGGAAGCATCTGCTCCTTCGGCCCAAACGATGGTGCCGATTGTAGGGTTCGATGGCAAGGCGGAAACATAGATTTCAAAATTTTTTATCTTTGAAATCTTCACCAAATCCTTAACCCAAGATCTACTTAAAAGAATTAAAATATATAACATGTATATATAAGATTTAAACTCATATTAAAGTACTAACCTGTATTGCTAAAATCCAAACTTTAAATCTCCACCAGGTGCCCAAATGTTCACCCTCCAATGGTGATCCACACAGAAAAAGATGAAAACTACAATTTCTTGTTCTTGGCTCCTCTTCTTGAATTCTTTTTCAAGAATTCAATTCTTGGACTTTTAGGCTGAAATTTTCTTTCTTGAAAATTTCTTTTCTTCTCTCTTTCCTCTTCTTGAGTTCCTTTCTTGAATTCCCTTTCTTGAATTCCTTTTCTTGAATTGAGTTGGAAGAAGAAATTAAGACAAGTAAAGTCTTAATTCAAGAAAGAAAAGAAGAAGAACACACCCTTTCTTTTCCTTTCCTTTACCGTTCAAGACCTACCTCTTATTCTTTTTTAGGGTCAGAGTTTCGACATAGATTATCTCTGTAAGGAAAACAATACCAACCAAGCATAAAGGGAAGGAGTATTCCGGAGAGGAGGAGAGGAATATGATCTCTGTATTTGATTATTTGAAAAACCCCCGAGAACCCAAATCCCTTTTATAGATTTCAGAGGGGTGTTTTCTCAAAACATCGCAACCCTCTGAATCCCCAAGAATCACGATCCCTCATTCCTCATGCATCCCCTCAACCAAAAATCATGATTCTCTGATTTAATTTTTGTTTTTCCGATGAGAAGGACTCTCGAAAAAACTTCAGGAAGAATCGCGACTTTTTGAGACAGACTTGCGACCGAAAAATGATGGATATTTTTCCTTAATTTTTTTGACCATCAAATCAAGATCCAAAGATGTCAGATAAGGATCCAAATCGCCCCCTATCTTGATTTTTCTCTGATGGAATTTCCTTCCCACGCGCGTGAAGAGGAGTCCACACGCGCGTGGACTCTTCTTCTTGGCGCGCGCGGGTGAGCAAGGGAGTGGGCGGCTTGGAGAGAGAGTCTCAGTGCACTTGATTCACTTGGGTTTAGCCATGGGTTAGCCCTATGTCCTAAAATTTAAATTAGACATTAGTCTAGTTCAATTAGAACCCAATTAAGCCCAATTCGGAACCAAATTCGAATCTGATTTGAATAGAAATTGGGTCTGCAACACATGCTAGTGTATTTATCCTGCAAACATGATTTAATTCCAAATTAAATCCTTCATCAATTCTCTTTTATGTATGACCCATTGGGTTCCACACCTAGCCAGTAGTAGGTCCGAGTGCTATTTGACTTAATTCGGTTAGATCTCAATTAAGCCGATTTAGGTCAACTCAAACTAGCTCGACTTGGTCAATTAGAATCTAATTCTAATTAACTGATTTGAATTACCATAATTCAATTATATACCTACAAGACAAGATTGACGTCTAGCAACGTATCATGTCTACCCTGAAGATGTGGAATTTTGGTGGAATTACCAAAATACCCTTCAGTGGTGAGTTACCGGGCAATTCAGTCCTTTGATCAACTTGCATCCCGAATATGATTATGAATATGGATACTTGTCAAATCCAATTTCATATTCATCCCTAGGTCAATCTTTATAATGATGATTCATTAATGAACCATTAGAAATTAACTCTAATGTTCATACTTTGATCAAAGATTTCCTGAATCCATCATTTGATCGAAATTAGCTGGATGCAATTTCCTCTTACTAGGGCTGATCAATTCCTTGTTGACCTACTCACAACCTCCATATACAATCCACCATACCTAGTATCACCTCGTGCATGACTCAGTATCATGATTGATTGCGAACCAAAGTATGGATTCATATATATAAGGTACCATGGTAGTCTCAGGTCAAAGGACCACATGCACTACTCCCACTATGAGAATTATCTATTGACAAACAGATAAGGTTCCATTAGATATTCTCAATCCGGATCAATTCAGTGAACTCATTCTCTAATGAACACTCACATCCTAGTATTAGTGTCAAATACAAGTGACTGTGAGATCAGTCACCCTCATCACAAAGCATATATAGGATGTGCTGGTCTTGCCGGAAACATTGATCCCCAACTCAATGTCCCATCGACCAGGAATATTTTAGATTAGGGTTTTAAGGCTTTAGGTCTCACTGGTATGATCTCATCATAACCCTAGAACCATAGTCCTAATCTATGGGGTTCATCATATAATCATAAAGACAGCGTATGATGAAAATAATGCCTTTATTATAATAATGTCAATTCATTGATTTTGGGATCGAAATACAATATTTCAATTGGCTTTCAGGGCACAATCTTTCAATCTCCCACTTGCACTAAAGCCAATTGCCTTTAAATCTTAACCCCATACAATCAAGGTGGTGATCAAACTCTCGCTGTGATAGAGCCTTAGTGAACGGGTCTGCTATGTTGTTCTTCGTTTCTACCTTTTTAATGCAGACTTCTTGTCTTTCGACAATCTCTCAAACGAGATGGAAGCATCTCAGAATGTGCTTTGATTTGTGATGAGCTCTTGGTTCCTTTGCTTGAGCAACAGTCCCAGTATTATCACAGTAAAGTGATACTGGACCTTCAATCTCAGGAACTATGCCCAACTCTGATATGAACTTCTTCATCCAGACAGCTTCCTTGGCAGCTTCACTAATAGCAATGTACTATGCCTCAGTTGTTGAGTCAGCTACAGTTTGCTGTTTAGAACTCTTCCAGCTTACAGCTCCTCCATTTAGGGTAAAAACATACCCAGATATAGATTTGCTATCATCTGGATCTGATTGAAAACTAGAATCTGAATAAGCTTTTAGTTTAAGATCAGATCCTCCGTATATTAGAAAAATATCCTTAGTTCTTCTTAAGTACTTAAGAATATTTTTTACAGCCTTCCAATGATCCTCTCCTGGATCAGCCTGAAACCTGCTGGCTATACCTAAGGCATATGCCACATCAGGCCTAGTACATAACATAGCATACATAATAGACCCTACTGCCGAAGCATAAGGTATAGAATTCATTCTATTTCTTTCTTCAGGTGTCTTAGGAGACATCTTTTTAGAAAAATGTATGCCATGACCAATAGGTAAGTAACCTCTTTTACTTTCCTCCATGCTAAATCTTTTTAGCACTTGGTCAATGTACCTAGACTGGGATAAACCTAGCATCCTCCTAGATCTATCTCTATAGATCTTGATGCCTAGTATATAAGATGCTTCTCCCATGTCTTTCATGGAAAACTGTTTAGATAACCATACCTTGACTGATTGTAACATTGGGATATCATTCCCAATGAGGAGTATGTCATCTACATACAGAACCAAGAAAACTATGGCACTCCCACTAGTCTTCTTGTATACACAAGGTTTATCCTCATTTTTGATAAAGTCAAATTCTTTGACTGTCTTATCAAATCGGATGTTCCAACTCCTAGTGCTTGCTTTAATCCATAAATAGATTTCTTCAGCCTACATACCTGATTAGGTTTAGTCTCCAAGACAAAACCTTCTGGCTGTGACATATAAACCTCTTCCTTAAGAAAATCATTAAGAAATGCGATTTTCACATCCATCTGCCAGATTTCATAATCAGATATGCTTCTATAGCAAGCATGATCCGAATAGATTTGAGCATGGCAACAGGAGAAAATATTTCATCATAATCTATTCCCTGTTTTTGTCTAAAACCCTTAGCCACTAATCTGGCTTTATAAGTTTCAACTTGGCCATCTGCCCCAATCTTTTTTTTATAGACCCATTTGCATCCAATAGGGTTAACACCCTCTGGTGCATCAACCAAAGTCCAGACTTGGTTGACATACATGGAGTCCATTTCGGATCTCATGGATTCCAGCCATTTGTCTGAGTCACTACTCATGACAGCATCCGTATATGTTAGAGGCTCATCATTATCAATGATTCGGGCTTCATTATTTTCAATAATGAACCCATACCTCTCAGGTGCATGTCGCATCCTATCAGACCTATGGATAGGAGTGGTGTGTTCAGGTTCTATACTAACTATGTTATGATTTGGTTGAGATGTATCTACTTGTTGAACTTCTTCAAGTTTAATATTTCTCCCACTGCCCTTTTGTAGGATGAACTCTTTCTGCATAAAAGTGGCATGCCTACTGACTAAAACCTTTTGTTCAATAGGGTGGTAGAACAGATATCCTATACTATCTTTAGGATATCCAACAAATAGACACTTTTCTACTCTAACATCAAGCTTATGTCCAAAATTTCTTTTGACATAGGCTGGACATCCCCATATCTTAAGGTACTTAAGATTGGGTTTCTTTCCACTCCATAACTCATATGGAGTGCTAGATACAGATTTGGATGGTACTCTATTTAAAATATTAGCCACTGTTTCCAAGGCATATCCCCAGAAAGAAACAGGTAAGTCTATGAAGCACATCATGGACCGTACCATATCTAATAAAGTACGATTTCTCCTTTCAGCAACACCATTTGATTGTGGTGTGTAAGGAGGAGTCCATTCAGAGATGATTCCCTTTTCTTTAAGGTGATCAAGAAACTCGGTGGATAAGTATTCACCTCCTCTATCTGATCGAAGAATCTTAATACTTTTTCCCGTTTGTTTCTCTACCATACTTTGATACTCTAAAAATTTTTCAAAAGCTTCGGACTTATGTTTCATTAGATACACAAATCCGTACCTTGAAAAATCATCAGTGAATGTGATGAAATATGAGTATCCATCCTTGGCCTGAGTTGTCATAGGGCCACATACATCAGTGTGTATGAGTCCTAATAACTCAGTTGTCCTTTCATTATGTCCACTAAATGGAGTCTTGGTCATTTTACCCATGAGACATGATTCACAAGTTCCTAATGATTCATAGTCATAAGGATTAAGGAATTTTTTCTTGTATAACTTATTAATCCTTTGCTCACTAATATGTCCAAGACGACAGTGCCAAAGTAAAGTATTGTTTACTTCATCTCTTTTTCGTTTTTTGCTAACATGTAGTATATTGTCATCAGAAGATAGAGTTAAGAGCCCATTGCAAAATATGCCATTAAATATTATTTCATTAGAAAAATTGATTGAGCAGCCACTGCTCATTACATTCATAATATATCCTTGTTTAAGTAACAAGGGTACAGATATGATGTTTCTAATGATTCTAGGCATAAAATAATAATTTTTTAACTCTAAAATCTTCCAGAAGGTAGCTTCAATATATAAGTCCCTACAGCTTCTGCTTGGATGGAATTTCCTCCAGCACTGTAGAGCTCGAAGTCGCCTTCCTTCAAAACTCTAATGTTCTGTAGTCCCTGCAATGATTGCAGATATGATGACCACAAGCAGTATCCAATACCCAAGAGTTTGAATTAGAAGAGTCTAACGACAAAATTGTATGTATCTCATACATACCTTTTGGTGCATCACTAGCACCAGGCTTCACACTTACAAGGTAAACCTTGCAGTTTCTTTTCCAGTGACCCGGCTTGCCACAATGAAAGCAGGTCATTTGTCTAGAGGCCTTCTTTCCTTTCTTTTTCTTGATGCCCCCTTTTGGGTTCAACCTCCTCTTGGAACCCTTTTTGCCTATTTTCTTCTTGTTTACACCATCCATAAGAAGAAGTGGAGCCTTATTTTTCTTTAAATGGCTCTCTGTTGTTTTTAACATATTCAACAGCTCAGGCAAGGAAGTGTTAAGTTTGTTCATATGATAATTAAGAACAAACTATGAAAATGACTCTGGGAGTGACTGCAGGATTAAATCTTGATTCAACTCCCCATCCATAACAAAACCCAATTGACCCAATCGGGTGATTAGGTCAATAACCTTTAATACATGGTCTTGTACGGATGTACCTTCTGTCATCCTTGCACGGAATAACTACTTAGATATTTCATATCTTGCAGTTCGACTATGTTCTCCATAAAGTTCTTTTAGATTGAGCAATATGGAGTTTGTGTCCATGCTTTCATGTTGCCTCTATAACTCATTGGTCATAGAGGCAAGCATTATACACTTGATAGTAAGTGAGTCATTTTGCCACAAGTTATATGTAGTCTTATCCTCTTGCGAGGCATCTTCCCCTAATGGTTCCAAGGTTGGGGTATCAAGAATATAAGAAATTCTTTCTTGGCTGAGTACTATCTTCAGATTTCTCAACCAATCAACATAGTTTGGTCCAGTCAATTTATTTGCATCAAGAATGCTACGGAGTGAGAGTGAAGAGGCCATTTAATCTACATTAACAAAGAACATTACATAAGCAAACAACCAATGTTGACAAAACATAATTAAATTAGGACTTTAACTCAATTATGTCTCCCATTATTTTATCAAGCATCATAACCCTCCATATGATGATCGAGAAAACCCTAATTGGTTCTCTTAGTGGGGTTGAGATCCTAATTCCTTACAAAAGACCTTGTGTGTACACAACAAATCTTATATAAGTTCAAAGGTAGGAAAACTCTTTCCAATTGTAACTCATACAATTCTCAACTTATCTTGGCCTCTAAAATATTAATAGCCTTGTGTGTACACAACAAACTATAATATTTTAGTTAAGTTAGACCCTTCATTGCTATATAGTCATGATATTAATTATAATACCCTTGTGTGTACACAATAAAGTATTATATCAAATCATGCCATAAACATCAAATGTACCAAGCCAAAATTATGTTAGTCACCATAAAAGGCCTTGTGTGTACACAACAAACCTAATATGGATCATAACATAATAATGACTTGGCATGAAGGAAGGCCACATGTAGTAATATTATACTAAGCATATCAATCAATAATTAAGTTAATCTTATCGGCCAGGTAAGTGGGAGAGTGGTGGGAGTCCCCCCGCTGCTTTCCTTAGACACCAATAAGAATTGGCCAGGTCAGTCAACGGAACCAATTAAAATCCACGTCCTCTTTACCGATCATGAACCACTTTTCTTAGACACCGAATGATAAACTAATCATATTGATTATTTTTGCTTTTGGTATATGACACTACAACTTAATATGTTTTTAAAGAGGGCTTTATTAAAACAAAGCACATTCTTTATATAACCTAGCAAATATGTGCCATAGTGTGCCATCATACTAGGACAACCATTTACCACATAATGGATCCACCAGTATGCTAGGGCAACCTTATTTTAGTATGATGACTAGAAGGCTAAACATATCTCTATACAAATTAAGGTTTAAGTGAAAACCTTAATTAGTGGCATACATCAAACATATATGCATAATTAACACAAATATGTGATTAGTATGTCATCATACTAGTACAACCATTTACCACATAATGGATCCACCATTATGCCAGGGCAACCTTATTTCAGTATGATTACTAGATGTCTAAACATATCTCTACAACAATTAGGGATTGAGTGAAAACCTTAATTGGTGACATTATATCAAACATATACAATATCATATGTTACTTATATACATATGCATCTAAAAATCAGCATATATATTTTAATCTTAATAAGGAGGCTCTGATACCACTGTAGGGTTTGATGGCAAGGCGGAAACATAGATTTCAAAATTTTTTATCTTTATGAAATCTTGACCAAACCCTTAACCCAAGATCTCTTTAAAAGAATTAAAACATATAACATGTATATATAAGATTTAAACTCATATTAAAGTACTAACCTGTATTGCTAAAATCCAAACTTTAAATCTCCACCAGGTGCCCAAATGCTCACCCTCAAATGGTGATCCACACAGAAAAAGATGAAGACTACAATTTCTTGTTCTTGGCTCCTCTTCTTGAATTCTTTTTCAAGAATTCAATTCTTGGACTTTTAGGCTGAAATTTTCTTTCTTGAAAATTTTTTTCTTCCTTCTTTCCTCTTCTTGAATTCTTTTCTTGAATTCCCTTTCTTGAATTCCTTTTCTTGAATTGAATTGGAAGAAAAAATTAAGACAAGTAAAGTCTTAATTCAAGAAAGAAAAGAAGAAGAACAGACCCTTCCTTTTCCTTTCCTTTATTGTTCAAGACCTTCCTCTTATTCTTGTTTAGGGTCAGAGTTTCGACAGAGATTATCTCTGTAAGGGAAACAATACCCAACAAGCATAAAGGGAAGGAGTATTCTGGAGAGGAGGAGAGGAATATGATCTCTGTATTTGATTATCTGAATAACCCCCGAGAATCCAAATCCCTTTTATAGATTTCAGAGGGGCATTTTCTCAAAACATCGCAACCCTCTGAATCCCCAGGAATCACGATCCCTCATTCCTCACGTGTCCCCTCAACCAAAAATCATGATTCTCTGATTTAATTTTCATTTTTTCGATGAGGAGGACTCTCGGAAAATCTTTAGGAAGAATCGCGACTTTTGGAGACGGACTTGCGACCGAAAAATGATGGATATTTTTCCTTAATTTTTTTGGCCATCAGATCCAGATCCAAGGACGTCAGACAAGGACCCAAATCGCCCCCTGTCTTGATTTTTCTCTGATGGAATTTCCTTCCCACGTGCATGAAGAGAAGTCCACACGCGCGTGGACTCTTCTTCTTGGCGTGCGCGGGTGAGCAAGGGAGTGGGCGGCTTGGAGAGAGAGTCTCAGTGCACTTGATTCACTTGGGTTCAGCCATGGGTTAGTCCAATATCCTAAAATTTAAATTAGAACTTAATCTGGTTCAATTAGAACCCAATTAAGCCCAATTCGGAACCAAATTCGAATCTGATTCGAATAGAAATTGGGTCTGCAACACATGCTAGTGTGTTTATCCTGCAAACATGATTTAATTCCAAATTAAATCCTTTATCAATTCTCTTTTGTGTGTGACCCATTGGGTTCCACACCTAGCCAGTAGTAGGTCCGAGTGCTATTTGACTTAATTCGGTTAGATCTCAACTAAGCCAATTTGGGTCAACTCAAACTAGCTTGACTCGGTCAATTAGAATCTAATTCTAATTAACTGATTTGAATTACCATAATTCAATCATATGCTTACAAGACAAGATTGACGTCTAGCAACGTATCATGTCTACCCGGAAGATGTCGAATTTTGGTGGAATTACCAAAATACCCTTCAGTGGTGAGTTACCGGGCAATTCAGTCCTTTGATCAACTTGCATCCCGAATATGATTATGAATATGGATACTTATCAAATCCAATTTCATATTCATCCCTAGCTCAATCTTTATACTGATGATTCATTAATGAACCATTAGAAATTAACTCTAATGTTCATACCTTGATCAAAGATTTCCTGAATCCATCATTTGATCGAAATTAGCTGGATGTAATTTCCTCTTACTAGGGCTGATCAGTTCCTTGTTGACATACTCACAACCTCCATATACAATCCACCATACCCAGTATCACCTCGTGCATGACTTAGTGTCATGATTGATTGCGAACCAAAGTATGGATTCATATATATAAGGTACCATGGTAGTCTCAAGTCAAAGGACCTCATGCACTACTCCCACTATGAGAATTATCTATTGACAAACAGATAAGGTTCCATTAGATATTCTCAATCTGGATCAATTCAGTGAACTCATTCTGTAATGAACACACATCCTAGTATTAGTGTCAAACACAAGTGACTGTGAGATCAGTCACCCTCATCACAAAGCATATATAGGATGTGCTGGTCTTGCCAAAAACATTGATCCCCAACTCAATGTTCTATCGACCAGGAATATTTTAGATTAGGGTTTTAAGGCTTTAGGTCTCACTGGTATGATCTCATCATAACCCTAGAACCGTAGCCCTAATCTATGGGGTTCATCATATAATCATAAAGACACAGCGTATGATGAAAATAATGCTTTTATTATAATAATGTCAATTCATTGATTTTGGGATCGAAATACAATATTTCAATTGGCTTTCAGGGCACAATCTTTCACCGGTCTAGTGACCGGGGCCAAGACCCAGAGTCGATCCCACCATAGAAGAAAAGTTCACTCCTCTCCTCGCCCCGATTGCAAAGTTCTTGAGGAAATTGAGGATGAATGCTTCTTGCATCAACCCCCCCACTGAGGCCATCTACTGGGCGTGACAGGTCCTGCTACTATCGCTTCCATCGGGACCACAGCTATGACACTACGGAATGCCACCACTTGAAGAGGGAGATAGAAGACCTGATCAAGCATGGCTACCTTGAGAAATATGTGGAGGGAGGAGCTCCCCCAGTAGCCTAAAATGAAGAACCTCGACTGCTAGCCATCGACAACCGGCCCACCAAGAAGCTGGTTGGGATGATCTCTTGGGGGGTAGGGAGAACCCCGAAGAGGGCTAGGGGGAGAGAGGAGAATGACGTTGTACTTCCCTACGAGGGAGAAGGGCTTGAAAGAATAGTGTCCTAATAGTCAATATTTGCATGGGAATTTCTATAATCTTCCAACTCATGTATAAAATTTTTTGATAAATGGAAAGGCATTTTGATTTATTGTATTGCTGCATCTTATTAAGATTATGATGAACCCCATAGGTTAGGACACATGCATTTTAAAACTTTTTTAAAGGCATGCAGTAGCAAAAAGCGATAAAACCAGCAGCGAAAAGTGATAAAACCATTTTATCTCAAGATGTTAATCTAATTAACATAACCCCATTACCAGGATATAGATGTATCTAGAGTAATATAAATATGAAATCATGCAAACGTTGTATAAAACTGAACAATTCTAGAAATCATACAATGATGTAGCAAAAATAATTATGTCATACATAAAATAAGCACATACCTTGGTGACATTCACCAGGAAGAACCAAAAGTTGCAGAAATGCCCGCCTCTCAGTCACGATCCCGAAACGGCACTGCCCTATGGAAAAAGTCCGGCTTTGCAAGCAGCACTAGTATACCGCCTCTACGGGTGGTTCATACCATGTAGCATGATTTCTTCAACTTCCTTCGAGGTGCTACCCCCTACGGAAACTTTTTCGGGTGGACTGCTTCAACTCCTTAAAGACGAGTAGGATAGCTTCAATTGCTTGAAGTGCCGGTTGCTACAACAGTGCTGGAACAGAACAAGGACTCTCCCAGTTCTCTTTGTACCAAACCTTCAATAAAAGGTATGCACTCAGAGATCCCACCAAAAACTTACTCTATCCTGGAGATCCAATCTCACAATCTCTTAAGGATCAAATATGATCTCTAAGCAAGGAATATGGTAGAGTCTCAGCCTTGATCTAGATATCCGGGTGTGGAATGTGAGGAGCGTTGAATAATCAACTCTTGACCTTCTTCAGTCCTACTTTTATAACAGTAGCCCTCAAAATAATTAAGAGGACATAATGAGAGATTAATGAGCAGTTTGGAGATCTCTTGAGATTCCAGGGAGGTTATAAGTCCCTTAGAATTCAGCAACAGCAATTATTAAAACACGAAACTCCTAGCATTAAATCCCATAACCATTACAACATTTAATGAAGCATTCTCGAATTTCAGCAATCCGTTAGACGAGTCGACTCGACCGTTCGAGTCGACTCAGCTTGAGTTGACTTGTTCAAAAAGAGTCGGCTCGAACAAAAGTTTGACAACACCTTGTGAAATGAGTCTGGAATGCTTCCCAATCATTTGTATGCCAACAAAGCAAGAAGAAACCCTCGGTGTGTGACCCCATAGGTTCAAATACTAAGCCGATAGCACATAAATATTTTCAGTACCAGCCAAAGTCACCATCTAGCAATGATACCCGGCATCTGGATAGGTTGAAGGTTATAGAGCAACATGAACCTATCGAATATGGAATAGTATTGAACTTATTTTTTGAACCTCCTAATGCTCCGGATGGCATAAGGTTAAACTGCCCAACCTTAATCAGTCCATTTCAATATGTCTCAAACAAAGAATCCTTGTAACTCCTTACAAGGAATGCCCTGGCCAAGATCTTTCTTAATTGAGGCATATTAAGCATTCAATTCAAACCATTTAGAGAGGTCAATCCTATTCGATCCTACTACTGCTACACAAGTACTTAACTATAACCAGCAACCTTCCATCACCGAATTAGAAATCCGAGTAGTTCGGCACCTAAGCACAGTGAGTTGCTTGCAAGCTACCATAGTAATCTAAAGTCAGAGGAATAATTCATGTCCATATTCTAATGCAAGACTCCTCTTCGGCAGAAAGAGAATCTTGCATGAGAGTCACATTCAATGAAGTGTCAAACACAATACTTGCATGTCATACTAATGTCTCCACATTCCTTGGTTAAGAGGATGACCAACCTATATGACATACAACGATCTGTACTTGATACATAGTGATCCTATAATAACGCATCATTCGATCGTGAACAATTTAAGAACTACTCAATATATCCTCTCTATATCGAGTACAAGGAAGTTCTAAGGACTTCATCACACAAGAGTTCACATTAAGAAAAATGCACTTGTGATGAATTGCCAAAAGATAACTTTTATTTATATCAAAATTCATATCCAATATACAAATAGCATAACCATCTACAACCTAGATGATTGGCTTTGGGACACAATTTCCAATAACTCCCACTTGGACTAAAGCCAATCAGTACAAATTTGCATTCCCATTTTCCAATTACAATCTTTAAACTCTTGAATTCCGATTGCTTTAGTGAAGGGGTTGGATAGATTTTCCTTTCCATCTATCTTTTGAAGGTTGATGTCCCCTCGTGCCACAATCTCTCACACGAGGTGGTAGCGACGCAGAATGTGTTTGGTGCGCTGATGGGACATTGGCTCTTTGGCTTGAGCTATGGCTCTAATGCTGTTACAAAATACTGGAATAGGGCCATCAAGGGAAGGTGCCACTTCCAGCTCGCCTAGGAACTTTCGTAGCCACACATCTTCCTTTGCTACATCTGATGCTACAATGTATTCTGCTTCACAAACTGAGTCCACCACTGTGTGCTGCTTGGAACTTTTTCAGCAGACGGCTCTACCAATAAGGGAAAACATAAAACCATACACACTTTTACTATCATCTCTATCTGACTGAAAACTTGAATCGGTATAATCAACAAGTTTTAAGTCAAGCTCTCCATAGATAAGCCATTGATCTTTAGTATTTCTCAAATACTTTAGGATGGTTTTTACCACCTTCCAATATGCTTCACCTGGGTTAGACTGATATCTGCTCACTACTCCTAATGAGTATGCCATGTCTGGTCTAGTACATGTCAATGCATATATTATAGATCCTACTACCGAAGCATATGGGACTCTACTCATAAGCTCTCTCTCCTCAGGAGTTGACGCACAATCCTTTTTGGAGAGAGTAATTCCATGGCCTATCGAAAGATAGCCTTTCTTAGAATTTTTCATGCTGAACTGTTTCAGCACGGTATCAATATACGTTGACTGGGACAATCCTAGAAGTCTCGAAGATCTATCTTTATAGATCTTCATCCCTAGGATATTGGAGGCTTCATCCAAGTCCTTCATAGAGAACTAAGATGATAACCAAACAATTATTCCCTGCAGTGCAGGGATGCCATTCCCAATTAAGAGAATGTCATCCACATACAATACAAGAAATACAACCATAGAACCATTAGCTCACTTATAAATGCAAGATTCTTCTCCATTCTTAATGAAGCCATACAACTTGATACACTTATCAAATCGCATGTTCCAACTCTGAGATGCCTGCTTCAGTCCATAGATAGACCTTTGGAGCTTGCAAACCTTTAACTCATCTGTGGATGTGAATCCTTCAGGTTGCATCATATGCACCTCCTCTTCCAGCTCACCACTTAGGAATGTTGTTCAGACATCCATTTGCTAGATTTCATAGTCGAAGTATGCAGCTAAAGCAAGCATAATCCGAATGGATTTGAACATTGCTACAGGGAAAAATGTCTCATATAGTCGATACCATAACGTTGACGATATCCCTTGGCAACCAGGCGGGCTTTGTAGGTCTCCACCCTTCCATCTACATCCCGTTTCCTTTTGAAAATCCATCTACAACCAATGGATTTTATCCCTTCAGGTGGATCAACTAATGTCCGCACATTATTGATCTCCATGAACTCCATTTCGGATTTCATGGCTTCTAGCCACTTATCAGAGTCGGACCTTTGTAAAGCATCCATATAGGTGATCGGATCCTCATTGTTTTTATTAAGTTCAATGGGATCTCCGTCCTGGACCAAGAAACCATAGTATCTATTCGGTTGATGTGGTACTCTATTGGATCTCCTTAATGGGTGCTTAATGGGCTCTGGATTTGAATTAGTCAAATCCAGTTCTGAGGTGTCTCCTAAATGTGTTAGTTCTTCTCCCTGTTGAACTTCACTAAGTTCAATCTTAGTAGCTACAATTCCTTCACTAAGGAACTCCTTTTCTAAAAGGATAGCCCTAAGACCAACAAATAGCTTTTGTTCATCAGGCATGTAAAAGAAATACCCTTTTGACTCTTTTGGATATCCAACGAATAGGCACCGGTCAGACCTAGGTCCTAGTTTATCAGTCTACAAATACTTAACATAGGTCGAACACCCCCAGACCCTATGGTGTGAGAGCATCGATTTTCATTTAGACCACATCTTATATGGAGTCCTGTCCACAGACTTGCTAGGAGACCTATTAAGAAGATAACAGGCAATCTCCAAGGCATAACCCCAGAAAGAGATAGGCGGAGTGGCAAAGCCCATCATGGATCGGACCATGTCCAAAAATGTACTATTCCTCCTTTCAGACACACCATTCAGTTGGGGTATCCCTGGAGGTATCCATTGAAAGAGAATTTCATTTTCTTGAAGATAAGTCAGAAACTCACTGGAAAGATATTTGCCTCATCGATCAGATCAAAGATTCTTTATACTCTTTCCAGTTTGCTTTTCAACTTCATTACGATATCATTTGAACATTTCAAACGACTTAGACTTATGTCTCATTAGATAGACATAACCAAACCTAGATAGGTTGTCTATAAAAGTAATGAAATAATTATACCCACCTCTAGCACTGACATTCATAGGTCTATATACATCTGTATGTACTAGACTTAGAATTTCTTAGACTCTTTCACCTTTTCCAGAAAATGATGACTTGGTCATTTTTCCGAGTAAACAAGATTTGCAGGTAGGCAATGATTCAAAATCATTTACCTTTAAGAGACCTTCTTGTCTTAACCTGTTTATCATGTTATTATTTATATGACCTAGCCTAAAGTGCCAGAGATAAGCATCGCTGACATTATCCATTCTATAGGGCATTTGCTTGTCATGTACATTACACTCACAGGCTGTGATAGCAAATAAATGCCATTTATCAAATTTTCATTCATTACAACTGAACCATTCAAAGTAATATTGCAAACATTTCTCTTTATTGAAAGTTCAAAACATTCTTTGGCCAAGAAGCCTACATAGACAATGTTTATAAGAAATGCAGGATAATAATGGTAGTCATGTAAAATGATTTTACAATATTCAAAAACAAGAGAGAAGTCTCCTAACGCCAGAACTGAAACTTGACTTTCATCTCCAACGTTCAAACACCTTTCACCGTCCTTGAATCTCCTACAAATTCGAAGTTCCTGCAATTTATTGCAAATGTGGTAAGGACTCCCAGTATCAAGTACCCAATTAGTAGTATCACAAAAAGAATAGGTACAGGGATTTATCATATAAATACCTTGAGTAGCAAAATCTTGCTGCTTCCTCTTCTTTGGCCTGTTTGGGTCAATGGATGCATTATATAGAAGGCAATTCCTCTTCTAGTGACCCTGCTTCTTATAGTAAAAACACTCCGCCAGACTCTGGTCTACCTTTTTCTTCCCAGCCTGACTGGCCCCACCAACACTCTACACCTTATTAGTCTCTTCTTTTTCTTTTCCTTTCTTTCTTCCCCTTCCCAAGGTGATGATGCATTGCCTTATTTCCTCCCACCAAGTACCCCAACTCCTTATTGAGGTTGTGGTCCTTCTCATAGTTCTCTAGTAACCCTAACAGACAGTGGTAGTTCATGATGCGGGACGAAATGTAATGATGCAATCTAAGAGGAGATATTATCAATTAAATGAGAAATTAAGTAAATCAAGGCTACTTTCCATGTAAAAGAAATGAAACTATCATGAAGGGAGCTTGCATAGAAACTAAACCTGAATAAGAACTTTCACAATATTAAAGAGAAATGGATCTTCGTGTTTAGGAAACCACACAGGATAGGGCCTAATTAATTTAACATTTCAGATCTGGAAAAACATTTAAAGAGTGGTAACCAGGCATTAACATCTCAAGGATTTGAAAAATTACACTCAAGGTTGAAGCCTTTGGATGACAAGGTAATTTCTTCAGATATTGGGACTTCTTGTCTCTGTTTCTTGCCTTGGAAGACCCCCTTCTTTGAAACCTGGACATCCCGGGGATCCTACACAAACCATATTTGAGCTTAGAAGGAGATTGAAAGGTAGAAATAATTGGAATGATGGTTGAAGTTGAGAAGATGATGATTGGAGTAGAAGTAGCTTAGTCGGCTCCCTTGGAATGGCTCTTCTTACTCCTTGGACTTGAGAAGGGAGTGCTTGGATGGACTAGAAGGTTGGTTAATGGCTATTGGCATAGAAGAAGATCTCTCTTGAAGTAGCTAAGGGACTCTCACCCACTCCCTCTCGGAGGACATTGGATAACACCAAATGGAAGAAGAAACACCCTTTTTTTTCATTCAAAATTCATCCTCATGTACAAGAGATCTTGGAGTAGGTTTTATAAGCCTCCAAGGATTTTGAAATTTTGAATTACAAGGAGCTTTTCATGGGAGGTTCCTAGCTATAAGGGTGGAATTCCAAATTACATGGAGATTTTATGGGAATAGCTAGCTAAAATGGTGGAAGAAAAAACTTCTTGCCCACTTTGAATTTGAATCTCTCTTGGTGATGTGGCATTTGATGAGGTGGCTTGCTGAGGTGTACTTCATATGGTTGGGATATTGACATGGCATCCCACATGGCTTGTTGAAGTGGCACCCTCCTTGGATTAACTTGTTGAAATAGTTGAGTGCATTCCATCTTCAAATGAGATTGCTTACATTTAACCAATTCCAACTCTCTCTTGGACCCAACTACTAAATTAACTAAACTCAAGACTAATTTGATCCTAATTGGACTCAAAAAAACTCAAATTGAAATGAACCCACTCTAATTACATGACTCAAATTCAATTAAAGAAGTAAACTAACTCTACTTACAAGACATGAAAGAATTAAAGCCATACTGAATTGTACTGAAGCCTCTTTCGAACTTTGGTGCCCGCACTAGTTCATTACAGGCCATGCATCCGGAAATGATCAAGGAAACCAAGATAAGAAGGGGGCAGATAATTCAGTATAGCATCTTTTCCAAGCTATTCATGCATGGGACAACCGAGTTTGGCCAGGAATTCAAATAACTCGATCATGTACAATACATGATCAGTGTTTGATGCTCCGTCTCGCATATGGGCATTATAGATGGCATAAGAAGTCCTATACCGCTCTACATCATCATGCATGCCGAAGGATTCTTGTAACTTTTGCATGATTTCCTCTGGTTGGGCCTTCTCGAATTTGTGACTGAACTCGTCATTCATAGCTGCTAGCATAATGCATCGTGCAGTAGTTCTATCAGAAAGCTACTTTTGATAAGTGTCATTGGCAGATGGACGAGCATTGGCTGCGGGGACGTTAGGTGCTGGATCCGATACAACATAGAGGATCCTTTCATTCTCTAAGATAATCTTAAGCCTTTAATACCAATTATCGAAGTTTGGGCCAGAAAGTTTTTCATTGTCAAGCAATGAGCGGAGGGACAAGTTGGCAGACATTTTCATGAAAGGACATGGACTTTAGTATAAAATTCCTCCCACATATTTTATTCAGATTAGTAGCCTCTACCTCCAATCTAAGGAATTACACTTAATTCCTTAGTGGGTACTAGAATCCTAAAGGTGCTACATGAACCCGACTTTGGCCGGCTCACCCACGTGAACCTAAAGGTAGGTTCAATTAACCAATTGCTTCTTTCAAGTAATTTCTAGTATTTCAAATTTTGCCCCAAGAGCACTTCAATCAGCCTTTGGGCTTCCTACTAAAGAAGGTCCTGGTTAGGTCCAACCATTAACATGACTAAATTCAGTGCTTCTAAATGAATGATCAAGCTCGACTTTGGCCGGCTCACCTGATCACCATTAAGAGAGTTGCATTGAGCCATCATATTATGAATGGCAATTCCAATAGCCTGATGACCACCCATACTTTGGTACTGCTGATGATCACCCAACTAAAGG
This sequence comes from Areca catechu, assembly GCA_021397845.1. Taxonomy (NCBI): domain Eukaryota; kingdom Viridiplantae; phylum Streptophyta; class Magnoliopsida; order Arecales; family Arecaceae; genus Areca; species Areca catechu. The sequence continues at coordinate 15,896,541 of CM038048.1, forward strand.
ACCCATTGCCAATCCAAATTAATGGGAGGCTAAGACTTAGGCTATCACAAAACTTAGTCTTTTTATGGACCTAATAATTTAGAGGATTTAAATTTTGTGACATTTGAGATGAAGACTTGGACCTTGATCAAGAAAACTCCCACCAAACACTTAGAGGGTTTCTAGATCAATTTGGTCCATGGGCACCTATAAACCAGTCAGACTGATTAACCTTAGTTGATATGGGTCAACTCGAATCAATAGATAATCTAATTTGATCTGATTCACCATATTAGCCAGGTAAGAAAGATCAAGGGATGGGTTATGCCAAGTAAGCCTCTTGCCTTAGACACCAACCATGAGTTGGCCAGGTAAGAGTTAGCCCCAAAGAACCTTGATTAAAACTGTCAAACTTACTTTAGATACCAAGTGGTTTACCAGACTCAATCAGACTAACCTAAAGATCCGGGCTCACCATGAAGCCATGAATCAAGTCCATTTAGATGTATGAACTGATCTAACTAACTACTAGAGAGATCTATAGAGGAGAGACCTAATTCAACTTTTGATTAGTCTTTTCTCTATTTAATCCATTCATCTAAATTTAGGTCTAACCCATTTAAGGACCCAATTCTAGCTAACCCAATCAATCCATGATTTATGAATCATGACTTAAGATTAGATTCATATCCCAAATCTTAAAATTATACATCTTAATTCTTAATTAATTGTATCACACTATTTGAAACATTTTCAAAATAAAATGAAACAATTTCATAAAAACTTGAAGGTTAAAATCACTATTTCATAGTTTTCTAGCTGAGTCAGCTCTTCTAAAACACACATTACTGGTAGAGTCAGCTCTTCTGCTCAAGTCAGATCTTCGAGTCAGCCCTTCTACTCAAGTCGGATCTTCTGGAACACAGATTTCTGATCGAGTCAGCTCTTCTGCTCGAGCTAGTGATGGGATTTCTCCCAGGGTGTCAGGAATCATGCAGCATGCGGAAGTGAATTTCAAAACAAAATTCTAAGCATGATACCCTAATATGGCTAGAAAACCCTAATTCCCAGGAACCCCTTATGCAATACCAATCAACGAAACATAAATGAAGTCAGAATACATACCTAGATAGCTAAAATCGAATCCTTTTTTTGAGGCTCACAAGTGCAAGCCCTCCAACAGTGATCCACATGAGAATGGTACCAAGGAAGAATCCCTACCGGGGTTGCTTGCTTCAACAGAACTCTTTTGTCAGCCTTTTGACCTTTGACCACTAAAGGACACCGTGTCCTATTGTAGGGCTTTGGACACAGTCCTAAACCACTCTTAGTTTTAGGACAACCCTCCTCTAGGACCCTTTAGGCTTATGTCCTAAAACTAAGCCTTGTCCTAGTAGAAAAGACCTTGTCTTAACAAGACAAGTCTTGTCCTAAAGTAAGAAGGAGGGAGAGAGAAGTGGAAGAACACTCAGAATATCTTTTTTATGGTGGAAAAAGAAGATCTAAAACTCATATCACTGCCCCTATTTATAGTTTTAAGAGGGGCGTGTGATATGTCCTCCAACAGGTTATCAGATATGATTTTTCAAGACTGAAAAATCATATCCAATATGTCTCCTCATGCACCAAAAGACATATTGGCATCCATCCATTTTCCTGGACAATCTGTGACTTTCCACATGGCAAGTATTGATCCCTGGGAAGCCAAGAGGTGCCTCTTCAATCTCCAAACACTAGAGAATATGAAGAGTCCTGAAAGCAGAAGGACTCTGCTTCAGGGCGCGTGCCACATGAAGAGACACGTCTCTTCATGCGTGCTTTTGCTTCCATCCCTTTTTCACGCCCTTTCAAAAAAAAGGCCTTGACCAGTTAAACATATAGAAGACATGTGGGGTAAGATGAGAAGGCACCCCCCTCATCTGCAGAAGGACATTTGTCCTTCTGTGCGCACCTTCATCTCCCGTGCGCGCCAAAAGGCGCCAAGAGTCCCTTTATCTCGTGGTCAACTTTATCCACACCCCATGCAACCTTTGACTAGTCAAAGCAAATGAAATATGGGTGTCAAAAGAAAGAGCATTAAGTCTACTTTCCATCCATATAAATTTTTTTCATATCAAAGGACTATAGACTCTTCTCGGCCTTTTTGAATGCCAAGGTATCATTTTGGCATCTAGAGTCCCAACTCAAATGGACTCTTCAATAAGATGTCCAAAATACCAAAATAAAATAAAATCAAGCTCTGATTTGGATATCCCACTTAGGACTCAACCTAATTTAGGTTTTTCTTAATTAGGTTAGCCTAATTAGCAAGCAACTGGATCCAATCCAATTGGGTTAGGAATTGGGTTAACCTACATATGCTAGTATGCAATATGGCTAACCAATTAGGATCCCATGACCCTAATTAAACCATGAGTGACTTCCTTGGCCAACTCTCTATTGTGTGTGACCCATTGGGTTCCACATCTAGCCAGTAGTAGGTTTAGGTTTGAGCCGACTCGATCCGATCGAACCCGATTGACCTAATTAGGTCAAATCGGCTCACCTAATTATCCAAATCAAATCACACATCGAATTTACTCATGAAACCAATCTAATTGGTTCATGAAAACCCACAAGACAAGATTGATGTCTATCAACATGTTATGCCTACCCAGAAGATGAAGAATTTGGTAGAAATTATCAAAATACCCTTCAGTAGTAAGTTATCGTGCAATTCAATCTTTTGATATGCCATTATCCCGATTAAGTGATGGGTATGGATAAATGTCAAACCCTAACACTTAATCATATCGAATCTTAGCTTGATCATGAGGACACAGCTGATGACTGATTAGAAGCCTCTTCTAATCTCATCCCACTTTGCAAAGATTCCTTGAGTCACTCATCGAAGAGATTACACTGGATAACATATCCTCTTACCAAGATTGATCAATTCCTTGTTGGTCCACTCACATCCTTCATAAACCTTCCACCATACCTAGAACACCCCATACATGTCGCAATGCCATGAATGAGTATGAACCAAAGTATGGCTTAGTGTGCACAAGGAAACATGGTGACCTCAGGTTTGAAGATCACATGCACAACTTCTACTCTAGGACCTATCTTTTGATAAGGAATAAGACTTCCATAAGATAGTCCCGGGTGGATTAGTTCAGTGTATTCATAACCTAATGAGCACCCTTATCCTTGTATTAGTATCTCTACACAAATGGCTGTGAGACCAACTACCCTCATCAACTGAGCATACATAGGATAAGCTAGTCTTATCGGATTCATCGATCCCCGAATCGATGGTCCAATGACTAGGAACATTCTAGATTAGGGATTATAGGAATTAGGTCTCACTATTATTTTATCATAAGCCTAATTCCATTGCCCTACTCTATGGGGTTCATCATAGTCAAAAACATGACACGACAGTATATGATGAATCAAATACGTTTATTATAAATAATGATATCATACATGAGTTGGAAGTTTACAAAAAGTCCCATACAATGATTGGCTCTTAGAGCATTTTTCTATCAAACTCCCACTTTCACTAAAGCCAATCGCCCTTATACTTTATGGCCACACAATCCAAGTGGCGATCTAACTGCTGCTTGGCTAATGTATTAGTGAATGGGTCTGCTATATTATTCTATGTGTCAACTCGTTCGACGACAACATCTTGCCTTTCTATAACCTCTCGAACGGGATGAAACCATCTTAGAATATGCTTGGACTTGTGATGAGACCTTGGTTAGTTTGTGCAACAGCTCCAGTGTCATCACAGTATAATGGCACCGGTTGTTGTACATTAGGAACCCGCCCAATTTCATGATGAATTTCTTCATCCAGACAGCTTCCTTTGCGGCTTCACAATCCGCTATATACTCTGCCTCAGTGACTAAGTCAGTAATAGTAGGCTGCTTGGTACTCTTCCAACTCACTGCACCACCATTCAAGGTGAAGACATACCCTGATGTGGATTTGCTATGATTTGGATCTAATTGAAAACTAGAATCTGTATAGCCTTCTAGTTTCAACTCGGATCCTACATATACTAGAAAAATATCTTTAGTCTTTCTCAGGTACTCAAGAATATTTTTCACAACTTTTCAATGATCCTTCCCTGGATTTGCCTGAAACTTGCTCACTATGCCCAAGGCATAAGCAACATCAGGCCTGGTACATAACATGACATACATAATCGATCCTACAGTCGAAGCATAAGGAATCATAGCCATCCTCTCTCTTTCTTCTGATGTCTTAGAAGACATCTTCTTATAGAGTTGTATGCCTTGACTCATTGGCAAATAACCTTTCTTACTTTCATCTATGTTGAATCTCTTCAACACAAAGTCAATGTACCTAGATTGGGACAAGCCCAACATTTTCTTGGATCTATCTCTATAGATCCTTATACTTAGTATATAGGATGCTTCTCCCAAATCCTTCATAGGAAACTTTGATGATAGCCAAGTTTTAATCGATTGCAACATTGGGATATCATTTTCAATGATCAGTATGTCATCCACATATAAAACTAAGAAAATAATGGCACTCCTACTTGTCTTCTTATACACACATGGTTAATCCACATTTTTTGATAAAACCAAATCCTTTGATTATTTTATCAAAATGGATATTCCAACTTCTCAATGCTTGCTTAAGTCCATAAATGGACTTCTTTAACTTGCATACCTGGTTTGGTCTCCCACTTGAGACAAACCCCTCTAGCTATAATATATAGACTTCTTCCTTAAGGTTTCTATTGAGGAAAGCAGTCTTTACATCCATTTTCCAGATCTCATAATCATGGTATGCTGCTATGGCAAGCAGTATTCGAATGTACTTGAGCATGGCTACTGGAGAAAAGGTTTCATCATAGTCTACACCATGTTTTTGTCTAAAACCTTTTGCTACCAGCCTAGCCTTATAGATCTCAACTTGACCATCTGCTCCAATCTTCTTCTTGAAGACCCATTTACATCCTATCAGGTTAATTCTTTCAGGTGGATCTACCAAGGTCCAAACCTGATTGGAATATATGGAGTCCATTTCAGATTTCAAGGCACCAAGCCACTTGTCGAAGTTCCTACTCTCGACAGCTTTCGAATAGGTCATAGGATCATCATCCTGTATGATACTGGCTTCATTATCATCCCCGATGACAAACCCATATCTGAGAGGTGCTCCCCGCACCCTCTCTGACCTTTGGAGAAGAGGCGTGTATTGTAGCTGTTCTTGATCAACAAGAACCTCTGGTTGAGGAACTTCACTTGAAGGCTCATCGGTTTGTTGGTTCTGTTCTTCACACAACTCAAGTAAAGAATCACTACATCCTTCTTGGATAAACTCTTGTTCCAAGAATGTAGCATGCCTACTAATAATTATCTTTTGCTCAGTAGCATTATAAAAGAGGTATCCCTTACCTTCTTTTGGGTAACCAACAAACCTACACTTGTCAGCCCTAACACTTAACTTATGTCCGATGTTATTCTTGACATAAGCATGGAAACCTCAAATCTTTAAGTATTTAAGACTTGGTCTTTTATCATTCCATACCTCAAAAGGAGTGCTACTTACTAACTTAGATGGAACCCTGTTTAATATATATGCAACAGTCTCCAAGGCATGTCCCAAGATGGAAATGGGAAGATCTGTGAAGCTCATCATGTTCCTCACCATGTCCAACATGGTATGATTTCTCCTTTCTGCCACTCCATTTAACTGGGATGTATAAGGAGGGGTCCATTCAGAAATAATACCTTTATTCTTGAGATAGTTCAAAAACTCACTAGACAAGTATTCCCCTCCTTGATCAGATCGAAGAGCTTTAATACTAAGTCCAGTTTATCTTTCAACCATACTCTGATATTCTTTAAACTTATCAAAGGCTTTGAACTTGTATTTCATAAGATACACATAACTGAACCTTGATAAATCATCAATAAAAGTAATGAAATAAGAATATCCTCCTCTGGCTTGAGTAGATATAGGTCCACACACATTAGTATGTACAAGATCTAACAATTCAGTTGCCCTTTCTCCATATCCAGTGAATGGAGATTTGGTCATTTTTCTTTTGAGGCAAGATTCACAAGTTCCTAATGATTGAAAATCATCAGGGTCAAAGTAATCCTCTTTGACTAACTTATTTATCCTTGACTCACTGATATGACCTAATCAGCAATGCCAGAGATATGTGATATTGACATTCTCTTTTTCTCTTCTTGTCATCTACAAGAAGTATTTCATCATTGAGTACTAAAGTTAGAAGACCATTCCCAAAGCAACCATGCCCAAATATTATATTATTATGAAGAATAAAGCAGCCACTGCCCTTTACACTTATTTCATATCCTTGTTGTAACAACAAGGGTATAGAAATAATGTTTCTTACAATATTTGGCACATAGTGATAGAAAAGTGCCCTAAGGGCCAATCATTTTGAGGGCCTTTTTGTAAACTTCCAGCTCATGTATGACATACTTTCATAATTAATAAAGGCATTTGATTCATCATATACTATGCTGTGTCATGTTTTTATTGATTATGATGAATCCCATAGAGTAGGGCAATGGAATTAGGGTTATGATGGAGTTCATAACAGTGAGACCTAATTTTCTATAAATCATAATCTAGAATGTTCCTAGTCATTGGACCATCGATTCGGGGATCGATGAATCCGAAAAGACTAGCTTATCCTATGTATGCTCAGTTGATGAGGGTGGTTGATCTCACAACCACTTGTGTAGAGACACTAATACTAGGATAAGGATGCTCATCAGGGTATGAGTACACTGGACTGATCCACACCGGGATTATCTTATGGAAGTCTTACTCCTTGTCAAAAGATAGATCCCAGAGTAGAAGTTGTGCATGTGATCTTTAGACCTGAGGTCACCATGGTTCCTTGTGCACACTAAGCCATACTTTGGTTCATACTCATTCATGCCATTGCGACATGTACGGGGTGTTTTGGGTATGGTGGAAGGTATACGAAGGATATGAGTGGACCAACAAGGAATCGATCATTCCTAAGAGGAATTGTTATCCTATGCAATTTCTTCGATGAGTGACTCAAGGAGCCTTTGATCAAAGCAGGATGAGATTAGTGGAATCTAATCAGTCATCAGTTGAGTCCTCATGATCGAGCTAAGATTTGATATGATTAAATGTTAGGGCTTGACATATATCCATACCTATCACTTAATTGAAATAATGGGAGATCGAAAGATTGAATTGCACGGTAACTTACTAATGAAGGATATTTTAGTATTTTCTACCAAATTCATCATCTTTCGAGTAGGCATGACACGCTGCTAGATATCAATCTTGTCTTGTAGGTTTTCATGAACCAAGTGATTTGGTTTCATGAGTCAATTCGATGTATGATTCGAATTGGACAATTAGGTATGCCAATTTGACCTAATTAGGTCAATCGAGTTCGTTCGGATTGAATCGGCTCAAACCTAAACCTACTGCTGGCTAGATGTGGAATACAATGGGTCACACACAATAGAGACTTGGCCAAGGAAGTCATTCATGATTTAATTAGGGTCATAGGATCCTAATTGGTTAGCCAGATTGCATACTAGCATATGTAGGCTAACCTAATTCCTAACCCAATTGGATTGGGTCCGGTTGCTTGCTAATTGGGCCAACCTAATTATGAAAAACCTGAATTAGGTTGAGTCCTAAGTGGGGCTAGCCAAATCAGAGCTTAATCTGATTTTAATTTGGACTTAAGGACATTTTAGGTGCCATATATGAAGAGTCCCAATGGCATGGGACTCTTGGTACCTAAATGATACCTTAACTTCAAAAGGGCATTGAAGGGCCTACAAATCTCTGATATGAAAATAAAAGATATGGTCAGAAAGCTTATTTGATGCCCTTTCTAATAACACCCATATTGCATATGTTTGACCAAGTCAATTTGATGCTTTGGGAGGACTAAATGGAAAGGGAAAGACTATTGGCACCTTTTGGTGCACCCGGGAGAATAAGTGGTGCACAGAAGGACTAAGAGTCCTTCTGTAGATGAGACTCTAAAAGTTTCATCAGGAAGGTACCTCTTCATTTTATCCCCATGGTCTTAAGAAGTCTAATAGCTATTTTAAAGTTTAAAGGGATGGCTTGAAGAGGTGTGAAAGGTGGCGCGCACATGAAGAGTCATGCCTCTTCATATGCGCATGCACAACAGAGGGCAGAGTCCTTTTGCCTCTGAAACTCTTCAAGCCTCGCATTACTTCAGATTAGAAGAGGCGTCTCCCTATCTCAAAAACCAGTATTTGACACATGGCATGATGGGGATTGATCTGGTAAGTGAAAGAATACAGATATGACTCTCCATTCCCGAAGAGTCTTATCAGATATGATGTTTTATATCTGATAAGTGTTGTCGGGATGCATTTCACGCCCCATTCTAAGATTATAAATAAGGGTACAATGAAATGAGAAATATGGACTTCGGTCTTCTGAGAGTCTGAGTGTTTTATTTTTTTGAGAGTCAGAATGTTCTTCCACTTTCTCCCTCCCTCCTTGTTTTAGGACAAGACTTGTCTTGTTAAGACAAGTTCTTCTACACTAGGACAAGGCTTTGTTTTAGGACATAAGCTTTTAGATTCTTAGAGGAGGGTAGTCCTAGATCGTACAGTGGTTTGATAGTGTCTTGAGTACCCTTCAGTAGGACAGGGTGTCCTACAGTGGTCAATAGACCAAAGGATGCCGAAAGAGTTCCACTTCTCCAAGCAACTTGAAGGAGGAGTTCTTTCTTGGTTTGAGTTTTGTGTGGATCACCGTTGGAGGGCTTGCGCTTGTGATCCTTGTGGAAAAAGCTGGATTTCAGCGATCTAGGTATTTTTCTTGACTTTATTTGATGATTCATTAGTTGTAATTGCCCAAGGGGTTCATGGGAATTAGGGTTTTCTATACATGTTATACATGTTAGGGTATCGTGCTATGAAATTTTATTTTGAAAATCAATTCCGCATGATCCTCGGCACCCTGGGAGAATTCCCATCAGTGGTATCAGAGCCATCATTGTGGCATTCTAATTATGAATCTTTTGGAGTTTGATTAAATTCCAATACCGAGCTGACCCGAACCTTATCGAGTCGACTCAACCATGTTCATATATATGATATTATGTCAATATGAAATTATGCATGAACTAAGTAACAGCTTTTGATTGGGTTAGTCACTATGGCCGTCCGGTCATAGGAGCCGAGTAGGGTTTAAAGGCCCTCCTTCCCATTCAATGGGTCTTCTATGGCATGTAGGGGTGCCGCTGTGGCCATATCCAATGAATAAGTGAGGCGTAAGGTATTTTTATCTCTCATGCCTTGATTTGCATATTAGGATAATATGCTTGATGACATGAAATTTAATGCATATGCTAGATTGATATGCATTGTGTTTATATTTGTTATAAACTTGGTTATCATGTCTATGTTTATACTAGTAGTAATAAACATTATTATCATGATAGTCTTAGAATGTGTTTTCAGACCATCAAAGCCCTCATCAAAAAGCATATTTAGTCATAGTATAAAACTTAGTCAAGATGCAAAACCGATTAAGGTTTGATCAGCCAATTGGTGTCTAGGCAAGTGGTTATAGGAAGGTAAAGGGAATGAGGTTTTTTATTGGTCCGTTGTCTGACCTGGCCAATCTAATTGGTATCTATGGAAAGCAACGGGGGGACCCCCTTACCCCTCCCACGTACCTGGCCAATTTGGTCATATCTAAATCTTAATTTGGTAATGCTAATTGGTTAAGTATACTATAATTTGCCTTCCTTTATTCTAAGCCAAATTTATATCAAAACTATAGTAGGTTTGTTGTGTACACACAAGGCCTACCTAGGAATTGATATAAGATTTGTCTTGGTGCACTTAGTCTTTATAGCATGTTTGGATATGTTGCTTTGTTGTGTATACACAAGGGCAACATTATTTAATCATGGCTATATGGAAATGAAGGGTCCGACTAAACTAAGACATTATGTTTGTTATGTACACATAAGGCCATAAGTGTCCTAGAGGCAAAGATAATTATTGAGAATTGCACGGGTTGCAATTGGAATGGTTGTCCTACCTTTGAACTCATGTGTGTTTGTTATGTACACACAAGGCACTCGTGAGGAATAAGGATCTCAACCCCACTAAGGAAACCAGGAAGGTTTCTCGCTTACCATAGTTGAGGGTTATGGTATTTGAAGAAAATAGTGGGAGACATAATTAGATATAAAGTCCTTATCTAATTATGAATGTCATAATTGAGTGGTCTGCTAATATTGTTCTTTAATTAAATGTAGGACATTTAAATAATGGCTTCAAATTTATAACTGAGGGGCATCTTGGATGCCAACAAGTTAACCGATCCAAATTATGAGGACTGGTTGAGGAACCTGAGAATTGTATCAACTCAGGAGAAGCTTTCATATATACTTGATTCTCCGGATCCAGTGTTGATCGGAGAGGATGTATCAGAGGAGGATATTACCACATACAGGATGTGGCAAAATGACAGTACAACTGTCAAATGCATCATGTTGGCCTCAATGAGCAACGAGCTCCAGAGGCAAAATGAAGGCATGGAACCTAAGTCCATATTGCTCAATTTAAAGGAGCTATATGGAGAGCAAAGTAGGGCAGCTCGATACGAGATATCGAAGCAGTTGTTCCGTGCTCGGATGAGTGAGGGTTCACTTGTGTAAATTCATGTGCTGAAAATGATTGACTGATCACTCGATTGGGTCAAATAAGGTTTGTCATGGATGGTGAACTGAATCAAGACTTGATCCTGCAATCACTCCCAGATTCCTTCTCTCAGTTTATTCTCAACTACCATATGAACAAACTGAACATTTCATTGCCAGAGCTGCTTAACATGCTTAAAACAGCTAAGAGTGGTGTGGGCACCAGGATCTGACAGAGGCTCCTCAACCCTCTGTGGACCTCAGATTAGGGTTCCACTTCTTTGTGTCTTGTAATAAGGCTTCAAGCCTCAAATTTGTAATTATCTTTTGCTTTGAATTGAGTCTGTACCTTGACCAATTAGGTCAAATTGAGCCCTATACTAAGTTGAGTCATAAATTGAGTCCAGTCTGAGTCTCTTAGAAGTATGGGTCAATTGCAAGAGTGGGTCTTAAAATTTAGTCTCCTTGGATGCAAGTAAGGAAAGAAGCCAAGTCAGCTCAGGGCCCACCAGTGCATCCTACATGGCGCCATGACATCTTGCCATGTGGACAGCACACTTGGCATGCAAGGATGCCCAATGGGGAGGACCACTTCACTTGGCTCTAGCCTTTTTCCCCTCCCCCTATCAAGCTCATTTCCATGCAAGGGTGGTCGGCCAAGGTGGAAGTCAATGGGAGTTGAAATGGGGAATTCAAATCCCTTGCTTCAAGCCCTCCAATCAAGTCTTCTTCCCAAATTGCTTCAACCTCTTTGGAAGGGAGAGACAAGATCCTTGGGCGCCTCTACCTAACACTCCCCATGTCGAGCCTTATACCAAAGAAAGGGTGTGCAATAAAAAAAGGAAGAAGAACATAAGCCATGCTACAAGCCCCTCTTCATGTCTTTTTCCAAAACAATGAAGATTCTTTCCAACTTCAAGGCACCATGATCCCTCCTCCTAGCCTTGCTTCATGCCATGCCCATTCAAGAAAAAGAAGAAGAAATTTTGTATTCTTGAACTTGAATTTCAAAATGGGCCTTGGGTGCCTATTTAAAAGACCCAACCCCCTCCATTGTAAAAAAAAATTGAATGATTAATGAAAAAGAGATTGAGTTTTCTATCCTCCAACCATTGTCTCCTAGACTAGGTTTGAGTGAAGTTGCCTTCGTCCCCAGGGATGTCGAGTGGTGTGAGGCCACCTGTCCGTCGCCCCAGGGCGTCGCGAGTCCTTCGTCCTCCTGGACGTCGAGTGGTGTGAGGCCACATCCCTTTGTCCTCCGTGACGTCGCGGGGTGCGAGGCCCCAAGTTATCTCCAACTTCGACTTTGGAATCTAGCCGGACACCGGGCTCGAAGCCCCTTCTCAACTCCCTCTCAGTTTCTTTTCGTGCATCTTCACATCTCGCTGATCCTTCTTTTGTTTGCCTACATGTCCTCCCTGGCATCTCGAGCATCGGAGACAGTCAGCTTTGCCATCGCGACCTCCCGACCCAAAGCCATGCTTCCACGGGTTCGACTGCTCGGGCATCCAGGCCGCATCCACTGAGTTACGCGATCTCTGCACTGGGTACTTCAGAAGTGTGAGGTTTGCTTTCTCTCTATCTCCTAAGTAGGTATTGTATGTCGAGCTAGTCCTACCAGGATTTCTTAATCCCGGAGTCCTGTTCTCGTTTGCACTTTTAGGACTTTAAACTGCTAGCGTAAGCTTACATTACTCTTCTTTCGTATTTCTTGCCTTTGCTTGTGATCGGGAATCGAAACCCTAAGAGAAAAAAAAAAAAAAGAAACATAAAAAAACTCATCAACCCTAAAAGGAATTCCTTTGCATCGTAAGCATCCTTACTAGCATCTAGCATCCCTAGCCCTACCCCCTTGTTCCACATCATTCTTGGTATCAGAGCAAGGCTAGGACTAGTGCATTTTGTTTCCTTTCATTTTCTGCATTCTGGTCAGCCTGTATATGGTCTGATCATTGGATTGTTTCTCTCTGTAGAGACCTCCAAATTTTATGATTTCTATTCTATTAGATTGCATTGAATTCAAAGTAATTTTTTCTATTTTCTCAGATTTTATTTCAGTTTGTAAAATTTCTGCAAGCCAAAATACTACCTTAGAAAATCTCAGGTCTGAAATTTCAGCAAGCATCTCATTTCTTGCTTCAATCATCCATCTAGTTTATTTCTTGCACTTAGGGGCATATTTTAATTCCTGCATTTTGTTTAACATTCACACATCTGAAAGACACAAGAAAAAAAAAAAAAAAAAAAATTAAGTCATTTCATTAGTCATTTTTGTGCATCATTCTCCATAACTTATCTTAAGGGTGACAAATTAATATAAGGTCAGGATTTCATTACCTGTCCCTAGCCCAAAAACCACCACCCGACATATTGAACCCTAGCCATTAACTAAAATCGATTAGACATTTAATCTGCTCTAGTGAGCTAGGGACACCCACGAAGTCGGGTCGACCCAAGTGCCGAGCCAAGCTAGATTGCTTGTTGGTGTGTGCTTGAGTAACTGGTGTCTAGGCAAGTGGTTCAGGGACTAGAGCCCGAAGGGAAGTGGGTTGGTTCACTTACCTGGCCAATTTCTAATTGGTGTCTAGGCAAGCAAAGAGGAACTTCCACTAACCTTACACTTACCTGGCCATGTGCCAAGTTACTGCTTTCAGGTTCATCTTCTTGACTTTACATTTGGAGAGATCTCCTAGGTCTAGCAAACCGTAGCATCATTTTGTTACATGTGTACTAGATCAGGAACCTCTTTTCACCCACCTTCTCCACCCTCTACCGAAACCATGGACCAACTTCGAGCTGACATTGGAGCCCTAACTCAATACATGACTCAATTAAGCAACCAGTTGACTAATAGATGTGATCAAATAGAGGCCAGACTAGGACCCATAGAGGAAGCTGCTAGGCTCCGTGAGCATTTCCAAAGAGTTCCCACCTATAGAAGATCTGAGCCCTTTAGGAACCAGAGCCGTATCCTTGGATTCACCCAAGGTTATAGCCAGGCTTACCCAAGTCGACCAAGCCCGAACCGATCTGACCCCAGTCAACCAAGCCTAGCCCGACCCAGTCCTAGTCTTCCCAGTCTAAATCGACCCCAACACAATAGAGAGGACAAGGGTAAGGCTATTGAAGTCCAGAGGAGACCCGATCCCCAAGGTAACAGCTATAGGTGCCATAAACATGAGCATTTTGCTAGTCAGTGCACAGCCCCTGCCCTACTTATAGATGAACCGACTAAAACTGAACCTGAACCCATTGTTGAACACCTTGAAGACTTTAAGGTTGAACCCATTGAAAATCTAGGGAAAGAAACTCCTGAGCCCATTTAAGAATTGAAAGAAGACATCTGAGAATCCAGTTTAGTAGAATATAGTGTAGATGGGCCCCAGGTAGAATTCATCGAGGAACCAAAAGAAAAAGATCCTGAACCCATTAGAGATTGTGAAGGAGTAATTGAGCCAGGATCGAACATTGTAGAGGATGGTGAGGGTTCACAAGTATTGCCCTTAGAGGAGGTCCAGGAACAAGTCCCTATAGAACTACCCTAGGAGGTAGACATCAATTTTGAGGACTCTCAGGATAACATTCCCAAAGACCTTCCTAATGACCTTCCACCATCTAGGAATACCCATCAAGCCTTGAAACTTGCACCTATAGAACAATGTCCAAATCTTAAGATTATCCTGAACAACCAAGGTCTATTTCATGATGCCCAGAGATTACCCCAAGACTCCGACTCCTATTTTCTCCCCTTCCCAGAGCCGTCTCACATTTTTAGAGCCATGGGGTTGCATTTCGTTAAAATCACCAGGCTGCATGACTCATTAGAACCCATCCATTTTGCCATTTACTTTTGGTACACTTTATGGCATTTGTTAGGGATCCTTGATAATTTTTCTTGTACATACCAGACTAGGGTCAAACCTAGAGAGTCCATAATCTGTTAGGTCTAGGCCCTAGAGAATCCAATAAATTTTTTTTTTTTCAGTAGGGATGCATAAGTTGAGTCTGCATTTTGCATCATGTTAGGATTATGCATTAAATACAATTTTAAAATAATTTGGCTGATTCTTGAAAGTGAGGCAAAGAGTTTGAAATAGGAAATTTTGTAATGATTAGGCTACAGCCTGAATGGTTTCCACCGGGAACCGTTAGGAAGCTTCATGCTCATGGGGCGGGTCCCTTTAAAGTGATTAGGAGAATGGGCCCTAATGCCTATGTGCTAGAATTACCTCCGGATTATGGAATTAGCTCGACATTCAATATCTCTGACTTAGTTGAGTATAGGGAACCCGTAAATATATCCAGTGAGCCATTTGGGCCTGACCTCCCTTTTGAGAGTGAACCTGAACCTGAGTGTCCACCTCCAAATATACCTGAGCGAGGAGAGCGGATCGAGCGTGTCCTGGATGACCAAACCATCACTACCCGGGGCAAGGGCTATCAACATTACTTGGTCCGATGGCAAGGCCGACCCGAATCCAATGACTCATGGATCATACGGGAGGACTTGCAGCGCATCGATCCCAACATCCTAGAGAGGTACCAAAGCCAAACTAACCCTTACTTGACAGGGTTCAGTTCCTCCCATCCCGGGAGAATTGGTGTGGGCACCAGGATCTGACAGAGGCTCTTCAACCCTCTGTGGATCTCAAATTAGGGTTCCACTTCTTTGTATCTTGTAATAAGGCTTCAAGCCTCAAATTTGTAATTGTCTTTTGCTTTGAATTGAGTCTGTACCTTGACCAATTAGGTCAAATTGAGTCCTGTACTAAGTCGAGTCATAAATCGAGTCCAGTCTGAGTCTCTTAGAAGTATGGGTCAATTGCAAGAATGGGTCTTAAAATTTAGTCTCCTTGGATGCAAGTAAGGAAAGAAGCCAAGTCAGCTCAGGGCCCACCTATGCATCCTACATGGCACCATGACATCTTGCCATGTGGGCAGCACACTTGGCATGCAAGGATGCCCAATGGGGAGGACCACTTCACTTGGCTCTAGCCTTTTTCCCTTCCCCTTATCAAGCTCATTGCCATGCAAGGGTGGTCGGCCAAGGTGGAAGTCAATGGGAGTTGAAGTGGGGAATTCAAATCCCTTGCTTCAAGCCCTCCAATCAAGTCTTCTTCCCAAATTGCTTCAACCTCTTTGGAAGGGAGAGACAAGATCCTTGGGCGCCCCCACCTAACACTCCCCATGTCGAGCCTTATACCAAAGAAAGGGTGTGCAACAAAGGAAGGAAGAAGAACATAAGCCATGCTACAAGCCCCTCTTCATGTCTTTTTCCAAAACAATGAAGATTCTTTCCAACTTCAAGGCGCCATGATCCCTCCTCCTACCAGGGTTTCTTAATCCCGGGGTCCTGTTCTCGTTTTCACTTTTAGGACTTTAAACTGCTAGTGTAAGCTTACATTACTCTTCTTTCGTATTTCTTGCCTTTGCTTGTGATCGGGAATCGAAACCCTAAGAAAAAAAAAAAAAACAACAAGAAACATAAAAAAACTCATCAACCTTAAAAAGAATTCCTTTGCATCATAAGCATCCTTACTAGCATCTAGCATCCCTAGCCCTACCCCCTTGTTCCACATCAAAGAGCCACTCTAAAGGAGATAAGGCTGACGTGCTTCTTGTTGATAGAAAGAAGTAGGCAATGAAGAAGGGTATGAAGAGAAAATTCAACCCTAGGAAAAGCATCCAGAAGAAGAACAAGAAAGCTTAGAAGGCTGATGGAGCCTATTTCCATTGCGGCAAGACTGGGCATTGAAAGAAGAACTGCAAGGTTGACCTTGCAAGTGTGAAGCAAGATGCAAGTTGAGCATCTAAAGATTTGTACATGATACCAACTAATTTATCATTAAGTGCTTCCATTTCTAATTCATGGGTATTGGATACCGCATGTGGATCTCACATATGCAATTCATTGCATGGACTCCATAGAATTAGAAGCCTCAAGAGATAATGACAATGTCACATATCTCTGGCACTGTCGATTGGGTCATATCAGTGAGTCAAGGATAAACAAGTTAGTCAAAGATAATTACATTGACTTTGATGATTTCCAATCATTAGGAACTTATGAATTTTGTCTCAAAGAAAAAATGACCAAGTCTCCATTCACTCGATATGTAGAGAGGGCAACTGAATTGTTAGGTCTAATACATACTAATGTATATGGACCTATGTTAACTCAGGCCAGAGGAGGATATTCTTATTTCATCACAGTTGTTGATGATTTATCAAGGTTCGGTCTTGTGTATCTTTTAAAACACAAGTATGAAGCCTTTGATAAGTTTAAAGAATATCAGAGTATGGTTAAAAATCAAACTAGACATAGTATTAAAGCTCTTCGATCTGATCAAGGATGATAATACTTATCTAGTGAGTTCCTAAACCATCTAAAAGACAAAGGCATTATTTCTGAATGGACACCTCCTTATACACCCTAGTTAAATGGAGTGGCAGAAAGGAGAAATTGCACCTTATTTGATATGGTGAGGTCCATGATGAGCTTCATCGATCTTCTCATTTCCTTTTGGGGACATGCCCTGGAGACTGCAGTACATATATTAAACAGGGTTCCATCTAAGTCAGTAAGTAGTACTCCATATGAGTTATGGAATGGCAAAAGACCAAGTCTTAAGTATTTGAAGATTTGGGGTTGTCATGCTTATGTCAAGAATAACTTTGGACATAAGTTAAGTGCTAGAGCTGACAAGTGTAGATTTGTTGGTTACCCAAAAGTAGGTATGGGATACCTCTTTTATAATGCTATTGAACAAAAGATAATTGTCAGTAGGCATGCTACATTCTTGGAACAAGAGTTTATCCAAGAAGAATGTAGTGATTCTTCACTTGAGTTATGTGAAGAACAGAACCAACAAACCAATGTGCCTTCAAGTGAAGTTCCTCAACCAGAGGTTCTTATATATCAAGAACAACCACAATACACACCTCCTCTTCGAAGGTCAAAGAGGGTGCGAGGAGCACCTCTCAGATATGGCTTTGTCATCGGGGATGACAATGAAGCCAGCATCATATAGGATGATGATCCTGTGACCTATTCAGAAGCTGTCAAGAGTAGAGACTTAGACAAATGGCTTGATGCCATGAAATATGAAATGGACTCCAT
Source organism: Areca catechu (assembly GCA_021397845.1). Classification (NCBI taxonomy): domain Eukaryota; kingdom Viridiplantae; phylum Streptophyta; class Magnoliopsida; order Arecales; family Arecaceae; genus Areca; species Areca catechu. The sequence continues at coordinate 15,914,339 of CM038048.1, forward strand.
GTATTCCAATCAGGTTTGGACTTTAGTAGATCCACCTGAAGGAATTAACCCAATTGGGTATAAATGGGTCTTCAAGAAGAAGATTGGAGCAGATGGTCAAGTTGAGACCTACAAGGCTAGACTGGTAGCAAAAAGTTTCAGATAAAAAAACATGGTATAGACTATGATGAAACTTTTTCTCCAGTAGCCATGCTCAAGTCCATTCGGATATTGCTTGCAATAGTAGCATACCATGATTGAGATCTGGCAAATGGATGTAAAGACTGCTTTCCTTAATGGAAACCTTGAGAAATAAGTCTACATGCCACAGCTAGAAGGTTTTGTCTCAAGTGGGAGACCAAACTAGGTATGCAAATTAAAGAAGTCCATTTATGGACTTAAGCAAGCATCGAGGAGTTGGAACATCCATTTTGATGAAACAATCAAAGGATTTGGTTTTATCAAAAATATAGATAGACCATGTGTGTACAAGAAGACAAGTGGGAGTGCACTTGTTTTCTTGGTTTTATATGTGGATGACATACTGATCATTGGTAATGATATCCCAATGTTATAGTCGATTAAATCTTGGCTATCATCAACATTTTTCATGAAGGATTTGGAAGAAGCATCTTATATACTGGGTATAAGGATCTATGAGATAGATCCAAAAAGATGCTAGGTTTATCCTTATCCATATACATTGACTTAGTGTTGAAGAGATTCAACATGGATGGAAGTAAGAAAGGTTACTTACCTATAAGTTAAGGCATACATCTCTCTAAGCAAATGTCTCCTAAGACATCAGAAGAAAGAGAGAGGATGGCTATGATTCCTTATGCTTTGGCTGTAGGATTGATAATGTATGCCATGTTATGTTCCAAACCTGATGTTGCATATGCCTTGGGCATAGTGAGCAGGTTTCAGGTAGATCCAGGAGAGGATCATTGGAGAGCTGTGAAAAATATTCTTAAGTACCTGAGAAGGACTAAAAATATTTTTCTAGTATATGGAAGATCTGAGTTGAAACTAGAAGGATATACAGATTTTAGTTTTCAATTAGATCTAGATGATAACAAATCCACATCGAGGTATGTCTTCACCCTGAATGGTGGTGCAGTGAGTTGGAAGAGTACAAAGCAGCCAATAATAGCTGACCCAGTCACTGAGGCAGAGTACATAGCTGCTAGTGAAGCCACGAAGGAAGCTATCTGGATGAAGAAATTCATCATGGAATTGGGCATGGTTCTAGATGTACAACAGCCAGTGCCATTATACTGTGATAACACTGGGGCTGTTGCATAAGCTAAGGAACCGAGGTCTCATCATAAGTCCAAGCACATTCTAAGACGGTTCCACCTCATTCGAGAGATTATTAAAAGACAAGATGTCATCATTGAACGAGTTGACACAAAGAATAATATAGCAGGCCCATTCACTAAAGCTTTAGCCAAGCAGCAGTTAGATCGTCACTTAGATTGTATGGGCATAAAATACAAGGGCGATTGGCTTTAGTGGAAGTGGGAGTTTGATAGCAAGGTGCCCTAAGAGCCAATCATTATGAGGGCCTTTTTATAAACTTCCAGCTCATGTATGACATACTTTCATAATTAATAAAGGCATTTGATTCATCATATACTGCTGTGTCATGTTTTTATAGATTATGATGAACCCCATAGAGTAGGGCAATGGAATTAGGGTTATGATGGAGTTCATAACAGTGATACCTAATTTCCTATAAACCCTAATCTAGAATGTTCCTATTCATTGGACCATCAATTCGGGGATCGATGAATCTGGAAAGACTAGCTTATCCTATATATGCTCAGTTGATGAGGGTGGTTGATCATATAACCACTTGTGTAAAGACACTAATACTAAGATTAGGGTGCTCATCAGGGTATGAGTATACTGGACTGATCCACATCGGGATTATCTTATGAAAGTCTTACTACTTATCAAAAGATAGATCCCAGAGTAGAAGTTATGCATGTGATCTTTAGACCTAAGGCCACCATGGTTAGAAGTTATGCATGTGATCTTTAGACCTAAGGCCACCATGGTTCCTTTTGCATACTAAGCCATACTTTGGTTCATACTCATTCATGCCATTGTGATATGTACGGGGTGTTCTGGGTATGGTGGAAGGTGTACGAAGGATATGAGTGGACCAACAAGGAATCGATCATTCCTAGTAAGAGGAATTGTTATCCCATGCAATCTCTTTGATGAGTGACTCAAGGAGCCTTTGATCAAAGCAGGATGAGATTAGTAGAATCTAATCAGTCATCAGCTGAGTCCTCATGATCAAGCTGAGATTCGATATGATTAAGTGTTAGGGTTTGACATATATCCATACCTATCACTTAATCGGGATAATGGGAGATCGAAAGATTGAATTATACGGTAACTTACTACTGAAGGATATTTTGATATTTTCTACCAAATTTCTCATCTTTCTTATAGGCATGACATGTTACTAGATGTCAATCTTGTCTTGTAGGTCTTCATGAACCAATTGATTTGGTTTCATGAGTCAATTCGATGTGTGATTCGAATTGGACAATTAGGTGAAATAATTTGACCTAATTAGGTCAATCGGGTTCAATCGGATCGAATCGGCTCAAACCTAAACCTACTACTGGCTAGATGTGGAACCCAATGAGTCACACACAATAGAGACTTGTCCAAGGAAGTCATTCATGATTTAATTAGGATCATAGGATCCTAATTGGTTAGCCAGATTGCACACTAGCATATGTAGGCTAACCTAATTTCTAACCCAATTGGATTGGGTTCGGTTGCTTGATAATTGGGCTAACCTAATTATGGAAAACCTGAATTAGGTTGAGTCCTAAGTGGGGCTAGCTAAATCAGAGCTTAATCTAATTTTAATTTGGACTTAAGGGCATTTTAGGTGCCATATATGAAGAGTTCCAATGGCATGGGACTCTTGGTACCTAAATGATACCTTAACTTCAAAAGGGCATTGAAGGGCCTACAGACCTCTGATGTAAAAATAAAAGATATGGTTAGAAAGCTTATTTGATGTCCTTTCCAATGACACCTATATTGCATATATTTTACCTAGTCAATTTGATGCTTTGGGTGGACTAAATGGAAAGGGAAAGACTATTGGTGCCTTTTGGCGCACCCGGGAGAATAAGTGGCGTGCAGAAGGACTAAGAGTCCTTCTATAGATGAGACCCTAAGAGTTTCATCAGGAAGGTGCCTCTTCGTTTTACCCCCATGGTCTTAAGAAGTCTAATAGCTGGTTAAAGTTTAAAGGGACGGCTTGAAGAGGTGTGAAAGGTGGCGCGCACATGAAGAGTCACGCCTCTTCATATGCGCATGCACAAGAGAAGACAGAGTCCTTCTACCTCTAATACTCTTCAAGCCTTGCATTACTTTAGATTAGAAGAGGCATCTTTCTATCTTAGAAACTGGTATTTGATACATGTTACGATGGGGATTTAAGTGAAAGAATACATATATGACTCTCCATCCCCAAAGAGTCTTATCAGATATGATGTTTCATATCTGATAAGTGTTGTTGGGATGCATTTCATGCCCTATCTGAGATTATAAATAGGGGTACGATGAAATGAGAAATATGGACTTCGGTCTTCTGAGAGTCTGAGTGTTTTATTTTCCCAAGAGTCAGAGTGTTTTATTTTCCCAAGAGTCAGAGTGTTTTTCCATTTTCTCCCTCCCTCTTTCTTCTACAATAGGACAAGGCTTGTCTTGTTATGACAAGTTCTTCTACACTAGGACAAGGCTTTGTTTTAGAACATAAGCCTGTAGGGTCCTAGAGGAAGGTAGTCCTAGATTTTACAGTGGTTTAGGACAGTGTCTTGAGTGCCCTTCAGTAGGACAGGGTGTCCTACAGTGGTCAATAGACTAAAGGCTATCGAAAGAGTTCCACTTCTCCAAGCAACTTGAAGAAAGAGTTCTTCCTTGGTCCGAGTTTCGTGTGGATCACCATTGGAGGGCTTGCGCTTGTGAGCCTTGTGGAAAAAGTTAGATTTCAGCGATCCAGATATTTTTCTTGACTTTATTTGATAATTCATTAGTTGTAATTGCCCAAGGAATTCCTGGGAATTAGGGTTTTCTGTACATGTTATACATGTTAGGGTATCATGCTATGAAATTTTATTTTGAAGGTCAATTTTGCATGCTGCATGATCCCTTGCACCCTGGGAGAATTCCCATCACATAGTAGCATTCTTCCAACCTTATGATATTACTCGAAGGTAATAACAGAAGATAGGTGCCCATAGCTTCAGAATATATGGGTTCTCCACTTGCCCCGTATAATTTGAAGTCACCTTTCTTAAAATTTCTAATTCTGTGGAGTCCTTGTAAAGATTTACAAATATGTGATCCACATGCGGTATCCAATATCCATGAATTAGAAATAGATTTACTCAATGATAAATTGGTTTGTATCATGTACAAACCCCTAGATGCACCACTTGCATCTAGCTTCATATTTGCGAGACAAGTCTTGCAATCCTTCTTCCAATGCCCAAAAATGATGCAATGGAAATAGGCTCCATCAGCCTTCTTCCTCAAACAGTCCACATAGTTTTAACCGGTTAACTTATTAGCATCCAAGATGCCATGCAATGATAAATTTGAAGCCATAAAAATAAATGTCCCATATTTAATTAAAGAACAATATCAGCAGACCACTCAAGATGAAATCCATAACTAGATAAGGAATTTCTATCTAATTTTGTCTCCCACTATTTTTTTCAAATACCACAACCCTCAACTATGGTAAGCGAGAAACCTTTTCTGGTTTCCTTGGTGGGGTTGAGATCCTTATTCCTCATGAGTGCCTTGTGTATGCACAACAAACACACATGAGTTCAAAGGTAGGACAACCTTTCCAATTGCAACTCGTGCAATTCTTAACAATTATCTTTGCCTTTAAAATACTTATGGCCTTGTGTATGCACAACAAACCATAATGTCTTAGTTTAGTCGGACCCTTCATTTCCATATAGCCATGATTGAATAATGTTACCCTTGTATATGCACAACAAAGCAACATTTCCAACCATGCCATAAAGCACTAAGTGCACCAAGATAAATCTTATATCAAACCTTAGAGTAGGCCTTGTGTATGCACAACAAACCTACTATAGTCTTGACATAAATTTGGCTTAGCATGAATGAAGGCAAAATATAGTACACTTAACCAATTAGCATTACCAAATTAAGATTTAGATATGACCAAATTGGCCAGGTGAGTGGAAGGTGTGAGGGGGTCCCCTCGTTGCTTTCCTTAGACACCAATTAGATTGGCTAGGTTAGTCAACAGAACCAATTAAAAACCTCATTCCCTTTACCTTCTTAGAACCACTTGCCTAGATACCAATCGGCTGATCAAATCCTAATCGGTTTTGCATCATGACTAAGTTTTTTACTATGACTAAATATGATTTTTATGAGGGCTTTAATGGTCTCAAAAATACATTCTAAATTATCATGATTACTATGCTTATAACATATATAAACATGTAACATATCATTATAACATAACATCATAACATAACATGTTATGTTAAGCAAGCATATTATAACTAATATGCAAATCAAGGCATGATAGATATATAAAAATACTTTCACGTCACTTTTTCATAGGATATGGCCACAGCAGCACCCCTACACGCCATAGGAGACCCATTGAATGGGAGGAGAGGGCCTTTAAACTCTACCTAGCTCCTATGACCAGACGACCATGGTGACTAACCCAATCCAAAGCAGTTACTAGGCACAATCAACATGCATAATTTCATACTGGACATAATATCATGCATTTCATAAAAACTTGAAATTAAACATATTACCCTAATATGAAAAATTTCATACAATTGCATTATCATGTCATTTCATAAAGAAACCAGAAATCATACATATGAGTTTAGTCGGGTCGACTCGACAGGGTTCGGGTCGGCTCGACAGGGTCTGGGTTGACTCGATAGGGTTCGGGTTGGCTCGATAGTAGAATTTCATAAAACTCCAAAAATGGTTAATAATTAGTATGCCACAAGGATGGCTCTAATATCACTGATGGAAAATTTTCCAGGGTACCGAGAATCATGCATCATGTGGAAGTGAATTTCAAAACAAAATTCTAAGCATGAAACCCTAATATGGCTAGAAAACCCTAATTCCCAGGAATCCCTTATGCAATACCAATCAACGAAATATAAATGAAGTCAGAATACATACCTGGATCGCTAAAATCGAATCCTTTCCTCGAGGCTCACAAGTGCAAGCCCTCCAACGGTGATCCACATGAGAATGGTACCAAGGAAGAATCCCTACCAGGGTTGCTTGCTTCAACAGAACTCTTTTGTCAGCCTTTTGACTTTTGACGACTGTATGACACCTTGTCCTACTGTAGGGCACTCTGGACACAGTCCTAAACCACTCTTGGTTTTAGGACAACCCTCCTCTATGACCCCTTAGGCCTATGTCCTAAAACTAAGCCTTGTCCTAAAGTAAGAAGGAGGGAGAGAGAAGTGGAAGAACACTCAGAATATCTTCTTTATGGTGGAAAAAGAAGATCTAAAACTCATATCACTGCCCCTATTTATAGTTTTAAGAGGGGCATGTGATATGTCCTCCAACAGGTTATCAGATATGATTTTTCAAGACTGAAAAATCATATTCAATATGTCTCCTCATGCAACAAAAGACATATTGGCATCCGTCCATTTTCCTGGACAACCTGTGACTTGCCACATGGCAAGTACCGGTCCCTAGGAAGCCAAGAGGTGCCTCTTCAATCTCCAAACACCAGAGAATATGAAGAATCCTGAAAGTAGGACTCTGCTTCAGGGTGCGCGCCACATGAAGAGACGCGTCTCTTCATGCGCGCTTTTGCTTTCATCCCTTTTTCACGCCCTTTCAAAAAAAGGCCTTGACCAGTCAAACATATCCAATAGGCATGGGGTAAGATGAGAAAGTGCCCCCCTGAAATGAAACACTCCAGTGTTTCATCTACAGAAGGACTTTTGTCCTTCTGCACACATCTTCATCTCCCATGCACGCCAAGAGGCGCCAAGAGTCCCTTTATCTCATGGTCAATTTTATCCACACCCCATGCAATCTTTGACTAGTCAAAGCATATACAATATGGGTGTCAAAAGAAAGAGCATTAAGTCCTCTTTCTATTCATATAAATATTTTTCAGATCAGAGGACTATAGACTCTTCTAGGCCTTTTTGAATGCCAAGGTATCATTTTGTCATCTAGAGTCCCAAGTCAAATGGACTCTTCAATAAGATGTCCAAAATACCAAAATAAAATAAAATCAAGCTCTGATTTAGCTATCCCACTTAGGACTCAACCTAATTTAGGTTTTCCTTAATTAGGTTAGCCCAATTAGCAAGCATCCAGACTAATCCAATTGGGTTAGGAATTGGGTTAGCGTAGTATGCTAGTATACAATCTGGCTAACCAATTAGGATCCCATGATCCTAATTAAACCATGAGTGACTTTCTTGGACAATCTCTATTGTGTGTGACCCATTGGATTTCACATCTAGCTAGCGGTAGGTTTAGGTTTGAGTCGATTCGATCCGATCAAATCGATTTGACCTAATTAGGTCAAATTGGCTCACCTAATTATCCAATTCGAATCAGACATCGAATTGACTCATGAAACCAATCCAATTGGTTCATGAAAACCCACAAGACAAGATTGATATCTAGCAATGTGTCATGCATACCCGAAAGATGAGGAATTTGATAAAAATTATTAAAATATCTTTCAGTAGTAAGTTACCGTGCAATTCAATCTTTTGATCTCCCATTATCCTGATTAAGTGATGGATATGGATAAATGTCAAACCCTAACACTTAATCATATTGAATCTCAGCTCGATCATGAGGACTCAGCTGATGACTGATTAGAAGCTACTTATAATCTCATCCCACTTTGCAAAGATTTTTTGAGTCACTCATCGAAGAGATTATATGAGATAACATATCCTCTTACCAGGATTGATCAATTCCTTGTTGGTCCACTCACATCCTTCGTACACCTTCCACCATACCCAGAACACCCCGTACATGTCACAATGCCATGAATGAGTATGAACCAAAGTATGGCTTAGTGTGCACAAGGAACCATGGTGACCTCAGGTCTGAAGATCACAAGCACAACTTCTACTCTAGGACCTATCTTTTGACAAGGAGTAAGACTTCCATAAGATAGTCCCGGTGCGGATCAGTTCAGTGTATTCATAACCTAATAAGCACCCTTATCCTTGTATTAATATCTCTATACAAGTGGCTATGAGACCAACCACCCTTATCAACTGAGCATATATAGGATAAGCTAGTCTTACTGGATTCATTGATCCCTGAATCGATGGTCCAATGACTAGAAACATTCTAAATTAGGGTTTATAGGAATTAGGTCTTACTATTATTTTATCATAATTCTAATTCCATTGCCCTACTCTATGGGGTTCATCTTAGTCAAAAATATGACACAACAGTATATGATGAATCAAATACCTTTAGTATAAATAATGATGTCATACATGAGTTGGAAGTTTACAAAAAGGCCCGTCAATGATTGGCTCTTATGGCATTTTTCTATCAGCCAGCTCTTCCAGAACATAGTTTTTTTTAAACTTTAGTCATTTTCACTTGAACTTGTCAAAGTTTTAGATCAAACTTCTTTTAGATCTTATCTAAACATAGTTATGATCTATAAACCAAAGATTAAAATAATTTTAATCCACTATATTTTTCACTTTCTTCTTCATAAGGTCATGACATAGCGGCACCCCTGCACGCCATAGGAGAACCCCTTAAAATGGAAAGAGATGGTCTTTAAACCATGCTTTGCTCTTATGACCGGACGACCATGGTGAATCTACCTTAATCTGAGTACTACGTGAAGAAAATCAAATCAATTTTATAAAAAACATTAAACGAGATGCATACACAACCTGGATGCTCTGATACCATTGAAAGGAACTATTCCTAGGGGTGACACATGCATTTTAAAACTTTTCTAAATGCATGCAGTAACGAAAAGCGATAAAACCATTTTATCTCAAGATGTTAATCTAATTAACACAACCCCTTAACCAGAATATAGATGCATCTAGAGTAATGTAAATATGAATCATGCAAACATTGTATAAAATTGAACAATTGTAGAAATCATACAATGATGCAGCAAAAATAATTTTGTCATATATAAAATAAGCACATACCTTGGTGACGTTCACCAGAAAGAACCTGAAGTTGCAGAAATGCCTGACTCTCAATTGCGATCCCAGGAATGGCACTGACCTATGGAAAAAGTCCGGCTCTACAAGCAGCACTCATATACTGCCTCTAGGGTGGTTAACACCGTGTAGCATGATTTCTTCTCCTTCCTTCGAGGTGCTAGCCCTTATGAAAATTTTGTCGGGTGGACTCCTTCTTCAACTCCTTGAAGATGAGTGGGATAGCTTCAACTGCTTGAAGTGCTGGTTACTACAATATTGCTGGAACAGAACAAGGACTCTCCCAGTTCTCTCTATCCCAAACCTTCAATAAAAGGTATGCACTCAGAGATCCCACCCAAAACTCACTCTATCTTGGAGATCCAATCTCACAATCTCTTAAGGATCAAATAAGATCTCTAACCAAGGAATATGGTAGAGTCTCAGCCTTGATCCAGATATCCAGGTATGGAATGTGAGGAGTATTGAATAATCAACTCGTGACCTTCTTCAGCCCTGTTTTTATAATAGCAGCCCTCAAAATAATTAAAAGGACATAATGAGAGATTAATGAGCAGTTTTGGGATCTCTTAAGATTCTAGGGAGGTTAGAAGTCCCTTGGAATTTAGCAACAGCAATTATTAAAACTCAAAATTCTGAGCATTAAATCCCATAACCATTATAGCATTTAATGAAGCATTCTTGAATTTTAGCAGTCTGTCAGACAAGTTGACTTGACCATTGAAGTCGACTCGCTTGAGTCGACTCGTTCAAAAAGAGTCGGCTCGAATAGAAGTTTGACAACACCTTATCAAATGAGTCTGGAATGATTCCCAATCATTTGCATGCCAACAAAGTAAGAAGAAACCCTCGGTATGTGACCCCATAGGTTCAAACACTAAACCGGTAGCATGGAAACATTTCCAGTACCAGCCAAAGTTGCCATCTAGCAATGACAATCGATGTCCGGATAGGTTGAAGGTTGCAAAGCAACATGAACCTGTCAAATATGGAATAGTATTGAACTTATTCCTTGAACCTCTTAATGCTCTGGATGGCATAGGGTTAAACTATCCAACCCTAATCAGTCCATTTCAATATGTCTCAAATAAAGAATCCCTGTAACTCCTTACAAGGAATGACTGGCCAAGGTCTTTCTCAATTGAGGCATATTAAGCATTCAATCTAAACCATTTAGAGAGGTCAATCCTATCTCAATCCTACTACTGCTACACAAGTACTTGACTGTACCTAGTAACCTTTCATCATCAGATTAGAAATCCGGGTAGTCTGGCACCTAAGCACAGTGAGTTGCTTGCAAGCTACCATAGTGATCTCAAGTCAGAGGAATAATTCATGTCCACATTCTAATGCAAGACTCCTCTTCGATAGAAAGAGAATCTCACATGAAAGTCACGTTCAGTGAAGTATCAAACACAATACTTGCATGTCATACCAATGTCTCCACATTCCTTGGTTAAGAGGATAACCAACCTATATGACATACAACAATCTATACTTGATACATGTCATCCTATAACAGTGCATCATTCGATAATGAACAATTTAAGAACTACTCGATATATCCTCTCTATATCGAGTACAAGGAAGTTCTAAGGACTTCATCATATAAGAGTTCACTTAAGAAAAATGCACCTGCGATGAACTGCCAAAAGATAACTTTTATTTGTATCAAAATTCATATCCAATAATAAATAGCACAACCATTTATAGCCTAGATAATTGGCTTTCAGGCATAATTCTCAATAAAAATAAGGGTTATGATGGAGATCATAATGGTGAGACCTAAGTTCCTATAAATCCTAATCTAAAAAGTTCCTAGTTGTTGGATCATTGATTTGGGGATCGATGTTTCTAGTAAGACTAGCACATCCTATATATGCTCAAAAGGAGGGTGGTTGGTCTCATAGCCACTTGTGTAGGGACACTAATACAAGGATGTGGGTGCTTATTAGGATATGAGTTCACTAAATTGATCCACCTTGAGAACATCTTATGGAGGTCTTACTACTTGTCAAAAGATGGTTCTCATAATGGGAGTTGTGATGTGATCCTTGAAAGGAAAGTGCCCTAAAAACCAATCTTATATAAGGGCATTTTTGTAATCTTCCAACTCTTGTATGATATTTAATATATTAATAAAGGCATATTGTTTCTTCATATTGCTGTGTCTTGTTTAAAGATTATGATGAACCCCATAGGTTATGACAAATGGAATTAGGGTTATGATGGATTTCATGATAGTGAGACCTAAGTTTTCTTAAATCCTAACCTAAAATGTTCCTAGTCGATGGACCATCAGTTCGGGGATCGATAAGTCTGGAAAGACAAGCTTATCCTATGTTTGCTCTAATAAGAGGGTGGTTGGTCTCACAGCCACATGTGTAGAGACACTAATATAAGGGTGCTCATTAAAGTATGAGTTCACTGAACTGATCCACACTGAGACTATCTTACAGAAGTCTTACTACTTGTCAAAAGATTGATCTCGAAGTAGGAGTTGTGCATGTGATCTTTAGACCTGAGGTCACCATGGTTCCTTGTGCACACTAAGCCATGTTTTGGTTCATACTCATTTGTGACATTAAGTCATATATGGGGTGTTCTTAGATATGGTGGAAGGTGTATGAAGGATATGAGTGGACCAATAAGGAATCAATCATTCCTGGTAAGAGGAATTGTTATCCTAAGAGATCTCTTCGATTGATGACTCAAGGAGTCTTTGATCAAAGCAGGATGAAATTAGAAGTGGTTCTAATCAGTCATCAGCTGAGTTTCATTATCGAATAGAGATTAGAGATGACTAAGTGCTAGGGTTTGACATTTATCTATACTTATCACTTAATCGAGATAATGGGAGATTGAAAGATTGAATTGCACTGTAACTTTCTACTAAAGGGTATTTTGGTACTTTCTATCAAATTCCTCATCTTCCAGGTAGGCATGACACATTTCTAGGCATTAATCATGTCTTGTAAGTATTCATGGACCAATTGGATTGGTTTCATGAGTCAATTCGATGGACATATCAAATTGGTAATTTAGGTCAGCTCAATTTGACTTAATTAGGTCAATCGGGTTAGATTGGTTCGAATCGGCTAAACCTAAACCTACTGCTGGCTAGATGTGGAACCCAAAGGGTCACACACATTAGGGAGTTGACCAAAGAAGTTATACATAATTTAATTAGGGTCATGGGATGCTAAATGGTTAGTTAGATTGCACATTAGCATGTGTAGGCTAACCTAATTCCTAACCCATGTCGATTTAGGTCCAGTTGCTTGCTATTTTGATTAACCAATTTAAGAGAGACTTAAATTTGGTTATGTCTAGATTAAGACAACCTTTATCAGGTTTTATCCTGATTTAATTGGACATGGAATGCCACTTGGACTAGAGTCCAAGTTGGCAGGGACTCCTTGGGCGCATATGTACATGCGCCAAGGAATGGATCGCAGAAAAGGAACAAGAGTCCTTCTACAGATGAATCACTTTGGCTGATTCATCTGGGACTCTCTTGGCACATATCCCCATGCCCCTTAGAATTATTTTTGACCGGTCAACACCTTTTAAATTGGCATGAAAAAGGTTTGAAAGGGAATGCATGCATGAAGAGATGTGTCTCTTCATTTGGCACGTGGTTTGAAGAAGTGTCTTTCTGCTATTAGGACTCTTCAAATTCTTCGATGCTTGGAGATTGAAGAGGCACCTCTTGGCTTCCTAGGGATCGGTACTTGCCATGTGGCAAGTCAGAAATCATCAGGGAATAAGAAGGGATGCGAATATGTGACTTGTTGCATGAATCAACTTATTGGATATGACTGTTCAAGCCAGATAACTTCTCTTGGGTCTGGAAAAATCATATCTGATAAGTTGATGGCTGGACATATCACACGCCCCTCCTAACATTATAAATAGGGGTGGTGTTATGGGTTTCAGAAGAGTTCCACCATAGTTTTTATTCTGATTAATTTTTTTTTTAAAATTTTTTAATGCTTTGATCAAAGACTTCTTGAGTCATCATTTGATAAGATCATACTGGATAACTTCTTCTCTTACTAGGAGTGATCGATTCCTTGTTGACCTACTCATTACCTTCATACACAATCCACCATATCCAGAAGCACCCCGTACATGACTTAATTACCATGAATGAGTATGCACCAAAATATGGGTTCATGTGTATAAGATACTATGGTGATCTCAAGTCTAAGGATCACAAGCACAACTCTTACTAGGAGAACATTCTTTTTTATAAGTAAGACTTCCATTAGATATTCTCTTGTTGGATTAATTCAGTGAACTCATAACCTAATGAACACCTACATCCCTGTATTAGTGTCACTACACAAGTGGTCGTGAGACCAACCACCTTCTCCATCGAGCATACATAGGATGTGCTAGTCTGTCCAGATTCATTGATCCTTGAATTGATGATCCTAGGACTAGGAATATTCTAGATTAATGTTTATAGGTTTTAGGTCTTACTATTTTTCCCTATAATCCTAAAATTATTATCCTAATCTATGGGATTTATCATAATCTTATTATTAAAATACAAGACACAGCATATGATGAATAAAAAATTGCCTCTTATTATCATTCATGAGTTGAAAGAAATTACAAATTTGCTAATGAAACTTTAAATGTGATTAGCTTTTAGGGCACAATTCTTTCAAAGAGAGTAGAGCTTCTCTCATCTTTGTTGGCAAATCCATCTCCCTATTTAGAAATGTTCATCTTCAAGAAATTTGAAATTCACCATTTTTTCCAATAGTGACAACTTATTGGCCATTAAGAAGTGAGGGAGAGGTGAGGGATGGGTTATGGGCTATCCACTGGTGTTGTTTCTCCGCTTAGAGCAATGTTTGGTAGAGGATTCCACCCAAGTCTTTTCTTTCTTGATACCATGGCTCTCTAGGGTCCCATAGCTCATGAATCTTGGTGAAAATCAAGGGATCAAGGTAAGAAATGGGGGCCCTAAGGGTGAAGGAGTGGTTGGTTAGGAGGATTGGGGGAGATGGGTCTAGGGATCAGGAAAATGGTGAAGAATAGTAAATGTTCAGGCCCTTTTTAAAAAATTGGGTCCCGATGCACAAGTCAACACTTGGGGAAACCAGGCTGGCACGAGTCAACTCATCCCTAGACAAAGTTTTGGAAATGAAATAGATTTGGTCAAAGAAGAATTTGGGCATTCTAAGAGACTTCTAATTAGTTAAAATTGAAAGGATTTAAGCAAGAGAGATATGATAAAGTGCGAAAAAAAATTAGAGATTTTCCTATCTGAAAGGAATTTTAGATGTATGTCAATCTAGAAAAGATCACACACACCATGTTCACCTATAATCAGTGAAAATCTATCTTTATTGAGGGGTTTGGTAAAAATGTCCACTAATTGCTTATCAGTACAATTGAATTCTATCTTCATTATTTTGAATATATTGTCTAATAAAATGATATTTAATTTCTATATGTTTTGTTTGTGAATGCTGAACTTGATTTTTAGTTAAATTTATAGTACTTATATTATCACATCTAAGTAGAATCTTATTTTATTTTATACCAAATCTTTAAGTTATTTCTTAATCCAAAGAACTTAAGGACAACAACTTCCTGTAACTATATGTTCAGCCTCAATTGTGGATAATGCCATAGAGTTTTGCTTCTTGCTATGCCAAGAGATTAAGTTCAATCTTAAAAATTGGTATGCTCTACTATTACCTTTTTTTAAATTTTATATCCACCAAAATCATTATCAGAGTAACCAATTAGATCAATAGAAGAATGTTTGAAATAACATAAACCCGTGTTTTATGTTCTTTTTAAGTATCTAATTATTCTTTTAAATGTAAGTAGATGAGATTCTTTTGGATTTGATTAAAATCTAGCACATATACATACATGGAACAATAATTCATGCACACTAGCAATTAGGTAAAGTAAAGACCCAATCATACTTCGATAGAGCTTTTGATCTATACTATTACCATTTTCATCATTATCAAGTCTGCATGTGGAGCTCATATAGGTATTGCAATTTTCTTTTTGTTCTCCATTCCAAACTTTTTAAGTATCTCCTTTATGTGCTTAGTTTGGTGGATGAATATTTCTTCCTTTGTTTGTTTGATTTAAAATCCAAGGAAGAAGGTTATCTCCCCCATCTTGCTCATAATCCTTTCAAATTCTTCCTATAAATCTTGACAAAAATCCTCATTTATAGTATCAAAGATTATATCATCCATATATATTTGCACTACTAAGATCTTATCTTCTTTTCTCCTTAAAAATAGAGTTGTGTCTATACTATCTCTATTAAAGTTATTTTCAAGTAGAAATTTAACTTAATCTTTCATTCCAAGTTCTAGGTGCTTGTTTTAATACATACAATGCTTTGTACAATTTGAAAATATGATTTGAAAAAGCATGACTTTCAAAACCATATAGTTGTTCTATAGAAACTTCTTTAAAAATATAGCCATTTAAGAAAGTATTTTTTCAAAACTTCTTCCTTCTCTTTAATTAAGGAATCATTTACTTGCTTTAGGTTCCCATTTTTCAAACCAAGTTTTTTTAATTCACTTAGTAAGTTATAAAATATACTTTGAAGCTCATTAAAGATAAAATCTAAATTATGTTCAGGGGTTACCTCATCCTCTAAAGCCATGAGGCATAAGTTGGCTATCTTTTTTTCTTCTTCATTAAAGCTTAAATCTTCACTATCACTTCACGTGGCAACCATTGCTTTCTTTTTAGTTTTTTTGAAAGACTTCTTTAAGGTTGGCAAGTTGGCTTTGAAGTGTCCCATCTTCTTGCACTCATAGCAAAGAGGTTGAACCTTTTCTTTTTCTTTCTCTTTGCTAGGCTCTTCTTTGGTCAATGTTCTTCTCTTAAATCCTTCTCTTCTTCCCATAAACCTTCTAAATTTTTTATTAACCAGAGCCATATCATCATCTCCAACTTCATCTTCAAATGAGGGATCATCATTCTCATTATTTGCTACATATTTGGGAGATATTGCCTTCTTCTTTCTTCCCTTCTCTACATTGTGCTACATCAAAGCAAGTTCATGTGTTATTAGAGATCCAAGTAGCTCCCCTAGTAGCAAGTTGTTCAGTCCTTGGCATCTTGAATAGCAATGATTTTAGCTTCCCATGATCTGGGCAAAGACCTGAGAATTTTTCTTACCAAATCACTATTAGCATAAGATCTACCAAGGCTTTTCAAGCCATTAATAATATCAGTGAAATGTTTAAGTATTTTAATGATGATTTTAGTAGGTTCCATTTTAAATAATTTATAATTATGCACTAACATATTTATCTTTGATTCTTTGACTTGGTTTGTACCTTTATGAGTCACTTCATGTCTATCCCAATTTTTCTTGCTGAATTACAAGTAGAAATCTGATTAAACTTATTGGGGTCAAAGGCATAGTACAAGATATTTATTGCTTTGGCATTTAATTTAATCACTTTCATATCATGCTCATCTCAATCCTCAGGTTTGGAAATATCAAAGCCATTCACTTTAATTATGGGTGTGTGAGGGAATTTTATTATAACTCTCCTTAGTTGGTAATCAGGGGCTTGAATGAAGAAACACATGTGAGCCTTCTAGTAGGAATAGTTAGTTCTATTGAAAAGCAGTAGCCTATTACTAAATTGCACTTCGGCAAGTGAACTCCCAAATGAGTTTCCATGATCTTTCTCTCTTAATCATAATATCAATTTCTTACTGAGAACCAGGGTTCTAATACCACTTATGCTTATCAAGACAATCCAAGATGGGGGGGGGTAACTTGGGTTTTCAAAATTTAAAACTAGTATGTGCACTTTTTCAAATTGTAAGAGAACGAAGTGAGTGAAATATGAGCAATTATAAATAAAAGGATTGAAAACATGAAAGCACACACACAACTATAAAAGGATTTATAGTTGTTCGATGTACTCCAAGCACCTATGTACACTTTCCAAGTCTCTCTTAAAAATTTTCACTATATTCCCTTTAAATACAACTTTTTTGTTTTAATTAGGCTAACAAACAACCTAATTGGCTATACCAGGATAGCCAAACAATCTTACAAATCAGCCCAAAAAATTATCCAAGTTTCATTCCCTCTAAAACTTATAACATAACCAAAAACAAGATTTGCAACATAAAAGGAAAGCTCCTTCAATGAGTTGATTGGTTGCTGGTGATGCTTGTCTAAAGATCACTTGAATGCTTGCAATCAAAGCTCTTTAGACACTCTTTGAAATCTCTCTTATATCTCAACAAAAGTTGGTTTGGAAGTGGTTGGACTCTCTTGAATGATAATGGTTGCAAAGCTTTTTCTCTCTATTTTATAAAAGATAATTTTTTTCTAAACTTATCTCTTGATTTTGTAGAGTTTTCCTTGAGTTTTCATTACTTTAGAAGTCCACTTTGACTATTTGTAACTATTGGAGGTGAAAAATAGCCATTGAAAAAAAATTGGATGAAATAGGATAGCAATAGAACTAGCCATTGAATCTATCAGAAGTTCACAAGTCAACTCATCTAAGACAAGAGTCGACTATGTGTCCTAAAAAATATATCTTCTATTTTCATTAAGAGAGCTGACTCATCTATCTCAAAGGTCGACTTTCTACTTGTCCAGAAAAATACCTTTCTGTATCCATTGAGAAAGTTAACTTGTGATAGATCTATATTGTTGTCGTTAAGATATCGTGGCTATTAGTTTAATTAGCCGACTTCTAAATAAAATTGAAAACATGTAGAAAGGATGTGTCGGGTTAAATCCATGGGGAAGGCAATATGTTGGATATTTTAAAATCTTTGATTTAAAAAATAAATAAACCAAAGTCAAGGAAATAGAAATTAAAAGTATAAAAAATAAATAACTTGGTACTAGGACTACTATTTAGATCCTAGCATCTACTTCAAAAAAAAATAAAGAACATGAATTTAAAAGTGCATGAAAATAATTTTTTACATTAAATAAAAGTATAATTCTATTACAAAAAATTGAAAAGGATAATTTAATAACTAAAAAAAACTAGAAAGAAAATAATAACAAAGACTAGAAGTAGATCGATACAATCTCATCAAGAAAATGGTTGACAAACTTTCTTCTTCCTTCATGCTCCTCGGAGTGAACTGGCTTTCTTTGCTTCTTTCTCTTTGTATCTTAATTTTGGAGGACTAGGCTTGTTGCCCAGTAAGCAACCCAAGAGGCGGGGTGAATTGGGTCTCTAAAAAATAATTACTTGATGGAATACAATAGTATGTAATCAAATTCAACAATTAATCAAGGTACTAAGAATTCAAATATAATGCTCTTAAGTAAATGTGCTGCGAAAATAAAGAGCAATAAATGTAAGAGCAATAAGAGGAGACAATCAACCTCAAAGACAGAAGTATAGTGGTTTAGTGCTATCCAATGCACCTACATCCACTCCCCAAGATCCCCTTGAAAATTCACTATAATCTTAACCGATTATAGCTAATTAGTTTTTCGGGCTCACTAATCAAAACCCGACTTATTTTCGCAAGGCTTACAAGTCAAAATCTTACTTGGTTTTACGAGCTAACCAAGAACCTAAATGGTTTTAAGGCTCACCACCAACCTTCCTTGGTTTTCTGGGCTAAGCAAGAACCTAAATGGTTTTCAAAGGCTCACCAATAACCTCCCTTGGTTTTGCAATAGGCTAACCAAGAACCCTTACAACAAATAATAGTTTGAAGTAAAGAGAATAAAAGCTTTCTAATAAAAAGCGGGTATCTCTTTGAAGCTCGAAGAATTGATGCTTTCAACTTGATGAAGCCTCTTTGATTGCTCAAGAATGGTTGATCTTTAATGCTCTTGAAGGCTCTTGAATGCTTGGAGGCTTGCTTTTGCTTGAGAGTGGTTGAACTTCAATGAATAAGAGTGAAATGATGGGTGTATCAATGATAAGCATATCAGCTGAGGAATGAATGGATGAATCTGCAATCGGTGAATCAATAATAGGAGTGTCAATAATGGGTGTATCGACAATAGGTGAATCAACAACAGGTGAAAGAATAGGAATCAGAACATTGTCATCTGATCTGGATGGAGGAGAAGTAGGACTAGAGTCTGAGTAGGTGAACTGGAGGGGTCATAAATGGGACTCCTAGGCAAGTTTGCAGTCACCTCTGCCACTGGCTCTGAAATCAGATTTGGGAAGTCGAATCCATCAGAGTCAGTCTCCTCATTATCATCATCACTGTCATCAACAACTGGTGCAGGGGTAGATGGAGCTGGATCAGAAACTGTAGTACTCCTTGTAGGTCTGGACAGTGCGGTCAGAATAGCTGAGATGCCATCACTCAGTCCACTGTGTCTCTCTCTAGTCTCAGCAATAAAATAGTCAAGACACTGTCTAATGATTAATACATCTATCTCAATACACCTGACTCTGTCCAATAGACTCTCTGTAGCTCTTGGAGTATCTAACTAAGCTAGCTAAGGTTATGAAGTAGGCTCAGACTGAGAAGCAGTCTCTGGCTATGCTGCTGGCTCAGACTGACTCTCTGGAAGAGATGCCTCCATAGATCCTGCCTCGTCAGTAAGAATGCGATCTTCCTCTGCCACATCATCATCTCTATCGTTGGCCTGACCAGATACTCTGCATCTTGACTAGCCTCTGAACAGATGATAACCCATCCTATGTAATGACCTGATGTCATAAACATCAGTATGAAGGAGCATACAGAAGGGCTCATCCTTAAAACTAACACCATACTCCCTGAATAATAAAGTCAACCCCATCCCGTAGGGTAAGTAGAGTCACTGACTCATCGAAGCCTTCGTCATCTGATGAACCATGAGCACAGGAAGGCAAACAGGTGTGCGCTGTAACAATGAGACCATCACGAGCAACTCTCGCTGAGTAATGTAATTGAAACATCCGATCTTCGACAGAAGGATCCGGGCAATAATGTGGTGCAAAAGTCTCATCTCCACAGACAAATGGGATGCAGGCATGGTGGCTCCCTCAGGCAAAATGTCTGACTCGAATATACATTAGAGACCACTATCAATCAGGCTGTCTACAACTGACCCAGTCATAGGAATATCCCATACTTTGCTCAACATCTCTGAAGTAACTGGGATATCCTTGCCTTTCACCTGAGCTAGCCAACCATCACTCTCATGGGCTAGTGATCCGCAGAACTCCCGAATAACCCCTGGGTAGTATCTCTCACTTAGAGAACAAAAGGATGTCAAACTAGCATCTCGAATCCACTGACCGATCCGGAAGTGCTGCTGGTCAACGAAACTGAAGTCCACTCGGCATCCTCCGATGACCGTCTTCAAACTCATCTGGCTAGAAGCTATAAAAAAAGGTCGAGCAGGCGGATCTGGAGCTCTAGCTTCATGTCTGGCCTTGGTTCTTCACTCTTCTTCCTGATTGGAATGCCGAGGGTGATGGACTACTTGTTTCCGGGGTCCCATTACACATAATAGATATTTGAACAAGTTTGGAGGAGAAACCTAGGGTTTCTAGGGTTCAAATTGAAAATGGGAAGTGGAAAGTCATTCAATCCAATCCAAAAAGCATCCCAAATGAAGAATCGAGGGATTTTGGGCACAAATTGGAGGGAAGGAGGAGTGTGGAGTACCTTAGGGTATGTGTCGACTCAAGTGGGGTGAAGAAATGAGGAAAAAATACTTTGGAAAGCCCTTATCCTCGGTCTGCTGCCGTTCATGTGTCGACTCACGAATGTGTCGACACATTCAGGTGTCGACACATTAATGTGTCAACACATCGACTTAAAAACCAAAAATAAGAGACAAAAAATCTGATCAAATACTCTAAAAATTCAATGAAATTTATGATAAGTGAATACGATTGTTGTCAAATTGATCTATTTGAGTCAAAGATTGGAAGATTTTAATCAAAAGGATTAATGATCGAGTTCTCTTCTAATCATACAAAACCGATCTTCTAGAAAAGGCTTAGTCAAAATATTAGCTAATTAAAATTCAGTACTAATAAATTCAAGCACAACATCATTATTTTCAACATGATCTCTAATAAAATGATGTCTAATTTCAATATGTTTACTCCTAGAATATTGAACAGGATTTCTAGTCAAGCAAATAGCACAGGTATTATCACACTTTATAAGTGTACTAGCCAACTTGATTTCAAAATCTTCAAGTTGTTTCTTAATCCATAAGATTTGAGCACAACAACTTCCTACTGCAATATACTCATCCTCAACTGTGGATAATGCAACTGAAGTTTGTTTCTTGCTAAACCAGGAGATTAAGTTAACTCCAAGAAATTGGCAAGTACCGCTAGTATTCTTTCTATCCAATTTATAACCAGCAAAATCAACATCAGAATATCCAATTAATTCAGCAGATGAATCTCTATAATACCATAAACTAATATCAATTGTACAAGATAGATATCTAATAATGCACTAACAGCTAATAGATGTGATTTTTTGGTTCAGACCGATATCTAGCACATATGCATACACTGAACATTATATCTGGTCTAGTAGCAGTTAAGTACAATAAAGAGCCAATCATACCTCTGTATAATTTTTGATCTACAGATTTACCATGCTCATCTTTATCAAGTCTACAAGAGGGGCTCATAGGTTTACCTATTGATTTAGCAGTCTCTATTCCAAACTTCTTCATAATTTTCCTTGTATACTTAGCTTGATTGTCAAGATTCCATCTTTAGTTTGCTTGATCTGGAGTCTGAGAAAGAAATTGAGTTCTCCCATCATGCTCATCTCGAACTCATCCTGCATTAGCTTAGCAAACTCTTGACAAAGAACTTCATTAGTAGCACCAAAAATGATATTATCAATATATATTAGTACTACTAATAAATCATTATCTTTCTTTTTCAGAAAGAGGATTTTATCAACATGGCCTCTAGATAATTCATTTTCTATCAAAAACTTGCTGAGTCTTTCATACCAGGCTCGAGGTGCTTGCTTTAATCCATAAAGTGCTTTGTACAATTTAAAAACATGATCATGATGTGCATGATTTTCAAATACAGGTGGTTATTCAACAAAAACTTTTTCTGTTATAAAACCATTTAGAAAAGCACTCTTCATATCCATTTGAAACAGTTTGAAATTCATAAAACAAGCAAATGCTAATAGTAGTCTAATTGATTCAAGTCTAGTAATAGGAGCAAAAGTTTCATCAAAATCAATTCCTTCCTCTTGATTGTAGCCTTTGGTAACTAGCCTAGCTTTATTTCTAACAATAATTTCATTTTCATCTAACTTATTCCAAATACCCATTTAGTGCCAATAATAGAAACATTAGATGGTTTTTATATTAATGTCCAAACATTATTTTTCTCAAATTGAATTAATTCATCTTGCATAGCATTTATCCAGTTAGGATCTTTTTCAACATCTTCATAATATATAGGCTCTGCTTAAGAAACAAAAGCTATATAATCACATTCATTTCTAATTGAGGCTCGAGTTCTTATCCCTTTAGATGGATCACCTAGGATTAATTCCTTAAGATGTCCATGAGCATACCTCCACTCCTTAGGTAGATCTCGGTGCTTTGGAGTGTCTTTACCTTTCTCACTTTTGTCTTGATCTTCTTCACTTGGCTGAGGGGGTTGATCATTCAGTGTCAACTTTTGAAGCTTATTAGTACCTGCACATGCATCAAAAGTATCATCTTTTCTGGAGGATTTGTTAGTAGATTCTTCAAAAATAACATGTACAGACTCCTCTACAACTAACGTTCTTTTGTTAAAAACTCTGTATGAAAAGATACCTTCATCAGACTTGGCATCAAATTTTTCAAGATAGTCTTTGCCATTATTTAAGATAAACCATTGACAACCAAAAACTCAGAAATACTTTAAAGTTGGTTTTCTTCGATTCCAAAGTTTGTAAGGAGATTTCTTCAAAATAGTGCGGGTTAAAACTCGATTCAAAATATAACATGCAGTATTAATAGCTTCAGCCCAAAAATATCTTGGTAAATTATTTTCACAAAGCATAGTGCATGCCATTTCTTTTAAAGTATGATTTTTTCTTTCTACATTCTGCTGAGGTGTCTTAGGTGCTGAAAAGTTGTGCTGATACCTTTTTCATTACAAAAACTTTCAAAATCCTGATTTTCATATTCGGTTCCATGATCACTATGAATGCAAACAACTGAAATACCCTTTTCATTTGAAATTTTTCGATAAAACTTTATAAATGCGAAAAATGATTCATCTTTATGTGCTAGAAAGAAAACCCATGTAAATCTCGAAAAATCATCAACTATGACTAATCCATATCTCTTGCCTCCTAGATTTGATATTCTAGTTGGTCCAAAAAGATCCATATGAAGTAGTTCTAGTGGCCTACTAGTAGTTACAAAACCTTTAGGTTTGAAAGAAGTTTTAACTTGTTTTCCAAATTGACATGCTTGGCAAACTCTATCTTTTTCAAAACAAAGTTCAGGTAAATCTCTAACTAAATTTTTTTTGCAAAGTTTTGAAAGTAGATACATACTAGCATGCCCTAATCTTCTATGCCAAAGCCAACTAGTCCCATCTTTAGTAGAATTCATTACAATAAGGCATTCTCCATTAGGCAAAGATAGATCATCCAAATCTACCAAATAAATGTTACCATGCCTTTTTCCAATGAATTGTATTCCATTTTTATCCGGACTAGCAATCATGCAATAAGATGATTTGAAAACAACTTGAAAACCTTTATCGCAAAATTGACTAATACTTAAAAGATTATGCTTTAAACCTTCAACTAAAAGTACATTACAAATACAACTAGAAGGAGTAATGTGAATCTTACCAATACCAATTATTTTTTCTTTACCATTATCCCCGAAGGTCACACTCCCTCCATTCATTGTTTCAAGAGAAGTGAATTGCTTCACATCTCCTGTCATGTGCCTTGAGTAACCACTATCAAGATACCAAAGTCTTTTGCTCTCCTTGGTTGCAAGACACACCTACAATACAAATCAAGCTTCATTTTTAGATACCTAAGCCAACTTGGATCCTTTAGGGTTAGCACTTAAAATGGTTCCTTTTGGAACCCAAACTTTTTCAAAATAATTAATTTTTCTCAAATTACAATGAAAAGATTTATGACCTTGCTTTTTACATGAAAAACATGTTATGCTAGATGATACAGGTACAAAAAAGTTTTTAAAGTACTTTTGTTGTTTTTGGGATCTGTAACCTACTTTATTGAAAGCGTCTCTTTGGCTATTCAAAAGTAGGTTTAATTTTTCTGAACTATAGATAAATTTTTCAATGAAGGGCTTCATTTTATCAAGTTCATATTTGTACTTTACATTTTCTAATTCTAAATCCTTATTTTTCTTTAAAAGATCACCATTAGAAATAAAAGTTTTGGATCTTTTTAAGACTTCATTTTCCATTGTCAAAGCATTGTTTTTCTTTTCTAAAACATCTAATTTAGTTTTCAAATCACTAACTTCATTTAATAAAGATTTGTTTTCATGAGAAAAATTATTTTCATGCTTTTTCAATCTTTTATTTTTAGATAAAACTAATTTGTAATCATACATAAGTTCATTAAAAGTATTTCTTAACTCATCAAAAGTAAAATCTACTTCAGTATCAGAATTTACCTCATCTTGCTCTTGATGTGCCATTAGACAAAGATTTGCAATTTCTGTTTGCTCTTCTTCAGAATTGGAGTCTTCACTATCACTCTAGGTGGCTATCATTACTTTCTTTCTTAACTTCTTCCTTGACTTCTTTATGAGAGGGCAATCGAATTTGCAGTGACCCGGCTTCTTGCACTAAAAGCATGTAGGTACTTCTTTCTCCTTTTCTTTTTCCTTTTCTTTCTCTTTCTCTTTTCCCTTTTCTTTATTGGATTGAAATTTCTTCTTGTAAGGGAACTTCCTCCTCTTTATGAATCTTCTAAATTTCTTAGCAAGGAGAGCTTCTTCACCTTCATCTTCTTCTTCTTCTTCGGACTCATCGATTGAAGATTCTTCTTGTATATTTGATTTGAATGCAATCCCCTTTTTCTTTTTATCCCTGTCCATTGACTTTTGCTTCAAATTCAGCTCATAAGTTATGAGCGATCCAACCAGCTGCTCTAATGGTAGCTTGTCAACATTCTTCCTTCTTGGATGGCGGTCACCTTCGGATTCCACGATGTTGGAAGTGACCTGAGGATTTTATTCACAAGATCAGTGTTAGACATTACTTTTCCTAGACTTCTCATTCCATTTATAATATTTGTAAATCTAGTGTACATGTCAGTGATAGACTCATTAGGTTCCATTCAGAACATTTCATAAGTATGCACTAACATGTTCACCTTAGTATTTTTTACTTGATCGGTACCCTCATGGGTAACTTCAAGTATATCCTATATTTCTTTAACTGAGGTGCAAGTAGATATCCTATTAAATTCACAAGGATCTAATGCATAATAAAGGAGATTCATTGCCTTAGCATTGATCTCGGATTGCTTAATGTCATTTTCATCCCAATTCTCTTCGAACTTTGGGATGGAAACACCATTAACCACAACCGAAGGAATATGTGGACCTTTATCAATTACTCTCCACAAGTTATAATCAATAGAATGCATATAAATTATCATCCTAGTTTTTCAATATGTATAATTTGATCCATTGAAAAATTGAGGTCTATTTGATGCTTATCCCTCAACTACACTAGTACCAATAGGGGCTGCCATAGATCTTTACTCAAGATGGTAAAGCCTATAAATTGAGAATAGGGCTCTGATACCACTTGTTACCCAGTAAGCAACCCAAGAGGGGGGGTGAATTGGGTCTCTAAAAAATAATTACTTGATGCAATACAATAGTATGTAATCTAATTCAACAATTAATCAAGGTACTAAGAATTCAAATGTAATGCTCTTAAGTAAATATACAACGAAAATAAAGAGCAATAAATATAAGAGTAATAAGAGGAGACAATCAACCACAAAGATAAAAAAGTATAGTGGTTCAGTGTTATCGAATGTACCTACATCCACTCCTCAAGGTCTCCTTGGGAATTCACTATAATCTCAACTGATTATAGTCGATTAGTTTTCTAGGCTCACTAATCAAAACCTGACTTGTTTTCACAAGGCTTACAAATCAAAACCTTACTTGGTTTTACGAGCTAACCAAGAACCTAAATGGTTTTAAGGCTCACCACCAACCTTCCTGGGTTTTCTGGGCTAATCAAGAACCTAAATAGTTTTCAAAGGCTCACCAATAACCTCCCTTGATTTTGCAATAGGCTAACCAAGAACCCTTACAACAAATAATAGTTTGAAGTAAAGAGAATAAAAGCTTTCTAATAAAAAGTGGGTATCTCTTTGAAGCTCGAAGATGTGATGCTTTCAACTTGATAAAGCCTCTTTGATTGCTTAAGAATGGTTGATCTTTAATACTCTTGAAGGCTCTTGAATGCTTGGAGGCTTACTTTTGCTTGAGAGTGGTTGAACTTCAATGAATAGGAGTGAATGCTCTCTTTTATTCTCTCTTAGATATTTCTATTTGATTTCCATATGTTTTGATTTGATTTGAACCATATAAATACCTTTTCAAAGGTCTCAAATCGATTTCTAGCTGTTAGACTCGAAAATCTAGCCATTGGGGGTGAAAAGAGACAAGTTCTGTGTTTGAAAAACTAGCCGTTACTGTTTCCAGAACTTCATGTGTCGACACTTCAGGCTATGAGTTGACACTTCAGGTCAACACTTGAACTTCTTGAGTCGATACTCAATTCAAATATCTTTAATCTGGCTTTCTAGAAATCTCAGATATATCAACACTTCCTTATATGATTGACACTTTGAGTCGATACTTCGTATCCATGTGTCGACACTTCTGTAGTTCTTCATCTTCAGCAAGTTCTGTGACTTGAAAATCTCAGGCGATGAGCTGATCCATGTGTTGACACTTTGAGTCGACACTTCAAGTCCATGTGTTGACACTTCAGCCATACCATCTAAAACTTTCTTTGTGTACCGGCTTGAGTTGACACTTCATTTCCATGTGTCAACACTTGGTGTCATGTGTCGATACTTTGAGTCGACACCTCACTGAAATCTTCACAAAAATGCCTGAACTTGTGCTGAATCAAATTTATACTTCACTCAATTATCCATTCAAGCAAATTTTAACTGTCCAAGTCTTCTTTGAGCATATCTTTCATCTAAATTGGCTTCTTCAATCAAACAAACATTTTTCAAGTTTGTGAGCATCTTTTTCTATAAAAACATACTTCAAAGAAATCATTAATACTCAACTTATATTTCATCATTTTGCTTATCATCAAAATCATTAACAAAGTCAACAAGGCTTGAAGATGGTGTAAGGACAGAACTTTCCTCTAAGAAACCTCATTCTTAGAAGCCAACCCGCAACCCAAGTTATGCCCTCTACCTTGTACTATCCCTTCTCTTCAAGATGATTTCTTTTGTAGCCTAGGAGTCCTTTAAATAGAGCTTATGGAAGGCTTTAAGTCAAGTCAAAATAACATAGGCCATGGGATGGTTGATTCTGGTGTCTCCAGACCGTTTGATCCTTAAATTTTATGGATCACACTTCAACACTTCGTCTGAGTCTGGGATTCTCTATTAGCCATTAGATCAAGATTTTTGGATGGCCAAGATCAATTAAACTCCATGGATTGCAATGATCATTGGATTGCTGGTTTCGATGGTTGGGAATCGTTGATAGCCACAAATCATGGAGGAGGCCATGGGAGGGAGGAGTAGCCATGGTGTTCCTAATTTCTTAGGATAGAAAAGATGGTAGTGATGGAGAGGTGGGCAAATGGCGGCATGGGGCAGGGGAAAACTTGGCCAGGGGAAGATAGTGCAACATTAATGGTCGATGGCTATGACACTAGGTGGTGGCCATGGTGATGAAAGATAGCAATACCGAGTAAAGGAGAGGGCTTGTGATCGGTGGTGGGGAGGTAGACATCAGTGTCGGTGAACATGGGATGATTGGTGATAGTAGATCAGTGAAGGTGGCCGATAGTGGTGGATCAGGCTAAGAGAGGGTTGAGATGGGGAGGTGGCATGTCTAGTGGCTTCTTTGGCCAACGAGGAGGGTGCTGGTTATGGAAGGAGGAAGAAGATGATCGATGGTATGGGATGAACAACAGCAGGCATTTGGAGAAGAAAGCCATTAGTGGGTGGCACGATCAATGATGGCACAATGGCTCTAGCATCTCGGGTTGAGCAGTAGCGAGATTTGGAAGGCAAAATGGTTAAAACTCCTTCAGGTCCATGGCTTTGAACCATAGACCAGCAGCAATGGCAAATTATGGACTGCTCAGGACTCCATAGACCAAGCAACCGGTCCATGGTGGACTGATTACTTTAAAGATTATTCATAACTTGATGTTTTTTTCTTTTCTCAATTATGAATCTATTTAAACTCCAATTTGCATGCCATTTGATCTATTAGATTCTACAAGTCAAGCTCTTCATATTGGTATGCTTTTTAATCAGTAATCCAACTAATTTTTTAGGTTGCGGGTTTCAAAAAGCTCCATCATCTTAATATATCTGCAAAAGAGGAAGAAACATGAACTAAACTTTTTATTAAATATTTTAATGGATGTGTAGTGCTTCGAGTCAACATCTACTTTTCATAATTATACTCTAATTTAATCTTTTCAAATATATTTTAAAAATAGTTAATTTTGCAAGAAGGTCCAGTTTAATTATGAAATTAGGATTTTTAGATGATGCTAGCACCAAAAAATATAGAAACATGACATAAGCAAGTACTAGATTTGATAGAATTTGGATATTACATTACATAATGATCCTCCATCTTGGGTTACTAATGAGAGTATTTTAGAAAAAAAGTTGCCTTTGATAAATGGTAAATAGTGAATTGTTTTGACCTAGAGATCTTAAAAGATGTCATTTTTGATTATATTCTATATGTTATACTTGAGAATGGTCATAGTAAGTAATTTTCTGATCTCATTATTAAGAGATATGTAGAATCTAAGAAGCTAAAGGCTAGATAGCTAATTGATAAATTAATTAAGATAAATAATGATGACATGATGGTATTAAGGCTTATATTATGGAACTAAAGAATATTGTATCTAAATTTAATAGTTTGAGTTTTCTATCTCTAATAATTTTTATCTCATCAAGATTTTAATTTTTTTGTATAATTTAATTAGTTTAAAATTATATTTAATGCATGAAAAGGTAAATGAAACTCCTGAGCAAAATGATGTGATTGAGAAATATATTCACACTTGTAAGGATCTGATTAGAAGAATGATAAGTAGATGTAATTTACCAAGATATCTTTTGGATGAAGCCCTAAAGATTGTCATCTATATTTTTAAATAAAGTACTTAGCAAGGCAATTTCCAAGATACCTTTGTGTTGAGGACTGGTAGGAAAATCTAATATTAATCACTTCCATATTTTAGACTGTTCTATAGAGATTAAGATTTATAATCCATTGATGAATAAGGATATATCTAAAATCATTTATGATCATTTTATTGGCTATTTGTATATTCTAAAAGGATACAAATTCTACTATTCTGACAAAGTTATAAAACTTTTTTAAATCTAATCATGCAAAATTTATAAAGTTTGATATGGATCATTGTAGATGCTCTTATACTGAAAATATAACATTAGAAGGAATGTTATGTCATTGTACTTTTTCCCTTTATTAAATGATAAGTCATATTTTATCATGTTGAAAGGATAGTGGGAGAAAAATATTAAACATGTGAATGACTATAGCAGCTCCATAGCTAATTAATGAAATACTAGTAAATAAATCACATTAAAGAAAATGAAAACATGTCTATGGTTTATTTAGATGAGAATATCTATAATATTGACTATGTAGTTATTTCAATACTATATGATCAGACTATTATATGTTTTGGATTAGTTAAATATCTTGAAGCCTTATGTGATGCAGTACAATCTATAATTAAAAATAAAGTATTAAATCTGGTGAAATTATATGAAGAGTCTAAGCCTATAAGGATTAAGTGGATATTTAAAATCAAGAAAGATTCTAACTACTAGACTGATTGCATAAATGTTCATGTTGAAAAAAGGCATAGATAATAATGAGATTTTTCTTTGATCTCTTATAAGGATTCTTTCAAAATAATTATGGCATTAATAGCATATTTTGATCTAAAACTTCATTAGATAGATGTTAAGATAGTTATTTTAAATAGATAGTGAGATAATGATATCCTAAATTTTATGTTGTTATGAATTCTCTTAAATTTATAAAGAACAAAGTGGATCCATAAATATCCTAAGATTAGTGGAATTAAATTTGTCTTTCCTATTTTATAGATAATATTATATTTGCTGATTATCTTTGAGTAGATTTAGTATGTATAGTTGCAAACCGAGAGATGTAATATGCTCAAGAAAGATAAATTTAGTTAAAATTATTGTCCTAAGAATGATATGAAAAGAGAATCCATGAAAATGTGTATCATTTTACTATTGTGTGTCGTTTAGTGTATGCAACAAGTTTGCATTAGCTTGGATATAGTGTATACTATTAGTGTCTTGGCAATTATATGTCAAATCTAGACATAAAGTAGTTGGAACATAGCTTGAAAGGTTATGTTGATATTATAAAAAGTCTGATCATTTTAAGGAGATTAAATATTCTAAAAGAATTGTCATACGATCCTAAGGTTGCATATAGATTTTTCAAAAATTCATAATTAATTAAAATTAATATGTAGAAGAATAAAAACCTACTTTAAGCTTGCATAACAGGAACCAATCATGAACATATAATATAGATCCCTAAATAAAATCAAAAGTATTAAATCCACTTACTTATTATGCTACTCTATCTTCACTAGATCGGATATGGAAAAAACTCTAGGGTTCCACTGAAGCCATGCACACTCCTGACTTCTACTGGTATTCATATGGAGATGGCTTGATCAAAGCCCCGAGGCCACCGGAGTACTAACACCTTGCAGGCCTCACTTGATAGTTGGATCGAATTTCCTTTCTTCTTACTTTCCTTTTTCTCTATGTTAGAGATCTTGAAAGAAGAATGCTCTCTTCTTAAGAAATCAAAGGAAAAATATTTTTTTTATTTTCTCACATAAACTCTTCATGCAAGATCGAGAATAAGAGAAGGATAGAGGGTGATGAACAATCTCTCATTATTTTTCTTATGGTTGGGAGAGCTAGAAGAAGGATAGGGCAATCCTATTTTTTAAAGATCTCATTTAACATTAACTTTTAAGAAAAAACCCCTCATACCCCTTTATCTTTTGCACCCACAATCCTTCCTTTCTCACTCCACATGTCTCTCCCTAGAGTCCCTTCTCAACTAAACTTAGGACAAGGTTTTTAATCAAATTAAAATATGTAAACTAGATAAGGATAAGGAATAAAATCAAGGGAGAGAATCCATCTGGTGCCAACTTCTTTTGTGTGCCCACAATTCCTCCATGCAATTCCTATTTTCATGTAAAGAAAAAAGAAGGGTGAAGGCTTCTCTCTTACATGCCCAAGAGGAGAGATAGATTAAGACATGGAGAGGGAGAGAATAATTAATTAGTTAGTTATGAATTAGTTCAACTAACTAACTCCTTGTCTTAACCATTTTTAGATTCTAACTAATCCATTTAATCCTATTAGATTTAGATTTAAATTATTAATTAATTAAAAATTAGTTAGGCTAACTAACTAATTCTAACCAACTAGTGTTGACTTCATTATTAATTTTGATGATAAGCAAAACAATTAAGTATAAGTTGAGTACTAATGATTTCTTTGAAGTGTGTTTTTATAGAAAAAAATGCTTATCAATTTGATAAATGATTGTTTGACTGAAGAAGCCAAAGTTTAGATGAAAGATCTGCTCAAAGAAGACTTGGACATTTGATGTTTGCTTGAATGGATACTTGAGTGCAATACAAATTTGATTCAGCACAAGTTCAGGTATTTTTGTGAAGATCTCAGTAAGGTGTTGACTTAAAGTGTCGACACATGACACCAAGTATCGATATATGATAATGAAATGTCAACTCAAGATTGTATGCAAAGAAAGTTTCAGATGGCATGGATGAAGTGTCAACACATGGACTTGAAGTGTCGACTCAAAGTGTCGACATATGGATCAGCTCATTGCCTTAGATTTTTAAGTCACAGAACTTGCTAAAGATGAAGAACTACTGAAGTGTCGACACATGGATGACAAGTGTCGACTCACCTGAAGAAGTGTCGACACATCTGAGATTTCTAGAAAGCCAGATTGAAGATATTTGAACTGGGTGTCGACTTAAGAAGTTCAATTGTCAACCTGAAGTATCGACTCATAGCCTGAAGTGTCGACACATGGAGTTCTGGGAACAGTAGCGGCTAGTTTTTCAAATACAAAACTCGTCCCTCTTTGCTCCCAATGGCTAGATTTTCATGTTTATTGGCTAGAAACCAGATTTGAGGACTTGGGAAGGTATTTATATGCTCCAAATCAAATCAAAGATGAAGAGGTTGATCAAGGAAGAACAAAAAGAGAAGAAAAAAGAGCATTCACTCCTATTTATTGAAGTTCAACTACTCTCAAGCAAAAGCAAGCCTCCAAGCATTCAAGAGACATTAAGAGCATTAAAGATCAACCATTCTTCAACAATCAAAGAGGCTTCATCAAATTCAAAGCATCATAATAATGAGCTTTAAAGAGATACCCACTTTTTATTAGAAAGCTTTTATTATTTCTCTACTTCAAAACTTATTTGTTATAACGGTTCTTAATTATTCTATTATAAAACCAAGGGAGGTTATTGGTGAGCCTTTGAAAATCAATTAGGTTCTTGGTTAGCCCGCAAAACCAAGGAAGGTTGGTGGTGAGCCTTAAAACTATTTAAGTTCTTGGTTAGCCCGTAAAACCAAGTGAGGTTTTAACTTATGAGCCTTATGAAAACAAGTTGGGTTTTGATTAGTGAGCCCGAAAAACTAATTGGCTGTAATCGATTAAGATTATAGTGAATTCTCAAGGAGATCTTGGGAAGTGGATGTAGGTGCATTGGATAGCACCGAATCACTATACTTCTTTGTGTTTGTGGTTGCTTGTCTCTACTTATTGCTCTTACTTTTATTGCTTTATATTTCCATTGCATATTTACTTAAGAGCACTTTATTTGCATTCATAGTACTTGGTTAATTGTTGGATTGGATCACATACTATTGCATTGCATCAATTAATTTTTAGAGACCCAATTCACCCCCCTCTTGGGTTGCTTACTAGGCAACAAGTGGTATCAGAGCCCTGTTCTTAGTTTATAGGTTTCATCGCCTTGAGTAAAGATCTATGGCAGCCCCTATTAGTACTAGTATAGTGGAGGGACAAGCCTCAAATAGACCTCCATTTTTCAATGGATCAAATTATATATATTAGAAAACTAGGATAAGAATTTATAAGCATTCTATTGATTATAACTTGTGGAGAGTAGTTGATAAAGGTCCACATATTTCTTCGATTGTGGTTAATGGTGTTTCCATCCCAAAGCTCGAAGAGAATTGGGATGAAAATGATATTAAATAATCTGAGATCAATGCTAAGACAATGAATCTCCTTTATTATGCATTAGATCCTAGTGAATTCAATAGAATATCTACTTGCACATTAGCCAAAGAAATATGGGACACACTTGAAGTTATCCTTGAGGGTACCGATCAAGTGAAAAATACTAAGATGAACATGTTAGTGCATACTTATGAAATGTTCTGAATGGAACCTAATGAAACTATCACTGATATGTATACTAGATTTACAAATATTGTAAATGGAATGAGAAGTTTAGGAAAAGTAATGTCTAATGCTGATCTTGTTAATAAAATTCTCATGTC
Organism: Areca catechu; assembly: GCA_021397845.1. NCBI lineage: Eukaryota > Viridiplantae > Streptophyta > Magnoliopsida > Arecales > Arecaceae > Areca > Areca catechu. Next base: position 15,948,466 of record CM038048.1, read on the forward strand.
ACTTCCAGCACCGTGGGATCCGAAGGTGACCGCCATTCAAGAAACTAAAGATATTGACAAGCTACCTTTGAAGCAGCTGGTAGGATCGCTCATGACTTATAAGCTAAATTTGAAGCAAAAGTCAATGGACATGGATAAGAAGAAATGGCATGCACTATGCTTTGTGAAAATGATTTACCGAGATATTTTTGGGCTGAAGATATAAATACTGCATGTTATATTTTGAATCAAGTTTTAATCCAACCTATTTTAAAGAAAACTCCTTATGAACTTTGGAATCAAAGAAAACCAACTTTAAAGTATTTCTGAGTTTTTGGTTGTCAATCTTTTATCTTAAATAATGGCAAAGATAATCTTGGAAAATTTGATGCCAAGTTTGATGAAGAAATCTTTTTAGGATACTCTATATCAAGCAGAGCATACAGAGTTTTTAACAAAAGAACATTAGTTGTAGAGGAGTCTGTACATGTTATTTTTGAAGAGTCTACTAGCAAATCCTCCAGAAAAGAGGATACTTCTGATGCAGGTGCAAGTGCTGATAAGCTTCAAAAGTTAACATTGAATGATTAACCCACTCAGCCTAGTGAAGAAGATCAAGACAAAAATGAGAAAGGTGAAGACACTCCAAAGCACCAAGATCTACCTAAGGAGTGGAGGTATGCTCATGCACATCCTAAGGAATTAATCTTTGGTGATCCATCTAAAGTGGTAAGAACTCGAGCCTCAATTAGAAATGAATGTGATTATATAGCTTTTGCTTCTCAAGTAGAGCCTAATTATTTTAAAGATACTGATAAAGACCCTAACTAGATAAATGCTATGCAAGATGAAAATTCAATTTGATAGAAATAATATCTAGACATTAATAGAAAGGCCATCTAATGTTTCTATTATTGGCACTAAATGGATATTTAGGAATAAGTTAGATGAAAATGGAATTGTTATTAGAAATAAAGCTAGGCTAGTTGCTAAAGGCTACAATCAGGAGGAAGGAATTGATTTTGATGAAACTTTTGCTCATGTTGCTAGACTTGAAGCAATTAGACTACTATTAGCATTTGCTTGTTTTATGAATTTCAAACTCTTTTAAATGGATGTTAAAAGTGCTTTTCTAAATGGTTTTATAACAGAAGAAGTTTTTATTGAACAACCACCTGGTTTTGAAAATCATGCACATCCTGATCATGTTTTTAAATTACACCAAGCACTTTATGGATTAAAGCAAGCACCTCAAGCCTGCTTTGAAAGACTCAACAAATTTTTGATTGAAAATGAATTTTCTAGAGGCCATGTTGATAAAATTTTGTTTCTGAAGATGAAAGATAATGATTTATTAGTAGTGCAAATATATGTTGATGATATTAGTTTTGGTGCTACTAATAAAATTCTTTGTCGAGAGTTTGCTAAGCTAATGCAGGGTGAGTTCGAGATGAGCATGATGGGAGAACTCAATTTCTTTCTCGGACTCCAGATCAAGCAAACTAAAGATGGAATCTTCATCAACCAAGCTAAGTATACAAGAAAAATTATAAAGAAGTTTGGGATGGAGACTACTAAATCAATAGGTTACCCTATGAGCCCCTCTTGTAAACTTGATAAAGATGAGTATGGTAAATCTGTAGATCAAAAATTATATAGAGGTATGATTAGCTTTTACTATACCTAACTGCTAATAGACCAGATATAATGTTCAATATATACATTGTGCTAGATATCGGTTTGAACCTAAAGAATCATAACTATTGGCTGTTAAGTGCATTATTAGATATCTATCTGGTACAACTGATATTGGCTTATGGTATTCTAGTGATTCATCTGCTGAATTAATTGGATATTATGATGCTGATTTTGCTGGTTGTAGATTAGATAGAAAAAGTACTGGTGGAACTTACCAATTTCTTGGAGTTAACTTAATCTCCTTGTTTAACAAGAAACAAACTTTAGTTACACTATCCACAGCTGAAGCTGAGTATATTGCAGTAGGAAGTTGTGCTTAAATCTTGTGGATTAAGAAACAACTTGAAGATTTTGGAATCAAGTTGACTAGTACTCCTATAAAGTGTGATAATACCAGTGCTATTTTTTTGACTAAAAATCCTATTCAACACTCTAGAAGAAAACATATAGAAATTAGGCATCACTTTATTAGAGATCATATTGAAAATAATGATATTGTACTTGAATTTATTTGTACTGAATATCAATTAGCTGATATTCTGACTAAGCCTCTCCCAGAAGATCGATTCTGTATGATTAGAAGAGAACTTGGGATCAATAATCCTTTTGATTAAAATCTTCCAATCTTTGTCTCAAATAGATCAAATTTGACATCAATCATATTCACTTATTATTAATTTTATTGAATTTCTAGTGATTTTGATCAGACTTTCAGTCTCTTAATTTTTGGTTTTAAGTCAATGTGTCGACACATGCATGTGTCGACACATGCATGTGTCGACACCTGAATGTGTCGACACATTCATGAGTCGACACCTGAATGTGTCGACACATTCATGAGTCGACACATGAACGGCAGCAGATCGAGGTTAAAGGCATTCCGAATCACTTTTTCTTCCATTTCTCCTCCCAACTCAAGCCGACACATGCCCTAACTCTCTCCACATAGTTCCTTCCCTCCAATCTGTGCTCAAAACTCCTCGATTCTTTGTTTTTGCCAATTTTTGGTCCGAATTGTGCGACATTCCCTCTCCCATTTCCACTTTGAACCCTATAAACCCTAGGTTTCTCCTCCAATCTTGTTCAAATCTTTATTTTGTGCAATGGGACCTCGAAAACAAGTTGTCCATCACCCTCGGCCATCCAATCAGGAAGAAGAGCGAAGAACCAAAGCCAGACACAAAGCTAGAGCTCCAGATCCACCAGTTCGACTACTATTCATAGCTTCTAGCCAGATGAGCTTGAAGATGGTTATCAGAGGATGTCGTGTGGACTTCAGTTTTGTCGACCAGTAGCACTTCAGGATCGATCAATGGATTAGATATGCTAGTTTGACATCTTTCTGTTATTTGAGTAAGAGATACTACCCAGGGCTCATATGAAAGTTCTATGGATATTTAGCCCATGGGAGTGATGGCTGGTTTGCTCAAGTCAGAGGCAGGGATATCCCCATGACTTTAGAGATATTGAGCAGGGTATGGGATATTTCTATGACTGGTTCAGTTGTTGACAGTTTGATTGATAGAGTAAGTGGACTTCAATGCATATTCGAGTCAGACATTTTGCTTGAGGGAGCCACTGTGTCTGCATCCCGTTTGTCTACAGAGATGAGATTCTACACATATTGTTGCCCGGATTCTTCTGCCGAAGACCAGACATTTTGATTACATCACTGAGAGAGAGTTGCTCGTGATAGTCTCATTGGTATAGCACACACCCATCTGCCTTCCGGTGCTCATGGTACATCAGATGATGGAGGCTTCGACGAGTCAGCGACTCTGCTTACCCTACAGGATGGAGTTGACACCATTGTTCATGGAGTATGGTGTTAGTTTTGAGGATGAGCCCTTCTGGATGCTCCTACATACTGATGTCTATGACATCAGGTCTTTACATCGGATGGAATATCGGCTATTCAGAGGCCAGTGAGATGTAGAGTATCTGGTCAGGCCGATGATAGAGATGATGATGATGCTGCAGAGGAGGAGCGTATTCTTACCGATGAGGTAGGACCTATAGAGGCATCTCTTCCAGAGAGTCAGCCTGAGCCAGCAGCACAGCTAGAGTCTGCTTCTCAGTCTGAGCCTACACCACAGCCTCAGCCAGTTCAGTCAGATGCTCTAGGAGTTTCAAAAAGCTTGATGGACAGAGTCGGTCACATCGAGACAGATATCTTGATTATTAGACAGCAACTTGATAGCTTTATCATGGAGACGAAAGATAGCCATAGAGGTCTGAGTGATGGCATTTCCGCTATTTTATCTGCACTGTCCAGACCTTCTACAGGGAGTATTCTAGATCCAGCTCCAGCTCCTCCTGCCCTAGCACCAGTTATTGATGACAGTGATGATGGTGATGATGAGGAGACTGACTCTGATGGTTTCGACTTTCCAGATTTGATTTTAGAGCCAGCGGTAGAGGTGACAGTAGACTTGCCTAGGAGTCTCATTCGTGACCCTTCCAGTTCATCCACTCAGACTCCTGTTTTATCTACTCCACCATCCAGATCTAATGATCATGTTCCTATTCCTATTCTTTCACATGTTGTTGATTCACCTATTATTAATACCCCCATTATTGACACTCCTATTGTAGACTCACCGATTAAAGAAACACCTATTGATTTTTTAGCTGATACGCCTATTGTCGATACGCCTATCGTTGATACACCTATCATTTTTTCAGTAGAAACTCTAGTTTTTGATACACCCACAGTTGATACACCTACCATTCATACATCCTCTCTTATCCAAGAGCTAGGTTTTTATACACCTGGCTTTCATTATAATGATTCCGGTCCATCTTTTGATCATACACCACATCCGACAGTTGTAGAGACTGTCACTTCGATCTGCTCTGTTCCTGCTGAGGACATAGCCTCCACCTCTTTTGCTTCAGCTAGAGGTCGGACATATGCTTATGCAGAGGACATGGTCGTCATACTCCTCCATGACTGACTAGGATCCATCTTCGTGATCTCAGATCGATGTGGCCCCGAGCTCGCTCTTTCACTGATACCGAACTGATTGAGATCGGATCTTCTGAGGATGAGGATTAGGATCTTTGTATGTTTAGATAGTTTGCTTTTATGCATCTTTTGTATGTTTTGTTGTTGTACAAATTCTGACATTATATGAAATCTTATGTTGTACTACATGTTATGATCTCAAATGAATGAAATGCTTTAACTTTCCTTTAATACTTCATTGTCTTTTCAATGGATGAATGAATTTTTAATATTGTACTTCAATGTTATATCTTGAATGAGTTGCCTATTTTTTTCCTACCTTTTTAATGATAACAAAAAGGGGGAGTAATAAGACTAAAGTATAAATGTGCAAGGGAGTAATAAGAGTAATAGTATAAATATATATGCTTAAAAATCTGTCATGTTTGACAATTCCTTTGTGTAAATTTAAAAATTCTTTTAAAAACTTGGTTGAGCTTGAATTGAAAATTCTTTACAAATTCATTAACTAAGGGAGAGCAATACCTCCTTTATATTGAAAATATATTTTGAATTGAATTTTATGTCAAATATTTTCTTTAGATGTTTGAAAAGATGTATACAAATTCTTTTATGAATCATCTATTCAGGGGGAGCCTAGTCTATTGCTGAATTTTGTCTCTCCTAAACATGTTTCCTTGTTGAGTATCACGATACATGAGTTTATATCTTATATATCCCAAAGCTCTGATTTTCTTAATCATTATATCACTCTTGCTCTAATACATCTTTTCAATATTGCAATTACTTTGATACACCTATTGCATTTAGCTCTTCGCACCTTGAAAAATTCTTTTGAAAATCCTTTTATGCAATTTATACTTAAAGATTTTATCATCATCAAAAAGGAGAGATTGTTGACTCTGTTATTAATTTTGATGATAAGTAAAAGGTTAAGTATAAGTTGAGTACTAATCATTTCTTTGAAGTGTATTTTTATAGAAAAAGGTGCCCATCAATTTGATAAATGATTGTTTGATTGAGGAAGCCAAAGTTTAGATGAAAGATCTGCTCAAAGAAGACTTGGACAGTTGAAGTTTGCTTAAATGGATACTTGAGTGCAATACAAATTTGATTCAGCACAAGTTCAGGTATTTTTGTGAAGATCTCAGTGTGGTGTTGACTCAAAGTATCGACACATGATACCAAGTGTCGACACATGACAATGAAGTGTCGACTCAAGACAGTATGCAAAGAAAGTTTCAAATAGCATAGCTGAAGTGTCAACACATGGACTTGAAGTGTCGACTCAAAGTGTCGACATATGGATCAGCTCATCGCTTAAGATTTTTAAGTCACAGAACTTGCTGAAAATGAAGAATTGCTAAAGTGTCGACACATGGATACCAAGTGTCGACTCAAAGTGTCGACTCACCTGAAGAAGTGTCGACACATCTGAGATTTCCAGAAAGCAAGATTGAAGATATTTGAACTGGGTGTCGACTTAAGAAGTTCAAGTATCGACCTGAAGTGTCGACTCACAACCTGAAGTGTCGATACATGGAGTTCTGGGAACAGTAACGGCTAGTTTTTCAAATATAGAACTCATCCCTCTTCGCACCCAATGGCTAGATTTTCGTATCTAATGGCTAGAAACGAGATTTGAGGCCTTGGAAAGTTATTATATGCTCCAAATCAAATCAAAGATGAAGAGGTTGATCAAGGAAGAACAAAAAGAAAAGAAAAGAGAGCATTCACTCATATTTATTGAAGTTCAACTACTCTCAAGCAAAAGCAAGCCTCCAAGCATTCAAGAAACTTCAAAAGCATTAGAGATCAACCATTCTTGAGCAATCAAAAAGGCTTCACGAATTCAAAGCATCACAACAATGTGCTTCAAAGAGATACCCGCTTTTTATTAGAAAGCTTTTATTGTTTCTCTACTTCAAAACTTATTTGTTGTAAGGGTTCTTGGTTAGCCTATTGGAAAATCAAGGAAGGTTATTGGTGAGCCTTCAAAAACCAATTAGGTTCTTGGTTAGCCTGTAAAACTAAGGGAGGTTGGTGGTGAGCCTTAAAACCATTTAGGTTCTTGGTTAGCCCGTAAAATCAAGAGAGGTTTTGACTTGTGAGCCTTGTGAAAACAAGTCAGGTTTTGATTAGTGAGCCTGAAAAACTAATTGACTGTAATCGGTTGAGATTATATTAAATTTCCAAGGAGATCTTGGGAGTGGATGTAGGTGCATTAGATAGCACTGAGCCACTGTACTTCTTTGTATTTGTGGTTGCTTGTCTCCTCTCATTGCTCTTACTTTTATTGCATTTATTTCCACTGTACATTTACTTAAGAGCACTTTATTTGCATTCATAGTACTGGTTAATTGTTAGATTGGATCACATACTATTGCATTGCATCAATTAATTTTTAGAGATCCAATTCACCCCCCCTCTTAGGTTGCTTACTAGGCAACACCTAGGAAGCTAACTAATCTAATTCCTAACCAATTTAGATTAGGTTTAAATCTATAACTAATTAGGGATTGGATCCTAATATAATTAGGACCACTAAATCCAAATAAAATAAATTAAACCTAACCAAATTAAATCAGATTTAATTTAGCTAGGATTAGGTAACCAATTATGTCAAACTGAATTAGTTCATAATAATTACAATTAGGTTAGTCCAAAACTTAATTAGACTAGGTCATCATCCAAACTTAACCAAATCGAATTAAATTCAATTTGTATTGAGTATAATCATAATTAAATGATCAAATCATCTAATTAAATTATAACTTTTTACAATAAAGTTCTCCTTGCTAAAATTAGCATGTGCTAAATTTAGTAAGTGCCAAAAATAGTAAGTTCCAATTTCATAACCCTTATAAATTTAGAATTTCTAAATATGTAACTCTTACATATTTCAATCTAACTATGTGATTAGGTTAAACTCCTATTGTGTATGATCCTTTGAGATCTATTTTATTTGATAGTGAGATATACCATGGTCTCTATCATAGTATTATCGAATTCTTTCGATGGACCGAAATAATTCTAGCTCACCCCATCAAGGATCGTTGATCTAAAACGATCCTAGTGGATTCTCATAATCCACCAGTGAAGCTTAGCATCATATAGTGGCAATCTAGTAAAATAGAAAAAGGAATCCCTATGTGTAGTTATTATGTGATTGAGTTCTTTTATCGAGAGTCCCAATAGGATGCAGGTCATTGAGTCTTGTCAAATTCTGAGCATCTGTCATATGCATGATTCAATCAGCATAAGTTCAAGTTATGAAAACTTTTGGAAACTCTTTTTCATCATTCACATTACCGTGGCCACGGTCTTAAGGACTTAGCTTCTTAAATTTTATAGGACTACATCTTAACTACTAAGGTCAATATATCTCTTATAAATATACTTCTACCCCTACAATGAACCTACTATGGCCAACAAACATCACAAGGATTCGAATGGCTAGGGCCAATATTTTGTGTTGTCAAACTACAACAATCCCACTATGAGTAGCCAAAGCACCATAGGTCAAAGAACTACTTATATAATTATAGCATCGAGAAAGTCATTGATGAATGAGTAGATATTTATGTGACTTCTCATATTAGTTATGCTTAGTATTGTCATTCTCTAATAACCACTTGCACTCTCACTCCAATGTTCCCATACTATAGACTTAACACTTGTTTACCCTAAAAGAGAAGTGATCTATGCATCGATCAAACTGGATCAATTATCATTTTCGTGATATCCTATAATCGAGAATATTTAAAAATTAATCTATGATTGCACATGTCTCAAATTCTCAATTTTTGAGAATATATATCATTATCCATTAATTTTTTGGATAATACATGGATACATATTGAACATGTATAGATAAAATTATTTAAACTAAAATTTATTAAATATAATTTTATGTTCCAAAAATAAAATATGTCCCAATCAAATTGACTTTTAGGATATATATCTAAAATCTCTCATTTGCACTAAAGCCAATCAGCCATACAATTTAGCCCCATCGTATGTGCTTGGATTTTAGTTGGCCAAAGCTTCCTAAGCTAGTGGGCCTTCCATATCTCATATAGAGTTTACTCTCTATACCTATATAAGGTAATCACAAATTGAATCATCGCTCTATATGTTCAGACTTCTATAAGGCCTTGGTTTTAAAGCAAAAGCTACGACACCATTATTGCTCTGATAGAGTATTATGTCATCTTATGACATTTCACTTATTTCATCAATAATCTATTGAACCAGAATAGATCCTAGCACCTTTAAAAGTAATGATGTAGTTAGCCTCCTTAGTCAAACCTACAATGATTGGTTCCAAACCATCGTTGTTTAAGAACACATCATATATATCCTTATTCCCTCATTTCTCTTAATTTTAAATATCTAAAACATATCTTTAGTGCTATTCAAGTATTAAAGAATGTTATCACAATAATCCAGTACTCATAGTATGGATTCTACTGATATTCGCTCATGATATTTGTAGAACAAATTAGATTATGTATATAAGATCTCCAAATAGATTTTTTAGGCTAAACATCTTTAGCACTTCCTTAATGTATAACTTCTATGATAGGTGTAGCATCCTTCTTAGTTTATCTCATAGACCAACATTCTAAACAAAGGATGCTTTCCATTAGATCTTCATTTGAGAATTATCTAGGTGCTCTAACATAACCTAAGTCAGCATAGGAATCTTATTCCTAATACAAGAATATTATCCTCATATAATGCAAGGAATTACATACTCCTATTGATCTTTTATAAATTTGTGGTTCCTCTTCTCGTTCTCGATTGAATCAAACAAGAATCCTAATTTCTAGCTATTTGCTTCAGTCTTTTTATATAGAACCTTTACAGTCTGATCCTATGATCTAATCACTATCCATCTACCTAATCTCATCATAGTTAAATATAATAGTATTAGTTTGGATTTTAGCATGGTCATGGTGAAAGGATTTCCATAGTCAATATTGACTATAACCTTTTATCTAAACCTTGCCTTATAGATCTTTATCTATTTTTTTTTATAGATCCATTGCATCTATTAGGTACTATATCTTTTTGGTAGATCCATTAAGGTCCATATTTGGTTGAAGTACATCAAATCTAACTTCATAGAATTTAACCATTTCTTAGAATTGATGTATATCACCTTGTTATAGGTTTTTAGGATCATCTCTATGTTCCCTTTCTCCCACATGAAACAATTCCTTTGAGTCCTCTATAAGCATACCTCTGTACCTTTTGGAGGATGGGAGATCCTACTAGAATTATGAAATGGAAGAGGAACTAATGTAGTGGCTCTACTAGAATGCGTTCTATATGTTCTATGACCTATTGCTCTTCTGAGACTCTCTTTAAGCTTAATTATCCTTCCACTACTATATTTAGGTTAAATATTTAAACATTAATATAAACATTAGTATTAGGAAATGTGTCTTATAGCCAATCATCTGGGTTATAGATAGTTGAGCTCTTTATAATTTATACATGAATTATTATTGAAATAAAAGTTATTTTTAGCAGTTCATCTCTTTTTGCATCTTTCTTTGGACTCTTTTGAGATGAAGTCCTTAGAACTACTTCAATTCGATAAAGAAGGATTTATCGAATAGTTCTTAAATATGTTTATAATTAAATAATATATTGTTACCTAGGACTACAATGTTTATGAAGCATAGGTCATTATATACCATATGGATTGGTTGTCCTCATAACCAAGGAGTATAAAGACACTGGTATATCATGCAAGTGAGCATAGGTATATATTACACCAAATGTGACCAACTCTATTGAGTACTCTACTATCAAGAGTATCTCATAGAAGTATATAAATATAAGTATCTCTCTGATCTAAGATTATCCTAGTGATTTGCAAGTAACTCATTATACTTAAGTACCAGACTACTTGGATTTCTAATCCAGTGATGGAAGGTAAGTGGATGCAGTCAAGTACTTATTAAATCAGTGGTAAGTCAAGATAGAATTGACCACTCCATGATGTTGGAGACAATGCTCTACTGTGTTTCAATTTAGCAAGAACTTTGCTAGGGCAATTCGTGTGAAGAGTCATAGGATTTAGCAGGTTGAGACATATTTTGATGCTTTTTTCAAAGTTGGTAGTTGACTCTAAAATGATTCTAAGTATTAGGATCAAAAGGATGAATTATATAGAAACCATATACCCGGGTTCTTGAATGTCTCACGAACATTTGACCTATTCAGATGTCGGGCACCATTGCTAGATGGTTGCATCAATTAGTTCAAAAATTAATTTCTAGACTACTGGCTTAGTATTTGAACCTATGGGATCACATATAATAGAAATTTCTAACTGATCATGATGGCAGACTAATAATTAAGAATCATTCAGTCACAAAATTATAAATATGTTGAATAATTAATCACATACAAATATTATAAAATCATAATTAATTAATTATTAACTAATTATAAAAGAATTAATAAATAATTGGATTACTAATTAATTCAATTTAATTAAGTGAAGATATTTAGATCAAGTCTAATTAAATTTGGTTCAATTAGAATTTACCTGATTAGGTTATTTGATGACTATCACCAAGGATTTCTAATTACGGTTGGATTCGAGCTTAGACTTAGTTAGTTTCAAATTTATTTAGAATTTAATTAATATTAATTATGACCTAACTAAATTGAGTCCAAGTTGGTTAAATTGGTTATAACCAAATTAATTTTGGTTCATAACTATTGCAGCGTCAACTCCTGGATCGGGGACCGGGGGTGGCTGGATGTGCTAGAGCGTTCCTCTCCTGGAAGAACCTGCAACAAAGTCCTTAAGGGCGCCGGTGGTGTTTCGACGGGGGACCCTCCAATGCCTAAGTTAGCAGGAGGTTGAAGGCAACAGAATGGAGGAATCAATGGATGAACAGCATATGGAGAGAGAAGAGTTCTTCTACCTTCGAACGGGGTCTCCCTGGTACCTTATATAGGCATGGAATAGTCCAAAATCTGTTAGGGGAGAGGCTGAGAAAGACCGATCTACCCCTAGGAGAATCTGGAGAGTGGCCACGTGGTGCACAAATATGGTGGCATCGTGGAAGTAGTGGAGCAGGGTTATTGGGATAGCAGGATCCCGCAGTAACAAAAAGGTGCTTCTGGAATTCCCTGGATGCCAAGGCTCGCCTGTCGGATGTCGACCGTGGGAAAGCCGGTCGACTGGAATAGAGGCCAACTCTCCGAAGTAGAGTGACGGGCCAGACCCTAGCAGGAGAGGGTCGTTTGGACCTCAGCTCCAATGGATCAGACCGCTGAAGGAGAACAACGGGCCGGAGCCCAGTAGGAGAGTGTCGTTCAGACCTCAGCTCCAGTGGGTTGGACCGCTGAAGGAGAACGATGGGTCAGACCCCAGTAGGAGAGGATCGTTCGGACCTCAACTCTAGTAGGTCGGACCGCTGAAAGAGTACCAGTCGGAGCTCTGAAGGGGTGGCCTGATCGGACTGCAAGAATAGGCCAGTTTTGCTTGAGAGTGAGCCGTCAGGGTACAACACTGTCCCCCTTGCCCTTGTGCTTCGAGCTAGCTCGTAGGCTCGAAGGACGAGGGCATTTGTTGACTCCACTAATTAATTTTGATGATAAGCAAAATAGTTAAGTATAATTTGAGGACTAATGATTTGCTTTAAGTGTTTTTTAAATGAAAGGATGCTCACAAAATTTGAAGAAGCCCAATTGTGTTGAAGAACTAAGTTTGAATGGAATGAATGAACAAAACAAGACTTGGATACTCAAAGAGTTTGTTTAATGGATGACTAAGGCAAATGAAAACATGTTCCACCACAAGTTTAGCAATTTCTGCACCTTTTATGATGATGTGTCTACTCAAGGTGTCGACACATGACATGATTGTCGACACATGAAGATGGTGTGTCGACTCAGACTGGCACGCAGCAAAATTTTAAGTGGCACGGATGATGTGTCGACACATGGACCTTATGTGTCGGCTCAAGGTGTGAACACATGGATCAACACATCGCCTAAGAATTTCAAGCCACAGAACTTGCAGAAGTTGAAGGAACAGTTGATGTGTCGACACACGGACCTAATGTGTCGACTTAATATGTTGACTCAACTAAGATGTGTTGACTCAGCTGATTTTTTCAGAGAATCTGAATAGAACATTTTGAACTTGTGTCGACTCAAGAAGAACATGTGTCGACCTAATGTGTCGACACATGAAGAGAAAGTGTCGACACATGGAGTTCTGACAACAGTAACGGCTAGTTTTTTCAAGCGTAGAGCTCTACCAAATGCCCTCCAATGGCTAGTTTTTCAAGTATAATGGCTAGATTTCGATTTTGGAGACTTGGGAAGATATATAAAGGCTCCAAATCAAATCAAGAAGCAAAGGAATTGAATATCCAAAAAGAGTTTAAAGAAAAAAGAAGAGAGAAGAGCCTTAACTCCTATTCATTCAAAGCTCAACCACTCTCAAGGAAAGGAAAGCCTTCCAAGCATTCAAAGCTATCAAGTGCATTGAAGATCATTCAATCTTGGATATTCAAAAGGCTTCAACAAGAGCAAAGCAACACTACATCAAGCTACATCAACTTATTTGCTTTTTATTGAAAGCTTACATTGGTTCTTTATTTCTCAATCTTTTATCTTGTAAAGGTTATTGGTTAGCCTATTAGAAAACCAAGTGAGGTTGTTGGTAAGCCTTGAAAACCAATTAGGTTGATGGTTAGCCCACAAAACCACTAAGGTTCTTGGTTAGCCCGGAAAACTAAGGGAGGTTCTTGGTTAGCCTTATGAAAACCAATTAGGTTCTTGGTTAGCCCATAAAACCAAGTGAGGTTGTGACTTGTGAGCCTTGTAAAAACAAGTCAGGTTTTGATTAGTGAGCCCGGAAAACTAATCGGCTGTAATCATTGGATTATAGTGAATTCCCAAGGGGATCTTGGGGAGTGGATGTAGGTGCATTGTAGGCACCGAACCACTATAGATTGTTATATTTATGATTGCTTGTTCTCTCCCTCCTTGCTCTTTACTTTGTTTCTTATTGCTTATAATTTTCACTGCACCTTTACATTAGAGCATTGCACTTTAATTTTAGTACCTTGTTGAATTGAATTGCATATCTTGTCTTATGAAGTTTGCTACTTATTTTATCAAGCTTAGCTTTAAATTTTTTAGAGACCCAATTCACCCCCCCTCTTGGGTTGCTCTCTGGGCAACAAGTGGTATCAGAGCCTTGTTCTCAGTATATAGGCTTTACCGCCTTAAGTAAAGATCTATGGCAACCCCAATTGGTACTAGTGTAGTTGAGGGACAAGCCTCAAACAGACCTCCATTTTTCAATGGTCCAAATTATATTTATTGGAAAACTAGGATGAGAATTTATATGCATTCTTTAGATTACAATTTGTGGAAAGTAGTTGATAAAGGTCCTCATATTTTTTCGGTGGTGGTTAATGGTGTTTCTATCCCAAAACTTGAAGAGGATTGGGATGAAAATGATATTAAACAATCCGAGATCACTGCTAAGGCAATGAATCTCTTGTATTATGTATTAGATCCTAGTGAGTTCAATAGGATATCTACATGTATGTCCACCAAAGAAATATGGGATACACTTGAAGTTATCCATGAGGGTATCGATCAAGTGAAGAACACTAAGGTCAATATGTTAGTGCACACATATGAGATGTTCCAGATGGAACAAAATAAATCTATTACTGATATGTATACTCGTTTTACAAATATTGTAAATGCTATGAGGAGTCTTGGTAAAGTCATATCTAATGTTGATCTTGTGAATAAAATTCTTAGGTCACTACCGACGTCATGGGATCCAAAGGTGACTGCAATTCAAGAGGCAAAAGATGTAGACAAGCTTCCACTTGAGTAGCTAGTAGGATCACTCATGACCTATGAGCTTAACTTGAAACAGAAATCAATGGACTTGGGTAAAAAGAAGAAGGGGATCGCTTTTAAATCAAATGTTCAAGAAGAATCCTCGATTGATGAGTACGATGATGATGAAGAAGAAGAAGGTGAAGAAGCCCTCCTTGCCCAAAAATTTAGAAGATTCATGAAGAGGAGAAAGTTTCCCTACAAAAAGAAATTTCAATCCAAGGAAAAGGGAAAGGAAAAAGAAAAAGAGAAAGAAAAAGAAAAGAAGAAGGAAGTACCTATATGCTTTGAGTGCAAGAAGCCCGGGCACTACAAATTTGATTGTCCTCTCCTTAAGAAATCAAGGAAGAAACTAAGAAAGAAAGCATGATGGCCACGTGGAGTGATAGTGAAGACTCCAGTTCAGAAGAAGAGCAGACTGAAATTGCAAATCTCTGCTTCATGGCACATCAAGATAACGAAGATGTTTGTTCTGACTCTGAAGTTGATTTTACTTTTGATGAGCTTAGAAGTGCTTTTGAAGAATTGATGCATGATTATAAGTTAGCAATATCTAAAAATAAGAAATTAAAAAAGCATACTAATAGTTTCTCATTAAAAAATAATTATTTACTTAATGATGTTAGTTCTTTGAAAACTAAGCTAAATGTTTTGGAAAAGAAGAATAATGCTTTAGCTATGAAAAATGAAGTTCTAAAAAGACCTAAACATGTTGTTTCTAACAATGATCTTTTAAAGAAAAACAAGGATTTGGAACTTGAAAATAAAAAATACAAAAATGAACTTGAGAAAATCAAACCTTTTGTTGATAAGTTCACCTTTAGTTCAGAAAAGCTAAATTTACTTTTAAATAATCAAAGAGCAGTTTCCAACAAGGCAGGTTTAGGATATAAATCCCCAAAGCAACAAAAGTATTTCAAAAACTTTTTTGTGCCCACATCATCTAGTATCACTTGTTTTACTTGCAAAATATATCAATGCAATTTTAGAAAAATCATATCTTTTGGTAAAGTGTGGGTTCCAAAAGGAACCATTTTGAATGCTAACTCGAAAGAACCCAAGTTAGCTTGGGTACCTAAAAACAAACTTGATTTTATTGCAGGTATGTCTTGCAACCAAGGAAAACAAACAAATTTGGTATCTTGATAGTGGTTGCTCAAGGCACATGACTGGAGATGTGAAGTAATTCACTTCTCTCGAAGCTTTGAATGGAGGGAGTGTGACCTTTGGTGATAATGATAAAGGTAAAATCATTGGAATTGGTAAGGTTCACATAACTCCTTCTAATAATATTAGTAATGTACTTCTAGTAGATGGTTTAAAGCATAATCTCTTAAGTATTAGTAAATTTTGTGATAAAGGTTTTCAAGTAGTTTTCAAATCATCATATTGCATGATTTCTAGTCTAGATTTAAATGGAGTACAATTCATTGGAAAAATGCATGAAAATATTTATCTTGTAGATCTTGATGATCTATCTTTACCTAGTAGAGAACGCCTTGTTGCAATGAATTCTACCAAAGAAGAGACTAGTTGGTTGTGGCATAGAAGGTTAGGGCATACTAGTATATACCTTATTTCAAAACTCTGCAAAAAGAATTTAGTTAGAGATTTACCTGAAATCAGTTTTGAAAAAGATAGAATTTGCCAAGCATGTCAATTTGGAAAACAAGTCAAAACTTCTTTTAAACCAAAAGGATTTGTAACTACTAGCAGACTACTTGAACTACTCCATATGGATCTCTTTGGACCAACTAGAACATCAAGTCTAGGAGGCAAGAGATATGGATTAGTTATTGTGGATGATTTTTTGAGATTTACTTGGGTTTTCTTTTTAACACAAAAAGATGAATCTTTTTCCGTGTCCATAAAGTTTTATAGAAAAGTTTCAAATGAAAAAGGTGTTTCAGTCATCTGTATTCGTAGTGATCATGGAACCGAATTTGAAAATCAAGATTTCGAAAACTTTTGCAATGAAAAAGGCATAGAATACAATTTCTCTGCACCTAGGACACCTCAGCAGAATGGGATAGTAGAAAGAAAAAATCGTACTTTAGAAGAAATGGCACGCACTATGCTTTAAAAAAATAATTTGCCAAGGTATTTTTGGGCTGAAGCTATAAATACAGTCTGTTATATTTTGAATCGAGTTTTGATATGCCCTATTTTAAAGAAAACTCCATATGAGCTTTGGAACCAAAGAAAACCAACTTTGAAATATTTTTGAGTTTTTGGTTGTAAATGTTTTATTTTGAACAATGAAAAAGATCATCTAGGAAAGTTCGATGCCAAGTCTGATGAAGGTATCTTCTTAGGATACTCTACATCAAGCAGGGCATACAGAGTATTTAACAAATGGACTTTAGTTGTAGAAGAGTCAGTACATGTTGTATTTGAAGAATGTTCTAACAAGTCCTCGAGAAAAGAGGATATATTTGATGAATGTGCAGGTGATGACAAACTTCAGAAGCTGACATTGGATGATTAAGCTCAACCAAATGAAAAGAATCAGGACAAGGGTGAGAAAGAAGATGACACTCCAGTGCATCATGATCTACCTAAGGAGTGGAGGTATGCTCATGGACATCCTAAGGAATTAATCTTAGGTGATCCATCTAAAGGGGTAAGAACTAGAGCTTCTATTAGAAATGTATGTGATTACATAGTTTTTGTATCTCAAGTAGAACCTAAATGTTTTGAAGAAGTTGAAAAAGACTCTAATTAGATCAATGCTATACAAGAAGAACTAATACAATTTGACAGAAATAATATTTGGACACTTGTAGAAAGACTATCTAATATTTCTATTATTGGCACTAAATGAGTATTTAGGAATAAATTAGATGAAAATGGTTGTCATTAGAAATAAAGCTAGGCTAGTTGCTAAAGGCTACAATCAGGAGGAAGGGATTGACTTTGATGAAACATTTGCTCATGTTGCTAGACTTGAAGCAATTAGACTATTGTTAGCTTTTGCATGTTTCATGAACTTCAAATTATTTCAAATGGATGTTAAGAGTGCTTCTTAAATAGTTTTATAAATGAAAAAAATTTTATTGAACAACCACCCAGATTTGAAAATCATGCACATCCTGATCATGTTTTCAAATTGTACAAAGCACTTTATGGATTAAAGCAAGTACTTAGAGCATGGTATGAAAGGTTAAGCAAATTTCTTATTGAAAATGAATTTTCTAGAGAAAATGTTGACAAAACACTATTTTTGAAAAGGAAAGACTGATTTATTGGTAGTACAAATATATGTTGATGATATCATTTTCGGTGCTACTAATGAAATTCTTCGTCAAGAGTTTGCTAAGCTTATGCAGGGTGAGTTCGAGATGAGCATGATAGGAGAACTCAACTTCTTTCTCAGACTCCAGATCAAGCAAACTTCAGATGGTATCTTCATCAACCAAGCTAAGTACACAAGAGAAATTATCAAAAAGTTTGGGATGGAGACTACTAAGTCAATAGGTACGCCTATGAGCCCCTCATGTAAACTAGACAAAGATGAAAATGGTAAATCTGTGGATCAGAAATTATATAAAGGCATTATAGGCTCTTTACTGTATCTTACTACCAGTAGACCAGATATTATGTTCAGTGTTTGCATGTGTGCTAGATATCAGTCTGAACCTAAGGAATCACATCTTATGACTGTTAAGCGCATTATTAGATATTTGTCTGGTACTATTAGTATTGGTTTATGGTATGCTAGAAATTCTTCTGCTGAATTGATTGGATATTCTGATACAAGCTTTGCTGGTTGTAGATTAGATAGAAAGAGTACTAGTGGAACTTGCCAATTTCTTGGGATTAACTTAATCTCATGGTTTAGCAAGAAACAAACATCAGTTACACTATCCATAGCTGAGACTGAGTATATTGCAGCAGGAAGTTGTTGTGCTCAAATCTTGTGGATTAAGCAATAACTTGAAGACATTGGAATCAAGTTGGCTAGAACTCCTATCAAATATAATAATCCCAGTGCTATTTGCTTGACTAAAAATCATGTTCAACACTCTAGGAGCAAGCACAATGAAATTAGACATCACTTTATTAGAGATCATGTTGAAAACAATAATATTTTGCTTGAATTTATATGTACTGAATTTCAATTAGTTGATATTTAAACTAAACCTCTCTTAGAAGATTGATTCTGTATGATTAGAAGAGAGCTCGGGATCATCAATCCCTTTGATTAAATCTTTTCTCCAAATTTGACTCAAATTAGATCTATTCAACCTTATTTTTGATAAATCATGATTAATCATTGATGATTTGACTCCAAATACATGTTACTTCAATTGATTTTGTTCATTCAGTGAAATTCCAATTTTTCCAGTTTTTAAGTCGATGTGTCGACACATCATGAGTCGACACATGCATGAGTCGACACATGCTCGACGAGAAACTGAGATTTTAAGGATTTCTAAACCATTTTTCTCCCAAAATTCATTCTCCTCCGAGCCAACACCTCGATTCCAGGTATCCATACTGTTCATCCTCCCATTTCTTGGTTTTTAGCCATGGATTTCTTGGATTTGAGACTTTGGTAGCCGTTTTTATTGGAAATCCTCCTAGGTTTTAGCTCCTAAACCCTAGAAACTCCATATTTCCATAAAAAATCTTGCCTAAACCTTGTTTATTGACAATGGGTCCTTGCAAACATGTTGTTCGCCGATCGTATCAGTCACAGCATGAAGAAGAGCGGAGAACGAAGGCACGATACAAGTCTAGGGCTCCGGATCTGCCAGCACGACAGTTGTTTGCACCTTCTAGTTGGATGAGCTCCAAGACAGTGGTTGGAGGACACCGAGTGGACTTCTCTTTCTTGGACCAATAGCATTTTTGGATAGGAGAGTGGATCCGACATGCTGGTTTGGCATCCTTCTGTTCGCTCAGTGAGAGATACTATCCTGAGCTGATGAAGGAGTTTTACGGATCACTTGCCCGTGGATCAGATGGCTGGATTGCTCAGGTCAGGGGACGTGATATTCCCATTTCAGCAGAGATTCTAAGCAGGTTATGGGATATACCCATGACTGGATCAGTTATGGACAGTCTGTTGGATAGAGTTAGTGGGCTCCGGTGTATTTTTGAGTCTGATATCTTACCAGAGGGAGCCACTGTTCCTGCTTCGAGATTGTCTACGGAGATGAGACTGCTACATCACATAGTTGCCCGGATTCTTCTACCAAAGACCGGTCGATTTGACTACATTGCTGAGCGAGAGGTGCTCATGATGGTCTCCCTGATTCAGTGGATGCTGATTTGTCTTCCTATTCTGATGATCGATCGGAATACTGAGGCGGTGTCTAGCCAGCGGCTCTGCTTGCCGTATGGCATGGGTTTGACAGTACTATTCAGAGAGTATGGAGTCAGCTTCCAGGATGAGCCTTATCGTACTTGATCCATACCGATGTATATGACATCAGGTCATTGCATCGCATGGGTTATCACTTAGTCCGAGGCCAGTGGACATGGAGGATATCAGGACAGGCCGAGGATGCAGCTGACATTGATGAGGATAGAGCAGAGGAGGAACGAATTTTTTTCAGTGAGGCTGGACCGAGCGAGACACAACCTGAGACGCTAGCATAACCAGCTCAATCAGATCCTTCTACATCTGCCTAGCCATAGCACAGCCAGAGCAGACGGAGACTCCTGGTATTTTAGATACTCTAGAGGATAGAGTCAAATGCATAGAGATCGATGTTTTCATCATGAGGCAGCATCTAGACATCTTTATTGTTGAGATGAGAGAGAGCCACATTGGTCTTCGTGATGGTATTTTGGCTATTCTCTCAGCACTATCCAGAGCTTCTACGAGTGCTCCTGCTGTAGATGCAGTTCCTGCTCCTGTTGATGTACCTGCTCTAGCACCAGCTGATGACATTGGTGATATTGATATTGGTGCTGAGACTTCTATCAGAGATGGAGTTAGAGATACTATTGTTGGAGATATTGATGGAGATGAGGTGACTGACTACGACCGGTTTGATATTGATGATCTTATGTTAGAGCCAATTGTGGAGGTGATGGATGATGTGGCTGCGAGACCTGTTGATCCATCCTTCTCACCTACTCCGATACCTGATCCATCCTCTCCTTCCAGATCGCTTGATCTCACTTCAGTTCCAGTTCCGATTCCTATTCTTAGTCCTGTTATTAACCTACCTGTTACTGATCTACCTACTATTGATTCTCCTGACATTCATACACCTATCATTCAGACACCCACACTTGATACATCTATTATACATACACCGATACTTTCTATAGCTGATACTATTGTTCTTGATACATCTGTGTCATTAACTGTTACACCTACTTTTGATAGTCCTACCCTTCATACTTCATCAGTCATTCGAGAGCTTGGATTTTATATACGCAGCTTTCAGCATCTCGATTCAGGTCCCACTTTTGATCGTACTCCTGCTCCAGCTGTTGCTGAGATGATTCGCCCGATCAGTTTAGTTTCTGCAGAGGACATAGCTTCTACCTCTACTACTTCAGCCAGAGGTCGGACCTATATTCATCGTAGAGGACGTGGACGCCGTACCCCTCCTCAACCGATCAGGACTAGACTTCAAGATCTTCGACCACGATGGCCGCGAGCTCGATCTTTCACTGATACCGGACCGATCGAGATCGGTTCATCTTCTGATGACTCGATGGATGAGGATTAGGACATTGATGTATTTCTTGATAGTTTTATATTTCTAGATAGCTTACTCTCTTACTTACATGTACTTTTATCTTTGTTGTGTACTTGATGTACAAGTTCTTGACATATATGAAAAACCTTGTGTTTTCTCATATCTATATCTTTGATGTCTTGAATTGCTTTTATACATTCAATGACTATACTTTGTCTTGTTTAATTCATTTCCCTTACTTCCTACCTTTTTAATGATAACAAAAAGGGGGAGTAATTCATGATGTTATTTAAGTATAAATGTATTTACTTCTCCAAACTAAAGGGGGAGTAATTTTTTTTTGAAAACTTGAATTTATGAAAGGGGGAGCTTCACCTTTTGTCAAAGTAAATTTGATTCTCAAAACCCCTCTTTCAATGTTTTTGAAAAGATTCTCTCAAATTTTGTAATGAATCATTAATTCAGGGGGAGCTTTGTTAATTGCTGAAACTTTCATTGTAAGAGTATCATGATACATGTTTTTATTGCATTTAAATGAATATCAAAGTTCTGGCTAAGTTCTGATACTCTCTATCTTTGAAACAAGCTCAACTCCTATCACCTGTATTTTGAATGATTATAATTTTAAGTAATGATTGACACTTAATGCTTTCAATATTGTGCATCTTGATCAATTCTCTTAAAGCTTTACTTTTAAAGTAATTTATACTTAAGGATTTTGTCATCATCAAAAAGGGGAAGATTGTTGACTCCACTAATTGATTTTGATGATAAGCAAAACAGTTAAGTATAATTTGAGGACTAATGATTTGCTTTAAGTGTATTTTCAATGAAAGGATGCTCACAAAATTTGAAGAAGCCTAATTGTGTTGAAGAATCAAGTTTGAATGGAATGAATTAACTAAACAAGACTTGGACGCTCAAAGAGTTGGTTGAATGGATGACTAAGGCAAATGAAAACATGTTCCAGTACAAGTTCAGCAATTTTTGCATCTTTTTTGATGATGTGTCAACTCAAGGTGTCGACACATGACATAATGTGTCGACACATGAAGATGGTGTGTCGACACATGAAGATGGTGTGTCGACTCAGTCCGACACACAGTAAAATTTCAATTGGCACAGATGATGTGTCGACACATGGACCTTATGTGTCGACTCAAGGTATCAACACATGGATCAACCATCACCTGTGAATTTCAAGCCACAGAACTTGCAGAAGTTGAAGGAATAGTTGATGTGTGGACACACGGACCTAATGTGTCGACTCAATGTGTTGACTCAACTGAGAATGTGTCGACTCAACTGATATTTTCAAAGAATCTAAATGGAACATTTTAAACTTGTGTTGACTCAAGAAGAACATGTGTCGACCTAATGTGTCGACACATGAAGAGGAAGTGTCGACACATAAAGTTCTGACAACAATAACGGCTAGTTTTTTCAAGCATAGAACTCTCCCAAATGCCCTCCAACGGCTTGTTTTTCAAGTATAATGGCTAGATTTCGATTTTGGAGACTTGGGAACATATATAAAGGCTCCAAATCAAATCAAGAAGAAAAGGAATTGAATATCCAAAAAGAGTTTAAAGAGAAAAGAAGAGAGAAGAGCCTTAACTCCTATTCATTCAAAGCTCAACCACTCTCAAGCAAAGGGAAGCCTTCCAATCATTCAAAGCTATTAAGTGCATTGAAGATCATTCAATCTTGGGCATTCAAAAGGCTTCAATAAGAGCAAAGCAACACTACATCGAGCTACATCGACTTATTTGCTTTTTATTGAAAGCTTATATTGGTTCTTTATTTCTCAATCTTTTATCTTGTAAAGGTTATTGGTTAGCCTATTAGAAAACCAAGTGACATTGTTGGTAAGCCTTGAAAACCAATTAGGTTGGTGGTTAGCCCGCAAAATCGCTAAGGTTCTTAGTTAGCCCGAAAAACCAAGGGAGATTTTTGGTTAGCCTTGTGAAAGTAAATTAGGTTCTTGGTTAGCTAGTAAAACCAAGTGAGGATAAGACTTGTGAGCCTTGTAAAAATAAGTCGGGTTTTGATTAGTGAGCCCAGAAAACTAATCGACTGTAATCATTGGATTATAGCGAATTCCCAAGGGGATCTTGGGAAGTGGATGTAGGTGCATTGTTGGCACCGGACCACTATAGATTGTTGTGTTTGTGATTGCTTGTTCTCTCCCTCCTTGCTCTTTACTTTATTGCTTATTGCTTATAATTTTTACTGCACCTTTACATTAGAGCATTGTACTTTAATTTTAGTACCTTGTTGAATTGAATTGCATATCTTGTCTTGTGAAGTTTGCTACTTGTTTTATCAAGCTTAGCTTTAAATTTTTTAGAGATCCAATTCACCCCCCCTCTTGGGTTGCTCTCTGGGCAATAGCATTGAATAGTAGTAAATGCGCCAGTCCTTCAGATGATGGCAAATTCGATTCGGCATGCTACGACCGGCCGCCTTCTGCTCTGATTTTTGCTCCGGGACAGGTGTCAGTGTCTGATTGGCAAAGATAGGGGGAGCAGTCATTGCTGGTACGGTGCCTGGCAGCTATCGTTTGGATTCTCGATGCGACATGGGGTGCGTGGCTCCATCAAAGCAGTTGGGTCCATCCACCGTTGCTTCGACTATCATGCGGATCGCATCCGGATATGATCCGACGCGCCCCCTCGGATTCCCGTCCAACTCAAAAACTGAGGTGCCTGCCGTCGGATCTCGGCACGTGGGGGGATACATTGGGAAGCCACCCCCGGATGCCTATAAAAGGAGGGACGCAGTGCCCGGAAGGAACTTGTTTCCATGCCCGTGCTCGAAGAGAAGGTAGTCTCCTCCCTCCTTGTGCTGATTTAGTCTCTCTTAGAGAACCAATGAACCAGGTTAGTCCTGCCTTCACCTCCCCTCATCTTCCTCCCTTCCTGCAACTCATTTTAGAATGGCCTCTGGGAGTCGAGGTTCGGCTCGAGGTAATAGGGAACCCGGTCCTTTTGATATTCCTTCGGCCATGACCCGAGAGAGGGTCAAAAACCTGAGGATTGTATATAACATTCCTTCCACTTTACACCTGACCGTCCCTAGTCGTGAGGGTAGAGTGAATGGGCCTTTGAACTTAGGAGCTTTCCCCATGTACGAAGACCACCTGAAAGCCGGTCTTCGTTTCCCAATCCATAGCTTTTTTTTTCAGATTTTCAACACCTATAGAGTCACCCCCACCCAGCTGACCCCGAATAGCATTCGGGTTCTCCGTGGCTTTGTGGTTCTATGTCAGGAGGCCGACATCGAGCCGAGGGTATCTTTATTTTCTAATTTTTTCTTGTTGAAATAGGACTTCCGAAGTCAGGAGTGGTGGATGTTCAGCCCATGCCCTGGCCGGAAGGTTTTAGGGGGGCTTCCATCTACAATTCATGGATGGAAGTCTAGGTACTTCTTTGTAGATAGCCTGGAGCCATGGGGCTTTGAGGCAGCCTAGAGGGAACCGAGGCCGAATGCTCTAAATGGAAGGAAAGTCTCGAGGGTCGACGAGGCTGACTTCCACAAATTGGATGATGAAGATCCAAAGTTTGTCGGCTTTATGCTTCACGAGGGGAGTCTTCACTAGGACGAACTCAACCAACACCCGATGTTAGGTAGGATGAGAGTCATAGAGAGGGATCGGCTTTTTTATCCTCTGTTGGCTTGGCGATTGCATCTTACTTTAACTTTGTTTGTTGACAGGCGGGAAGATGAAGCCAGATCAGGTGGTCCTTTCGGCACGGTCTGCATAGCGGAGGGCTATTCGGGTTGCGGAGCTGACCCCACAGGAGCTGAAGAAGCGGGTGATAGAACCGATTCTCGAGAGACCGAAGAAATGATGGACGACAGAGCCGTCCGCCATGGTGGTATCGATTGAGTCAGGGGATGACATGCCTCTGATCGAATGCCGAAGGATGATCGCATCCGAGCAATCCTCTTTGGTCGGACAACCAGTCGTTCGGATAGAAGAGAGGCTTTCGATGTCGACCGGGGCAAACGTGGCTTCTTCATCCCTGCCATTGGAGCCGACTACGGTGACTCCCCCGATGATCCGGGGAACCCCCACAGGGGAGGGGCCATCGACCGTTGATGAGAGGGCCAGTGATGCACATGAGGAGGAGGAGCGCCAAAAGTGGCGCGATGCCGAGGAGGCTAAGGAGCTGCTTCAGAGGGCCGCTCCCGACAGCGATGGGCGGTCAGTAAATGAGGTCGCAAGGAGTTCCCTTCGTCATCTTCTAGGGTTGAGTTTCACTTTTCCTGTCTTCACTTCGAATTCATGATTGGTGATTCTCTAACTGTGAGTGTCTATCGACAGCTTGTCAAAGATAACCTTTTGACGGACGATGGCCTAGGCGAGCTGCTCGATCTGAAGGAGCAGTTGACCCAAAGGGCTGAAGCGGTAGAGCTAGCAAGGGACACAGCCTGGGAGGCACTGATGACCTCCAGAGAAGAGGTGCTCGGCTTGAGGGTCATAGTGATAGAAGTGTCCACTCTGCGGGCCGAGTCCGAGGCCTAGAAAAAGTAGCTGGAGAACTTGCTAACCCAGAGGCGGATCAAGAGGCAAGTTTAAAAAATAAGAAGAAAAAGATCAAGTCCCTAACCCATTGGCTGGCCGTCGAGGAGGGGTGTCTGACCGAGTGCGAGGTCCGTGTACAGGGCTACCAGGCAGTGGCGGAGAGATATAAGGGCCTACTGAAGACGGCTCAGGAACTACTGAAGATGGCTGGTGAGAAGGCCGTTGCAACCTACAAGGCCTTGAAGGACTTCACCGAGGAGATGAACGAAGCCGGGATGGTCGGCTTCGACTACGAATACGACTAGTGCCTGGGAAAGGTTAGTGCAACCTTCCCAGACCTCGATCTATCGTTCCTTCAGCCATCGAAGCCGGCGAAAGAGGTGGGTTCGGATGCGGCGGATCTGATTACCCGAGTGGCTGGTGCCCCAGTGGAGGTTGTCATAGAAGTGGCCAGAACAGATGCCCCAGTTGGAGCCGAGGCAGAAGCAGTCGAAGGGGCCGAGGAGGCTGAAGTGGCTACTATTGCTGAGGGGGCCGAAGTGGCCGTTGATGTTGTAGCTCTCGAGGGTCGGACCTAGTTGTATGTAAAGGTCTGACCTTCAGTCTTTGTAAAGAAACTTTTTAGAAGCAATGAAAAACTTTTTTTCTTGTTCTCTTTTTGCACTGTCTCATATCCTTCTCTCTGAGATCTCACTAAGTATGGGTTAGTCGGATGATTTGAGTGGGTGGTCGGACCTCCACGGTAAGTGTTGAACAGTGACTCAAGCCGAACTAGATTCCCACTGGATTTCTGCTCTAAGTATTGGTCCGTCGGCTTTCCGGACCAGGATTGATTGAACTAGCGGTCGGATGGTAGCTTAGGCCGGAGCAACGAGCTTAGGTATTTAACCTAAGTGT
The DNA here is from genome assembly GCA_021397845.1 of Areca catechu. Taxonomy (NCBI): domain Eukaryota; kingdom Viridiplantae; phylum Streptophyta; class Magnoliopsida; order Arecales; family Arecaceae; genus Areca; species Areca catechu. Next base: position 15,975,110 of record CM038048.1, read on the forward strand.
TGGTCCATCGACTTTCCAAACTCAGGAGTAGTTGAGGGAGCGGTCGGATTTCAGCTCAGGCCGGAGCAACGAGCTTAGGAACTTAACCTAAGTGTTGGTCCATCAGCTTTCCAAACCCAGAAGTAGTTGAGGCAGTAGTCAGATTTCAGCTCAGGCCAGAGCAACGAGTTTAGGAACTTAACCTAAGTGTTGGTCCATCGGCTTTCCGAATGCAGAAGTAGTTGAGGCAGCGATCGTATTTCAGCTTAGGCCGGAGCAACGAGCTTAGGAATTTAACCTACGTGTTGGTCCATCGGCTTTCCGGACCCAGAAGTAGTTGAGGCAGTGGTCGGAATTTAGCTCAGGCCGGAGCAACGAGCTTAGAAATTTAACCTAAGTGTTGGTCCGTCGGCTTTCCAGATTGGGCTGTCCTAGAGCCTTTGCTGATCGGAGTCGGACTTTCGAAAGTGGGCTGCCCTAGAGCCTTTGCCGACCAGAGTCGGACTTTCGAAAGTGGGCTACCCTAGAGCCTTTACTGACCAAAGTCAGACTTTCGGAAGTGGGCTGCCCTAAAGCCTTTGCCGACCGGAGTCAGAGTTTCGGAAGTGGGCTGCCCTAGAGCCTTTGCCGACCAGAGTTGGACTTTCGAAAGTGGGCTGCCCTAGAGTCTTTGCCGATCGAAGTCAGACTTTCGGAAGTGGGCTATCCTAGAGCCTTTGTCGATCAGAGTCGAACTTTCGAAAGTGGGCTACCCTAGAGCCTTTGCCGATCGGAGTCAGACTTTTGGAAGTGGGCTGCCCTAGAGCCTTTGCCGACCGGAGTCGGACTTTCGGAAGTGGTTCGTAGAAGAAAGGCAGACTTCATTGATAATACCTGCAGAGGTTGTCTACATTCCACGAACGGGCCATCTATCGTCCGTCCAAAAATGCAGGTCGATAGGTGCCGGCTCGAACTACTTCAACGACCCGGTAAGGTCCTTCCCAATTCGGGAAAAGCTTGCCTTGCTCTGTCGGCCTCAAAATTTTGGTCCTCCATAGGACCAGGTCTCTGACCCAGAAAGTTCGTGCCTTGACTCGCGAGTTGTAATACTTCGCCATCTTTTGGCGGCATACCGCCATCTTCATGCTTGCCTGAAGTCTTGTTTTTTCAAGCAAGTCCAGGTCAGCCCTTCGCCTTTCGGAGTTGGCCGGTTCGGCGTAGTGGTCAATCCGGAGAGATTGAAAAGAGGTCTCAATAGGGATGATAGCTTCACTTCCATAAGTGAGGTTGAACGGAGTTTCGCTGGTCGATGCTCTGGCGGTCATCCGATATGCCCATAATACTGAGTGGAGTTCCTCCACCCAAAGTCCCTTTGCCTCATTAAGCCGGGTTTTTAGCCCATGCAAGATTATCCGGTTGGTGACTTCAGCCTCTCCATTGCACTGAGGGTGACCGACCGATGTAAGTCGGTGAGAGACATGATATTGCTGATAAAAATCTTGAAATTTAAAGTTGTCAAACTATCTTCCGTTGTTGGTAATAATCGTCCGGGGAATGCCGAATTGAAAGATGATATTATTCCGGACGAAGTTCTCCACCTTGGCCTCTATTATCTGTATTAGTGGTTCGGCCTCCACCCACTTGGTGAAGTAATCGATGGCCACAGGCAAAAATTTTCGTTGTCCAGAAGCCAGGGGAAAAGGTCCCAAGATATCCATTCCCCACTGTGCGAACAGCCTTGGGGCGATGATCAAAGTCACTTACTAGCGGGCCTCCTTTGAATGACGGAGTACCTCTGACACACGTCGCACCTTCGGACGAAGTCCGATGCATCCTTTTGAATGGTGGGCCAGTAATATCCCTGCCGAATGATCTTGTAAGCTAAGGATCTTCCTCCGAGGTGGTTTCCACAGATGCCTTCATGGACTTCTCTGAGGGCGTAGTCGGCATCCGTCGGCCCCAAGCATTTTAATAGCGGCTGTGAGAATGACCAATTATACAGGATGCCATCAAGGATGACGTACTTAGAGGCCATCAAGCGCACCCACTTGGCCTCTGCCGGATCTCCCGGAAGAGTTCCCTTAGCCAGGAAAGTAAGGATCGGATCCATCCAAGAAGTTTCACATTCCACCTGGTGGACCTCGGTCGGCTCTTCCATAATACTGGGGTGTTGCAGATGCTTCACAAAGGTTCGGTCAGAAGTCCCACTGGAGGCCATAGCCAACCTTGATAAAACGTCTGCCTGAGAGTTCTGCGGACGAGGTATATGGATGATTTTGAAAAATCTAAACTGAGAAATGATGTTTTGTACCTTGTTTAAGTATTTTGCTAGGGTTGGATCCCTCGCTTCAAACTTTCCTTTTACTTGGTTAACCACCAGTTGGGAGTCGAAGAAGACTCTGAGTCGATCGATGCCCAGTTCGTTGGCGATTCGTAGCCCCGCAAGGAGGGCTTCGTACTCTGCCTGATTGTTCGACACCTGAAATAAAAAAAGAAATGCACATTCCAGGTTTTCCCTATCCGGGTCGGCCAGGATCGGTCCGGCCCCACAGCCTGCCAGGTTGGATGCTTCGTCCACATGGAGGGTCCAGGCTGGTTTGGCTTCATAGATGGCATCGGCTTCAGGTACTTAAGCCATTCGAGGAGGCATTTCCTATATCCATGTACACTCTACAATGAAGTCAGCATTTACCTGGGCCTTCAAGGCGGATCGTGGCTGGAAAGAGATGTCGAATTTGCCAAGCTTGATAGCCCACTTGGCAAGCCGACCGGATGTATCCGGGATTCGAAGGATTGCTTTGAGGGGTTGGTCGGTCATCACCATAATCGAATGTGCCTGGAAATAAGGTCGGAGCCGTTTAGCAGACGTGACCAAAGAATATATTAGCTTTTGCATGTTAGGGTATCTTGTTTCGGCATCATGGAGGACCTTGATGATATAATAGATGGGCTTCTGTTCTCTGTCCTCTCTGACTCTCAAGAGGATGGCATCAATTGCTTCATCTGATGTCGAAAGATAGAGGTATAAAGGCTCCCCCTCTGTCGCCTTGGCTAGCAATGGACGGTCCTTCAAGTACTCCTTCAATATTTCGAAAGCTGACGGACACTCGTCAATCCAAACAAAACCCTCCGACCGGTGCAGGGTCTTGAAGAATGGCAGGGACTTCTCAGCCGAACGAGAAACAAAATGGCTAAGAGAGGCAATTCGGCCGGTGAGCTCTTGCACTTGCTTCTTGTTGGTCGGATGCGCCATCTCAGTGACAGCCTTTATCTTGTCGGGACTCACTTCGATTCCTCTTTGTGTGACCAAAAATCCAAGGAACTTGCCAGAGGTTACCCCAAAAGTACACTTCGTGGGGTTCAGCTTCATTCGATGGTGCCTAAGTGCATCGAAGGATTCCTGCAAGTCCCTAATGTGGTCGGCCTTATGGAGACTCTTCACTATCATATCATCCACATAAGCCTCTATGTTCCTGCCCAGCTGACCTTCGAACACTCGGTTGATCAGCCTCTGAAAAGTGGCACCAGCATTCTTCAAGCCGAAGGGCATCATTCGATAACAGTATAGACCGTTGTCGGTGACAAAGACGGTCTTCTCCTCATCCTCCGGATGCATCTTTATCTAGTTGTAGCCAGAGAAGGCATCCATAAAGCTGAGAAGTTGGTGGCCAGCCATGGCATCCACCAGCTGATCTATCTTGGGTACCGGGAAGCTATCCTTCGGACAAGCCTTGTTGAGGTTAGTGTAATCTACACATATCCTTCACTTCCCATTGGCCTTCTTCACCATTACCATATTGGCTAGCCACTCAGGGTAGTAGACTTCCCTGATGAAGCCGGCATCACGGAGCTTCTTCACTTTCTCATCGATGGCTTTCTGCCTTTCGGTAGCAAAACTTCTCTTCTTCTGTCGGACAGGTCGGTAGGTCGGATCCACCTTGCGCTGGTGAGTGATGACCTCCGACGGTATTCCGGGCATATTCGACGTCGACCAAGCAAAGATGTCGGCGTTACTCCTAAGGAAGCCGATCAGTTCTGACTTAAGGTCTTCACTGAGGGAACTTCCAATCTGAAGGACTTTGGTGGGATCATCCTCTCGAAGGGGAACAAACATAATCCTTTCTCCTGGCTAACCGAGGCCATCGGCCTCAGCTCTCGGGTCAAGTTGCTCCAAAGTGGGATGGCCTTCTAACTGTTGGTTCATAATGGTTAGACATTGCCTGGCCATCCAACGGTCTCCCCTCATCACTACGACCCCGCTCCTGGTCAAAAATTTTTCCAATAGATGATAAGTGGACACGATGGCTCTGAATTTGTTGAGGGCCGGTCGGCCCAGGATGGCATTATAAGGTGAGGTCGTCTGAATGACCATAAAACTGATGGGGAAGGTTTTCTGGAAAGGCTCCGTCCTGATAGTCACAGGGAGAACTATCTCCCCTTCCACTCTGACGGAGTTACCCCCAAAGCCTATCAGCGGTGTGGGGGATTCCTGCAGCATGGACCTAGATAGATTCATTCTCACAAAAGCATCGTACAGCAATACCTCTGTTGGGCTTCCATTATCTATAAGTATTCTCCTTACATCGCAATTAGCAATCACCGCCGACACAACTACAGGATCGTTCTCAAAAATATAAGTCTCCAGAAGATCTTCATCAAAGAAGGTGATGGCATTGGAGCCCCGGGACCTTTTCGCAATATCGGTCCCGTCCTCATAGCTTCTTCCATATCACTGATGCAGCATGCCGACATCCCCACCAGTCGGCCTCTGATTGGGGAGCTCTATCTCCTCTGGAGGGTTTCGGGCATTTGATGCTTCAGCCCGGTCCTGATGGGGTCAGACATACTTGCACAGGTATCCCCTCCGGATGAGGTCTTCAATGGTGTCTTTCAGTTGTAGGCACTCTTCAGTACTGTGCCCATGATCCCTATGGAACTGACAGAATTTATCTTTATTCCTTAGGGAAGGAGGACCCCTCATCGGTCGAGGCCTTTACAGAAAGGTCTCGTTCTCGATCTCTATGAGGATCTTCTCTCTTGGTAGGGACAGAGGCGCATAAGTCTCGAACGTTCGAAGAAGTCCCTCGGCTTCGGACTTTGGCGTTGGGCCGACCGTCGACTATCACTCAGAGGTCGGACTTCAGGAGCCTTATCGCTCCGCCTCTTGGAGGTTGGCCTTTACTCAGCTTGACATCGGCCGGTAGCTAGTTCTTCCGCCAGAGCGTACTTCTGCGCTCTGTCCAGGAGTTTGCTGTAGCTTGTCGGATGTTTCTTGTCCAGCAAGAAGGTTAGCTTAGATGAGCGGAGTCCTCGCTTGAAGACTGACATGGCCACAGCTTCATTTAAGTCTGGGACTTCCATGGTCACTGAGTTGAAACAGGCCATGAAATCCCAAAGGGTCTTTCCCTCCTTTTGCAGCACGATGAAGAGGCAGTCGGTATTCTTCGGGATTCAGCTGCAAGTCCTGAAATAGGAAAGGAAAAGTGATTCGAGTTGAGAAAAAGAATGGATCGTACCTGGCCGGATGGCGGAGAACCACATCCGGGCAGTCTTCTTAAGGGTAGCAGGGAAGGCAATGCAATGGGGAGTGTTAGAGGTGCCTTGTACCATTATATGGGCTTTGTACGTGCCCAGATGGTCCATCGGATCGGTGGTACCGTTGTAAGGGTCCACTTGTGGAATCTTGAAATGGCGGGGAATCATCTCCGCCAGAATCTTGTCTGAAAATGGGGGACAAGAGTCGTATACCTGTCCCCCTTCGACCTTCTGCTAGAGGGTGATTTCGGCAATGCGCTCCTCCATGTGCCTGATCTTGCTGGCATAGTCCTTCGGCGGCTCGACAGTAGGCCGACTGCCGACCGGGATAGATTCGGCGTAGGAAAGTGAAGCCGACCTCGCCCTTTTGCCATTGGTGCGGTCGCCCAACAACCTCCGGGGCTTCATGACGATGCGAGAATAATGCTGGGGAACCTTCAACCATCGGCTTCCTTCAGCGGCAGTTGGAGGATTGGTGCAGGAAATAGCTGGTAGTTGCTGATGGTTGTCGGCTGCTTCTTGGAAATGCTGAACTATGGTTGTAAGCATTTCAATGTGATTCACCAAAGTTAGGAGCTGCTACAACCCCAGTGTGATGGTAGGTTCTACGGTAGTGGTGGCGGTGGCGGCGACATCATTTTCCATGGGAGGTTCCTCAGACCTGGGGGGGAAATACCTCTTCTGGCAGTGGCATTTGGAGCTCTTCCCTTAGCCATTTTGTTGCCGGGATGATGGATTCCTCCTTTTAGAAGAAAAAGTTGTGCCCCTTCCTCTAGCACCAATCTGTTGCAGCGTCAACTCCTGGATCGGGGACCGGGGGTGGCTGGATGTGCTGGAGCACTCCTCTCCCGGAAGAACCTGCAACAAAGTCCCCAAGGGCACCAGTGGTGTTCTGGCATGGGACCCTCCAATGCCTATGTTAGCAAGAGGTTGAAGGGAACAGAATGGAGGAATCAATGGATGAATAGCATATGGAGAGGGAAGAGTTCTTCTACCTTTGAACGGGGTCCCGGTGGTACCTTATATGGGCGTAGAACAGTCCAAAATCTGTTAGGAAAGAGGCTAAGAAAGACCGATCTATCCCTGGGAGAATCTAGAGAGTGGCCACGTGGTGCACAGATACGGTGATATCATGAAAGTAGTGGAGCAGGGCTGTTGGGATAGTTGGATCCCGTAGTAACAAAAAGATGCTTCTGGAATTCCCTGGATGCCAAGGTTCGCCTGTCGGACGTCGGTCGTGGGAAAGCCGGTCGGTTGGACTAGAGGCCAACCCTCCGAAGTAGAGCGACGGGCCGGACCCCAGTAGGAGAGTGATGCGGAGGCAAGGGGGTTAGGGCTAGGGATGCTGGGATGGATGCTAATGATGCAAGGAATTTTTTTTTTTTGTTTTAGGGTTGATGATTTTTTTTTTTTTGTTATGTTTCTTGTTGTTCTTCTTTGTTGTTTAGGGTTTCGATTCCCGATCACAAGCAAAGATAAGAAATATGAAGAGCAGTAAGGGAAGCTTACGCTAGCAGTTCAAAACCCTAAAAGTAAGAACGAGAACAGGACCCCGGGATTTAGAAACCTCGGTAGGACTAGCTCGACCTACAATATCTACTTAGAAGATATAGAGAAGGAAAACCTCAAACTTCTGAAGCGCCCGGTGCAGAGATCGCTCAACTCGGAGGATGCAGCCTGGATGCCCAAGCAGTCAAACCCATGGGAGCTTTGGCTTTGGGTCTGGAGGTCGCGATGGCAAAGCTATCTGTCTCCAATGCTCGAGATGCCAGGGAGGACCTGTAGGCAAATAAAAGAGAGGTTAGTGGAATGTGGAGATGTACGGAAAGGAATTGAACTGGAGTTGGGAAGGGGCTTCGAGCCCGGTGTCCGACTGGATTTCGAAGTCGAAGTTGGAGATAACTTGGGGCCTCGCACCTCGCGACATCCCGGAGGACGAAGGAATGTAGCCTCCACCACGCGACATCCTGGAGGACGAAGGATTCGCACCGCCCTGGGGCGACGGACAGGTGGCCTTGCACCACTCGATGCCCCTGGGGTTGAAGGAAATTCCACTTGAACCTAGCCTAAGAGACAAGGGTTGGAGGGTGGAAGAAACTCAAACTCAATCACTCAAATTTTCATTCATTCATTCATTCATTCATTCAATAATCCTTTACATTGGAGGGGGTTGGGTCCTTTAAATAGGCACCCAAGCCCTATTTTGAAATTCAAACGCAAGAATACAAAATTTCTTCTTCTTTTTCTTGAATGGGCATGGCATGAAGCAAGGCTAGGAGGAGGGATCATGGCACCTTGAAGTTGGAAAGAATCTTCATTATTTTGGAAAAAGACATGAAGAGGGGCTTGTAGCATGGCTTATGTTCTTCTTCCTTCCTTTGTTGCACACCCTTTCTTTGGTATAAGGCTTGACATGGGGAGTGTTAGGTGGAGGCGCCCAAGGATCTTGTCTCTCCCTTCCAAAGAGGTTGAAGCAATTTGGGAAGAAGACTTGATTGGAGGGCTTGAAGCAAGGGATTTGAATTCCCCACTTCAACTCCCATTGACTTCCACCTTGGCCGACCACCCTTGCATGGCAATGAGCTTGATAAGGGGAGGGGAAATGGACTCGATTTATGACTCGACTTAGTACTGGACTCAATTTGACCTAATTGGTCAAGGTACAGACTTAATTCAAAGCAAAAGACAATTACAAATTTGAGGCTTGAAGCCTTGTTACAAGACATAAAGAAGTGGAACTCTAATTTGAGATCCACAGAGGGTTGAGGAGCCTCTGTCGGATCCTGGTGCCCACACCAGAGAGGGTCATTTAGACCTCAGCTCCAGTGGATCAGACTGTTGAAGGAGAACGATGGGCCGGATGCCAGTAGGAGAGGGTTGTTCGGACCTTAGATCCAGTGGGTTGGACTGCTGAAGGAGAATGACGGGTCAGACCCCAGTGGGAGAGGGTCATTCGGACCTCAGCTCCGGTGGGTCGGACTGCTGAAGGAGAACGACGGGCCGGACCCCAGTAGGAGAGGGTCATTCGGACCTCAGCTCCGGTGGGTCGAACCGCTGAAGGAGTACCATCGGAGCTCTGAAGGGGTGGCCCGGTCGGACCGCAAGAATGGGCAGGCTCTGCTTGAGGGTGAGCCGTCAGGGTACAACAATAACTAATTTTGGTCAAAGCCTGGTCAAACCCTTTCTAGCCCAACTAGGTTTCTTATTAGATTTTTCTATGCTAATTATTTGAATAAATTCATGAAAAGTTAATGCCAAATATGTTTTCATGCACTCCCTTCTTTTTTTTCTAATTTGGATTAATTTAAGATGAGTTTTAAATTTAAATGAGAGGAGTTTGACTGAGAATCAAATCTTTGCCTTATCCTAACTCTACTTAGTCTTAAACTCTCAAAAATTATCTATTTTTGTTACCAATTTTTTTAATGAATTATCCATGAAAAAATTAGTTTTTTTTTATTATCCCTCATTTTCATTTAGATTAGGATTGGTTTGAATTAAATTTAGATTGATTTGAATTTAATTGGAGGAGTTTTATTTGAAATAGAACATCCAGTACTATTCAAATAGCATGACTTTATCCTAATCTAATCCTTCCTCTAATTATTGAAATTTTACTTCAGATTTTTGTCATATATACATCATTAAGATAAAAATTATCATAAAAAAACTGAAGTAAAATTACCATGAAAATAAGAAAAAAAGGAGGCATGAATTCTGGATGGGTGTGAGAGACCTTCTTGGGTGCTAGGGTTGAAGGAAGAAGAAAAAGAAGGAAAAAATAGTAGAAAGAGGTTTTTTATTTTTGGTTTTCTTCCTCTTAGATCTAGACCTCTTCACCCTCTTCTTGGATTTTTTGGAATGCTCAAAAAAGTCCAAGAAATAATTTATTTTCAATTATCCAGTGGCCTTTATATGGATCTAGCAGTCCAGGAAGTTGATCGCATCAAAGCTTCATGTGGACTATTTGTAGAGGCTGGATAGCCTGTGCAATTGCAAAGTGACGTAGAGAGCCCTTATGACATGCCATTAGCAATGGTAATCATTAATCCATGATAAGGTATGAAATATGATTTCATATTGTTTGTAGATTTGATCTACTACCTGCATTAGGTAGATCAATATATCCTAATTTTTTTTTCTACTATATATCATATTATAATCTTGATTAGGATTTACTATAATTATTTTAAATGTATATTTTCTATTTAAACTAGTTTTAAAATAGATGTTCTTCCACTATGAGTTATTAAAAAAATCAATGCACGAAATTCTAGGTATTTTTTTCAACAATTGGGTTACAACCTTTTGTGATCTATTGCGAAGAAGTATCCTAATAGCTCTTTAGGATACAGGACATTAGTAACCTAATCTCTAACTCATCCACCTACATCTCATATAAGTATGATAAAATGATTTAAAGTAAACTCAATTAAATAGGTTAGTTGAGTTATGTAATCAAATTCTTTAAAGATAAATTGGTGATTCTCATAATAGATTGAACCATATCCAATAAGATTCAATTTCTCTGCTCAGACATCTCATTCAACTCAAGATGTAAGAGGAGTCCATTATGAGATTATGCTGAACAATTTGAGATAATTATGGAAGTCTCCTCTAAGTTATTTACTTCCTCGATCTAATTGAAGAATCTTAAGAAGCTTTTCCTAGCCTGCACATTGAATGTGCTATACATATTAATATGCACCCAGACTTGCATATCATCTCATAGAATCTCTCAGATCTAATGGCATTAACTTATAGCTCAATAGATGCATTATATGCATGTAGAGACTAATATTTAAAAATCATCTAAATCCAATTCATTTCCAAAATAATTGGATATGTGATTTCATGCTAAGTGAAATATGAGCAGCTCAGTAGATGCTCATAGCAAGTAATAGGAGACTATTACTTCAAGGATTCTAGGTACATGGATAATTTCTATGGTCATTGAGCTTGAATTGGAAATACCTTTCCATTATCAATATCTATCTTCTTGAAAGATCCCAATCTCTTGCTTCTTCATAGGCCTCTTCCTCCAAGTAGACTATCTTTTGAAGAGAAAATCTACGCAGCATCAAGAAGCATGTTTATTGAACCTTTCAATGTCCCTTTATTAGTCACCAATTTATTAACCAATTATCTTAGTCTTATTCAAATGGAGTTTTCAATAAACTATCCATATGAGTTAGACAAGATGGCTAGATCAAATCTATTTGCAATCCTTATGCATCAACATGCCCGAGCTATTCAAGCTTCTGAACCTTAATCGTTGTCAAACAATGATCATAGATTGATTACAGTTAGGTCAGTCAAAATGGCTTTGTAAAAAAGGATAATCCTAGTCTATTACTGTACATAACCTATCTAATTAATTTTTCAAATAGAGCTGGTCATTATAATAGGTTTAGATTAATCAATTTATCTAAGAATTAAGAGAGTTGGAAGCTGACTTTAGTCCATAAAGAGTAAAGATTCAAGTTAGATGATTATATTTAATTTTAAATTTATTCTAGAGACTTTAGAATCTAATTTAAGCTTCCATTATTTTCATGGATCTCTTATATTCTTTAGTGGAGATGCAAAAATTCCTATGCAACTAGGATCCCTAGTGGATACTGTGGTCCCACTATTTTTGTGCACCTCATGAAACAGTTATTAGTAACACATAACTAATGAGTGGACAACTCTTGTCCAATACTTCTTAAGCATGTTACAGTGACTCTGTTTCTAAATTATGTGGACTTACCTAATAGTTATTATCCATACTTCCTAGTTATGTCAAACCCATAGTTCAATAAAAAATGAAGTAGTTATTGGATCCTTCACCAAATAATTATTGGAACCAACCCCATCTTTACATTACAACATCTCATGTTAATAGAGTGATTTCATCTTCCTGATGCAACTGAACTACTTATCCAGCCAAGAACAATCAACACCCGAGACATATCCATAGCTCTATAATGGTGGAAGACCTATGATTTAATATTTATGAGAAGATATGGATTTAGGTCTCTAATTAATTAGTCAGCACCATCTCATGTCTAACTAATCTTTTAACTAAACTAATTTAGATCAACTTAATTTAAAAATCCTTTTGCAGTTCTATTTCATGAGTCAAATCACAATGGTAGCCTACACATCATAAGAGAATCCCATTGAATGGGAAGAGAGAGCCTATAAACCCTACTTTCTTTTATAATCAGATGGCAATGCTAATGCAATCAATCCAACTATTAAGCTAAAGGATCATGTCATATATAAAATAAGGTTTAAGTCAATACATCTTATATCTGATTAACCTTATTCGGGTTAACATATCTAACATCTAATTAACTTGGTTTGGATCAACATATCTAATATCTGACTAAGTTGGTTTGGGTCAACATATTTAATATTTGACATCCCTAAATTATGTCAGCACATCTCATATCTGACTAGTTTAGATCCACACATTTTATGTTTAAGTGACCTTCTTAAGGTCACATCTTAATTAATCAACACAATCTCATATTTAACTAATCAAGATGGCATGGGTGAACTCAAATAATAAACAACCTTATGCAAAACATAATCAACCAAATTAGCTAGATAAGTGAGATAAATGAGAGGATTCCACTATTTAACCTCTTTCCTCAACACCAATCAAGTTGGCCAGGTAAAAGTTAGCTCCAATTAAAAACCATGATTGATTTCTTGGACACCGATTGGTTTACCAATCTTGAATTAGTTAGCTTAAATGATTCAAGCTCAACCACTAAGCCAAATCAAGTTTCTAGGTCAATCGATTGATGTCAATTATATTGGCCAGCTCAGGTCACTGACAGCGTCTTGAGAACTCTTAACCTAATGTTCATCAACTCTTGATTTTAGTAGATCAAAAGTTCAATCAATTGGATTTGATCTACTTGAAAACTAGATGCAATCCAATTGCATGACCTAATCGATTCAGCCAATGCCCATCCCTCATATTTTATGCTTTGGATTTAGACATTAAATTCTCAATTTCATATCTATTAACCTTAATTTTAGGTTTCAAATAATTAATTTAATTCTTGAAAACCATTTTCAAAACATGTTAATCTTGTGGTAGGACAACCTTATACTATAAAGGGTTAACCATATAATAGAACAACCTTGTGTTAGTATAAAATTGAACCTAACCAATTTTAATTTTAAACCTTTAATTAGGTGCATTATGAATATGAGAGTTTAGTCTAGATATCAAAACCAATTTCTAATCTAAACAATTAGGTTTAATCATCTCATAAAAAATCCATAGATATAAAAATTTCAAATCTTGAAACTTTAGTACTAATGCATTCAAAAAGTCATAACATTAAATCTAATAACTATTTTTAAGATCTATAAAATGCATATGAACCATGATTTCTTGATCTAAATTTTAGATCTAAAAATTAAATTTTTTGGATCTAATTTTTAGACCAATCTAACTAAAATTTTAGATCTAGTATAGATCTAGATTGCAAAAATTTTAGATCTGAAATTTTAGTTTTCAATCAAAATTTTGAATCTAAATTTTTAGATCTAAAATTCTTAATTTCAGATTTAAAACTCCTTTTAAGATCTAAATTCTCAAATCTAAAAATTCAATACATGTTCATGAAGTGTGGCTCTGAAATCGCTTGAAGGAACCGTTTGACAATTCTAAGATTGCATGCAGGTTTTTCAAAAAATTTTAATTGATTAAAATTAATATATATAGGAATAAAAACCTTCTCTAAGCATGCATAATAGGAACCAGTTATGAACATATAATAAATATATCCCCAAAAAACCCAAAAGTATTAAATCCACTTACCTATTTCACTACTCTATCTTCATCATATTGGATCTGAGAAAAACTCCAGGGTTCCGCTAGAATAATGCATGTGCCGGGTCTTTGTTGGTAAACATACTAAGATAACCTAATTAAAATTCTAAGGCGACCAGAGTGCTAGCACCTTATAGGCGTTGCTTTGATAGTTGAATCGAATCTCCTTTTTTCTTACTTTTTTTTTCTCTACATTAAAGATCTTGAAAGAAGAATGATCTCTTCTCAAGAAATCAAAAAGAATTTTTTTTTTTAATTTTCTCACTTAAACTCTTTATGCAAGATCAAGAATAGGAGGATGGAGGGTGATGAACAATCCCTCATTATTTTTCTTGTGTTCAGTGGGATAGCTAGAAGAAGGATGGGATAGTTCTATTTTTATTAAGATCTCATCTCATGTTAACTTTAAGAAAAAATCCCTCAAGCCACTTTATCTTTTACACCTGCAATCCTTCTTTTCTCACGCCAAATGTCTCTCCCTAGAGGAGTCTCTCCTTGACTAAACTTAGGACAAGGTTTTTAATCAAATTAAAATACCTAAACTACATAAGGATAAGGAATAAAATCAAGGGAGAGAATCCATATGGTGCCAGCTTCTTTTGTCACCCATAATTCCTCCACACTATTCCTGTTTTCATGTGAAGCAAAAAAAAAAGGGTGAAGTCTTCTTTCTTCATGCCCAAGAGGAGAGAGAGAGATTAAGACATGGGGAGAGAAAGAGAATAATTAGTTAGTTAATTAGAAATTATCTCAACTATTAAATTCTTGTCCTAATCATTTTAGGATTCTAACTAACCTAACTAATCCTATTAGATTTAGGTTTAAATTCATAACTTATTAAAAATTAGTTAGGCGAACTAACTAACTAATTCTAACCAACTAGAAAACTAACTAACCTAATTTTTAATCAATTAGGTTTAGATTTAAATCTATAACTTATTAAGAATTAGATCCTAATCTAATTAGGATCACTAAATTCAAATAGAATAGATTAAACCTAACTGAATTAAGTCATATTTAATTCATCTAGGATTAGACAATCAATTAGATCAAACTAAATTAGCTCATAATAATTGTAATTAGGTTAGTCCAAACCTAATTAGTTAGGTCATCATCCAAACTCAACTATATCAAAATCCAATTCAATTTATATCGAGACTAATCATCTAATTAAATTATAACTTTTGTAATAAAGTCCTTCTTGCTAAAATTAGAAAGTGCCAAAATTAGTAGATATCAAAAATAGTAGATTCTAAATTTATAGCCCTTATAAATTTAAAATTTCTAAAAATATAACTTTTACTTATTTTGATTTAACTACATAATTAGGTAAAACTCCTATTATGTGTGACCCCTCAGGTTCAATTTTGTCTGGTAGTGAAACACATCATGGTCTCTATCATAGTATCATCGAACTCTTTTGATGGACCAAAATAATTTCAGCTTGTCACATCAAAGATTGTTGATCCAAAATAATCCTAGTAGGTTCTCATAATCTACCAATAACATATAGTAGCAAGTAGTGGCAACCCAGCATAATAGAAGAAAGAACCCTTAAGTGTAGTTGCCATGTTATTGAGTTCTTTTATCAAGAGTTCCAATAGGATGCAAGTTATAGAGTTTCATCAAATTCTAAGCATCTATCATATGTTTGATTCAGTCAACTCAAGTCTAAATTATGAAAACTCATGGAAATTCTTTTCCATCATTCATATTACCATGGCCATGATCTTAGGAACTTAGCTTTTTAAATCGTATAGGACTACATCTTAACTACTAAATCAATAGATCTCTTATAAGTGCATTGCCACTCCTATAGTGAACCTACTATAACTAACAAACACTGCAAGGATTTGAATGACTAGGACCAATATTTTGTATTATCAAACTATAGCAACTCTACTATAAGTGACTAAGGTACCACAAGTCAAAGAACTACTTATACAACTATAGTATCAAGAAAGTTATCGATGAGTAAGTAGACATCTATGTAACTCTCATGTTAGTCACACTCAGTACCATCGTTCTCTAACGACCACCTACACTCTCACTTCAATATTTTCATACTATAGTCTCAAGACTTGTCTATCCTAAAAGGGAAGCGATTTATGCATTGATCAAATCAGATCAATCACTATCCTTGTAATATTCAACGATCGGGAGTATTTAGGAATTAATCTATAATGACACATGTCTCAAATTTTCAACTCTTAAGAATATGTATCATTGTCCATTAATTCCTTGGATGATACATGGACATATCTTAAACATGTATGGATAAAATTATCCAAATTAAAATTTATTATATATAATTTTATATTCTAGAAATAAAATGTGTCGCTAGATTGGCTTCTAAGGCATACATCTAACATATTATGATTCTAATTTTACAAGTCATATGGATAATATAAAATCTATTTTTAGATGATTGGAGGGACTATTACTTTAAAAAAGTATGAAGTAGACTCTTGTGGCATCATTAACTATTTAGGTGGAGTTTGTAGTATGTTACAAAATCACAACTCATGATATTTGGTTGAGAAACTCTATCTTGAAGTTTATGATTATTGATTATGTTGCCCAGTAAGCAACCCAAGAGGGGGGGTGAATTGGGTCTCTAAAAATTTAAAGCAAAGCTTAATATCACAAGCTACAAACTTTACGAAACAAGATATGCAATTCAATTGAACAAGGTACTATGATTTGAATGCAATGCTCTAAAATAATAGTGCAGCAGAAATTAAAAGCAATGAACAAAAATATAAAGAGCAAGGAGGGAGAGATCAAGCAATCACAAATACCACAAGCTATAATGGTTCGGTGCCAACAATGCACCTACATCCACTCTCCAAGATCTCCTTGGAAATTCACTATAATCACAAGATTACAGCCGATTAGTTTTCTAGGCTTACTAATCAAAACCCGACTTATTTTCACAAGGTTCACAAGTCAAACCTCACTTGGTTTTACAGGCTAACCAAGAACCTAATTGGTTTTCACAAGGCTAACAAACAACCTCCCTTGGTTCTCCGGGCTAACCAACAACCTTCCTTGATTTTTCGGGCTAACCAAGAACCTTAGTAGATTTGCGGGCTAACCACCAACCTAATTAATTTTCCAAGGCTTACCAATAACCTCCTTTGGTTTTACAATAGGTTAACCAAGAACCCTTACAAGTATGAATGATCTTCAATGCTCTTATGGCTTTGAATGCTTGGAGGCTTCCTTTAGCTTAAGAGTGGTTGAAACTTGAATGAATATGAGTTATGGCTCTTCTCTCTTCTTTTCTCTTCAAACTCTTAATGGTATTCAATATTCTTTTTGTTTAGATTTGATTTGAACCATATAAATACCCTTCCAAGGCCTTAAAACCGAAATCTAGCTGTTACACTTGAAAAACTAGCCGTTGGGGGCATTTGGGACGAGTTCTGTGTTTGAAAAAACTATCCATTACTGTTGCCAGAACTCCATCACTGTTGCCAGAACTCCGTGTGTCGACATTTCCTTAGTTGAGTCGACACATAAGGTCGACACATGTTCTTCTTGAGTCGGCTCTTAGTTCAAAATGGTCCATTTAGATTCTCTGGAAATCATAGTTGAGTCGACATATTCTCAGTTGAGTCGATACCTTGAGTCGACACCTTGCATCCATGTGTCGACACTTCAATTGTTCCTTCACCTTCTGCAAGTTTTGTGGCTTGAAAGTCTCAAGCGATGTGTTGATCCATGTGTTGACACTTTGAGTCGACACATAAGGTCCATGTGTCGACACTTGATCTGTGCCATTTGAAACTTTGTAGTGTACCAGCCTGAGTTGACATCTCATCTTCATGTGTCGACACTTCATGTCATGTGTCAACACCTTGAGTCAGCACATCTCTGAAAAATCATAAAAGATGCTGATTTTGAGCTGGAACAAGTTTCCATTTGGCTTTCACATCCATTCAACCATCTCTTGAGTGTCCAAGTCTTGTTTTATGCAATCTTATCATTCAAACTTGGTTCTTTAACATAATTAGGCTTCTTCAAGTTTTGTGAGCATCCTTTCAATGAAAACATACTTAAAGCAAATCATTAGTACTCAATTTATACTTAACTGTTTTGCTTATCATCAAAATCAATTAGTGGAGTCAACAATCTTCCCATTTTTGATGATGACAAAAGCCTTAAGTATAAATTGCTTTACAAGTAAAGCTTTAAGAGAATTTAACAAGGTGCATAATATTAAAAGCATTAAGTAAATCAACACTACTTGCACTAAAGATATGATCATTCAAAATGCGAGTAATAGTATTTGAGCTTGTTACAAAGATAAAGAGTATCAAAACTTTGTCAGAACTTTAAGCTTGATATTTATTTAAATGCACTGAGAACATGTATCAGATACTCTATAATGAAAATTCCAGAAATTAACAAGGCTCCCCCTGAATCAATGATTCATATCAACATTTGTAAGAATCTTTTCAAAACATTGAAAGAGGGATTTCAAGAATTAAACTCACTTTGAATTTGAGAATAAAGTAAAGCTCCCCCTTTCTTAAGAAATTTTGTAAATGATTTTCAGGTTTTTCAAAAATACTCAAAATTAAAAGTTACTTCCCCTTTAGTTTTGAGAAGTAAACACATTTATACTTAAATCTTACTAAATTACTCTCCCTTTTTGTTATCATTAAAAAGGTAGGAAAATAAATACAATATATATCATACAGTTTATAAATTTGTTTTCGAAACTACTCACTCTTTTCCTTTAGGAAATACATTCAATAAAGAGTGAAGACATAGAATTATAAGAGCAATTCAAGATATAATATTCAATCTCATCAAACACAAAGATAAGAGGAATCAAAAAGTGTTTCATATATGCCAAGAACTTGTACATCAAGTACAAAACAAAGGTAAAATTACATATAAGTATAAAAGTAAATTATCTAGAAGTACATCAAAATCCTAAACATACAAAATAAGTCATAATCCTCATCCATCGACTCATCAGAAGATGAACCGATCTCGATCGGTCCTATATTAGTGAAAGAATGAGCTCTAGGCCATCGTGATCGAAGATCTCGAAGTCTAGTCCTGGTCGGCTGAGGAGGGGTACGGCGTCCACGTCCTCTACGACGAATATAGGTCCGACCTCTGACTGAAGTAGTAGAAGTAGGAGCTACATCCTTTGCATGAACTGAATTGATCGGATCAATCAACTTAGCAATAGCTGGAGCAGGTGTAGGATCAAAAGTAAGGCCTGAATTGAGATACTGAAAGCCAGGTGTATAAAACCCAAGCTCTTGAGTGACTGATGAAGTATGAAGGGTAGGACTATCAAAAGTAGGTGTAACAGCCGATGATATAGGCATATCAAGAACAACATGTCAGCTATAGAAAGTATCGGTGTATCTACAATAGATGTATCAATAGAGGGTGTCTCAATGATAGGTGTATGAGTGTCAGGAGAATCAACAGTAGGTAAATCAATAACAGGTATATCAATAACAGGACTAAGAATAGGAATAGGAACTGGAACTGGAGTGTGATCAACTGATCTGGGAGGAGAGGATGGATCAGGAATCGGGATGGGTAAGAAGGATGGGTCAACAACAGGGCTCGCAAGCACATCATCCGTCACCTCCGCAACTGGCTCTGACATAAGATCAGCAATATCAAACTGGTCTGAGTCAGTCTCTTCATCTCCATCAATATCTCCAATAACAGTATCTCCATCTCCATCTCCAATAGTAGTCTGAACACCAGTATCAAGATCCATAATGTCAT
The DNA here is from genome assembly GCA_021397845.1 of Areca catechu. Lineage (NCBI taxonomy): Eukaryota > Viridiplantae > Streptophyta > Magnoliopsida > Arecales > Arecaceae > Areca > Areca catechu. The sequence continues at coordinate 15,994,212 of CM038048.1, forward strand.
CAGCTGGTGCAGGAGCAGGTACATGAATAGATGCAAAAGCAGTGTCTATAATAGGAGCACTCGTTGAATATCTGGACAGTGCTGAGAGAATAGCCGAAATGCCATCACTAAGACCAATGTGGCTCTCTCTCATCTCAGCAATAAAAACATCTAGACGCTGCCTCATGATGAATACGTCGATCTTTATGCATCTGACTCTGTCCTCTAAGGTATTCAAAGTACCAGGAGTCTCCGTCTGCACTAACTATGGCTGGGTAGATGTAGAAGGATCAGGCTGAGCTGGCTGTGCTGTCGTCTCAGGCTGTGTCTCACTCGATCCAGCCTCACCTGAAAGAATCCGCTCCTCCTTTGCTGTATCCTCATCAATATCAACTCTATCCTCGGCCTGTCTTGATATCCTCCGTGTCCACTGGCCTCGGACTAAATGATAACCTATGCGATGTAGTGACCTGATGTCATATACATCAGTATGGATCAAAGTACGATAGGGCTCATCTTGGAAGCTGACTCCATACTCTCGAAATAGTACTGTCAATCCTATGCCATACGGTAAGCAGAGCCGCTGGCTAGATGATGCCTTAGCAATCTGATAAACCATCAAAACAGGAAGACAAATCGGTGTGCGCTGAATCAGTGAGACCATCACCAGCAACTCCTGCTCGATCAAAGCGACCGGTCTTCGACAGAAGAATCAGGGTAACTATATGATGTAGCAGTCTCATCTCCGCAGACAACCTCAAAGCTAGAACAGTGGCTCCCTCTAGTAAGATATCGGACTCAAAAATGCACTGGAGACCACTAACTCGGTCCATCAGGCTGTCAATAACTGATCCAGTCATGGGTATATCCCATACTCCGTTTAGAGTCTCTGAAGTGATGGGGATTTCCTGTCCTCTAACCTGTGCAACCCAACCATCTGATCCATAGGCAAGTGATCCGTAGAACTCTTTCATCAACTCGGGATAGTATCTCTCGCTGAGCAAACAAAAAGTAACCAACCCAACATGTCGAATCTACTCTCCTATCCAAAAATGTTGCTGGTCTAAGAAGGAAAAGTCCACTTGATGTCCTCCAACCACTGTCTTGGAGCTCATCCAACTAGAAGGGGCAAACAGGGGTCGTGTAGGCGAATCCAGAGCTCTAGACTCATGTCAGGCCTTCGTTCTTCGCTCTTCTTCATGCTGTGACTGGCGAGGTCGGCGAACGACTTGTTTGTGAGGATCCATTGTCAAGAATCAAAGTTTGGGCAAGGTTTTTGGTGGAAAAAGAGGGTTTCTAGGATTTAGGAGCTGAAACCTAGATAGAAATCCAATAAAAATGGCCATCGAACCTTCAAATCCGAGAAAACGGTGGGTAAAAGCAAGAAAATCACAAGATGAACAGTATGGGTACCTTGAATCAGTGTGTCAGCTCGAAGGAGAATAAAATTTAGGGGAAAAATGATTCGGAAACCCCTTAAATCTTAGTTTGCCATTGGGCTTGTGTTGGCTCATGCATGTGTCGACACATTTTGGTGTCGACTCATGATGTATCGACACATCCACTTAAAATCTAAAAAATCAGGAATTTCATAGATGGATCAAAATCAATTGAGATAACATGTATTTGGAGTCAAATTAACAATGATTAATCATGATTTATCATAAATAAGGTTGAATTGATCTAATTTGAGTCAAATTAAGGTAAAAACTTAATCAAACGGATTGATGATCCCGAGCTCTCTTCTAATCATACAGAATCGATCTTCTAGAAGAGGTTTAGTTAAAATATCAGCTAATTAAAATTTAGTACAGATAAATTCAAGCAAAACATCATTGTTTTCTACATGATCCCTAATAAAATGATGCCTAATTTCAATGTGCTTGCTCTTAGAATGTTGAACAGGATTTTTAGTCAAGCAAATAGCGCTGGTATTATCACATTTAATAGGAGTTCTAGCTAACTTGATTCCAAAGTCTTCAAGTTGTTGCTTAATCTACAAGATTTGAGCACAACAACTTCCTGCTGCAATATACTTAGCTTCAGCTATGGATAGTACAATCGAAGTTTGTTTCTTGCTAAACCATGAGATTAAGTTAATCCTAAGAAATTGGCAAGTTCCACTAGTACTCTTTCTATCTAGTCTACAACCAGCAAAGTCTGCATCAGAATATCCAATCATTCAGCAGATGAATTTCTGTCATACCATAAACTAATACTAATAGTACAGACAGATATCTAATAATGCGCTTAACAGCCATAAGATGTGATTCTTTGGTTCAGACTGATATCTAGCATACATGCAAACACTGAACATAATATCTGGTCTACTAGCAGTCAGATACAGTAAAGAGCCTATCATGCCTCTATATAACTTCTGATATATAGATTTACCATGTTCATCTTTATGAAGTTTACAGGAGGGGCTCATAGGCGTACCTATTGGTTTAGTAGTCTCCATCCCAAACTTTTTGATAATTTCTCTTGTGTACTTAGCTTGGTTGATGAAGATACCATCTGAAGTTTGCTTGATCTGGAGTCCGAGAAAGAAGTTTAGTTCACCCATCATACTTATCTCGAACTCACACTGCATAAGCTTAGCAAACTCTTGACAAACAATTTCATTAGTAGCACCGAAGATAATATCATCAACATATATTTGAACTACCAATAAATCATTATCTTTCTTTTTCAAAAATAGAGTCTTATCAACATTTCCTCTAAAAAATTAATTTTCAATAATAAATTTGCTTAACCTTTCATACCATGCTCTAGGTGCTTGCTTCAATCTATAAAGTGATTTGTGTAATTTGAAAACATAGTCAGGATGTGCATGATTTTCAAATCCAGGTGGTTGTTCAACAAAAACCTTTTCAGATATAAAACTATTTAAGAAAGCACTTTTAACATCCATTTGAAATAACTTGAAATTCATAAAACAAGCAAATGCTAATAGCAGTCTAATTGCTTCAAGTCTAGCAACAGTAGCAAAAGTTTTATCAAAGTCAATCCCTTCCTCCTGATTGTAGCCTTTAGCAACTAGGCTAACTTTATTTCTAATAACAACACCATTTTCATCTAATTTATTTCTAAATACCCATTTAGTGCCAATAATTAAAATATTAGATGGTCTTTCTACAAGTGTCCAAACATTATTTCTATCAAATTGTATTAGTTCCTCTTGCATAGCATTGATCCAATTAGAGTCTTTTTCAGCTTCTTCAAAATATTTAGGTTCTATTTGAGATACAAAAGCAATATAATCGCATTCATTTCTAATAGAAGCTCGAGTTCTTACCCCTTTAGATGGATCATCTAAGATTAATTTCTTAGGATGTCCATGAGCATACCTCCACTCCTTAGGTAGATATTGATGCTTTGAAGTGTCATCTTCTTTCTCATCCTTGTCTTGTTCTTCTTCACTTGGTTGAACTTGATCATTCAGTCTCAGCTTCTGAAGTTTGTCAGCATCTGCATATTCATCAGATGTATCCTCTTTTCTCGAGGACTTGTTAGTATTTTCTTCAAATATCACATGCACTGACTCTTCTACAACCAAAGTTCATTTATTAAATACTCTGTATGCCTTGCTTGATGTAGAGTATCCTAAGAAGATACCTTCATCAAACTTGGCATCAAACTTTCCAAGATGATATTTTCCATTGTTTAAAACAAAACACTTACAACCAAAAACACGAAAATATTTCAAAGTCGATTTTTTTTGGTTCCAAAGTTCATATAGGGTTTTCTTTAAAATAGGACGTATCAAAACTCGATTTAAAACATAATAGGCTATATTAATAGTTTCAACCCGAAAATACCTTGGCAAATTATTTTCACAAAGCATAGTGCGTGCTATTTCTTCTAAAGTACGGTTTTTCCTTTCTACCACCCCATTCTGTTGAGGTATCCTAGGTACAGAAAAATTGTGTTCTATACCTTTTTCATTACAAAAGTTTTCAAAATCTTGATTTTCAAATTCGGTTCCATGATCACTATGAATACAAATGACTGAAATACTTTTCTTATTTGAAACTTTTCTATAAAACTTTACAAATATAGAAAATGATTCATCTTTTTGTGCCAAAAAGAAAACCCAAGTAAATCTCAAAAAATCATCCATAATGACTAATCCATATCTCTTGCCTCCTAGACTTGATGTTCTAGTTGGTCCAAAGAGATCCATATGAAGTAGTTCAAGTGGTCTACTAGTAGTTACAAATTTTTTTGGTTTAAAAGAAGTTTTGACTTGTTTTCCAAATTGACATGTTTGACAAATTCTATCTTTTTCAAAATAAAGTTCAGGTAAATCTCTAATTAAGTTCTTTTTACTAAGTTTTGAAATGAGATACATACTAGCATGCCCTAATCTTCTATGCCATAACCAACTAGTCTCTTCCTTAGTAGAATTCATTGCAACAAGGCATTCTCCATTAGGTAAAGATAGATCATCTAGGTCTACCAAATAAATATTTTCATGCATTTTTTCAATGAATTGTACTTCATTTACATCTGGACTAGTAATCATGCAGTATGATGATTTGAAAACTACTTGAAAACCTTTGTCACAAAACTGACTAATGCTTAAAAGATTATGCTTTAAATCATTTACTAACAGTATATTACTAATACTATTTGAAGGAGTAATGTGAACCTTACCAATACCAATGATTATTCCTTTACCATTGTCACTGAAGGTCAAACTCCCTCCATTCAAAGCTTCAAGAGAAGTGAATTGCTTCACATCTCTAGTCATGTGCCTTGAGCAACCACTGTCAAGATACCAAATTTGTTTGTTTTCCTTGATTGCAAGATACACCTGCAATAAGATCAAGCTTTGTTTTTAGGTATCTAAGCCAACTTGGGTCCTTTAGGGTTAGCATTCAAAATGGTTCCTTTTGGAACCCATATTTTATCAAAAGACATGATTTTTCTAAAATTACATTGATATGATTTATGACCTAATTTTTTGCAAGTAAAATAGGTAATGCTAGATGATGCAGGCATAAAAAGGTTTTTGAAATACTTTTATTATTTTTGTGGTTTATATCCTAAACCTGCCTTATTAAAAACTGCTCTTTGATTGTTTAAAAGCAAATTCAACTTTTCTGAGCTATAAGTAAATTTATCAACAAAAGGTTTGATTTTTTTAAGTTCATTTTTGTACTTATCATTTTCAAGTTCTAAATTCTTGTTATTCTTTAAAAGCTCATTGTTAGAAATAATATTTTTAGGTCTTTTTAAAACTTCATTTTTCATAGCTAAAGCATTATTTTTCTTTTCCAAAACATCTAGTTTAGATTTCAAAGAACTAAGATCATTTAGTAAAGAATTGTTTTCTAAGGAGAAACTATTTGCATGCTTTTTCAATTTCTTATTTTCTGATAAAACTATTTTATAATCATGCGTAAGCTCTTCAAAAGCATTTCTAAGTTCATCGAAAGTAAAATCAATTTCAGAGTCAGAATATACCTCTTCATTATCTTGATGCACCATGAAGTAGAGATTTGCAATTTCAGTCTACTCTTCTTTTGAACTAGAGTCTTCACTGTCACTTCAAGTGGCCATCATTGCTTTCTTCCTTAGTTTCTTTCTTGATTTCTTGAGAAGAGGACAATCAAATTTGTAGTGCCCGGGCTTCTTGCACTCGAAGCAAGTAGGTATTTCCTTCTCCTTTTCCTTTTCTTTCTCTTTCTCTTTTTCTTTACCTTTATCTTTGGATTGATATTTCTTCTTGTAGGAAAACTTCCTCCTCTTCATAAATCTTCTAAACTTTCTTGTAAGGAGGGCTTCTTCACCTTCTTCTTCTTCTTCATTTTTGGACTCATCAATCGAGGATTCTTCTTGAATATTTGATTTAAAAGCGATCCCTTTTTTCTTTTTGTCCATGTCCATTGATTTCTATTTCAAGTTGAGCTCATAAGTCATAAGCGATCCCACTAGTTGCTCAAGAGGTAGCTTGTCCACATCCTTTGCTTCTGGAATTGCGGTCACCTATGGATCCCATGACGTTGGAAGTGGCCTAAGAATTTTATTTACAAGATCAGCATTAGATATGACTTTACCAAGACTTTTTATAGCATTTATAATATTTATAAAACATGTATACATATCAGTAATAGATTCATTTGGTTCCATCCGAAATATCTCATATGTGTGCACTAACATATTGACCTTAGTGTTCTTCACTTGATCGGTACCCTCATGGGTAACTTCAAGTGTGTCCCATATTTCTTTGGCGGACATGCATGTAGATATATTATTAAATTCACTAGGATCTAATGCATAATAAAGGAGATTCATTACCTTAGCATTGATCTCGGATTGTTTAATATCATTTTCATCCCAATCCTCTTCAAGTTTTGGGATGGAAACACCATTAACCAACACTGAAGGAATATGAGGACCCTTATCAACTACTCTCCACAAATTGTAATCTATAGAATGCTTATAAATTCTCATCCTAGTTTTTCAATAAGTATAATTTGCACCATTGAAAAACGGTGGTCTATTTAAGGCTTGTCCCTCAACTATACTAGTACCAATTGGGACTGCCATAGATCTTTACTCAAGGCGGCAAAGCCTATATACTGAGAACAGGGCTCTAATACCACTTATTGCCCAGTAAGCAATCCAAGAGGGGGGGTGAATTGGGTCTCTAAAAATTTAAAGATAAGCTTAATATCACAAGCTACAAATTTTATAAAATAAGATATGCAATTCAATTGAACAAGGTACTATAATTTGAATGCAATGCTCTAAAATAATAGTGCAGCAAAAATTAAAAGCAATGAGCAAAAATATAAAGAGCAAGGAGGGAGAGATCAAGCAATTACAAACACCACAAGCTATAGTGGTTCGGTGCCAACAATGCACCTACATCCACTCCCCAAGATCCCCTTAGAAATTCACTATAATCACAAGATTACAGCCGATTAGTTTTCCGGGCTCACTAATCAAAACCCGACTTGTTTTCACTAGGTTCACAAGTCAAACCTCACTTGGTTTTACGGGCTAACCAAGAACTTAATTGATTTTCACAAGGCTAACCAACAACCTTCCTTGATTTTCCGGGCTAACCAACAACCTCCCTTGGTTTTCCAGGCTAACCAAGAACCTTAGTAGTTTTGCGGGCTAACCACTAACCTAATTGGTTTTTCAAGGCTTACTAATAATCTTCCTTGGTTTTACAATAGGCTAACCAAGAACCCTTACAAGATATGAAGTTTAGAAACAAAGAACCAATGTAAGCTTTCAAAAAAAAAGCAAATAAGTCAATGTAGCTCGATGTAGTGCTGCTTTGCTCTTGTTAAAGCCTTTTGAATGCCCAAGTATGAATGATCTTTAATGCTCTTGATGGCTTTGAATGCTTGGAGGCTTCCTTTAGCTTGAGAGTGGTTGAAACTTGAATGAGTAGGAGTTATGGCTCTTCTCTCTTCTTTTCTTTTCAATTTCTTAATAGTATTCAATGTTCTTTTTGTTTAGATTTGATTTGAACCATATAAATACCCTTCCAAGGTCTTAAAACAGAAGTCTAGCCGTTACACTTGAAAAACTAGCCGTTGGGGGTATTTGAGACGAGTTCTGCATTTGAAAAAACTAGCCATTATTGTTGACAGAACTCCATATGTCAACACTTCTTCAGTTGAGTCGACACTTAAGGTCGACACATGTTCTTCTTGAATCGATACTTAGTTCAAAATGGTCCATTCAGATTCTCTGGAAATCTTAGTTGAGTTGACACATTCTCAGTTGAGTCAATACCTTGAGTCGACACCTTACATCTATGTGTCGACACTTCAACAGTTTCTTCACCTTCTGCAAGTTCTGTGGCTTGAAAGTCTCAGGCGATGTATTGATCAATGTGTTGACACTTTGAGTCGACACATAAGGTCCATGTGTCGACACTTGATCTATGCCATTTGAAACTTTGTAGTATACCGGCCTGAGTCGACACCTCATCTTCATGTATCGACACTTCATGTTATGTGTCGACACCTTGAGTCGACACATCTCTGAAAAATCACAGAAGATGCTGATTTTGAGCTGGAACAAGTTTTCATTTGGCTTTTACATCCATTCAACCATCTCTTGAGTGTCCAAGTCTTGTTTTGTGCAATCTTATCATTCAAACTTGGTTCTTTAACATAATTGGGCTTCTTCAAATTTTGTGAGCATCCTTTCAATGAAAACACACTTAAAGCAAATCATTAGTACTCAATTTATAATTAACTGCTTTGCTTATCATCAAAATTAATTAGTGGAGTCAACAGATTCTATCTCAAAATTATTTAAGATTTTTTATAATAATAGTGCATCTATATTCTTTTAAAAGTAATAATAAATATTTCTAGTACTTCTATTCATATAGAGATTAAAATATGTATCAGTCAGAGATTTAGGTTGAAATGAAGATATTATAATTGAGCATATAAAGACTAATACAATGCTAATAGATCCATTGACCAAATTATTAAATTCGATCTATTTTATGTATTTGGTTAGTAAGAGCACTATTTTACGGTATTTTTCTTTACTATTTCTTGATAAAATATAATATTTATATTTGTGCACATACAGTAGTTTGTAACTATTATTTGAGTTGAAAGCCTTAAGCATAAATATATCACTTAAATATAAAGATATTATTGAATAAAAGTATTAAATATAAGGTTTTGTTTAAGAATAACTGTATTGTTGATGTTATAATTGATATCATTGATATCATGGTTCGCCTTGAGATATAAAGAACTTATCTTAGGACATATGATGGAATTATAATATAAAGTAGATTGATAATGAATTTTATATATTTGATCACATGGATATAAAGTTTATTTACACGTACTAGATCACTAGAATCTATATCGGTGAGATTACTAACATTTGTAACCATGAAGAGGTCTTATATCGATAAATGATATGAAGACGGCTAAGATTCAATGTTAGCGATTTTAGCAGACCAGATTTGGACTTAAGATATTACTCATTCAGGACATGTATATATATATATATATGGCCACATCGAAAATCATTTTCAAAAGATCATATAACTATATTTAAATATATTTTTATTTAAAAATTTTACAATAAATAAATAAATAATCAATATTGTCAGAATAGGAGAATGCTGGAAATTCTGATAAGACGAGCTTCCATTAATTATGAATTAATTTTGATTTTGATTTTATTTTGAAATACAGACTAAATTAATTTTTAAATGAATGGTTATGGAGTTCAAAAAATTTTGTGACTATATTATTATTTGAGTTCAATTATCTTTGTTAATGATGTAATAGATTTTGCTATAGACCTAATTTGGTTAATAGAGTCTGTGATGGGTTGATCCACAGATATTGCTAACTGGATTAGGTTCTCGATTCATTCCTATCTATATTTGTATAAATATTAGGATGTACATTTTATTTTATATTTCTAAGAGTGTACAAGAAAGACAATCATATGGTTGTTTTTTTTTTTTTTCTTCTATAGGATAATGCAACGAAGATTATAAATTTTTATACTTTTATAATATACATGATCTAATATTTTATTTTATTTATTATTTTATTTTGATTTTATTTTATACTGTCTAATAGAAATCTAACATTTCAACATCTGGTACAATTTCTAGAAATAAAATGAGAAACTCTACTACAATTCGTATTAAACTTGAACTCTGGCACTCTGATACTTCTGGCTACCCAAAATGAAAAAAAAAAAGAAAAAAAACTCGACGCACCTGTTTATGTGCGGAAGCAAGGAAAATAAAAAAAAAGTCGACACATCTAGTTATGTGCGGAAAAGCGAACTTGGCAAAGGCTTGCCAGCGCACTTTGCACTTGGGTTTGGATTTTTTTTTTTTTTTTTTTTTTTTTTTTTTTTTTTTTTTTGTAGAAGGCCCTTCATCGGCGTGATTAATAAACTCCGAGAATTTCCAATCCCTCGTGACTGACGGCGGTCCATTACCAATCTGATGGCCGACATGGAGGGGAGATTGTGGGACTCATTGGTGACGGGGCCACCGACCGCTGGTTTCACTCGGGTTTGAAAGGTGATAAAAAGACAACATCTTAATCAATGCACTCGGCCTGACAGACTCCCTCCGCACATAAACTCATGCAACAGCCCATATATAAATATAAAAATATCGCCTCTCTCCTCTCCTGCGTGTGCTGCTATTTCTACGGTCTACGCACGTTCGTATACTCACGATCACATGCAAGCACTGCATTTTACTGATTGGTCCACATGTAACTCTCTTATTCTTGTCGTTTTTAACCCTCCATCCATTTCTCTTTATTATTTATAACTGTTTATTGATGATGATAACGATGATATAATGACGACCGGATAAACTGTGTGCAAATAAATTTTTTTTTTTGGCTAGATATATTTGGATGCATGCAAAAAAAAAAAAAAAAAATATTGGATACGTGATATTGTGATAAATTGGTTCAAAAAGAGAATTGCCAATTCAAATACTCAATTGATCCTATTCAGATCGGTCGATCAGATAGATTGACACGTCAACACATCCGATCTCCGACAGAAGAATAGATGAAAAATACGCTTTGGCTAGCAATGATGTACAATTTGAAATCGGCCTTCAGCAAATAGCCGATTGTTAATGTATGCTCCAAAACAAATAATTCCGAAGTAAATGACCGATCCACACAGTTTCGAAGTGGATGGCTGACCTACAGTCGGCCGCTCCGAAGAGTATGACTCTGAAGTAAACGGCTAATCTACAACTAATGAAATAAATGTCGGCCAACACCGAAGAGGATGGTTGATCTACTTTAAACTAAAGCCTTCAAGAACGAACTTGGTTTTTATAACCAACTAATCATATGTCTGACAGCTACGGCTTCAATAAGATCAATGTAACTAATCTCCGACGATAGCTATAATTAGTTGAAGGGAAGTTAGATTGACTAATTTCATAAATCAAGAAGGCTTAACTACTTTCAGTTACAGCAACTCCTATAAAAAACGGTAAGAGGGACCTCCAAAGTAAGTGATTTCAAGCGATGCTAAACCATTACATGCAAGTCTGAGTCCAGTCCATGACTAGCTCACACAATACATACCTAACTCTCCACTCAATTAATCTTATTTTATTTTTTTGAGCTCTCCATTCTATGTCATGAATTTTATTGACTTAGGCATCGAAGTATCCCCCACCGGAGAAAATTCGATCAGGGATTTATTTTGCAGGAACCCAAGGAGGTGATGTTGGCATGAATCCAACAGGGCCTTTGTACATTCAATTTAAAACTTTTCTAAATGCATGACGCAGCGGAACGGAGATAAAACAATTTTATCTAACATGTTAATCTAACTAACACCGGCCCTACACAGATCCTTATGCTTATAGAGTAATACATGTATGAAATCAAGCATGCAGATTATGCGACTCATAGAACCGTTCTATGAATCACATAAAAGGGTGCCGAGGACCATTTCTTCGAACCCATAAGATAAAAGCACAAACCTTTTATGCGCGGTGACGATCACCGTGAGCGGAGTACTCCAAGGATAAATAGCGGCTCTGTGAGCAGTACAAGCATCCTACCCCTGTATGTAGTTCACACTGGGTAGAGGGACTTCTCTTCCTTCCTTCGAGGTGCTAGCCCCTTCGGAAATAATGTTGGTAGCAGCGACTCCTTCAACTCCTTGAAGAGGAACAGAATCCTTCAACTCCTTGAAGAACTATTGCTGTAGTAGTGCTGGACAAAGATCAAGGACCCTCCTAGTTCTCTCTATCCCGAACCTTCAAGAGAAGGTATGCACTCGATAATCCCACCCAATACTTAATCCCCACTCTGAGAATCTCTCTAAGGGATCAAGGAAAAACTTGAACCAAAAGAGAAATTGGTAGAGTTTCCTGATCTTCTTCTTTGTTCTTCAACAAGCAGAAAAAATAGAAAACCAGAAAACCAAATATGAACTTTTCACATTCAGATCTGAAGAGATTAAGTAGAGACTTGAGACCTTTGGGATCTAGGGGAGTTACAAGCCCCTTGGGATTCAACAACCATTGCAATTAAAACCATGAAATGTGCAGCATTAAGTCCCACAACAATTGCAAGCTTAAATGAAGCAGTTTCGGTTTACAGCAGAGTCCATCAGTCAAGTCGACTCGCCTCGGATCGACTCGATTGGTAGTTTGACAACTCCTTGTCAAACAAGTCAGAACAATTCCCAATCATTTCGAAGCCAACAAATCAAGAAAAAACCTCACGGTGTGTGACCCCGTAGGTTCAAACATTAAACCAGTAGCATAGGAATTTTTTCAATACCAGCCAAAGTCGCCATCTAGCAATGACACCCGGCATCCGGATAGGTTGAAGGTTACAGAGCAACAAGAACATGTCGAACATGGAATACCACTGAACTTATTCTTTTGATCTCCTAATGCTTCGGATGGCTTAGGATTAAATTACCCAACCCTGATCAGTCCATCTCAATATGTCTCAAACAAAGAATTCAAGTAACTCCTTACAAGGAATGCCCTGGCCAAGGTCTTTCTCAATTGACGCATATTAAGCATTCAATCCAAACAATTTAGAGAGATCAATCCTATCTTGATCCTACTACTGCTACACAAGTACCTGACTGTTGACTTTAGTCTTGATTTTGATGATTGACAAAATGTTTAAGTATATATGAGTATTAATTATGTTTTAAGTGTATTTCTTAGATCTTAGTACTCATCCATGTTGAATAAAGAAATGCTTGTATTTCAGTTGAGAAAGTCCTTAAATTAATGGAAAATCAAGTATATGGACTTTGGAATTAATATGGAAAGACTTGAAGATGTTAAAGTTTCAATTTGAAGATGATTCAGCAAAGGACAGGCAAGTGTCGACACTTGAAAATGAAGTGTTGACACCTGAGGAACAAGTGTCGATACTTGAAGAGTGAAGTGTCGACTCAAGGCCTAAGACAAACAGAAAACTTCAGAAAGCTCTTTCAGTGAAGTGTCGACACCTGGAGCTGAAGTGTCAACACTTGGAAGTGAAGTGTCGACACCTGGAAACTGAAGTGTCGACACTTGAAACTGAAGTGTCAACATCTGAAGGTGAAGTGTCGACACTTGAACAATAACGGCTAGTTTTCTGGGCTGCAGAACTTCTCCAACTTGCTTCCAAACGGTCATATTTTCCTCCCTAACGGCTATAAACGGTCATTTAAGTGTTGGGAGGCTATATAAACATCAAAAATCAATTGGGAAAGTAATCATTTGGTGAGATTTTTGAATATTCTTCAAGGATTCAAGAGTTGAGTGGTTCAAGCCTTCAAGCTTCCAAGTTTCAAAGAAAGCATCCAAAGTTCACATCCTCAAGCATCAATCAAAGGCTTCATCAACTTGAAGACAAGATCTTCATCAACTTGAAGACAAGATCTTCATCAACTCTCAACGGGCTTCAAAGAGATATTTTCTTTATTTTAGAAAACTTTTATTGTATTCTTTTATACTTGCTCTTACATTGTTTTACTTAAGGTTTTTGGTGAGCCTTGGAAAACCAAAGAGGTTTTTGGTAAGCCTTGAAAACCAAAGTGGTTGTTGGTGAGCCTTGAAACCAACTAGGGTTTTACTTGTAAGCCCGAAGCCAAAACAAGTTGTTTAGGTTCTTGGTTATCCAGTAAAACTAAGGGTGGTTGTTGGTGAGTCTTGAAACCAACTAGGATTTGACTTGTGAGCCCGAAGACAAAATAAGTTGTAAAGGTTATTGGTGAGCCTAAGTTATAAAACCAAACTTAGTGAAATTCCCAAGGGATTCTTGGGGAGTGGATGTAGGTGCTTGGTTGGCACCGAAGCACTATAAATCTTTGTGTTTGTGTGATTGTTCTCCTTATACTTTTATTTATTTATTTTCGCTGCATTTATTTGAAATACACAAGTACTTGAATTGCATTAGCACATACTTGTTTTAGTTCATCTTTTAAATAGTACAAAAGTTTTATAAAATCCAATTCACCCCCCCTCTTGGGTTGCCTATGTGGGCCATCAATTGGTATCAGAGCTCGGTGCTTTGATTGAAAATCTAACGATTTTGAGTTAAAGATTATGGCAACCCTTGTAGGTATTAGTGTTAGACCACCATTTTTCAATGGCATAAATTACACATTTTGGAAAACTCGCATGCGCATCTATATTCAATCTATTAGTTATCTTCTTTGGAAAATTATTGTTAGTGGTCCTCATATTCCTTCTATTTTGGTTAATGGCATTTCCATTCTAAAGCTCGAAGAGGATTGGAATGAATATGACATTAAACAAATTGAACTCAATGCTAAAGCAATGAACTTGCTTTATTGTGCATTGGACTTAAATGAATTTAATAGAGTTTCTACATGTACATCAGCGAAGAAAATATGGGACACACTTGAAGTTACTCATGAGGGTACTCTTCAAGTGAAGAACACTAAAATTAATTTGCTTATACATTCTTTTAAAATTTTTGAAATGATACATTATGAATCTATATCTGATATGTTTTCAAGATTTATGACTATTATTAATAAATTAAAAAGTCTTGGCAAAATCTATACTAATGCTGATTTGGTGAACAAAATTCTTAGATCCTTGCCAAAATCATGGGATCCAAAGGTGACGGCGATCCAAGAAGCTAAAGATGTAGAAACCTTACCTTTGGAGGAGCTTATCGGTTCACTCATGACCTATGAGTTGAACTTATGGCAAAGGATAGTAGAAGCTTATACAAAAAAGAAAATAATAGCTCTCAAGGCCAAAAAGAAATTCAAGGCAATGATGGCAACTTGGAGCGATAGCAAAGATTCAAGTACGGATGATGAAGTTGCCCATCTTTGCTTCATGGCAAATGAGAAAAAGGTATGTGCTAAAAATAATTATGATTTTACCTTTAAAGAATCACATGATGCATCTAATGATCTTGTGCATGAATATATATTGCTAAAAATTGAGCACAAGAAATTAAATAGGCATGTAGATTCATTTTCTCTTGACAACACCAATATTGTAAATAAAAATGATGATTTAAATGCCAAGATTGATATTTTGAAAAATGAAAAGAATAATTTTTCTAAAGAAAAAGAATTTTTAGTAAAAGAAAATGTTATTTTGAAAGATTTATGTGATAATGTTTTTAATGAGAAAAATATTTTGATTGAGGAAAAGAAGCAAAAACTTTTGAAGAATTTCTATATTCCTGCTTCTTTCAGTTTTTCTTATAAATGTGGTTTCAATTCTTATTCTTCTAGATTAAGAAAAGTTTGGGTTGCAAAAGGAACTATAATTACAAATCATAAAGGACCCAAGAAAGTTTGGGTACCAAAAATGTCCACTTAGTTTGTTTTGTAGGAATGTCTTGCAACCCAACATGAAGAAAGGAAGTTCTTGAAAAGAGGTTGTACAAGATAATTTAAAGAAGTGGACAAGCTACATTTTGAACTAAATGGTAAAAGGAAGGACTTTGTATATTGGTAAATTCTAAACATCTCCTTCCAAAATTAAAAATGTAGATTAATTTTTATTGCATCAATTACTTTGAAAAATTGTTTTAAATAGTTAATTAGAATCAAGTTTGGACTTATCATCATTGGCTATGATCATGAACTTTTTGGTGTTGATGAATTTTATGCTATCATGATTAAATTTATGATTGTAAGACCTTCACTTGATTTTGATTAATGTATTTCATGAAAAATACTTTTAAAGATGCATATTTATTTGAAAAATATTTTAATTGATTGATTAGAATCAAGCTTAGACTAATAATCATTTGTTATGATCATGACCATTTTGATGTTGATGGATTTCAAGCTCTCATGGTCAAACTTGTGATTATTAGATCTTCACTTGATTTTGATTAATATAGTTTCTAAATTATTTCAAGTGAAATGCTATGATTTATATATTTTTATTTTTGGCATCTATGCATATCTAGAAATAATTTGGATCAAGTATAGAACTAGTAGTTAAGGGTTACTTTTAAGAAGAAGGTATGCTTATTGACAAACCCTTGCTTTAATAGCTAGACTTGATATCATATTACTTCTAGCATTTGTATGGATATCAAATCATCTTAAAATGAATTTGAAATCATGCTAAAAGTTTTTATGCGATATAAATGCTTTGTATTTTGAAAATCATGAATATCTTGAAAAATTTCAAATCTTGATGCATAAGCTTTCATGTTTTATTCCTGAAATAAATGCATATTTTTAAAGGAGGAATAACATTCAGGGGGAGCATCCAAAGATTTGTTATCATATTTGATGCTTTGAATATCTTGTTGATATCATGCTTTGCTTATATTGCTATGATACTCCTTTTTCTTGTTTTCAAATCTAATTCTTTGAGGGGAGTTACATTCAAATGGTATAATATTCTATTGGTATCAAAATTATTTTTAAAAGAATTCCTAGTAACCGCTTCGGATTGGGTTAGTCACCATGGCCGTCCGGTCATAGAAGATAAGTAGGGCTTAAAGACCCTCTCTTTCCATTCAATGGGCTCTCTTATGACGTGTAGGGGTGCCGCTGTGACCTTATCCCATGAACAAGTAAGGCGAATGGATAATATACATCAAATCATTTCTTGCATGTGCTTACATTCTATGGTATCATGTTCAATTTGTATCATATTCAATTGATATCATAATTATTTGATTTCATGCATTGATTTTGATGACCTACTTGCTATTCTTTCCAACTTCATTCCCACTTTGTATTGCCTTTCACCCTTTTTCATGATGTCAAAAAGGGGGAGAAAATTGTTAAGTATGAAAAGGGAAAGATTGGATAAACATGAAAAATCATTTGAGAAATGAAAGAAAGTACAAAAGGGGGAGAAGAAGGTAAAATGTTTTTATCTAAAGGAAAGAATTAGTAAGAAGCAGAAATTTTGAAAATTTAAAATTTTTTGCATATTTTGAAAAATATTTTTGAAGATTTTTTGGATCATATTTTGAGGGGGAGCTTGGTGCTTATTATTTTGAGGTTACATGTTTATCTTATTGTTAATCTTTTTTAAGCTTACCCTATTCATATACTTAAAGGTTTTATCATCATCAAAAAGGGGGAGATTGTTGACTCTGGTCTTGATTTTGATGATTGACAAAATGTTTAAGTATATATGAGTACTAATTACGTTTTAAGTGTATTTCTCAGATCTTAGTACTCATCCATGTTGAATGAAAAAATGCTTGTATTTCAGTTGAGAAAGTCCTTAAATTAATAGAAAATCAAGTATATGGACTTTGGAATTAATATGGAAGGACTTGAAGATGTTAAAGTTTCAATTTAAAGATGTTTCAGCAATGGCATAGGCAAGTGTCGACACTTGAAAATGAAGTGTCGACACCTGAGGAACAAGTGTCGACACTTGAAGAGTGAAGTGTCGACTCAAGGCCTGAGACAAATAGAAAACTTCAGAAAGATCTTTCAGTGAAGTGTCGACACCTGGAGCTGAAGTGTCGACACCTGAAAACTGAAGTGTCGACACCTGGAAATTGAAGTGTCGACACTTGAAACTGAAGTGTCGACACCTGAAGGTGAAGTGTCGACACTTGAACAGTAATGGCTAGTTTTCTGGGCTGCAGAACTTCTCCAACTTATTTCCAAACGGTCATATTTTTTTTTCTAATGGCTATAAACGGTCATTTAAGTGTTAGGAGGCTATATAAACATCAAAAATTAATTGGGGAAGTAATCCTTTGGTGAGATTTTTGAATATTCTTCAAGTTCAAGAGTTGAGTGGTTCAAGCCTTCAAGCTTCCAAGTTTCAAAGAAAGCATCCAAAGTTCACATCCTCAAGCATCAATCAAAGGCTTCATCAACTTGAAGACAAGATCTTCATCAACTCTCAACGAGCTTCAAAGAGATATTTGCTTTATTTTAGAAAACTTTTATTGTATTCTTTTATACTTGCCCTTACATTGTTTTACTTAAGGTTTTTGGTGAGCCTTGGAAAACCAAAGAGGTTTTTGGTAAGCCTTGAAAACCAAAGTGGTTGTTGGTGAGTCTTGAAACCAACTAGGGTTTTACTTGTAAGCCCGAAGCCAAAATAAGTTGTTTAAGTTCTTGGTTATCCCGTAAAACCAAGGGTGGTTGTTGGTGAGCCTTGAAACCAACTAGGGTTTGACTTGTGAGCCCGAAGACAAAACAAGTTGTAAAGGTTGTTGGTGAGCCTAAGTTATAAAACCAAACTTAGTGGAATTCCCAAGGGGTTCTTGGGAAGTGGATGTAGGTGCTTGGTTGGCACCGAACCACTATAAATCTTTGTGTTTGTATGATTGTTCTCCTTATGCTTTTATTTATTTATTTCCGCTGCATTTATTTGAAATACACAAGCACTTGAATTGCATTAGCACATACTTGCTTTAGTTCATCTTTTAAATAGTACAAAAGTTTTATACAACCCAATTCACCCCCACTCTTAGGTTGCCTACGTGGGCCTTCACTGACTATACCCAGCAATCTTCCATCACCAGATTAGAAATCCAAGTAGTCCAGCATCTAAGCACAGTGAGTTGCTTGCAAGCTGCCATAGTGATCTCAAGTCAGAGGAACAATTCATGTCCACATTCTAATGCAAAACTTCTCTTTGGCAGGAAGAGAATCTCGCATGAGAGTCACGCTTAGTGAAGTGTCAAACACAATACTTGATGTCACGCTAGCATCTCCATGCTATATGGTTAAGAGGACAACCAACAGATATGACATCAACGACCTATTCTCAATACATCATCATTTTGAAACAATGTATCATTTGGTCATGAACCAGTTTATGAACTACACGATGCATCCTCTTTACATCACATACAAGGTAGCTCAAAGGACATCATCACACAGGAGTTTAATTATGAAGATTTCATGTGATGAACAACTAGAATAAACCTTTTATTCAATTCAGTAATTTATATATATATACATGAGTTATACAACCGTCTACAATCTAGATGATTAACTTTGGGACATATAATTCCCAACAACTCCCACCTTGACTAAAGTCAATCGAAACATAATCTAATTCCCATCTTTCATTTGTAATCGTCGAACTCTTGCATTCCAACAGCTTTAGTGAAGGGGTCAGCCAAGTTCTCCTTACCATTGATCTTCAAAAGTTTGATGTCACCTCATTCAATAATTTCCTGAATAAGATGATAGCGATGCAGAATATGCTTGGTACGTTGATATGACTTCGGTTCTTTGGCTTGAGCTATGGCTCCAGTGCTATCACAATACACCGGAATAGGACCATCTAGGGAAGGTGCCACTCCTAACTCGCCTAGGAACTTCTATAACTACATGGCCTCCTTTGCTACTTCCGATACTGCAATATACTCTGCCTCGCAAACAAAATTAGCTATATGCTGCTTGGAACAAAACTAGATACACTCTTACTATCATCACTATCCGACTAAAAACTCGAATCAATATACCCCATAAGTTTTAAGTCAGAATCTCTATAGATAAGCCATTGGTCCTTAGTATTTCTCAAATACTTAAGGATGTTCTTAACAACCTTCCAATGTGCTTCATCTATGTTAGACTGGTATCTGCTCACTACCCCTAGTGAGTATGCAACATTTGGTCTAGTACATAACATGGTGTACATAATAGAATCCACTGTCGAAGTATAAGGAATCCTACTCATACGCTCTCTTTCTTCAGGAGTTGTCGCACAATCCTTCTTGGAAAGAGTAATTCCATGACCTATCGAAAGATAACCTCTTTTAGAGTTTTTCATGCTGAACCGCTTCAGCACAGTGTCTATGTATATAGATTGGGATAGTCCCAAAAGTCTCTTAGATCTATCTTTATAGATCTTCATACCTAGTATGTATGAGGCTTCACCCAAGTCTTTCATAGAGAATTGAAATGAAAGCCAGACTTTTATTCCTTGTAATGTTGGAATGTCATTCCCGACTATGAGAATGCCATTCTGAGAAGCTTGCTTCAGTTCATAAATGGACCTCTGAAGCTTGCACACTTTAGACTTATCTGTGGATGTGAACCCTTCAGGTTGCATCATATACACCTCCTCTTCTAGCTCACTATTTAGGAAAGTTGTTCAGACATCCATTTGCTAGATTTCATAATCTAAATATGCTGCTATAGCAAGTATAATCCGAATGGACTTGAGCATTGCCACGAAGAAAATGTCTTGTCATAGTCAATACCATAACGTTGACGATATCCCTTGGCAACTAGATGGGCTTTATAGGTCTCCACCTGCCCATCTATGCCACGCTTCCTTTTAAAGATCCACTTGCACCCAATGGATTTTCTCCCTTCAAGTGGATCAACTAATGTCCATACATTATTGATTTCTATAGACTCCATTTCGAATTTCATGGCTCCTAGCCATGACTCAAAACCAGACCTTGTTATTGCATCTATATAGGTGATCAGATCTTCATTGTTCTTATTGAGCTTAATAGGATCACCATCTCAGACCAAGAAATCATAGTATCTGTCCAGTTGACATGGTACTCTACCAGATCTCCTTAATGGTTGCACTATGGGCTTTGGATTTGATCTAATCAAATCCGGTTCTATAGTGGCCTTGGAGTGAGAAGGTTTTTCTATCTGTTGAACTTCCCTAAATTCAACCTCAGTGACTTGAGTGCCTTCACCAAGGTACTTCCTTTCTAAAAGGGTTGTCCTAAAATTGATGAACAACTTTTGTTCCTCAAGAAGATAGAAATAATACCCTTTGGATTCTTTGGGATATCAAACAAAAAGATACTTATCAGACTTGGGCCCTAGCTTATCTGTTTCCAGATGCTTGACATAACCGGACACCCCTAAACTCGAAGGTGAGAGAGAGTTGGCTTACGCCCAATCCATATCTCATATGGTGTCTTATCAATGGACTTACTTGGAACTCTATTCAGAAGGTAATATGCTGACTCAAGAGCATATCCCCAAAAGGATTTAGGCAGACTTGCTAAGTCATCATTGATCGAACCATGTCTAACAGAGTTCGATTCCTCCTTTCAAACACACCATTTAACTGAGGTGTCCCTGGAGGAGTCTATTAAGAGAGAATTCCATTCTTTTCAAGATAAGTCAGAAACTCACTGGAAAGATATTCACCACCTCGATCTAATCGAAAGATTTTAATAAACTTCCAAGTTTGTTTTTCAACTTCATTACGATAATATTTAAACATTTCAAACGAGTCAAATTAATGTCTCATCAAGTAAACATAATCGTACCTTGATAGGTCATCTGTGAACATAATGAAATAATCATACCTACCTCTTGCACTGATATTCATAGGTCCACATATATTAGTATGTACAAGACTTAGAATATCACTGGCTCTTTCACCTCTTCCAGTAAAAGGTGACTTGGTCATTTTCCCAAGCAGACAAGATTCACAAGTTGGTAAAGATTCACTCTCAGTGATTTCTAGGACACCTTCTCCCACCAACCTATTTATCTTGTTCTTATTTATATGACCTAGCCTATGGTGCCAGAGATAAGTATCATTGACTTCATCTAACCTAGGACATTTATTAGCAATGTACAATACTATAGGCTGTGATAGTATATATACGCCATTCTTCACTTGTCCAATAATCACATTAGAACCATTCAACATGATTTTGCAGATATCATTCTTTATAGATAATTCAAAACTATCTTTGGCCAAGAGGCCTACAAAAATGATATTCACTAAAAAAGAAGGAAAAAAATGATAATCATTAAGAATAACAGTACAAGACTTGAAATACAAAGAAATAGTTTCCAATGCTAGAACTAGAGATTGACTTCCATTCCAACGTTTAGAAACCTTTCACCACTTTCGAATCTCTTATAAACTTGAAGTCCCTGCAATGAATTCAAAATATGGTAAGGACTTCCGGTATCCAATACCCAGCTAATAGTATCACAAATGGAGAACTTATAAGGATTTATCATATAAATACCTTGACCAATAACAGCTTGCTGCTTTCCCTTCCTTTACCTGTTCGGGTCTAAAGTAGCAAGGTAAGCATAACAGTTCTACTTCCAGTGACTCGGCTTCTTGCAGAAGAAGCACTCAGCCTGACTCTTATCAGCTTTCACCCTCCTAGTCTGATTATGTCAAGCACTTTGCACCTTATTTTTCTTATTCTTTTTTTCTTCCATTTCCCAAAGGGATGACGCCCTGCTCCAAAACCTCCCACCAAGTTCACCAACCCTTTGTTGAGTTTGTGGTCTCTCTCATAAGTCTACAGTAACCCTAATATCTCATGATAGTTTACTGCAGGCCTATTCATTCTGAAATTATCGAGAAAGACCTGGTAGGAAGGGGACAGCGAATTCAGTATTGCATTCTTATCGAGTTGCTCATGCAAAGGACATCCGAGTTTGCCTAAATGCTCAAATAACTTGATAATGTACATTACATGATCAATTAGCAAAGCTCCATTATGCACACACATGTTATAGATGGTGGAAGAGATCCGATATCTCTCCATGTATTCTGGAGTGCCAAAAGACTCCTTCAACCTTTGAAGCATCTTTTCTAGCTGGGCCTCCTCAAATTTGTGACTGAACTCATCGTTCATCATAGCCAATAAAATACAATACACTGTGGTACGATCAGAGATCCACTTCTGATAAGTGTCCCTGATTGTCCCATGAGCATCGGGGGCTATGATCTCAGGTGCTGGATCCATTATCACATAAAGGATCCACTCGTGCTTCAGGACTATCCTAATTTTTCGATACTAGCTATCGAAGTTGGGTCCAGAGAGTTTATCACTATCCAATAATGACCGGAGCGACAAAGTGGTTGACATTATCTGAAAAAGGAGAACAAGACCTATTAGTATATGAATTATTTAAATATCCTAAAGATATGGATTTTAGTCTAAAGGTTTCTCCCACTATTTTATTCAAACTTGTAGCCTCTACACTCCAATATGAAGAGTAACATTTATCCTTTAGTGGGTACTAGGATCCAATAGACTACACGTGAGCCCGAGTCTTTATGTTAGTTTGATTGAGTCTGGTAAACTACTTGGTTTCTAAGATAAGTTTGACATTAGTGATCAAGGTTCTCTGGGGCTAACTTTTACCTGGCCAACTCAAAGTTGGTGTCTAAGGCAAGAGGCTTACCTGGCTTAACCCATCCCTTGATCTTACTTACCTGGCTAATGTGGTGAATCAAATCAGATTAAATTATTTATTGATTCGAGTTGACCCATGTCAGCTAAGGTTAATTAGTCTGACTGATTTAAGGTGCCCATGGACCAATTTGATCTTGAAACCCTCTAAGAGTTTGGTGGGAGTCTTCTTGATCAAAGTCCATGCTTTCTTTTCATGTGTTACAAAATTAAATCCTCTAAATTATTAGGTCCATAAAAAGACTAAGTTATGTGATAACCTAAGTCTTAGCCTCACATTAAGCAGGATTCGTAATGAGTCCACGAGTTGGGTGATCATCGGCAGTTCCAAAGAATGGGTTGTCATCAGGTGAGTGGAATTGCCATTCAACATATGATGGCTCGTGTGACTATCTTAACACGTGGACAGGTGGGTTGGCCAAAGTCGAGCTTGATCATGGATTAGTTAGAAGCATCGAATTTGATCATTTTAATGGTTGGACCTAACCAGGACCTTCAATTGGAGGCCCAAAGGTCGATTATGAGGACCCTTGGGGCAAAATGAATACTAGAAATTGCTTAGAAAAGCAATTGATATTGTACCTACCTTTAGATCATATGGGTTGGCCGGTTTTGATCCTGGGACCTGTGGATTATGGGCCCACCATGCTTTTGCTGCACCACTCTGATATGGCTGTTGGCATGAACCCAGGGCCTTTGATACATGCAATTTAAAACTTTTCTAAATGCATGATGCAGCGAAATGGAGATAAAACAATTTTATCTAAATGTTAATCTAATTAACACTGGCCTTACATAGATCTTTATGCATATAGAGTAATACATATATGAAATCAAGCATGCAGATTATGCGACTCATAGAACCGTTCTATGAATCACATAAAGGGGTGCCGAGGACCATTTCTTCAGACCCATAAGATAGAAGCACAAACCTTTTATACGCGATGATGATCACCATGAGCAGAGTACTCCAAGGATAAATAGCGGCTCTGCAAGCATCACAAGCATCCTGCCTCTATAGGTAGTTCACACCGGCTAGTGGGACTTCTCCTCCTTCCTTTGAGGTGCTAGCCCCTCCGGAAACAATGTTGGTAGCAGCGACTCCTTCTTCAACTCCTTGAAGAGGTACAGAATCCTTCAACTCCTTGAACAATAATTGCTGTAGCAGTGCTAGAACAAAGACCAAGGACCCTCCCAGTTCTCTCTATCCCAAACCATCAAGAGAAGGTATGCACTCGGTAATCCCACCCAATACTCAATCCCCACTCCGAGAATCTCTCTGAGGGATCAAAGAAAAACTCTAACCAAAAGAGAAATTGGTAGAGTTTCCTTATCTTCCTCTCTATTCTTCAACAAGCAAAAAATAAAAAACTAGAAAACCAAACATGAACTTTTCACTTTCAGATATGAAGAGATTAAGTAGAGACTTGACACCTTTGGGATCCAGGAGAGTTACAATCCCTTTGGGATTCAACAATTACGATAATTAAAACCATGAAACATGCAGCATTAAGTCCCACAACAATTGCAAGCTTAAATGAAGCAGTTTCGATTTATAGTAGAGTCCGTCAATCAAGTTGAGTCGACTCACCTCGGTTTGACTCAATTGGCAGTTTGACAACTTATTGTCAAACAAGTCCGGAACGATTTTCAATCATTTCCAAGCCAACAAATCAAGAAGAAACCCCAGGTGTGTGACCCCGTAGGTTCAAACACTAAATCGATAGCACAGGAACATTTCCAGTACCAGCCAAAGTCACCATCTAGCAATGATACTCGATGTTCGGATTGATCAAAGATTGCAGAGCGACAAGAACCTATCGAACATGGAATACCACTGAACTTATTTATTTGATCTCTTAATATATCGGATGGCTTAGGGTTAAACTGCCCAACCCTAATCAGTCCATCTCAATATGTCTCAAACAAAGAATCCCTGTAACTCCTTACAAGGAATGCCCTGGCCAAGGTCTTTCTTAATTGAGGCATATTAAGTATTCAATCCAAACTCTGTGAAGAGATTAATCCTATCTTGATCCTACTACTGCTACATAAGTACTTGATTGTACCCATCATCCTTCCATCACTGAATTAGAAATCGGGTAGTCTGGCACCTAAGCACAGTGAGTTGCTTGCAAGCTACCATAGTGATCTTAAGTCAGAGGAATAATTTATGTCCATATTTTAATTCAAAACCTTTCTTTGGTAGGAAGAGAATCTCGTATGAGAGTCACGCTTAGTGAAGTATCAAACACAATACCTGATGTCAAGCCAGCATCTTCATGCTACTTGGTTAGGGGGACAACCAACAGATATGACATCAACGATCTATTCTCGATACATCATCATCTTTAAATAATGTATCCTTTGGTCATGAACCAGTTTATGAACTACACGATGCATCCTTTCTATATTGCATACAAGGTAGCTCAAAGGACATCATCACATAAGAGTTCAATTAGGAAGATGTCATATAATGAACAACTAGAATAAACCTTTTATTTAATTCAATAATTCATATACATATACATGAGTTACATAACTGTCTACAACCTAGACAATTGGCTTTGGGATATACAATTCTTAACAAGGGGAATAGAACCTCTATGCCGGAGAGCTTCGGACCTCTCTGGGTAGAGGGTGCATGATGAGATGTAAGTAATGAAATTGAAGTGGAAAGACAAGGTCGAGTAGAGATCAGAGAGCTGGGAGGTTCCCTTGGCTGATTCCTTACCTGTTTGCTCTTCAAGTCTTACAAGTTGCCTCTCTCCTCCCCCTCTCAGGGGTCCTTTCTTCTATTTTTATATGAGTAGGAGTGGTCCAAACCAAGCCTGAGACTTCATTGAAATGTCCCTTTCCTGGTATCCCTTTATGGAGGGGTTTTTCTTTATTTTTAGCCTCCCCCTGTCAAACCAGTCCTTTTGGAGGAGATCCTTCTATTAGGGGGTGATCACTGGTGTAGTATAGATCTTGTCGCTCCGGTGGTGCAATTTTTCGAGGGAGGGGCGGGCGCCGTGCTGTTGAGCCCTGAGCCATGGTGGAGCATTCATATTCTAAGAGGGACTATCAGAGTATTGCAGGGCCTGTAGCTTAATGGAATACTCATCTTGGAGGAGGTTTAGGTTCCGTGTCATAAGGGTCGAATCCCTTGGTTGCATGGTCGTTGCATGGCAATGCGCTACAAGGTGTGGAGACTGGTGAAGCATGCATTGTGCAGAACGTACGGGTCACGCATTGTAGAGTTTGAATTTTCTGGCCAGGCATGCACCACTTCTAGGAGGTTGCAGGTAGCTGGGAGCTTCCATGTCACAATCATACCTCTACTAGTCCTCTCTCTTTCTACTATTGGAGGGAACTCCGATCTTGATAAGAGGATGGGGAGAGCTCGATCTGGGGAGCCCGACTTCGAAAGCGGGAGCATGACCTCGGCTTGGCACATGACCCCGGATGCGAGGGGCCACCTGTGGAAAGCATGAGAATGACCCCGACTAGGAGTTGACCTCAGATGGAGGGCTGCCTTATGAGCATGACCTTGGCTGGGAGCTGACCTCGGATGGAGGGCTCACCTCATGAGCAAGTCCCCAACTAGGAGCTGACCTTGAATGGATGGCTGGGAGCTGACCTCGGATGGAGGGCTCATCTTTGGCAAGCATGAGCATGACCCAAACCGGGAGCTGACCTTAGATGGAGGGCTCACCTTATATGCACGACCTTGGTTGGGAGCTGACCTCGAATGGAGGGCTCACCCTTGGCAAGCATGAGTATGACCTCGGTTAGGAGCTGACCTCAGACGGAGGGCTCACCTTATGAGCACGACCTTTGTTGGGAGCTGACTTTGGATGGAGGGCTCACCCTTGGATCTTCATTCGGGAACTGCATTGGTGGGGACACCGGAGGCATCAGAATAAGACAGAGGCTTTTCAACCCTTTGTGAATTGATCAATAATTTATGAGTCCATCTGTAATAAGGGCTTAGCCCATTTGAGTCCATTTTAGTTGTTATTTGAGTCTTTTGAGTTTCAGTTTTATACTAGTTAGCTCATGTTGAGCTAGTTCAGTCCAGTGTTAGTCAGCTCATGTCGAGCTAATTTTATTTTTTTGAGTCCTATTCAACCATATTGAAGACTCAAGACCACATCATACAAGTGAAGACCAAGTCCAACCAGATTGAAGACATGGAAGTATAGCCCAAGTCCAACCCAGCTTGAAGATTTGAAGATCCCAGGAGGAAAAATTCAGAAAACCCTGATTCCTTGCAGATACTCTCCAGATGCCCAGATTCTCTTCCAGATGCCAAAATATATTCATATACCAAGGCATCCATGATTTTAGAGGTCCATCTACATCCTAGCCCAAATAAATCAAGCCCAGGTGCCAAGCCCAAGCCCCTAAGAAGCAAGATACCAGGGAATATTCCTGCTACCTGGCTACTAGGCCACCCCAGCTTCCAGAGGCCCAAACCCATGCGCCCGAGCCCCTTTTGGCTGGCCTCTTGCTGCTTCTAGAAGCCCAACACACCCCCCTAGGCATCCTTGGAGTGTTGGCCAAGTCAAGAGAATTTTTAGGGGTTTTTCTATCTAATGTTTCCTTATTTTCTAGCTAGGGTTTGAGAGGGAAAAGGATTCTTATGTAAAGACTTATGTGCCCTTACTTGGAGCCCAAGGTTAAGGGTCTATTTAAAGGACCCTAGCCTCTTGTATGAAGGGAGATTTTGATATATGAAATAAACCTTGAGTTCTTCTATTGTTTTGTTTGATTACCCTGCTGTGTGCATAAAGGGGTTTGAGAGTTCTTCTTCCCGGTGTTTGCAACCATCTTCCTGCTGCCAACCATTCTTCTAGCCTCTCCAAAACTTTCTTTCCTTTGCTATTTTCTTTTATTTTCTTGATCTACTTTAAGTTTTCTAACCCCTGACAGGTCGTTTGCAGGTCCCCGAGTTCCTACGAATCCAACGACTCTAGCCAAGCCTCAATCGGACCACCGAGCAGAAAGCCGGGTATCCGCGGGTCTTTGGCTCGATTTTCCAGGTTGCATCCATCGAGGAACGAGAGATCCCTTCGCTGCAATCTTCACCGGGCACTTCAGACATTGTCAGGTACACCCCCTCTACCTCCAGTCTTATTATTGTAGGAGAACTTGCCCTAACCGAGGCTTCTCAGCCTCGGCGATTATTCTTTAGTACTTTTCTAGGTTCTAATCTGCATGCTTGGCTTCAAAAATTCATACAAAATTTCCTACAACTAATTTTGATCTAAAATTCAAGAATTAATCACCTAAACCCACATATAAAATATACAAAAAGAATTTCATGCATATTAGTCCCGCATCATGCATCCAAGTGGTCCTTTCTACATGCATGGCTGCTAGCTATCACCATCATAGGTTCCATGTCAATGATTATGCCATATTAGATGTCCCCCACTCTCAAGCCTGGAGAATGAAGTGGTGCTTGGGGCGAAGAGAGTAATGATCACATTGACATAAAGGGGGCACTCCCTGTGCCATTAATGCCTCGAGGGTCGATGCCCCGAAGATCATTCATCTGCCCCAATGAAGTGGTTCCATGTCGGCCTTCCTTTAAGAACACCGTAATTGCCGCACCAAGCCCGATGCGGATGCCTCTAAATCAAAGCATCGCCCTTAGCGGATCTTGATGCGTGGCGAGCTTTGGTTGGCCAGGAAGCAGAAGTGGCACACATCTTCACTTGCATGAGGCAAAGAAACTTTGTAGGTGCTTGAAAGGGACTTGCCCTCCTGCCCTTTCGCTCCTTAAGGGTGTTCCGAGCGCAGAAGGCCACAGAGTCCATCTTATTCCTCAGTCTTCCTTTTTACCCCAGGGTTCGAAGTCTCTAGAGGTTAGACCTCTCCCTCCTTTTCGATTGAGGCCTCCTTCCTTGGATAGCAAGGAGGATGATGTTCCTTTTATGGTCCACAGGGGTCCTCGCTAGCCGGGGATTATCATTGGATGCCCTGCAGCTCCTTCTTTGTTGACCCCTTGAGTGATTTTGATGATAACAAAATATTGGAGCATGTATTTGTCTTACTAACAACACTTCAAGTGCATTACAAGTTTTTGTAGGATGATCTTAATACCCAATTGCAACTCCTACAACCTTGTTATATGTCTTATGTAATGTTGTAAATGTTTCATGTAAAGAAGAACCCAAAGAAAGATTGATGTAATATTCATGAAAAATGGTTACTTCTATATGTTTTTCAAGCTTAAATATCTTTAAAATTAGTTGTTAGTTGAGTTGAGAAGAGTCTTAAGTGTTGAAGAGTTGCTGGATGAATTATGGAGAAGAGTTAAAATTTTTATTGGAAATTCACTCGAGCTGACTCATGTAAAGAGAGCTGACTTTAATCCATGGCACGGTTGAAGGATTCTGGCACGTAGAGATTCAAGCTGACTCGAAGGATCCCGAGCTGACTCGTGCAGAGCATCATTTCTTGAATAAGAAAGGTGAGCCAACCCGAAGGCAATCCGAGCTGACTCAACCATTCAGTCAGGCATCCGAGTTGACCCTTCAGGCATCCGAGCCAACTCCTCTAGAGTCCAGAAAAAATTAGTTTTGAGAGAACAGCCAGGCGAGCCGACTCTACTAAGAAGAGCCAACTCCTCTGAAGTACAACTTTGAAGACATGAGGATCCAAGCCGACTCAATTAAGGCGAGCTGACTCAACCAAAGTAAGAAATCATCAACACTGAGGATCCGAGCCGACTCGATTATGGCGAGCCGACTCAACCAGTGTGAAGAATCAACTCTCTGAGAATCCGAGCCAACTCGAAGCATCCGAGCCAACTCGAACATCGATTCCAAGCAAGTAACGGCTAGTTCCTGAACTTCATTTTTGAATTTAAAAAATGTTCCAATGGTCTACAATGACTATATCCACCCAAGAAGGGTATAAGACTCTTTAAATGAGGGATTTGCATAACCTTTGAAGAAGCTAATGCATAAGTCAACATTAAATGAGCTTGTGAGCAAGAGAGCACACAGAAGAACATCCAAGGCTACCTTCAAGTCTTCACCAACTCCAATCAAAAGCTTGAAGCACTTTTTGAGGAGGAAGAAGAAGCCATTGAAGTGCATTAAAGTGAAATTAAGAAGGCTTCTCTTGAGCTGCAACTGCAACCATCAAATAGTTTGGGTTTATCATTAGTTGCTTACTTTCTTTTAACTCTTTTATGAGTTTGTGGGTTATTGGTGAGCCCAGTTTAAAATCCAAGTGTGGGTTGTTAGTGATCTTGTTTTAAAACTAACATTGTAAGGGTTTTTGGTGAGCCCAATCAAAACCAATGTTGGGTTTTTGGTGATCCTGTTCAAAACCAAGTTGGGTTCTTGGTGATCCTATTGAAAACCAAGTTTGGGTTTGGATTGTGAGTCTGGTAAAACAATCCATTTGTATTCCGGTAGTGAATATAGTGGAATTCCCAAGTAGTATCTTGGATAGTGGACCTAGGAGTGAGGATACTCCGAACCACTATAAATTTGCTGTGTTGGCATTGTGCTTTTGCTCTTTATGTTTGCTTCCGCTTTCAATTATTTGAAATATAGCACCTCCACACTAAAGTAGATTTAAAAGAGCACATATCCATTCAAATTTTTTAAATTTCCAATTCACTCCCTCTTAGGAAAGCCACCTGGGCAACAACTGGTATCAAAGCAGAGTCTCTGAACTTATTTAGAGTAAAGATTAATGGCTCATCCCATGAGTACTTCTTTGGCCGAAGGCCAATCCACTAATAAACCTCCACTGTTCACTAGCATGAATTATTCATACTGGAAAGCTAGAATGAAGATATACATTCAAGCTGTTGATTTTCAGTTATGGAAGGACATTCATAAGGATCTACAAATATCCATGATTAAAGTTGATGGCATGGATGTCCCAAAACCTGAAGAGGATTGGGATGATCACGACATGAAAATGGGTAAACTGAATGCCAAAGCCATGAACTTACTATATGGATGCAAATGAGTTTAATCAAATTTCTGTTTGCTTATCTACAAAAAAAATTTGAGATAAACTCGAAGTGACTCATGAAGGAACTTTCCAAGTGAAGACCTCAAAAATCAATCTTCTAATAAATAGTTATGAATTATTTAAGATGGAGCAAAATGAAACTATCTTTGCCATGTTTTCACGGTTTACAGATATTATTAACTTTTTGAAAAGTCTTGGTAGGGTTTATTCTAATGCAGACTTAGTACAAAAGATTCTAAGATCACTTCCGCACAAATGGGACCCCAAAGTAACTGCCATCCAGGAAGCAAAAGATCTAAACACACTAACTTTTGGATGAACTGCTGGGCTCTCTCATCACACATGAATTGGCCATGCAGCATAGGAATGAAGATGAATAGAAAAAGAAAAAAAACTATTACCTTCAAAGCTGCATCGAAATCAAAGAAACAAGATGAGGAATCAGAAGATGACTGCTCCTCCTTCGAAGATGACTTAGAATTTCATAAAAAAAGTCATGAGGAGATTTAGAAGGTTTATGGGAAAGAAGAAGAGAAGGTACTTCAGAAAATTTCATAAAAAAGGTGACCACAGTAAGGACAAAGAAAAAGAAAAAGAGAAGGAAAAAATGCCTACATGTTATGAGTATAAGAAACTTGAGCATATCCATCCCGACTATCCTTTACTAAAGAAAACTTTTAAGAAGAAGAAGAAGAAAATGATGGTTGCGACTTGGAGCGACAGTGAGGAGTCAACTTCAATAGAAGAGGAAGAGATCACAAAAACTGCCAATCAGTACCTTATAGGTCTCGAAGACGAGGTAATGTCCCTTGAACCTTAAGCTGAATTTACCTTTGATGAACTAAATTCAGCATTCTATGATTTACTTTCAGAATTTAAAATGGCTGGAATAAAAATTAGAGCTTTAAAGAACAATAATGACTCTTTATTAAAAGAAAAGGAAGAGATTTCAGAAAAGATCAAATTATTGCAAAAAGAATTATTTATCTTTTCTGAAAATAACAAAGCTTTGAAAATTAAGAAAAAATTATATCTTGAGAAAAACAAAGCTTTGATTATTGAAAATGCTGATTTGAAAAAGGAGATGAAAAAACTCATGCCTTTGGTTAAAAAGCTTACTTTATATTCAAATAAGCTTGAGTTGATTTTGAAAGAGCAAAGAATTTTAAGTAACAAGGCTGGAATCGGATATAATTCTTTGAATTCAAATGGAATTTCAGCTACTAGATTTGTATCTTCAAAAGCATTTGTACCAAAATCTATTTCTCAAAATACTTTTGTATCAAATGCTTCCACATCCATTTCAAGAGCTTCAAAGTACATACCTAAGATTTCAAATCAAAAATCTTTTAATTCAAATGGTTCTACTTGCATTACATGCTTCTATATCTAGAACTTCAAAATTTACATCTTTTCAAAATACTAGAATTGTTTGTAATGCATGTCATGGGGTTGGACATAAATTTTTTCAATGTAATATGTTAAAGAAAAATAGAAATGCAAAAAATAGAATTAGAAAGATATGGGTTCCTAAAGGAACCACCTCTACTAACCTGCAAGGATTCAAGATAGCTTGGGTACCTAAAAGAACTTGTTGATTGTTTTGCAGGAATGTCTTGTAGCCCAAAAAATGAAGAAAATATGGTATCTGGACAGTAGCTGTTCAAGATATATAACAAGTGACAAGGATCAATTCATCACCCTAGAGATGAAAGAAGGAAGTATGGTAACTTTTGGAGATAATGGCAAGGGAAAAATAATCGGAATTGGTAAGATCAAAATAACCCCCTCTACTTTTATTGAAAATGTATTGCTAATAAACAAATTGAAGCATAACTTGTTAAGTATTATCAATTATATGATAAAGGATTCAAGGTTGTCTTTGAATCATCTATGTGTATGGTAATAAACTCACTTGATTCTAGCAACAAATTTATTGGATATAGACTTCGAAATATCTATGTGGTAGATCTGAATGATCTAGCCATGTCTAGTAGTTCTAGTCTAGTAGCAATGAATGTTAAGACCAAGGACTCTTGTTTACTTTGGCATAGACAATTAGGTCATGCTAGCATGCATACTACTACCAAATTGATTTTCAAGAATATTGTTAGAGGTTTACCTAAATTTAAAGTAGATTTTGAACATGTTTGCGATACTTGCAAAATGGGTAAACAAACTAAGGGGAGCTTTAAATCTAAAAATATGATTTTAACTTCTAGACCCCTTGAGCTGCTTCACATGGATTTATTTGGACCAACTAGGATCACAAGCCTAGGTGGTATGAAATATGCTGTTATGATAGTAGATGATTTTTCAAGATTTACATGGGTCTTGTTTATTGCACAAAAAGATGAAACTTTTAAAGTTTTCAAAAATTTCATAAAAAAGTTTCAAATCAGAAAAACTTTTCAATTGTTTATATTAGAAGTGTCATGACATGGAATTTGAAAATCATTTTTTTGATGATTATTGCACAGAAAATGGTATTGATCACAACTTCTCCATTCCTAAAACACCACAACAAAATGGTATTGTAGAGAGAAAAAATAGGACTTTGAAAGAGATGGCCCGAACAATATTATGTGAAGGCAATCTTCCAAGGTACTTTTGGGCAGAAGCGGTGAACACTGCTTGTTATATTTTAAACCATGTTTTGATTTGACCAATTTTAAACAAAACCCCTTATGAGCTTTGGAATGAAAAGAAACCAAATATTAATTATTTTCATGTTTTTGGATGTAAATATTTTATGCTGAATAATGGAAAAGATAATCTAAGAAAACTTGATGCTAAATCTAATGAAGCAATTTTTCTTGGTTATTCAATACATAGCAAAGCATATAGAGTATTTAATAAAAGAATTCTAACTGTTGAAGAATCAGTACATGTTATACTTGATGAAACTAACTCCTCACCTTCAAAGAAAGAAGAGTGCATAGATAATGATGCAGGTATACTTGAAAAGGAAATAGAAGATATGATCATTCATTCAAGAGAGACCAACTTAAGAAGGAGAAGAGATGGTAAGTGAAGATCATGCTGATCTACTAAGAGAATGGAGGTATGCAACTTCTTATCCAAGAGATTTAATTATTGGTGATCGCTCTCATAGTGTTAAGACTAGGTCATCACATAGAGATGCACATGATTACCTAGCTTTTGTATCACAAATAGAGCCACATAGTTTAGAAGAGACTGAAAATGACCCAAACTGGATGATGGCTGATGTGGCTAGATCGCTGACGTGGAGTAGCTGTCAGACGCCATGTCAGAGAAGGATGCCATGTCAGAGAAGGCCGCCATTTCAGATACTCTACCCAGACTCCTTCGCCGGGCTGAGCTCCCTTAGAACAATGGGGCCACCCGCCGAAGCCGAGCTCCGCCCTCTGCCAAGTCAGGTCCGTGTGCTCAGGATGCTTATGCCAGAGCTGAGCGGCATCCCCCAGAGCAAGCCCCTTGAGGTCGAGCCTCGTGGTATGGAGTAGAGCTCGACCCTCCTCTACCACATGGAGCCCCTTCGAGGTCGAGTCGACTGGGCCAGAGCCACGCTCTGCCCTCCTCCGTCAGGTCGAGCTCGCCCGAAGTCGGGCTCCCTTGGTCCAAAGTTGAGCTCAGCCCTCCTCCATCAAGTGGAGCCGCATCGAGGCCAAGCCCCTCGGAGTCGAGCCTTACCACTCCAGCTTGGCCTCTAGCTCAAGCGAAGACACCAACAAGTGGGAGGTGGCACCGTCATCCTAGGAGGTCGGTGAGCCACTCGAGGGTCATAAAAAGGCACCCATCTGGCCGCAATAACTCTCCACGGCCACCACTTATACCCGTAAAGGGAGAAGCCCTATGATCGAGGCACCATGCTCTTCACCAACCACCTGAACCATCCGGAAGAGGAGGTCAATCAGGAGATTCGAATCATGGGGGGTGGCGGCCCCCCGAACAAGGCATTGCCAAGTTTCCTAGAATAGAGTGACCGGAAGGAATGTCAGAGCGTATGACAGGTTCTCCTATCACGAACCAGGAAACGCATCCCGTTCATGGCATGGGACACCACTGCATGTGCCTACTGACACGGGAGAGATCTCGAGGTAGGTGCCCAACACCACCAGGGCTTAAAAGAACCATCTGCACCCCCAGTGGGGAGGTAACACCACTATCTCACCACCAAACTCAAGCAAGTCAAGGAAAAAAGGCCACACAGAGTATCCCTCTAGCTCGGCCACCATCCTCCTGACACACTTGCACCCTACTCTCACACAACACACTCCTCCTAGCATGGAGTCCATCAAGAGGGGCTCGACCAGGAGGATCTGTTCTCCTAAATCATCACTGACTTGATCGTCGAAGTGCCCCTGCTGGAATCCCCGTCTCGGGTCACTAACCCTATTTTTGTAAGCACCATATCCCAAGAGCACAAGAGGGGCGATCCGACCTCGACAGCAGTTACAGACCATGATGATCTTGGTGGCAATAGATTGGCATGCCAGGAAGGGGGAGGAGTGATTTTTGATCCAGCTTGACCCCCTTACAAGCAGTTCGACAGAAGGATGGTGATGATGCGGGTGAGAGAGGTCTCTACCGGTTGTGCGGGAGACTCCCCTTCCCGGGGGAACCTGCATAACCCAGAGGTGGAGCCACCCGCTCCAGCTCAACTTCCTTCGATGGAATCTCAGCTGGCTGCACTCACCCAGTAGATGCAGATCCTTACCACGGTAGTGCGCCAGCTTTAGCACCAACACCGGTCCTTGGCTACTCATCAGTAGCCAGGGACTCTCGCAGCCCATGCCGCTGCACCCTGCGACAGCATGCATTCCTTCCAAGGAAGGCCTTCGCAGCCGTGGGCCATCACTGGCAACTAGGGTAGCCACCAAACTCCGGTGAAAAGACAACGAGTTGGATCTGCCAACAGGGAGAGCCGCTCACCAAACCTTGGCGGGTGGTGTCCAAACCCCGCCAAGGCAAAAAAAGCAACACACCCCAGCATGGGTGCCATGCACCCATGTCACTTTCTCCATCTCCTTCGATGGAGGGGTCCACTAACGAAGCCATCAGGCGCATGGCGGAGAAGTGCCTGGAGGAGCATGACCGCAAGCTGGCATAATTATCCTGTCGGTTTGCCAATCTACCGAGCTCCACTAGCGAGCTAGCAGGCTACGACACCCATCCCCCTTTCTCTCGAGAAGTCCAAGAAGGGCCGATCCCAGATCGGTTCCGTATGCCGCAGGTGGACCCTTACGATGGGACCACCGACCTTCTGGACCACCTAGAAAACTACAGGGCCATCATGAGGATCCAGGGGGCCACCGATGCCCTCCTCTATGTTTCCTTTCCTACCACTCTCTGGAAGGCAGCCTGAGTGTGGTTCACCCGTTTGGAGCCGGAGAGCATCAACTCCTTCACCCAGCTGGGGCAAAAGTTCGTGGCCCACTTCGACGCTTGCCGAAAGATGCCGCGAGAGGCAGACAACCTCTTCTCCATTGGGCAGCTGGATTGCGAGCACCTGCTGGACTATGTGCCCCATTTCAAGGCTGCCGCATTAGAGATCTACAATCTCGAGGAGCTAGTTGCCATATTGGCTCTGAAGCGAGGACTCAGGACCTCCCGCCTTACTTGCTCGATAAGAA
Source organism: Areca catechu (assembly GCA_021397845.1). Taxonomy (NCBI): domain Eukaryota; kingdom Viridiplantae; phylum Streptophyta; class Magnoliopsida; order Arecales; family Arecaceae; genus Areca; species Areca catechu. Next base: position 16,030,918 of record CM038048.1, read on the forward strand.
GCCCCCCAAGAGCTACTCTGAGCTCCTCCTCCGAGCTCAGAAGTACATCCACGCTGAGGAGGTGGATCGTACGAGGTGGGAGCTCGACGGGAAGCTACTGAAGAAACCAACCCCCGCTGAAGCATCCAGGATGCGAAAGTCGGGACCTCCAGCTCCGAGCTTCCAGTAGGGACCAAGGATGAGAAGCGCTCCATTCCTGAGGGGAGTTACACCCCCCTCCTCGCCTCGAGGTTGAATATCCTCATGGAGATCGAAGGTGAGCTCTACCTGAAGTGCCCACCTCTGATGAAGCCATCCGCTGGTCGTGACAAAATGAAGTATTGTCGCTTCCACCGTGACCATGGCCATGACACCGAGGAATGCCATAACCTTAAGTGGGAGATCAAAGAACTCATCAAGAAGGGCTAACTTAAAAGGTTTGTGGGGGGCGACCTCAAGCAGAACCTCAAGCACTTGTTTCTCTCCCGCCAGCTTCAGCGATTGACAACTGCCCTATCGACAAGCCGATTGGGATGATATGCTAGGGAGCCGGGCGCGCATCCAAGAAGGCTTGGGGGGCTAGGCATTCTGAAAATGTACTTCCCTTTATAAGGGATTGGGGAGATGGGGGGAAATATAAATAACGATGCCGTGGTCATCGAGATGACAATTATGAAGCATCTTGTAAAACACAACATGGTTGATAGTGGAAGCTCCACGGATGTGCTTTTCTATGATGCTTTCTCCAGAATGAACTTTTTCCCTACTCAACTCAGACCTGTGCACACTCCTCTTGTCAGTTTCACGGGTGATTCTGTGAGGGTTGAGGAAGAGATTACTTTCTCAATAACTGCTGGGACCCCACCTCAGTAGAGCACCATCATGATGACCTTCACGGTTGTCAGGCTCCCTTCAGCCTATAATGTGATCCTTGGCCGACCCGGGCTTAACCTGCTCGACGTTGTCATCTCCACCAGGAGACTACTTGTGCAGTTCCTAACTCCTTACAGCGTCGGGGAGATGAGGAAAGCACCCTAGCTGGTGCAGCACTGTTTCCAAACCCTCCCTGGGGCCAAGGCCCCTGAGGGTGATCCCAGGGTAGACAATCTTGACCAAAGGGCTCAGGACCCTAGGGGAGGCCCGGTCGAATGCCTGCTCTCCTATCCACTCAGAGACGATCCTGCAAAGACGGTGCAAATCGGGGCCCAGCTGTAGGATAAGGAGAGGGCCCACCTTTTGGAGTTCCTACAGACGAATGCAGATGTGTTCTCCTAGATAGCGATGGACATGTCAGGTATCCCCCCTGACATCATCACTCACAAGCTAAGCATTAACACAAAGCACTGACCAGTTCGGCAAAAGAAGAGAAGCTTTGCCCCGAAGAGGCAGGCGGCCATTAATGAAAAAGTAGACAAACTCCTCGCCACCGATTTCATTCGGGAGGTGCAATATCCGAGCTGGCTGGTGAATGTGATGATGGTAAAGAAGAGAAATGACAAATGGTGGATCTGTGTGGACTACATCGACCTCAACAAGGGTGCCCGAAGGACAGCTTCCCCTATCAAAGATTGATCAGGTGGATGCCACCTTAGGGCACAGGCTCCTCTCCTTCATGGATGCATTCTCCGGATATAATCAAATCCGGATGCACCTAGGGGATGAGGAGCACACCGCCTTCATCACCAACCAAGGAACATACTACTACAGGATGATGCCCTTTGGTCTGAAGAATACCGGGGCTACATACCAACATCTGGTCAATAGGGTCTTCAAAGACCAGATTGGCCGGAACATGCAGGTGTACGTGGATGACATACTTGTCAAGAGAAAGTCGAGCTTGGACCACGTCGCCGACCTCATCGAAGACTTCCATAATCTCCGAAAGCACCAGATGAAGCTGAACCCAGCAAAGTGTGCCTTCGAAGTAGCGACGAAAAAGTTTCTCGACTTCATGGTCACTCAGAGGGGCATTGAAGCCAACTCGGAGAAGGTCCAGGCGATCATTGAGATGGAGCACCCGATATCCAAGAAGTAGGTCTAGCGCTTGACGGGGCGGGTCACAGTGCTGAGCAAGTTCATCTCAAGGTCGGCTGATCGCTGCCTCCCTTTCTTCAAGGTGCTGTGCAAGATGCATGACTTCACCCTGATGGAGGAGTGTAGAACGGCCTTCGAGGAATTGAAGGAGTTCCTTGGCCACTCCTCCGCTGCTCTCCAGACCGGAAGAAGGGGAGGAGCTCCTGCTCTATCTGGCGGTCACACCCAGAGCAGTCATCTCGGTCCTCGTCTGTGCAGATGAGGACAAGTCCCAGAAGCTAGTATACAACACCAACAAAATCCTTTGCGATGTGGAGGTCAGGTATACTCGCTCCGAGAAACTCATTTTTACACTAATAATGTCTGCTAAGCACCTTAGTCCTTATTTCCAAGCACACCCCATCATGGTCATGATGGACCAGCTGCTAAGGACCATGCTTAGCCACCCCGAGACCTCCGGGAGACTGGCCAAGTGGTCCCTGCTGCTGAGCGAGTTCAACATAATGTATCGACCGAGATCTTCGCATAAGGCCTAAGTCCTAGCCGACTTCGTGGTCGAATGCATAGGGCTCGCCGAGGAGCCAGAGCAGACAAAGATGGAGTGCCAAGCGAAGCTCAGACCAGAGGAGGAGCCTTGGATCCTCCACATGGATGGCGCATCCAATTCCGACGAGAACGGAGCAGGCCTCATCCTCGCCAATAGCGATGGGATGGTGACAGATTGTGCTCTCCGCTTCAAGTTCATCACAACAAATAACCAGGCGGAGTACGAGGCTCTCCTCATGGGTCTGAAAGTCTCCTATGAGTTAGGAATGCAAAGCTTGAAAGTCTTTACCGACTCCCAACTGGTTGCCGGGCAAGTCTCCGGAGAATATGAGGCCAGAGATCCCCAGATGATGAAGTACCTGGAATGAGTCCGTTCAAGCACGACAGGCTTCCGGCGCTTCAACATTTTCCGTATGCCCCGAGGGAAGAATGCACGCGCAGACGCACTATCGAGGCTCGCGACCCTGCCGGACTCATCACTAGGGTGCGCCTACATCGAGTACCTTGAGAATCCAAGCTAGAAGGCCCAGAGGAGGTGCAACAAGTCACCCCGGAGCCGAGCTAGATGGACAGGTACGTCAGGTACATCACTGATGGCACCTAGCTAGAGGACCGCATGGAAGCTAGCCTCATCAAGAAGAAGGCCTCCCGGTTTGTTTTGATGGAAGGCCAGCTCTACCGCCGATCTCACTCCTACCCGCTCCTGAAGTACCTCAGGCCCACAGAGATGGCCTTCGTACTCTAGGAGATATACGAAGGCCTCTATGGAAACCATGTGGGAGGGAGAATGCTAGCATACAAAGCTCTTCACCAGAGGTACTTCTGGGAGACCATGAGGGAGGACGCCACCGACTTTGTCAAGAGGTGTGACAAGTGTCAGCGTCATGCCCATATATAGTGCCAGCCGGGGGCGCCGATCTCCCAGCTCTCGTCCCCTTGGCCCTTTGCTCAGTGGGGATGGACATCCTTGGACCGTTTGCCCCTGTACCGGGACAACAAAGGTTCCTACTAGTGGCAATTGACTACTTCACCAAGTGGGTCGAAGCAGAACCGCTAGCTCGGATGACTGAAGCCAATGTCCGCCAATTCTTCTAGAAGTCAGTTATTTGCCGCTTCGGACTCCCCCACTATATCATCACCGACAACATGTAATAATTTGACAATCGGGAGTTCGAAGGATTTTGCATTGAGCACGGCATCCAACACCGCTTTACCTTGGTATCCCACCCTTAAATGAATAGGGAGGCCGAGGTGACTAATCAGACCATCCTCCAAGGACTGAGAACCAGGCTAGACCAAGCCAAGGGCAGGTGGGCGGATGAACTTCCAAGTGTCTTGTGGGCCTATCACACAATGCCCAGAATGGCAACTGACGAGATGCCCTTCAACCTTGTCTTCAGCAGTGAGGCAATCATCTCGGTTAAACTTGGCATACCCACGTTACGAATACAGCAGTACGACGAAGCATAGAACTCGGCGCACCTTCTGCTCAACTTAGACCTCCACGATGAAACAAGGGACAAAGCTCAGCTCTGAATGGTGGCATACCGGTAACGAGTGGCCCGGTCCTACAACGCGTTGGTAAGGCCAAAAGTCTTTAGACCCGGGGACCTGGTGCTACGTCGAGCTGAAGCATCTCAATCCCGAGAGTGCAGCAAGCTTTCGCCAAATTGGGAAGGCCCTTACAAAATGGCTGAGGCCTTCTCACATGGGGCCTACTGTCTCGAGGATCTTGACGGTGTCAGGTTCCCTCGAACATGGAATGCCTGTAATCTGAGAAGATACTATCAGAAGTGTAAGGCTTTCTTCCATTAATAATAAAGATTTTCCTTTGCATAAAAGGTTATCTGCCTTGCAGGAATATTACCGCCCTGTCCAAGACCAGAGCCTAGCTCTCAGGCGATCAAGGCCCGGAGGCCAGCTCTCTGGCTAACAAGCCTTCGAACTTAGCTCCAAGACACCAAGACCTGAGCCCAGCTCTCAAGCGATCAAGACTCGGAGCCCAGCTCTCAAGCGATCAAGACTCGGAGCCCAGCTCTCCGGCCAACAAGTCTTCGAGCCTAGCTCCAAGTCACCAAGACCTGAGCCCAGCTCTCAGGCGATCAAGACCCGGAGCCCAGCTCTCAGGCCAACAAGCCTTCGAGCCTAGCTCCAAGACACCAAGACTTGAGCCCATCTCTCAGGCAATTAAGACCCAGAGCCCAGCTCTCCGGCCAACAAGTCTTCGAGCCTAGCTCCAAGGCACCGAGACTTGAGCCCAGCTCTCAGGCAATCAAGACCCGAAGCCCAGCTCTCTAGCCAACAAGCCTTCGAGCCTAGCTCCAAGACACCAAGACCTTAGCCCAGCTCTTAGGCGATCAAGACCTGGGGCCCAGCTCTCTGGCCAACAAGTCTTCGAGCCAAGCTCCAAGACACCAAGACCTGATCCCAGCTCTTAGGCGATCAAGACCCGGAGCCCAGCTCTCCAACCAACAAGTGTTCGAGCTTAGCTCCAAGACACCAAGACCTGAGCCAAGCTCTCAGGCAACCATGGACCGGGGCCTAGCTCTCCGGCCAACAAGTCTTCGAGCCCAGCTCCAAGGCACCGAGACCTCAGCCCAGCTCTCAAGCAACCATGGACCAGGGCCCAGCTCTCCGGCTAACAAGCCTTTGAGCCCAGCTCTAAGCCACCGAGACCTGAGCCCAGCTCTCAGGCAATCAAGACCTGGAGCCCAGCTCTCTGGCCAGCAAGACTTCGAGCCTAGCTCCAAGACACCAAGACCTGAGCCCAGCTCTCAGGCGATCAAGACTTGGAGCCCAGCTCTCCGACCAACAAGTCTTCGAGCCTAGCTCCAAAGCACCAAGACCTGAGCCCAGCTCTCAAGCGATCAAGACTCGGAGCCTAGCTCTCCGACCAATAAGCCTTCGAGCCTAGGTCCAAGACACCAAGACTTGAGCCCAGCTCTCAGGCGATCAAGACCCGAAGCCCAGCTCTCCAACCAATAATTCTTCGAGCCTAGCTCCAAGGCACCAAGACCTGAGCCTAGCTCTTAGACGATCAAGACCTGGAGCCCAGCTCTCCGGCCAATAAGCCTTCGAGCCTAGCTCCAAGACACCAAGACCTGAGCCCAGCTCTCCGGAGATCAAGACCCGGGGCCCAGCTCTCCAGCCAATAAGTCTTTGAGCATAGCTCCAAGACACCAAGACCTGAGCCCAGCTCTCAAGCAACCATGGACTGGGGTCCAGCTCTCTAGCCAACAAGTCTTCAAGCCCAACTCCAAGGCACCGAGACTTGAGCCCAGCTCTCAGGCAACCATGGATCGGGGCCCAGTTCTCCGGCCAACAAGTCTTTGAGCCTAGCTCCGAGACACCAAGACTTGAGCCTAACTCTCAGGCAACCATGGATCGGGGCCCAGCTCTCCGGCCAATATGTCTTTGAGCCTAGCTCCAAGACACCAAGACCTGAGCCTAGTTCTCAGGCAACCATGGACCAGGGCCCAACTCTCCGGCCAACAAGTCTTCGAGCCTAGCTCCAAGACACCAAGACCTGAGCCCAGCTCTCAAGCAATCATGGACTAGGGCCCAGCTCTCTGGCCAACAAGTCATTGAGCCTAGCTCCAAGACACTAAGACCTGAGCCCAGCTCTTAGGCAACCATGGACCAGGGTCCAACTCTCGGCCAACAAGTCTTCGAGCCTAGCTCCAAGACACCAAGACCTGAGCCCAGCTCTCAGGCAACCATGGACCAGGGCCCAACTCTCCGGCCAACAAGTCCTCGAGCCCAGCTCCAAGACATTGAAAACCTGAGCCCAGCCTCTGGTAATCAAAGTCCTGAGCTCAGCTCACCATCATTGAAGCCTAAAGACCAAGTCCCAGATAAAGTGGAGCCCTCCTCTTTGATCTCACCACATACCTCAGAGAAAAAAAAAGAAAAGAGAGAAAAAAAAAGAAGAGAAGAAGGGAAAGGCAAGTAGTGCTCAGGAACAGATAGCAGGAAAATCTTATTTCATTAAAAATCTTTCAACCACTTACAAGCACCTTTGGGCCCTCGACATGCCGGGCGACCCAGATTAACTGCAAAAAGATGAAAGCAGAAGAAAAACCTATTCTACCTGGGCTACCCCCTCGATAGGGCTATGAGGCAACGAAGTTTCATCTCCAGGGACCTCTGGTCATGCAGCTCTAGCCTCGGGCAACACAACTCTAGCCTCAACAACCGCCATAGGCTGGGAAGGTTCGAGAATAGCGACTTCTGCAATGACTGCATCTGGGTCCGGCTCCATGTCCAAAGCCTGAGGATACCTGAGATGATGGCAACCCTTGTCGGGAATGAATGCCTCGACTCGACCATGCAGGTACATAAAATCCATATAGAAGGAGTCCGACACCGTTTGATAGAACTCGACAACAAACTCCTCCGAGGCTTTGTACCTGGCCACGGCACCTTTGGCCTCCTTCTTCACCTCGATGACTTGTTCCCTTGCTTCCTCCACCGACTTGGATGCCTCCGCTGCCTCCTTCTCAGCTGCAGCCAACTTCTCCTTCACTGCTGCCAGGTCGATCTGAAGGGACTAGGCGATCTCCTTCTACCGAACTATCCCGGTGTTGAAAGAAGTTAGCCTCTTCTCGGTGGCCGTGAGTTCCTCGGCCCTGCTCCTTGATCGGCCCCACTCCTGGTCGAGGCTTTCCTGGAGCTCTTTCACTCGTCCCTCAGCACCGGTGAGCTATTTCTCAAGGTCCTTGATCCTCAAGCCAAGCACCCCATAGGCGTCGGTCCTCTTCTTCAAGTCAGCTTTCAGAGACTCGACCTCCACTGCCCATTGCTGATCGTTCTTCAGCCAGTTCCGATAGGAGTCCCTAATCAAGAGGACCTCAGCACTGATCTGCACCATACAAGAGGTCAGCTACCAATAGGAAAAAAAGAAAGGGATAAAAAGGACTGAGTCACTTACCGAGAAGAGCTGGGGGAAGATGCTGCTGATTGCATCCCCCAGCTACTATCCGGCCATCTCCTACTGGTCACGTGATTGGATGGGAAAATCTATCATGTGCTTTACCAATGCCTGGTTCCGGAGCAAAGAGCACTCCGACCCCAGTTTGAAAGGGATCCATTAGTGTTCCCTTTTCCTCCTGCTCACCTCGGGAGTCGGATCACTTCCCCTCCAGTGGAGGCACCCTCCGGGATAGGTTAGGACCTCGGCCTCCTCTCAGGAGGTGCCTCAGTCACAGGTTCGGCTCCCCCTCGAACCTCCTCCTCCTCGACCTCAATGACAGCAGGCCTCGGGGAACGGGGGGACACGACGACGATGACTGCTATGGCCCTAGTCTGGACTACCACCTCAGGCTCCGGGGTAGGTGCCGCTTCTTGTTGCCTTCACCACTCTGGCACCTTCCTGACTACCCTCTAGCATGGTCTTGGCATCGCGGACATTATCCTCCCTACCTGTGTGGGAGTGGCCTTGGCCTCCCTCCTACTCGGATCGGCCGGTGAGGCGGGGGTGGCCGCCAATGCGCTCTCATCCTGAGCCCATCTCGGGGGAGGCTCCTCAACTAATCCAGCCAGTGGCCTCTTCCTGGTGATAGCAAGAAAGTCACTCTCCGAGAAAATCAGGCCTACGTATAGATCACACAATGGTTAGATCTTAGAAGAGACAGGGTGAAGGCATAAATGAAAGGAAAGCTCAAGCCGAACTCACCCAACCCCCTTGTTTGGTCGACCCCAGCTTCAAAGAGGTTCTGCTTTGACAGCAAAACCTCAAGGGATGGAATCTGGGTGGTGCGGAGCTGCTCGTAATGATCCTGATCAGCCTCATCAACCACAGAACTTCAGTTAGGGGACTGATCTAGGTCACTCCAGACCCAGTCAACCCCCTCGACTATTGCGAAGAAGAATTTACTCTTTCATCCCTTGATGGAAGAGGGGTGCTCAAACCTAATACCCTTCAGGTGAGAAGACAAGGACCACCACTCATTCTTAGTGGGGTGGCGCTTCAGGGTGAAGAATGCCCTGAACAAGGAAAACCGGGCAACAAACTCATGGAAGTGGTAGAGTACAATGAAAGAAAAGATGGTCTTAATGGCATTCGGTACGAGTTGAGCATGAACCAGATGTTATTTGCTCAACACGAACATGAACAAAGGATGAAAGGGAAAGCGGAGACCTCTGGAGAAGGTCTCCTCATAGAAGGCTACTCGGCCCGGGCTACTAGAAGTAACCCAGTCCCCTGATCAGGGGTTTATAAGCCAGATAGAATGTGGGATGCCATAGACATCCCGGATGGCCCCCAGTTTCTCAGCAGAGATCGTCGAAGTGACCCCACCGGGACCTGTTGACCGAAAAGACTCAGAGATGGGTTCAGATGGGGAAGGAGGATGAGAAGGACGAGAAGGACTAGGCCCAGGTTCCCTAATAGCTATGGGACCGGGAGGATGCCTCTGGCTGAACTTGAAACGCACCCCCTCCCCCTCCTCATCAGAGGAAGAAGATGGCAGTCTCGACACAGAAGGACCGGCCTCGCCTTGATTAGTAGAAGGATGGAAGCCCGAACCGAAATGAGACATCTATGGAGGTGGAAGAAGCAAGAAACTCAAGTGGAAGAAGATATGGACTCTATCGAAAGAGGGCCCTAACCTCGGAAGAAGAAGCCTACTCTGATAAGGGGAGGAGGAAGAAGAAGACTAACCTGGTTCCTTAGAGGGTGGTGTGGAAAAGGGATGTAGGGATGCTAGTATGGATGCTTATGATACAAAGAAATTTTTTTATAATTGAAGAGTTTTAGATGTTTTTTTTTTTTTTTCTTAGGGTTTTGATTCCCGATCACAAGCAAAGACTAGAAATAAGAGAAATGAATAACGGAAGCTTACACTAGCAGTTCAAATCCCAAAATAGACTTTTGACTATTTATTGGATTTCTAGGATCTAAACCTAACAGACTTTTGACTCTCTAGGTTTGACCTTAGTCTGGTATGCACAAGAAAAATTGTTAAGGATCCCTAACAAATGCCATAAAGTGTACCAAAAGTAAATGGCAAAAGGGATGGGTTCGAATGAGTCATGCAGCCTGGTGATTTCAACAAAATGCAACCCCATGGCTCTAAAAATGTGAGACGGCTCTGGGAAGGGGAGAAAATAGGAGTCGGAGTCTTGGGGTAATCTCCGGGCATCATGAAATATACCTTGGTTGTTTAGGATAATCTTAAGATTTGGACATTGTTCCACAGGTGCAAGTTCCAAGGCTAGATGGGTGTCCCTAGATGGTGGAAGGTTATTAGGAAGGTCTTTGGAAATGTTATCTTAAAAGTCCTCAGAGCTAATGTCTACCTCCTAGGGCAGCTCTGTAGGGACTTGTTCATGGACCTCCTCTAATGGCAATACTGGTGAACCTTTACCTTCCTCCATAATGTTTGATTCTGGCTTAATTACTCCTTCACAGTCTCTAATGGGTTCAGGATCTTTTTCTTTTGGTTCCTCGATGAATTCTACATGGGGCCCATCTTCACCATATTCTACTAAACTTGATTCACAGATGTCTTCTTTCAATTCTTTAATGGGCTCAGGAGTTTCTTTCCCTCGATTTTCCATGGGTTCAACCTGATGCAGAACAAAGAACAAAGAAACGTATGCGGAAGTAAATTTAAGATTAAGTCTTTTTTTTTTTTTATTTCAGAAATTGGCTTGGACTCAAAGTAAAGCTAATCTAAGTTGAAGGAAACTAGGTAAGGATCGAAAGCACAATTTAGATGAAACAAAATTATCAGAGTAGTTCAGAAGTAACGGATCGCTGGGGGTTGAGAAACTCCCAGACCTAGGGTTTCGCTCTGAACTTTCAATAGAACAGAAATAGAGAGGAGAGATGGTTTACTAACCATACAGTGATCTTCTCAGGATTTTGGTGGAAGAACTCTCTCGAGCAGATTGTTGGATCCTCAGATTCGGCTATCTTCGCAATGGATCCTCCAATACTGGTCTGTGGTTTGGTCGGCTTCTCCTGGACTCAAGATCTGGGAAGAAGAGGAACAAGTGATGGAATTCAGATACTCAAGAAAATATTTACCAGGTTGAAGAACTTGAAAGTTGAAGTTGCTGAAAACAGGATTCTCCTGGAGGCTGATCTGACTCCCTCTTAGAATTGCTGTAGACCTGAAGTATCTGGACTGGAGCTGGATGCTGGTGGTCGGCCTGGACTTGGAGAGGGTGGCCATGAGAAGTGGGATAGGCTAGGGCTTGGTGGAAAGAGAAGGGTGATGGCGGCTAGGGTTTGGGAGTGGAGTGGCTAACCTAGGGTTTGGGTTTTGGAGATCTCATACCTCCTCAAGGTTCCTGGGGAACCCGGATTTACTCCCTCACAGAGCTCAACACCTGGATGCAAGTGCGGAAGAGAGAAAACACAAAGTTTTGCTCACAAAAAAATTTGGTTTCATTCATCTGATTGATTTAAACTTACAAGAGGGGTTTTAATTTATAAGGCTTTACAAGGGAGTAGGGTTTTACATCTTCCCATGTGGGACTAAAGGAGGGGATCTACAAATCAGGATAATTCATACACATATGGTCGGCCAAGGTACCAAAAAATTTTGATTAGGGTTATAAAAGGCAGGTAGATGGCGCCTCCTTGCTTGGATCTTCAAGAAAATTTTTTTCCTTCCATGGATCAACTCTTTTGGACTCCTCCTTTTCTTCCTCCCTAAGTCAAGGTCCTTCCCATCTTTGTTTTGGATTTTTTTGGCAGGTAGTGGGCGCCTCCTTGAAGTTCTCTCCAAGAGAATTTCTTTCCATTCTTACTTTGGTTCTTTTGGGAAAGTCTTGGCCGCCCCCTTGATTTGTGGACTCCTGGTGGATTTCTCCTCATCTGGCGCATGAGAGAAGGAAGCTGCTATCTGTGTAGTGGGGACCAAAGGCTGCTGGATGTAGATATGGCGCCCCCTGGACTCAGGCGTATGGCTGGGAGTGTGGTGCCCACTTGCTAGGCCTTGGGAGAAAATGTAACACCCCAGGTTGAAACCCTAGTCCACTATTGAGTCAACATGACTCAACAAAATAAAATGCAGGTAATGTAGACTCAAGCTAAATTGAGTTGATCTAGTCAACTCTTATTACAAACCAAAAATCCTAATTCTTCGGGCAAGGTTAATCAGAGATCCAGATGGAGCTCTGAAGTCTTCTTCTGAGTCTGGTGCCCGCACCAATTCTCCCAGGGTGGGAGGAACTCGACCCTGTCGAGTATGGATCAAGTTGGCTCTGGTATCTCTCCAAGAGGTCTGGGTCCAGCTCTTGTAACTCTTCTCGGGAGATCCAAGAGTCATCAGAATCTGGCCTTCCTAGCCAGCGGACCAGGTATCTTTGGTATCCTCGATTACGAGTAGAGATAACCTGATCATCCAGGATCTTTTCAATCTGTTCTTTCCTCACAGGCCAATTTGTTGGTGGACACACAAGGTCAGGTTCACTCTCAAGAGCAGGATTAGGTTCAAAAGCCTCACTGGGAATCACAGCTGGCTCCCTATACTCTACTAGGTCTGTAATGTTGAAAGTGGAGCTAATGCCTAGTTCTGGAGGCAACTCGAGCACATAGGCATTGGATCCTACTCTCTTTACCACTCTAAATGGTCCAGCTCCCCTAGCATGTAACTTTCTAACGGTTCCAGGAGGAAACCATTCAGGCCTTAACCTAATCATTACATAGTCTCCTTCGTCAAAGGTTTTGACTCGCCTTTGAGAATCAGCCAATTTCTTATAAGTTTCTGGTGTGGACACCAGAAGCCGAAAGAAACTTTACTCCAACAAGGTTAGCCTTATCCCAATTTGGATCGAAGATAATTAGGTTACCTTGTATCGTTTAGTTCAAAAATATTTTATTTTCAAGAGTCATTTCCTTTTCAAGAGTCCTGTAATTAATTTTGAGTTTCAAATCAAGAGTGTTTATTGAGTCCTGTAATTACTTTTAAATTTTCATTTCTTGTAAGTCCATTTCAAGTTTTAAAGTCTAGGTCAGTCAAGTTAGTTCAGTTGAGTTAAGTCTAATTCAGTTGAGTTAAGTCTAATCAAGTCTTAAAGCCATGAAAGCCAGCAACAAGACTCAAATTCTAGACCCCAGAATTTGACCACATGAAGAAGAGAAGACACATCAACCAAGCAAGAGAAAATGACCATCAACTAGGACCACTGGGTGCCACATGTCATTCTTATCCAAGTAGAAGACCACCTCACCATGCCACATCATCAGGTGCCACTTCACCAGCCACCTCATCACCCTTTGGGCGCCAACAAGGGAGATTCAAACTCAAGGAGGTTGGCCACATCCCTCCAAGTCCTCCACCAAATCCTCCAACCCCCCCACATCCCTCCAAACTCTCCACCAAATCCTCCAACCCCCCTTGTAATCCTCCTCGATTTGGGGAGTTTTTAAATTTCAAAAGCTAGCTTTGTGAGGCTATTAAAAGCCTTGGACGCCCATTGTAAAAGAGATTGATTTTGGAAATGAATGAAATTTGAAGTGAAGTTGTCTTGAGTTTTATGTGTGAAATTTTTCCTATCTTCTTCTTCCACACCCAAAGCCACTCTCTTCCCTAGCAATTCATCATCCAAGCTCAAGGCAAAGGCATTGGAGTCGGCCAGATCTTCTCAATTATCTTTTCTTTGTTCACAAGTTCTCCCATCCCTTCTTTATGTTTGCATCCTTCAACCTTAACTTTGATCTTCATTGCAGGGTCCTTCGAAGTCCTTGAGTTGTGAACAGGGTTCCCCTTGACAATGAACCAACAAGCTGAAGCCCAAGTCCAGGGTTCTGATCACTGTTATCTAAGTTCTCCAGTCCAGAGCATCAGTAGTTTCAAGTTTTGAATCATAGGAAGGTTGGAAAACTCATCAAGGTAAGTCCTCAATCATTAGCCCCTATTGTCTAGATCTTCTTCCTTCTTAGTTTTAGAGTTGTGTCTAATCATGTAATAGTCCCTTTTCATATAATCCTTAAATCTTATTAAGATAAGTACAATGCTAAGTATAATTAGGTTTCATTGCTCTACAAACCCCATATTCAAAACATTAATCATATGCGTGCCGCATCAAATTGGTATCAGAGCATGGTTGCATTAGGGTAGAATAGTTTTCTTTAAATCCAAGCAAGATCTAAAATTCACGCCTCCTGAGCGGGTGTACTCCAGTACACTGTCACGACCCATGGGAATAATGAGCCCCTGGCCGGACATGAGTTTTTAGATTGAAGTTTTGGGTAAGCCATTGCACTTGTTTGATTAGGTTCTGTTTTCTGAAAATTTGCATCTGTTTACTGTAATCCATCTGCAGCTCCAAAGGCAAGTCACTGATTTTTTATTGAAATATTTTTTTTCTTGTTCCTTTTTAAGTCAGTTATCACCATATTAAATTTCATCATCAGAAAAAAATTATAAAAAAAATAAAAATTTCTGCAGTTCGACACTGTCATTAGGGTTATGTTCTGTCCTTTTTATTTATCTTCATTTGTAGGATCTGCTTAGATTAGTATAGATTTTAGTTTTAAAATTCCTTTCATCTACATTGAACCATATAAGTTAGGAATCCTTTGTGAATTTCTCAGAATTTTTGGATATTTTTTTCATCACGTTTTCCACACCACTTTCAAATTGCAACACACTTCTGCAGCACCTTTGCATTTCATTCATCTCATGAGAAATCAAATTAAGGGCATCAATTTGACATAGGGTCAGGGTTTCATCACCTGTCCCTAGCCCAAAAATCACCAACCAGCATATCGATCCCAACCCGTTAATTAAAATTGAGTAGAACGTTAATTGCCCTAGTGGGTTAGGGACACCAACAAGTTGGGTTCAGGTTAGGGTCAAGTTAACTGTGTCAGCTAATTGGTGTGTGCTTACTGGCTTGGTGTCTAGGATTGGTGCATCAGGGCTTGTGATTTGGTCCGCCTACCTGGCCAATCTGAGATTGGTGTCTAAGGTTAGCAATCAGGGACCTACACTCCCCTCCACCTACCGGGCTAAGTCCCATCAGTACTACTAGCTAGTTGGTTCACTTAATTAGACTTCTAATTTGTGCTCTAGGTCTAGAAAACCTTAGCTCGAACTTGAGTCCATTTGCATGCATGACAACTAGAGCAGGGACACCGTATTCACCAATCCAAGCCCAGTCAAGTGTAGCCATGGACCAAAACTTAGGGAATTTGATCAAAGGCCTAAATGATCAAGTGGCCCAACTGACTAAGAGTTTAATTGAGCAATTGGCCCAAACAAATCAGAATGTGGCACAAACCAACCAAGACATGAATGAGCAGTTAGCCCACATCACTACTAGGTTGGATCAGTTAGAGGCTAGAACCCCTGAAAGCAATCATGAAGCCCAGACTGAGCCTGAGCCAAGTCTTGCACCTGAACTTGAGAACCCATTGAACCCTAGAAGGATTCCATATCAAAACCCTCTCTACGAAACAAACCCTAGGAGAGCTCCCCAAGATCAGTTTTATGATCCAATTCCTAGAGGACCCCACCCTGGTCAAACCATCGAGCCCAACCCAAGGAGATTCCATCATGAGCCTAACTATGAACCCAATGTCAGGAGACCCACCCCAATTCACTTTGATCAAGATGACCGAACCATGAAGAACATTAGGCTAGAAGCTCCCACCTTTGATGGAATTTTAGATCCAAAGATCTACATTGATTGGGAAGGTGAGATGGACCAGTATTTTGACTGGTTTGAGATGAGTGAAGAGCACAAGTGTAAGTTTGCAAAGCTTAAACTTGTGCGCCAAGCTAGGTTATATTGGGGAAACATTGAGAGACTCACTAGACAGAGAGGTGATGTGCCCATAGTGACCTGGCGAGCTATGAAACTTAGGCTTAGGGAGAAATACCTTCCTATGTCCTACCACCAAAGACTCCTAGATCAATGGCAAAGACTTACTCAAGGAAATAGGAGTGTCGCAGAGTACATAGCGAAGTTTGACGAATTCGTTATGAGGTGCAATGTTGATGAATCTGAGTCGGTGACCTTGTCTAGATTTAGAGCCGGACTGAGGGAAGAAATTCAAAGAGAATTGTTCATGCGAGAGGTACATGACCTAGAATTGGCCTATCAAATAGCTAGGGATGCTGAGAGATTCCATAGAGGTCCAGTCTATCGTAGGCCCGAAGCCCCTAGGACTAGTGCACCTTATCAGCAGTCAGGATCCAATTAGCCTAGATTCAACCGACCCAATCCTAATGTGCCTGTGACCCGTAGAGATGACAAGGGAAAAACACCTGAGACCCAAAGAACTCCAAATGCATGTTTCAAGTGTAACAAAGTGGGTCACTATTCTAGCAATTGTCCTAATAGAGCCCTACACATAGGCGAAGTCGAAGAGGAAGCCGTAGAATCCCAAGGTGAATTTGAGGAGGAAGTATACCAGGCAGATGAGAACTTGGCTGAAGAGTATGAGGATGAGGAAGTCCTGGTAGATCAAGATCTGTTAGGAGTGGTTAGGTGTATTCTCACCCAAGCTAAAACCCAAGAAGATTGGCGTAGGACTAGCATCCTACAGACATTCATTAAGATAGGTGAGAAAGTATGCAAAGTCATTTTAGATAGCGGTAGCTGTGTCAATGCCATATCCACCAACACAGTTAAAAACCTAGGATTGCCCACCGTACCCCATTCTAATCCCTATAAGGTATCCTGGATAGACTCAACCACGATTTCCATTAAGTCTAGGTGCCTAGTAACCATTCAGATCCAATCTTACTTGGAGAAAGTATGGTGCGATGTACTTCCAATGGGAGTAAGTAGCATAATTTTAGGCCGACCATGGTTGTACGATCTTGACGTAACACTCTATGGTCATTCTAATTCATGCTCGTTTACTCATAATGGAAAGAAGATTGTAATCCATTCTTCTCCACCTAAGAACCCCATTAAGAGAGGATCAAGCCAATTGAGTGATAAGAAAAAGGGGATAAACGTGATCACTGCTAGAGAAATGGAGAAAGAAATTAACAATGGGTCACCTGTTTGGATTTTGACCATTAAGGATCATCAAGAACCTCTTTCAAAAGAACAACCTCAAGAAGTCAATGAAGTGCTAGAGGAGTTCAAAGACGTGTTCCCCGATGACTTGCCCGACCAACTCCCACCTCTTAGGGATATACAACATGCGATAGACTTAGTCCCCGGAGCAACCCTACCGAACCTTCCCCATTATAGAATGAACCCTACCGAGCACCAAGAATTACAACGTCAAGTAGGAGAACTCCTAAAGAAAGGATTCATTAGGGAGAGTTTGAGTCCATGCACAGTCCCAACCTTACTTACCCCTAAAAAAGATGGCACATAGAGAATGTGTGTTGATAGTCGTGCCATAAATAAAATCACGGTGAAGTATAGGTTTCCTATCCCCCGCTTGGATGATATGTTAGATATGATGGCCGGTGCAACTATATTTTCTAAGATTGACCTGAAGAGCGGCTATCACCAAGTTAGGATCAGACCAGGGGATGAATGGAAGACTGCCTTTAAAACTAAGGACGGGTTATTTGAATGGGTAGTCATGCCTTTTGGGTTATCAAATGCCCTTAGCACTTTTATGTGAATCATGAACCAAGTCCTACGAGCCTTTATTGAAAAATTTGTTGTCGTTTACTTTGACGACATACTTATCTATAGTAGGACTAGAGAAGATCATCAACAACATCTGAGGCAGGTATGTTTAGCACTTAGGAAAGATAACCTCTATGCCAATCTAAAGAAATGTGCTTTCATGACTACTAGAGTTATCTTCCTAGGATTTGTTGTGACCCCTGAAGGAGTATCCGCTGACCCTGAGAAGGTTAAGGCAATTGTAGAGTGGCCAACACGCAATAATATTCATGAAGTAAGAAGTTTTCATGGCCTCGCTACGTTTTATCGATGATTTATTAGAGGGTTTAGCACCATAGTTGCTCCTATCACGGATTGTATTAGGAAGGGCCACTTTGAATGGACGAAGTCAGCTGATAAGGCCTTCCTTCACATCAAAGATAAGATGACCCAAGCACCAGTCTTAAGACTACCCGATTTTTCTAAGGTCTTTGAAGTAGCATGCGATGCTTCGGGAGTAGGTATTGGTGGAGTTCTGAGTCAAGAGAACCATCCCGTAGCATTCTTTAGTGAGAAATTGAATGAAGCCAGGAAGAAATACTCCACATATGATCGGGAGCTTTATGCGATAGTGCAAGCATTAAGGTATTGGAGGCATTATCTCCTACCGCAAGAATTTGTTTTATTTTCAGACCATGAAGCCCTTAGGTTTTTGAGTTCCCAAAATAAACTAAACCCTAGGCATGCCAAATGGGTAGAGTACATCCAATCCTATACGTTTGTCCTAAAGCATCAATCAGGAACCGATAATAAGGTAGCTGATGCCCTAAGTCGTAGAACGTTACTTTTAACCTTAGTCAGTACTGAAGTCATAGGTTTTGAAAGACTTAAGGAGCAGTACGAAACCTGTCCAGATTTTGGTGAAATTTATCAGGTTTTGCGTCAAGGACCATCTAGTGATCATAGTGACTATACCCTTCTTGATGGTTATCTTTTTAGAGAGAATAGGCTTTGCATCCCAAGAACCTCCTTAAGAGATTTTTTAGTTTGGGAGATACATGCGGGAGGTTTGGCTGGCCACTTCGGACGAAACAAGACTATCTTGGCTGTTGAGGAACAATTTTACTGGCAAGGTCTTAAGAAACAAGTAGCAAACCTTGTAGCCCGATGTAGGACATGTGCTGTTGCAAAGCAACAAAAGAAGAATACCGAGCTATACACTCCATTACCTGTACCTGAGTGTCCATGGCAGGATCTAAGCATGCACTTTGTTCTAGGATTACCCAAGACCATTCGAAAACATGATTCAATCTTTGTGGTGGTCGACCGGTTTTCAAAAATGGCCCATTTCATACCTTGCACCCAAACTTCCGATGCCTCTAGGATAGCCAAACTCTTTCTTGATCAAGTAGTCAGACTCCACGGGTTACCAAAAACCATTATTTCTGATAGGGATGTCCGCTTCACAAGTTACTTCTGAAAAACCCTTTGGCACCTATTAGGAACCAGACTGAAATTCTCCACTGCCTACCATCCCCAGACTGATGGACAAACCGAGGTTGTAAATAGAAGTCTAGGAAACTTGCTGAGATGCCTAGTGGGAGAAAGTCTAGGAAACTGGGATTTGTTATTGCCACGTGCTGAGTTCGCTTACAACAGTTCGGTCAATCGGTCTACGGGCAAAAGTTCCTTTGAGATAGTCCATGGTTGCAAGTCTAGGAAGCCTTTAGATCTAATCCCACTACCTATTCACACACGAGTCTCTGAGTCTGCTGAGTCTTTTGCACAGCATGTCACAAATCTACATAAAGAAATCAGTAATAAGATCAACCTGAGCAATGAAACTTACAAACACTTAGCTGACTCACATAAGAGGGCTAAAGAATTCTGTGAAGGGGATTATGCGATGATTAGGCTCAACCCTGAACGGTTTCCCCCTAGAACCATAAAGAAGCTGCATGCCCGTGGAGCGGGACCTTTTAATATCTTAAAGAAAATAGGGCCTAATGCATATGTTTTGGAACTTCCACCTGATATGGGTATTAGTACAACCTTCAATGTTTCAGACATAGTAGAATACAAAGAACCACTACTAATACCTAGTGAGCCTTTTGAGCCAGAAACTTTCATTGAGAGTGAACATATTTCTGAGTGTCCACCACCAACCTTACCTGAGTAGAGAGAGAGGATTGAGAGAATCCTGGATGACAAGATCATTACTACCAGGAATAAGGACTATCAGCGATACCTGGTTCAATGGCAAGGTCGAACTGAGTCCGACAACTCTTGGATTACTCGAGAGGACCTGCAAAGACTTAATCCAGACTTGTTCGAGTATTACCAGGGCAAAACTGAACCATACTCGACTGGGTCGAGTTCTGCCCACCCCAGGAGAATTGGTGTGGACACCAGAAGCCGAAAGAAACTTTACTCCAACAAGGTTAGCCTTATCCCAATTTGGATCGAAGATAATTAGGTTACCTTGTATCGTTTAGTTCAAAAATATTTTATTTTCAAGAGTCATTTCCTTTTCAAGAGTCCTGTAATTAATTTTGAGTTTCAAATCAAGAGTGTTTATT
The DNA here is from genome assembly GCA_021397845.1 of Areca catechu. Classification (NCBI taxonomy): domain Eukaryota; kingdom Viridiplantae; phylum Streptophyta; class Magnoliopsida; order Arecales; family Arecaceae; genus Areca; species Areca catechu. The sequence continues at coordinate 16,050,597 of CM038048.1, forward strand.
GAGTCCTGTAATTACTTTTAAAATTTCATTTCTTGTAAGTCCATTTCAAGTTTTAAAGTCTAGGTCAGTCAAGTCAGTTTAGTTGAGTTAAGTCTAATTCAGTTGAGTTAAGTCTAATCAAGTCTTAAAGCCATGAAAGCCAGCAACAAGACTCAAATTCTAGACCCCAGAATTTGACCACATGAAGAAGAGAAGACACATCAACCAAGCAAGAGAAAATGACCATCAACTAGGACCACTGGGTGCCACATGTCATTCTTATCCAAGTAGAAGACCACCTCACCATGCCACGTCATCAGGTGCCACTTCACCAGCCACCTCATCACCCTTTGGGCGCCAACAAGGGAGATTCAAACTCAAGGAGGTTGGCCACATCCCTCCAAGTCCTCCACCAAATCCTCCAACCCCCCCCACATCCCTCCAAACTCTCCACCAAATCCTCCAACCCCCCTTGTAATCCTCCTCGATTTGGAGAGTTTTTAAATTTCAAAAGCTAGCTTTGTGAGGCTATTAAAAGCCTTGGACGCCCATTGTAAAAGAGATTGATTTTGGAAATGAATGAAATTTGAAGTGAAGTTGTCTTGAGTTTTATGTGTGAAATTTTTCCTATCTTCTTCTTCCACACCCAAAGCCACTCTCTTCCCTAGCAATTCATCATCCAAGCTCAAGGCAAAGGCATTGGAGTTGGCCAGATCTTCTCAATTATCTTTTCTTTGTTCATAAGTTCTCCCATCCCTTCTTTATGTTTGCATCCTTCAACCTTAACTTTGATCTTCATTGCAGGGTCCTTCGAAGTCCTTGAGTTGTGAACAGGGTTCCCCTTGACAATGAACCAACAAGCTGAAGCCCAAGTCCAGGGTTCTGATCACTGTTATCCAAGTTCTCCAGTCCAGAGCATCAGTAGTTTCAAGTTTTGAATCATAGGAAGGTTGGAAAACTCATCAAGGTAAGTCCTCAATCATTAGCCCCTATTGTCTAGATCTTCTTCCTTCTTAGTTTTAGAGTTGTGTCTAATCATGTAATAGTCCCTTTTCATATAATCCTTAAATCTTATTAAGATAAGTACAATGCTAAGTATAATTAGGTTTCATTGCTCTACAAACCCCATATTCAAAACATTAATCATATGCGTGCCACATCAGTTTCATTACTTAAATTTATTTTGGCTTGAATTTCTTTATGCAAGTCTTTTATATGCTGTGCAAAAACTTCGGCAGACTCGGAGACCCGTGTGTGGACTGGTAAAGGAGCTAGGTCAAGAGGTGTGTGGGGTTTGTAACCATGCACAATTTCAAATGGACTCTTACCCGTAGACCTATTGACCGAGTCATTATATGCAAATTCAGCTCTAGGTAAGTACAAATCCCAGTTCCTAATGTTTTCACCAACAAGACACCTTAGCAGATTGCCTAAACTACGGTTCACTACTTCGGTTTGGCCGTCAGTCTGGGGATGATAGGCAGTTGAAAACTTAAGTTTCGTCCCTAACTTATGCCAAAGGGTTTTCCAGAAATAGATGGTGAACCGAACATCCCTATCTGAAACAATGGTCTTAGGTAGGCCATGGAGTCGAACTATCTCATTAAAGAACAGGGTGGCTACCTTAGACGCATCAAATGTTTGGGAACAAGGCAAGAATGGGCCATCTTGGAAAATCGGTGTACTACAACACAGATAGAGTCATGCCTCCTCTGGGTCTTAGGCAAACCTAACACAAAGTCCATGCTCACATCTTGCCAAGGACGATCTGGGACAGGGAGTGGGGTATAAAGGCCGGTGTTCTGTTTTCGCTGTTTGGCAACAGCGCAGGTCCGACACCTAGCCACAATATGTGATACATCTCTTTTTAAGCTAGGCCAGAAAAAATGGTCTTCAATAGCCAGGGTGGTCTTATCTTTTCCGAAATGGCCAGCTAAACCTCCAGCATGAGTTTCCCAAATCAAGAATTCCCTAAGAGAGGTTCTAGGGATGCAAAGCCTATTCTTAAAGAACAGAAAGCCATCTAAAAGGGAATAATCCTTATGTTCACTAGATGGTCCTTGAGTTAGATCCTGGTATACAGTCTTGAAATCCGGACACGACTCATATTCTTCTTTGATTTGCTCAAACCCTATGACTTCAGCCCTAACAGAATTCAACAACAAAGATCGACGACTAAGGGCATCAGCTACCTTATTTTCAGACCCAGCCTTATGCTTCAAAACAAAAGTATAGGACTGGATATACTCTACCCACTTAGCATGCCTAGGGTTAAGCTTCTTCTGAGAATTCAAGAATCTAAGAGCCTCATGGTCCGAAAACAGCACAAATTCTTGCGGTAGTAAATAATGTCTCCAGTAACGCAAAGCTTGCACTACCGCGTAAAATTCCTTATCATAGGTAGAATACCTAAGCTTAGCATCGTTAAGTTTTTCACTAAAGAATGCTACGGGATGGTTCTCTTGGCTTAGGACTCCACCTATACCTACTCCTGAAGCATCACAGGCAACCTCAAATACCTTTGAAAAGTCCGATAGTCTCAAAATGGGTGCTTGGGTCATCCTATCCTTAAGATCTAGGAAGGCTTTATGGGCTGCTCTGGTCCACTGAAATTCTCCCTTCCTGATGCAGTCTGTGATAGGAGCAACTACGGTACTAAACCCCTTGATGAATCGCCTATAGAAGGTAGCCAAGCCATGGAAACTTCTGACTTCATGCACACTGGTCGACTATGGCCATTCTACTATGGACCTAATCTTTTCAGGATCGGCAGCCACGCCGTCAGGGGTTACAACAAATCCAAGGAAAATAATCCTACTGGTCATAAATTCACACTTTTTGAGATTACCGTAGAGACTATCATTCCTCAAAACTTGACAGACTTGTCTAAGGTGGCCTAGGTGATCTGCAGGGGTCTTACTATAGATCAGGATATCATCAAAATAGACCACTACAAACTTCCCTATGAAAGCTCTAAGTACTTGGGTCATAATCCTCATGAAAGTACTAGGGGCATTGGACAACCCAAAAGGCATAACAACCCATTTGAAGAGACCATCCTTAGTCTTGAAGGCTGTTTTCCACTCATCCCCTGGTCTAATCCTAACCTAATGATAGCCGCTCTTGAGATCAATTTTAGAAAAAACCATGGCACCGGCTATCATATCAAGCATGTCATCTAGTCTAGGGATGGGGAACTTATACTTGATTATGATTTTATTGATGGCACGACTATCAACACACATCCTCCACGTGCCATCCTTCTTCGGGGTTAGAAGTGCAGGGACTACACAAGGGCTAAGACTCTCTCTAATGAACCCCTTCCTCAACAATTCGCCAACCTGCTTTTGCAGTTCTTTATGCTCAGATGGATTCATCCTATAATGGGGCAAGTTGGGTAAAGTAGCTCCTGGGACTAAATCTATGGAATGCTGAATATCCCTAAGAGGTGGAAGGTGGTCTGGCAGATCCTTGGGAAAAACATCCTCAAATTCTTCTAATTAAGGCTTAATTTCATGAGGAGGCTCTGAGGGTGTAGGAGTCCTAAGTTCCTTAGCAGTCAACATCCAAATGGGTGAACCACTATGAATTTCTTGTTCTAGATCCTTGGCACTAATCAGGTTCACTCCAGTCTTCATTTCCCTAACCTTACTGGTTCCTTTAGCTACCTTGTCCTTAGGAGGGACTGAATGGATTGTGATTTTCTTCCCATTGAAACTAAAGACACAGGTGTTGGATTTTCCTAAGAGGGTGGCATCATGATCATACAACCAGGGTCTTCCAAGAATTATACTGCTCACCCCCATGGGCAAGATATCACACCAAATCTTCTCTTGATAGGATTGCATTTGGATTTGGACCTGACATCTAGACTGGATGGGTATAGAGGTAGAGTCTACCCAAGAAACCTTATAGGGGTTGGGGTGGGGGACTGGGGTTAAGCCTAACATTTTGACAGTGCTAGTAGAAATGGCATTCACACAGCTCCCACTATCTATGATGATTTTACAAACCTTATCCCCTAGTTTAAGAAAAGTTTGTAGGATATTAGTCTTGCGCCAATCTTCCTGAACTTTAGTCTGGGACAGGATGCATCTCACAACCCCTAAGTGGTCAGATTCAGTGGATTCTTCCTCTCCTTCATACTCATCAACCAAATTCATTCCGGCCTCATAAACTTCTTCTTCAAACTTCTTATTAGGCTCGGAACTCTCTTCTCCTCCCTCTTCTATATATAGGGATCTACGAGGGCACTGGCTAGAAACATGACCTACCTTATGACACTTAAAACAAGCTATGGCTGTGCACTGAGTGGAGATATGACCGGGCTTCTGGCACTTAAAACAGACGATACTGGGGGTTCTCTAGGTGTCAGGTGCCTTACCTTTGTCCATGGGCCTTGGGGTGGGGATACCCTGATTAGGCTTGCTAGGGTAACCTGGCTAGGTCCATTTCTTGGGATTGGGGTACTAACCCTAGATGGCATGGGTCCCCTCTGAAACTTCTCAGTGTTCAGTGCAATCTGATAGGCTTGGTCTAGGTCAGTAACCTCTCTCAGAAACAACTCTCTCTTAATATCTTCCCTAAGCCCAGCCCTAAATCTAGACAAGGTGACTTCATGGGCTTCACTCACATCACATCTCATTAGGTATTCATCAAAGGTGGTTATGTAGTCTGAAACAGATCGGTTCCCTTGTTTCAAAGTCTGCCATTGGTCTAACATATTTTGTTGGTATGAAATGGGTAGGTACTTGTCTCTAAGTTTCTCTTTCATACCCTGCCAAGTGGTTATGGGCTCTACATTTCATCTTCTAGTGGTCAGCTCAATGTTCCCCCAGTATAACCTAGCTTGACGTATTAATTTCATTTTGGCAAACTTGAATTTCCTCTCCTCAGACATAGCATACCACTCAAAGTACTGGTCCATCTCACCCTCCCAATCAGAATACACCTTAGGATTTAAACTACCATCAAAAGTGGGTGCATCTAACTTGATGTTCCGAATGAACCTATCATCTCTATCCTCAGGTTCTGGGTCAGGCCTCCTATGATTAGGTTCAGGATCTCGGTATAAAGGTCTTCTAGGCTCTTGGTGTGGGTGAGGTTGAGGCACATTAAAATCTGGGTCAGGAGTCCAATTCCGATGCCAAGGTTCCTCAAGTATTTGGACTCGATCCCTAAGCTGGGCAAAACTCTCATTCATATCCTGACTTAATTTGTTCATACTCTCAGTAAGAGCTTTAACCATGGCCTATAAATCAGGTTGGGTTTGACCAGGTTGGTAGGGTACTCCATTCCGGGTAGACATGATGCAATCAGGCATACAAAATGAGACTCAACTGAACGACTACGGGCTAACTAGACCTAGAGCCCAAACTAGGTGCCCAATCAGAGTGGCAAGCTAGCCTGTAGTAACTCAAGACTCAGCCAGGCAGGTGTAAGGAGAGTGTTAGGTCCCTGAATGCCAATCCTAGACACCAATCAGAGATTGGCCAGGTAGGCGGACCAGCACACAAGCCCTTCGGGATGGAATCCCTGAACCACCGTTCTAGACACTGAGTACAAAGCACACACAGAGTAACCATACAAACTGACTCAACACTAGCCTTGACCCGACTTGTTGATGTCCCTAGCCCACTAGGGCAAATTAGGTCTAATTAATTTTAAGATTAAAGGCTTAGGTTCGAATGAGTGGGTGGTGGTTTTGGGCTAAGGAGAGGTTATCAACTCCTCCCCTTATCTTAGATACTCAAATGCCCTTAAGATGAATTAAGAGATGAACACTCAAAAATAAATGGATTGCAGAACACAAAAATAGAGTTGCAGTAATTTAATTCTTAGAAGTTGCACGGAAACCAATAAATCATGGGAAAATTATAAAAATTAGTTTCAATTATATTGGTTTTAGCAAAATAAAAATCACCGAATTTGGAGTTACCAGCAATGAGAAATAATTCCTATTACAGGATAATTACGGGCTGAAAACAGAGCACTTCCCCATTTACAATTCCTGCTACGAAGTTATAACCCAACGGATCCCCTACATGCCCTAGGAACGCCCCGTGGAATGGGAAGAGGAGGTTTGCACCTCGCTTCGTTCCTTGGACCGGACGTCCTGGGGAGTCTACTTCGAGCAGACAAAGTAAAAAGAGAGAGACTCAAACAAGCAATCAAAACAGAAACCCTAGACAGGGCTCTGATACCAAAAATGATGCAGAACAAAGAACAAAGAAACGTATGCGGAAGTAAATTTAAGATTAAGTCTTCTTTTTTTTTTTATTTCAGAAATTGGCTAGGACTCAAAGTAAAGCTAAACTAAGTTGAAGGAAACTAGGTAAGGATCGAAAGTACAATTTAGATGAAACTAAATTATCAGAGTAGTTCAGAAGTAACGGATCGCTGGGGGTTGAGAAACTCTCAGACCTAGGGTTTTGCTCTGAACTTTCAACAGAACAGAAATAGAGAGGAGAGATGGTTTACTAACCAGACAGTGATCTTCTCAGGATTTTGGTGGAAGAACTCTCTCGAGCAGATTGTTGGATCCTCGGATTCGGCTATCTTCGCAATGGATCCTCCAATACTGGTCTGTGGTTTGGTCGGCTTCTCCTGGACTCAAGATCTGGGAAGAAGAGGAACAAGTGATGGAATTCAGATACTCAAGAAAAGATTTACCAGGTTGAAGAACTTGAAAGCTGAAGTTGCTGAAAACAGGATTCTCCTGGAGGCTGATCTGACTCCCTCTTAGAATTGCTGTAGACCTGAAGTATCTGGACTGGAGCTGGATGCTGGTGGTCGGCCTGGACTTGGAGAGGGTGGTCGTGAGAAGTGGGATAGACTAGGGCTTGGTGGAAAGAGAAGGGTGATGGCGGCTAGGGTTTGGGAGTGGAGTGGCTAACCTAGGGTTTGGGTTTTGGAGATCTCATACCTCCTCAAGGTTCCTGGGGAACCCGGATTTACTCCCTCACGGAGCTCAACACCTGGATGCAAGTGCGGAAGAGAGAAAACACAAAGTTTTGCTCACAAAAAAATTTGGTTTCATTCATCTGATTGATTTAAACTTACAAGAGGGGTTTAATTTATAAGGCTTTACAAGGGAGTAGGGTTTTACATCTTTCCATGTGGGACTAAAGGAGGGGATCTATAAATCAGGATAATTCATACACATATGGTCGGCCAAGGTACCAAAAAATTTTGATTAGGGTTATAAAAGGCAGGTGGATGGCGCCTCCTTGCTTGGATCTTCAAGAGAATTTTTTTCCTTCCATGGATCAACTCTTTTGGACTCCTCCTTTTCTTCCTCCCTAAGTCAAGGTTCTTCCCATCTTTGTTTTGGATTTTTTTGGCAGGTAGTGGGCGCCTCCTTGAAGTTCTCTCCAAGAGAATTTCTTCCCATTCTTACTTTGGTTCTTTTGGGAAAGTCTTGGCCGCCCCCTTGATTTGTGGACTCCTGGTGGATTTCTCCTCATCTGGCGCATGAGAGAAGGAAGCTGCTATCTGTGTAGTGGGGACCAAAGGCTGCTGGATGTAGATATGGCACCCCCTGGACTCAGGCGTATGGCTGGGAGTGTGGCTGGGAGTGTGGTGCCCACTTGCTAGGCCTTGGGAGAAAATGTAACACCCCAGGTTGAAACCCTAGTCCACTACTGAGTCAACATGACTCAACAAAATAAAATGCAGGTAATGTAGACTCAAGCTAAATTGAGTTGATCTAGTCAACTCTTATTACAAACCAAAAACCCCAATTCTTCGAGCAAGGTTAATCAGAGATCCAGATGGAGCTCTGAAGTCTTCTTCTGAGTTTGGTGCCCGCACCACAACCTTACAGTCTTCAAGGGGTTCAACAATGGGTTCCGGTTTAGTTTCAGTCGGTTCATCTATAAGTAGGGCAGGGGCGGTGCACTGACTAGCAAAATGCTCAGGTTTATGGCACCTATAGCTGTTACCTTGGGGATCGGGTCTCCTCTGGACTTCAATAGCCTTACCCTTGTCCTCTCTACTATATTCGGATTGATTCAGACTGGGAAGACTAGGACTGGGTCGGGCTAGGCTTGGTCGACTGGGGTCAGATCGGTTCGGGCTTGGTTGACTTGGGTAAGCCTGGCTATAACCTTGGGTGGATCCGGGGATACAGCTCTGGTTCCTAAAGGGCTCAGGTCTTCTGTAGGTGGGAGCTCTCTGGAAACACTCATGGAGCCTAGCGGCTTCCTCTATGGGTCCTAGTCTATCCTCTATTTGATCACATCTATTAGTCAACTGGTTGCTTAATTGAGTCATGGATTGAGTTAGGGATTGAGTTAGGGCTCCAATGTCAGCTTGAAGTTGGTCCATGGCTTCGATAGGGGGTGGAGAAGGTGGGTGAAAAGAGGTTCCTGATCTAGTGCACATGTAACAGACACAAAGAACGGTGCTACGGTTCGCTAGACCTAGGAGATCTCACCAAATGTGAAGTCAAGAAGATGAACCTGGAAGTAGTAACTTGGCACCTGGCCAAGTAAGTGTAAGGTTAGTGGAGGTTCCTCTTTGCTTGCCTAGACACCAATTAGAAATTGGCCAGGTAAGCGAACCAACCCACTTCCCTTCGGGATCTAGTCCCTGAACCACTTGCCTAGACACCAGCTACTCAAGCACACACCAACAAGCAATCTAGCTTGGCTCGGCACTTGGTTCGACCCGACTTCGTGGATGTCCCTAGCTCACTAGAGCAGATTAAACATCTAATCAATTTTAGTTAATGGCTAGGGTTCAATATGTCGGGTGGTGGTTTTTGGGCTAGGGACAGGTAATGAAATCCTGACCTTATGTTAATTTGATACCCTTAAAATAAGTTATGGAGAATGATGCTCAAAATGACTAATGAAATGACTTAATTTTTTTTTTTTTTGTGTCTTTTAGATGTGTGAATGTTAAACAAAATGCAGGAATTAAAATATACCCCTAAGTGCAAGAAATAAACTAGATGGATGATTGAAGCAAGAAATGAGATGCTTGCTGAAATTTCAGACCTGAGATTTTCTTAGGTAGTATTTCGGCTTGTAGAAATTCTACAAACTGAAATAAAATTTGAGAAAATAGAAAAAAATATTTTGAATTTAGTGAGATCTAACAGAATAGAAATTATAAAATTTGGAGGTCTCTACAGAGAGAAACAATCCAATGATCAGGCCATATACAGGCTGACCAGAATGCAGAAAATGAAAGAAAGCAAAATGCACTAGTCCTAGCCTTGCTCTGATACCAAAAATGATGTGAAATAAAGCTCTGATACCAAAAATGGTGTGGAAAAGGGATGTAGGGATGATAGTATGGATGCTTATGATGCAAATGAATTTTTTTTGTAGTTGAAGAGTTTTAGATGATTTTTTTTTTCTTAGGGTTTTGATTCCCGATCACAAGCAAAGACTAGAAATAAGAGAAATGAATAACAGAAGCTTACACTAGCAGTTCAAATCCCTAAATAGTGAAAATGAGAACAGGACCCCAGGATTAAGAAACCCCGGTAGGATCGAAGGGATGCTAGGATGGGTGCTTATGATGCAAATGAATTTTTTTTTTTATAGTTGAAGAGTTTTATATTCTTTCTTAGGGTTTCGATTCCTGATCACAAGTAAAGGCAAGAAATAAGATAGATGAGTAACGGAAGCTTACACTAGCAGTTCAGATCCCTAAACAGTGAGAATAAGAACAGGATCCCGGGATTAAGAAACCCCGGTAGGACTAGCTCGAAATACAATACCTACTTAGGAGATAGAGAGAGCAAACCTCACAGGTCTGAAGCGCCCGATGCAGAGATCGCTCAACTCGACGGATGCAGCCTGGATGCCCGAGTAATCAAACCCGCGAAAGCACTGACTTTCAGTTGGAAGGTCGCGATGGAAAGGCAGACTGTCTCCGGTGCCCGAGATGCCAGGGAGGACCTGTAGGCAATCAAAATAGGGATTAGCAAAATGGAGAGATGTACTGAAAGGGACTAAGATGGGGTTGAGAAGGGGCTTCGAGCTCGGTGTCCGGCTGGATTCCAAAGTTGAAGAAGGAGATAACTTGGGGCCTCGCACCCCGTGACGTCCCGGAGGACAAAGGATTGTGGCCTCACACCACTCGACGTCCAGGAGGATGAAGGACTCGCGATGCCCTGGGGCGACGGACAGGTGGCCACACACCACTTGACGTCCCTAGGGATGAAGGCAACTTCACTAAAACCTAGTCTAGGAGACAATGGTTGGAGGATAAACAAACTCAAACTCTCTTTTCATTCAATCATTCAATAGCTTTACAATTGAGGGATTGGGTCCTTTAAATAGGCACCCAAGGCCCATTTGAATTCAAAAATATTCAAAACCCTTGAACCCAAATTACAACCCCAAAGTTGGCGCCCACATGGATGGGTAAGATTTTTCATGGCCGACCAAATGAAGGAGATGATGGGTGTGGCATGTGGGAGGGCTTGGAGAGGGGGATTGGCCTCTTGACTTCCTTCATTTGCATGCTCATTTTGGGAAGTAAATGTGGAACAAGGCTTGCTTGAAGGGATGTGCTTCCTTGGATCCTTCAACGCCCACTTTGGAGTGATTCATGGCCAACCAAATGGAGGGAGTTTTGGGCGTTGCAAGGTTGAAGGCTTGGAGAGGGGAGTGTATCCTTTGACCTTCCATTCTTGCATGAACACTTTGGGAAGAAGGCTTGGAAGAGGGCTTGCTTTGTGGCTTGGTCTCTTCAAGGATCTTCAACGCCCCATATTTTGATGGATCATGGCATGATATGGGGGAGGGAAGAGGGGGATGATGTCTCCTCCTTCCAAGGTCGCCCAAGAGAAAAAGGCATGGAGAGGGTGTGTGGAATGCATGAGGGCGCCACCTTGTTTCCCTCCTTGGATGCCCAAGTTGCAACTGACGTAGCGCCACATAGGTGGCTGAGGTGGCACCTGAGTTGGAATCTTTCCAAGTGAAAGAGGTGGGTTGGCCCACAAGGATTTGACTTGGGCTTGAAAGCCAGGTTGACTTCAATTGGGCTTGGGCCCTAACCAAACTCAGACTCGAACCAAAAATAAATACATGACCCATGACTTAGACTTGACCCAAATTGGTCAAGGTACAAGACTAAAATTATAAAATTACTTTGGCTCATAGCCTTATTACAGGACTCACAGAAGTGGAACCTTAATCTAAGATCCACAGAGGGTTGAGGAGCCTCTGTCAGATCCTGGTGCCCACACCAGAGGGTCTAGTGCAATCGGGAAGAAGAGGAAGCTTGGGTATGGCAGTGGGCGCGAAGAATTTGAAAGAATAGATGTTTTGGGTAAAAACTTCCTTTCATTTTGAAATGACCCAGTGCATTTGTACTGTTACAGCCCCTTCGCCAAAGGATTCATGCCACGTGTTGGCCATCGATGGGTAAGTCATCCCGGCCACTCTGAATTCCATGCTGATAATAACTACTCCTCGGATGTGGCCACGTGGCGCCTCCGCAATGGCCTAGGGAACCGTTTCATGAAGCACCGATGATCATGGCCATTATTGTGCAAGATCTTCACCTCTTAATGTTAGCACTGCAATTACTCCTTTCGACCCGAGCACCGCACACTAACGAGCCTCGGGAGTGGGAGGAAAATGATGTGGCTGGATCGCTGACATGGAGTAGCTGTCAGATGCCACGTCGGAGAAGGCTGCCACTTCAGATACTCTACCCGGACTCCTTCACCGGGCTGAGCTCCCTTAGAACAACGAGGCCACCCGCCAAGCCAAACTCCACCCTCCGCCAAGTCAGGCCCACGAGCTCGGGATGCTTAGGCCGGAGCCGAGCGGCATCCTCTAGAGCAAGCCCCTTGAAGTTGAGCCCCGTGGTATGGAGTCGAGCTCGGCACTTTTCTACCACGTGGAGCCCCTTCAAGGTCGAGTCCTCTAGGCCGGAGCTGTGCTCTGCCCTCCTCCATCAGGTCGAGCTTGCCCGAAGTCAGGCTCCCTTGGTCCGAAGTCGAGCTCAGCCCTCCTCCGCCAAGTGAAGCTACGTCGAGGCCGAGACCCTCGAAGTTGAGCCCTGCTTCTCCAACTCGGCCTCCTGCTCGGGCAAAGACACCAGCAAGCGGGGAGGCGGCACTGTCATCCCAAGAGGCCGGTGAGCTACCCGAGGGTCATGAAAAGTTACCCACCTAGCCACAATAACTCTTCGTGGCCACCACTTACACCAGAAAAGGGAGAAGCCCTGTGTTCGAGGCTCCATGCTCTTCACCAACCACCTGAACCACCAAGAAGAGGAAGTCAACCAGGAGATTCAAATCTCGAAGGATGGCGGCCCCCTGATCGGGGCACTGCCAAGTTTCTCAGAATGGAGTGACCGGAAGGAATGTCAGAGCACGTGGCAGGTTCTCTTAACTTAGATAGATTTCAATTAATTAGAGGTGAATTAGGTCTATGTGACCCTTTTTAGAAAACTTGACCTAAATTCTTCAAAACTAAGGTAACATTATCTAGAAAGCCTCCTACATCAAATTAATGATATTGACCATTTCTCTTAGTGTATACCTTTCAATGGAGACCATTTTTGAATTGTTAGGAACCTTTTATGAAGTTTTGGTTTGAGTCTACTCGAGCTACAGTGCTCAAGTCGAGTCAACTTTGATTTTGGGTTAAGCATTTTTATATAAAATTCACATAACCATTCTTAGAGCCTTAAGTATATTCAAACCCTAGCAGAGATCTTGTTTACTCTCTCCAAGTTTAGAATCACAAATTCCTACCCTACATTTTCTTAAAATCCATCCTATATAAACCTAATTGGTCCTAATGGCTTCGAAGAATGCTGTCGGCAAGAGATCTCAACGAGCTAAGCCTACTATTGAAAGAGAAAGAAGAACAAAGAGATGGCAAGAAGAGCCAACTTGGGTAGATGAAGTGGAAGAACAGGAAGATAATGAGGAAGACTGAATTCCATCACCCATGCAGCCAGGTCCGATCATTTTGATAGGGAACCGACCCATGACTACTGGTAGGAAAAATAACTTTACATTTTTAGAAAACCAGGGTTTCCGGATTGGTGATTGGATAGAATCTCAGGGCTGGGTATGTTTCTACACTTTGGATTTACCTACATACCTAGCCTACCCTAGAGGAAAATGGTGTTACTTCAACTGTTAAAGGGGTTAGATTATCTGTGAATGAAGAATGTCTGAGCCAAGTTCTCCAAATGCCAAGCAATGGAAGCTACCATCTGGTTATGAGGGAAAGACAAAGGACCTTGAGGCTAATTTTAGAAACCAATAGTGTGGATGAAATTTCTAATGTAAAAGCTAATGTCCTTTCCCTAGAGATGAGGCTACTTCATAACATTTTAGCAGAATATTTTTGCCTTACACCGGTAGATTTGACTGGGTCAACGAGAAAGATTTGGTCTTCATGAGATATATGATTGAGAGGGAGGTTCTCAATCTTCCATACATTATGCTGACTGAGATGGGAGATGCAGCTAGGAAGGCCAAGGCATGTTTACCCTATGGTATGGCCTTCACACTCATTTTTAGACATTTTGGTGTTGAGCTAGAGGGTGAGGATAGCAGGTTATTACACCATGCTGATATCTATTCAGCTAAATCACTTCAACGTATGGGTTACCATCTGGTTGATGGGGCTTGGTCGAAGAAGGGATCATATCAGAGAGCTGGAGCATCATCAGACGATGATGAGAGCATAAGGAGCAGCTACCTGAGGACATTGGGACTACTGCTGAGCCTTCTATACTTGAGGAGACTACTACTACTACTATTGCTGAGCTTACTATTACTGATGCTAAGGAGTTAGAGCATAAGAGAGGAGTCTTAAGACTTCTCTGGCATCTCCACCATCACCAGCATCTCCACTAGCACCAGCATCTCCACTTGCTTTAGTACTAGTACATCCAGCACCTACAGTGATTGCTACACTTGATCTGGGTCCATCTACTGATACTCTAGGACCTTCTGTGTCTCATGCATTGTTTGCCCAGTAGATAAGACAGCTATCTCAGACCCTGACCAACTCCATTGGTTTAATGTTTGGTGAGCTTCATTAAACAGTCGACACCAAACTTGAGGAGATCTGTGGTGAGATTAGATAGCTACATTCCAAGGTAAACAGTGTTGAGACTGCCAGACCATAGCCACAGATTGATATATAGGCACTATCAGACTCTTTCAGGACATCATCTGATGACATCTGACAGACTGTAGCTCATAACATTGATGAATTTAGATCTGAGTTGCGAGAGAAGAGCTACAAGATGGGATCTATTGAGCAGAGCAGGAAGATGGAAGATGATTATACAAAAGGAGTGGGAATTCTCAGAGCAGAGTTTGGAAGAATGAGAGGCTCAGCAAAGGCTTTTACTAAAGCTCAGGCTAGTAAGCTCATTGCTTTCCAAGAAAGAAACAAGAAGATTTAGATAGAGCTGAGCACTGTATGTGTTTTTCTAGCAAGGCTATCTTTAGTCATTGAGACTCTTGGAGCAGCTAGACCTACACCTAGTCAGCTTGCACCTCATGTTAGATAGCCTGCACCACACTTTAGATACCCTCCACCTTAGTCTACATAGCCACCACCTTTTGTACCTCCTGGTTTATTTGATTCAGAGCATATCTCTTCCAGACCACCACCTGAAATATCCACTAGCACTAGATGACCTAGTAAATCTAAATCTTGGCAAGGTAGATCTGAACCCATTAAGGAAGAACCTATTATAGAAGAGCCTAGTGATAGTGACTAGACTAATGTTTGTATATCTACTTTCAAACTTTTATAATCTGTATTGAAAATCTTTGAATGCAATGAAGTTATTTGTTTCTTGTGTTTGCAATGGTATTTGTGCATTATTAATTTTATGAGAAAGTCAAATTATCTCAAACAATCTTGATAATCTTCTCTTTTTATTTCAAAAATCAAGATTAGTGTACTTAACAAAGGGGGAGATTAATTTTAATTGAATACCCTTTTTGATTATTGACAAAAAGGGAGAGAATGGTATTGTTAATGTATGCATGGAAAATTGGCAGAAGTAAAGATGAATGAAACCTCATGAGTTTCAAGTTTTTTAGAACATACAATAAGGGGGAGAAAAAATTGTTGAATGGTTTAAATTCATTTTCATTTTCTCTTAAATATTTGCAAATCTGCTCTAATTAGATCTTGCTATAAGCATTTGTTGATATCTCAAGACCAGATACCTTTTGTCAACCTAAAACTCTGATACATTTCTAGCAAAAATAGCTTTTCATAAGTATTTATTATGATACATATTGGACTTATTTTAAAAGCTCTAATACATTGTCTATATGCAAGCTCTGATAAATTGATTTCAAATGTATTCTTGGTATATAGATCATAAATGTTAATATTTACTTCCAAAAATATTTATACATGTAATTGAAAAGTTTTTTCCATGCTTGGTGTTTTGTCATCATTAAAAAGGGGGAGATTGTTGATCCCTTGAGTGATTTTGATGATAACAAAATATTGGAGCATGTATTTGTTTTACTAACAACTCTTCAAGTGCATTACAAGTTTTTGTAGGATGATCTTAATACGCAATTGCAACTCCTACAACCTTGTTATATGTCTTGTGTAATGTTGTAAATGTTTCATGTAAATAGAACCCAAAGAAAGATTGATGTAATATTCATGAAAAAGGGTTACTTCTATATATTTTTCAAGCTTAAATTTCTTTAAAATTAGTTGTTAGTTGAGTTGGGAAGAGTCTTAAGTGTTGAAGAGTTGCTGGATGAATTCTGGAGAAGAGTTAAAGTTTTTATTGGAAATTTACTCCAGCCGACTCGTATAAAGAGAGCCGACTCTAATCCATGGCACGGTTGAATGATTCTGCATGTAGAGATCCGAGCAGACTCGAAGGAACCCGAGTCGACTCGTGTAGAGCATCATTTCTTGAATTAGAAAGGTGAGCCAACTCAAAAGCAATACAAGCTGACTCAACCATTCAATTAGGCATCTGAGTTGACCCTTCTGGCATCCGAGCCGACTCCTCCAGAGTCCAGGAAAAATTAGTTCTGAGAGAATAGCCAGGCGAGCCGACTCTATTGAGAAGAGCCGACTCCTCCAAAGTACAACTTTGAAGACCTGAGGATCCGAGCCAACTCGACTGAGGCGAGTTGACTCAACCAGAGTAAGGAATCATCAACACTGAGGATCTGAGCCGACTCGAACGTCGATTCCAGGAAAGTAATGGCTAGTTCCAGAACTTCATTTTAAAATTTAAAAAGTGCTCCAATGGTCAAATGTCAAGTCCCAATGATCTACAATGATTATATCCACCCAAGAAGAGTACAAGACTCTATAATGAGAGATTTGGACAACCTTTGAAGAAGCTAATGCATAATTGAACATTAAATTAGCTTGTGAGCAAGAGAGCACAAAGAAGAACATTCAAGTCTGCCTTCAAGTCTTCACCAACTCCAATTAAAAGATTGAAGCACTTATTAAGAAAGAAGAAGCTATTGAAGTGCATTAAAGTGCAATTAAGAAGGCTTCTCTTGAGTTGCAACTACAACCATGAGACAACTTGGGTTTGTCATTAGTTGCTTACTTTCTTTTAACTCTTTTGTAGGTTATTGGTGAGCCCAGTTTAAAAACTAAGTGTGTGTTGTTAGTGATCCCATTTTAAAACTAATGTTGTAAGGGTTTTTTGTGAGCCCGGTCAAAACCAAAGTTGGGTTCCTAGTGATCCTATTCAAAATCATGTTGGGTTCTTGGTGATCCTATTCAAAACCAAGTTGGGTTCTTTGTGATCCTATTGAAAACCAAGTGTTGGGTTTTTGATTGTGAGCCTGGTAAAACAATTTGACTGTATTCCGGTAGTGAATATAGTAGAAATCCCAAGTGGTATCTTGGGTAGTGGACATAGGAGCGAGGGTGCTCCGAACCACTATAAATTTGCTGTGTTTGTATTGTGCTTTTGCTCTTTGTGTTTGCTTCCGCTTTCAATTATTTGAAATACAGCACCTCCACACTAAAGTAGATTTAAAAGAGCACATATCTATTCAAATTTTTTAAATTCCCAATTCACCCCCCTCTTGGGAAAGCCACTTAGGCAACATCCTCCTCCTTCTGCTCTCGTCAGGGAGTCGGGCGATCCTGCTGGCATTACTTCGGTGATGACTGGTGGGGGCCTCCTCCGCATCCGGAATGCATTTGGGATCCCTAACTCCATTCGGCTTTTTATTCTAAGATCGAAGGAACATGTCACTTCAATGGCCCAAGCTGAATCGCCCTGTATGAAACTTCTTCTTCGGGGGTCTTCATCTTCCTTTCCATCAATTTTTTTCCTTCTTTTCTGAGCAATTATCGCTTGGTCTGAAATTCCCAAGGTGCTGAGAGGGGGGGTGAATCAGTGACACCCAAATCTTTTTATCAAATTATAACTGCTGAACTTGTAACAAAAACTGTACAACCTGCAAGCAACAGCACTACCACTCCTTTGCTCTTCCCTGTACTAATCTCAGGAAAGTGGAGTCAACCTGGTAGGCTCTCCACAACACAACATATATCTAGAAATAAATAAATCACAATACAAACAAAAATCTTACCGTGCTTCGGCCGTAGCCTACGTCCACAAATGATCACCCTCACTGGGTGGCCCTCACTGAGCAAAAAAAATGATCTAGAAGATCTGCTCCTCACTGAAGCTCATGATCTTCAAGATCTACTATTCACTATAGTTCTTTTAATCTCACTGATCTTACAGAGTTTACTTCTCATTGATACATGCACAGTCACCTCTTATTTGAGGTCTTACCAATTGAAACACCGTTCAAGATAGATCAAGAATCAAGAACAAGATATCCCCCTTTGATCTCATAGATCAAACAACATAATTCATCCCATAACCTATGAACTGTAAAGAAATGGATGAAGGGGATCTTACCAATTTTAGATCACTACAGAAAGAATACCACACACTTGCTGTTGCTAAAACAGATTTGCAATCACGAAAGATTTTCGTTAATCTGCTCCTCACTGAAGCATCTCTTCTCAATCAATGAAAATCATCTCTTCAATCTTTAAAGCTGAATCTAGAAACCACACCCTCAGCTCTCATCAATAGCAATTTCAGCATCATCTCCCATTTCTGAATTTTGCTTAATCTCTTCTTTTTCAGCACAGCCCAGCTCCTTTTTTCATTTCATCTCCTCAGCTATTTTTCTTCTCTTTTTTTTATTCTTAAGAAGAGATCATTCCTTAACCTCCGACGTTCTCTATAAAGTTCCAATATATATACTTCAGCCCCATGTGATCGAGAACCCCATAAAACTACCTCCAGCTGGCACCGTTAAAATAGCCTACCCATCATCCGAGCCGACTGGAATTTCACCGAGCCGACTCTTCCAGACCACAGGATTCCAGACTGTCAAATCCAGCTGACTGGAATTTCACCAAGCCGACTCTTCCAGACCACAGGATTCCAGACTGTTAAATCTAGCTGACTGGAATTTCACCCAGCCGACTCTTCCAGACCACAGGATTCTAGACTGTCAAATCCAGCTGACTGGAATTTCACCAAGCTTACTGGATCCCCTGTTCTAAAAAAACTATTTTCCTTCAACTGTCAGTTTACCTTTTAAAATAGCCGAAATTGATCTTGTCATCAATAAGGAACATATAGATCTTTGAAAGAGCTTTCCAACAAGCCTAAGAACAGCAAAAACAGAGCTCTATACAGAATGATATGATCATTTAAAAATGACAGCAACTGGAACGTAATGTACCAGTGGAAAAAACTAATTTACCTTTAACCATCAATTTACCTTCTAAATCAGTAGAATTTGATCTTATAATCAATAGAGAAGTTTCAGATCTTTGAAAGAGCTTTCCAAAAAGCCTAAGAACAGATAAAACTGAGCTCTATGTTGAAAGATATGATCATTTAAAGATTACTGTGTTCTGAAATTTTTTTGTTGTCACTCTACAGTCTTCACTGATGCAATTTCCACTGATTAAACAGATGCTACACTATAATCTCCCCCTTTTGAGATAAATCATAGTAACCATACACCTGCATACCCAACTTGGGTAATCACTTCATATCAACACATCTGTGCACTGCGCTAACATATTTGTGCCGTGCCATGTGCCGTGCCATTTGCAATGCCAACAACTAAACTCAATCATCACTGAGAACAACAATCTCCCCCTTTGGAGTTGTTGGCAACTACTATGCAACTACTATGCAAAGGTAACCACCATGCATTTGATACCAAGCATGCACAAATATCTCCCCCTTTGACAACAAAACCAAAGGGAACTCCCCCTGAAACTCAACTCTCCCTGAATCTCAGGCAATTGAGAGTGAATAGTCAAAGCAAACTTTCACCTCGACTCACTCCTCCTGCAGCTATCATACTCTGTAGGTGATATTTCCATTTCTGATCAATGAGATGGTACAACCCCTAAGAGAGTCCTAAGCCTCTCAAACACATCCTTCGCTAGAGGCTTGGTGAAGATGTCTGCAACCTGATCAGTTGTGGGTATAAATTCAAGCTTCACTTCATTCTGAGCTACCTGATCCTTCAGAAAGTGATATCTGATATCTATATGCTTTGTTCTGGAGTGTTGCACAGGATTCTTAGATATATTTATGGCACTACTGTTATCACACTTGATGATTATGGGACTTTGATACTAAATTCTTAGATCTTCAATCTGTCTTTTCATCCAGATAACTTGTGTGCAAGTTGCTGTAGCTGCTATAAATTCTGCTTCTTCAGTAGACAATGCAACTGACTCTTGCTTCTTTCTATGCCATGATACCAAATTCTATCCAAGATAGAAAGCACCTCCACTTGTGCTTTTCCTATCATCCACACATCCTGCCCAATCTGCATCTGAATATGCAACTAATGTAAAATTCTCAGATTTGATATACCAAAGCCCAAAATTCACAGTAACCTTCAAATATCTCAGAATTCTTTTTACTGCCATCATGTGTGCCTCTCTAGGATCTGCTTGATACCGAGCTACGAGACATACTGACTATAAGATATCTAGCCGTGATGCTGTGAGATATAGAAGGCTTCCTATCATTGATCTGTATAGTGTCTGATCAACTTTAGGACTGTTTTCTTCCTTGCTAAGCTTGCATCCAGTCACCATAGGAGTACTCACAGGTCTACAATCATGCATCTGAAACTTACTGAGATTTCTCCTACATATTTCTGTTGAGATAAAAAAATTCCATCTCTCTTTTGATGAACTTGTAACCCAAGGAAGAAGGATAATTCTCCTAACATAGACATATCAAATTCTTGTTTCATAACAGTGGCAAACTTCTCACACATCTCTTCACTATCACCTCCAAAGATGATATCATCTACATATACAACGACAATCAATTGTTTATTCTCTTCTGTAAAAATATAAAGATTGCTGTCAACTAATCCTCTTCTGAAGCCAATCTGATGAAGATATATGTCCAATCATGAATACCATGCCCTTGGTGCCAACTTCAGTCCATATAAAGCTTTCCTTAATCGACACACTATATTTGGATCATCACTGAGTATAAATCCATCAGGCTGCTCTATGAACACTTCTTCTTCAAGATTACCATTTAAGAAAGCTGACTTCACATCCATCTGATAAATCTTGAAACTTTTGTACACTGCTAGAGCAAGAAACATACGAATAGACTCCAATCTAGCAATAGGTGCAAATGTCTCGTCGAAGTCAATTCCTTCTATCTGAGCATAACCTTTGCATACCAAACGAGCCTTGTTTCTAATGATTTTTCCATTCTCATCCAACTTGTTTCTAAAAACCCACTTAGTACCAATGACATTCTTTTGTGAAGGTCTTGGAACAAGTTCCCATGTTTGGTTTTTCTCAATCTGATCAAGCTCTTCATTCATGGCTTTAACCCAATTTTCATCTTTTGCTGCTTCAGCTACACTTCTAGGTTCTACTTGAGACAACAAAGAGTACACACTCTTCATTCTGCGTGTCTGAATACCAGCATTAGGATTTCCAATAATCTGATCTAGGGGATGATCCCTTTGAAATACAACATTTCTTGGTCTAAAATCTATTTCTGTATTAGAATCATCTACTGCACTTTTCTTTGAGAGCTCAGGGGAAATATCATCTTGCTCAAGCACTTGACTTTCATCAATTTCAGTATCTTCCAC
Source organism: Areca catechu (assembly GCA_021397845.1). NCBI lineage: Eukaryota > Viridiplantae > Streptophyta > Magnoliopsida > Arecales > Arecaceae > Areca > Areca catechu. The sequence goes on from CM038048.1 coordinate 16,071,727, forward strand.
ATTTGAATCATCATCAGAGGCATACACACCATGTTCAGCCACTTTTACTTCTGTGCTTTCAACTATCTTCTTTAGCTGCTTGTTATAGCACTTGTAGCCCCTGCTTTTAGTTGAGTATTCAAGAAAAATACCCTCGTCTGCTTTATCTTCAAATTTTCCCAAATTTGCATTCCTGTTTTTGATAAAGCACTTACTTCCAAACACTTTAAAGTATTTAACTGTTGGTTTTCTACCAAACCATAATTCATAGGGAGTCTTGTGAGTGTGAGGTCTGAAAAGATAGCGATTCTGAATATGCACTGCTGTTCCAACTACTTCTTTCCAAAACTTATGACTTATATTATTTTCCATCATCATTGTTCTTGCCATTTCAGCCACTGCTCTATTCTTCCTTTCAACAACTCCATTTTGTTGTGGAGTCCTCACACATGAGTGTTGAAGTCGAATCCCATGCTTCTTACAATATCCAGAGAATTCACTCCAAGTAAATTCACTTCCTTGATCAGCTCTAATAGACTTGATTCTCTTGCTAATGGAATTCTCTATTTCTCTTCTAAAATTCTTCAAACATTCAAGTGTCTCATCCTTCTTCTTAAAAAATGAAACCCAAGTCATTCTAGTAAAATCATCAATGAATAACATCAAATAATATTCTCCATTTGTAGCCTGAGTTCTCATAGGACCACATAAGTCCGTATGGATGAGATTTAATGGTCTTCCAGAATAAAATTCTTTAAGCTTGTGATGACTCACAGTTTGTTTGCCTTTTTGACATGAACCACAAACTTCATCTCTCAATCTCTTCACATCTGGAAGATCTCTAACTCCATGCCAATTACATAGCTTGGCTAAATTCTTGTCACAAATATGACCCAACCTCTTATGCCATAGCTTTGCTTCATCATCCCTTGTTAGCAAACATTCATTATTATTCTTTTCATTCAGCACATACAAATTATTGGAAGTTCTCTTTCCCTTACCAATCTGCTTGCCTGTTTCAATATTTCTGATAACACAGCCTTTATTTGAAAATACCACATTGTGACCATCTTTACACAATTGGCTTACACTCAACAGATTGTGCTTCAGACCCTCAACATAAAGCACACTGTCACATAGGATTTTGCCACCATTTAAACTCACATATCCTTTTCTCACTATCTTAGCATCATCATTGTTGCCAAACTTGACCGACCCACCATTGAAATTATTCATGTCACTCAATTTGGTCTTGTCCCCTGTCATATGCGATGTGCATCCGCTATCAAGAATCCAAGATGTTTTCTTTGTTTGCACTTTCAAAGCAGCTTGCACCAACAAAGATTTACTTTTCACTCTTCAAACAGCCTTTTTAGCAATTGTCATGGGCTTAGGTAGACTTTGTCTATCAACAATCTGATTTCTTTGTTTATCTTTGATTTTCTTTGCAACTTTTCTGAGAGGAATCTTCTTCTGAATTTTCTATGAAGGCAATATAGTCCTGCAATCTCTAGCAATGTGTCCAAAGATATGACATCTATAACATTCTATCCAATTTTGCTGCATACAATTCCAAGCATAGTGTCCCAATTTTCTGCATTTAAAACATTCTATGCTGATATCTTCCATACACTTCCTTGCTATATGTCCAGTCATGCCACATCGAAAGCATTCAACTTCTTTGTTCTCAAGAACTGCAAATCTATTATTTGTAGATATTCCTTCAATTTTCTTAATCACCCTGCAGTTAGATGCTTTGTGACCATAAGTATTGCACTTCAAGCAATAACCACTGAACCTCTGCATTCTAATTTTCTGTTGAAACTTTTGTTGAATGTTCTTTTTCTGGACATCTTTGATTTGAGATGAGCTCTTCTTCTTTTCAATTACTTTAAGCTCTTCTACTATACCCTTACCCTTAGCTTTTTCAATACTAGGGCAATATCCAAGGCCAGCTTTTCCCTTATGAGCATTTTGTGATTCAATGAGTATTCCAAGGTTCTTCTGTGATTCTTACATCTTGGCACAATTCAAACATTCTTTCACATTTGAAGATGCTGAAGGTTCTTCTTCTAGAATCTCATGTACTCTATCAACTTCTGCTCGTAGAAACACTACCCGATTTTCAAGCTCCTGATTCTGACTAGCACTTTTGGCATAAGCAATATCCTTTTCTTCAATAATTATCTTCATTTCCTGCAAACTAGTTTTCAAATGAATTACTTGATCTTCTGAAACTTTCAACTGTTTGACATAGTCCATGCTTATTTCACTTGCTGTGTCAAGGCTTTTCAAATGTTCCATTTCCTTTACCTTGTCTAGAAGACATTCATCTTTTTCACTTAACAAGTTTTCAACATTTCTTAGTTGCTCTTTTAATTCAATAACATGTTTCTCAGTTTGATTTAAAAGCTTAGCAAACTCTTTTCTCTTCTTTGTCTCCTTATCAAGGTAATCAAGAGCCAAAACTAGCTCTTTCTCATAGTCAATTACTCCTTGAGCATCAGACTTATCATCACTAGTCACTTCTTTAACATACTCTTTTTGTTTAACACTCTTTTTGCGTGAAGAGTTCTTTGCCATAAAGACATATAACCCTAGAAGACTTGTTCTTTCCAATTTTCTTTTTGGACATCATACTATCTTCATCTGAAATTTTATCATCACTTGAAAAATCTTCATTTAAAGAATCATCATTCTCCATTGACATTAAGTTTTTCTTTCTGTACTTTTCAATCTTCTTCAACTTAGAGAATTTTCTATTCTTATCATTGAAAGATTTCTTCCTTTCCTTATCATCATCATCTGAATTATCACCTTTCTTCTTCTTTTTGCACTTAGCAGCAAAATGGCTTATATCACCACATCTAAAACAAATTAAGGGCAGAGTACCATTGAACTTTCCTTTTCCTTTCTTCAGACCTTTTGAGATATATGCTAGAAATTCTTTTCTCTCATCATCAGAATCATAATCATCCTCATCAGACAACTTTAGCTTTTCCATGGTTTGAAATGCTACCTCCTTGTTAGATTTAATTGAACTAGGCATCTCCATGCGCATCTCATATGCTACCATGGTGCTTTGCGATTCATCAAGACTAACTGTACTCAAGTCCTTGTCTTCCAACACTGAAACCTTTGGATTGTATATAGGAGGTAAAGATCTAAGAATCTTCTTTACAACAATTATCTCTGGAAGAACATCACGAAGGCTTCTAATGGCATTTACTACCTTAAACACTCTATTCATGTAGCCTTGAAAATTCTCATTACTAGACATCCTCAATGCTTCATATTCACTACGATGTACTTGAAGTTTGGCTTCTTTGATCTTAACATCACCTTCATGAAAACTTCTGAGTTTGTCCCAAATCTGTTTGGCTGATTTCAAGTTCATCACACGTGTGTATTCATGTGGAGAAAGAGCACTCAACAAAGCATTGGCTGCCTTGGCATTGTTTTCATGCTGCTTCATTTCTCTTTCATCTGTTACTTCAGTCAAGGATGGAATGAATTGAACATTAAACATATTCCAAACTGAATATCCAAGATACATCAAATATTGATCCATCCTGTTACTCCATCCATGATAATCTGTTCCTTCAAAGAATGGGATCTTACTGGAGTGAGCCATCTGAACCTCTCTGATGTAGTAACCCTGACTGTCAAATCAATTCTGGGTAACCTGCTCTGATACCAATTGAAATTCCCAGGGCACTGAGAGGGGAGGGGTGAATCAATGACTCTCAAATCTTTTTATCAAATTATAACTACTGAACCTATAATAAAAACTGTACAACCTGCAAGCAACAGCACTACCACTCCTCTACTCTTCCTTGTACTGATCTCAGGAAAGCGGAGTCAACCCGGAAGGCTCTCCACAACACAACATATCTCCAGATATAGATCAATCACAATACAAACAAAAATTTTACCATGGTTCGGCCGTAGCCTATGTCCACAAACGATCACCCTCACTGGGTGGCCCTCACTGAGCAAAAAAATGATCTAGAAGATCTACTCCTCACTGAAGCTCATGATCTTTAAGATCTACTCTTCACTAGAGTTCTTTTAATCTCACTGATCTTACAGTGTTTACTTCTCATTGATACATACACAGTTGCCTCTTATTTGAGGTCTTACCAATTAAAACTCCATTCAAGATAAATCAAGAATCAAGAACAAGATATCCCCCTTTGATCTCACAGATCAAACAACATAATTTATCCCATAACCAATGAACCGTAAAGAAATGGATGAAGCGGATCTTACCAATTTCAGATCACTGTAGAAAGAATACCACACACTTGCTGTTGCTGAAATAGATTTGCAATCACCAAAGATTTTCGTTGATCTGCTCCTCACTGAAGCATCTCTTCTCAATCAATGAAAATCATCTCTTCAATCTTTAAAGCTGAATCTAGAAACCACACCCTCAGCTCTTATCAACAGCAATTTTAGCATCATCTCTCATTTATGAATTCTGCTCAATCTCTTCTTTTTCAGCACAGCCCAGCTCCTTTTTTCATTTCGTCTCCTCAATTATTTTTCTTCTCTTTTTTTTATTCTCAAGAAGAGATCGTTCCTTAACCTCCGACGTTCTTTATAAAGTTCCAATATATATACTTCAGCCCCATGTGACCGAGAACCCCATAAAACTACCTCCAGCTGGCACCATTAAAATAGCCTACCCGTCATCCGAGCCGACTGAAATTTCATCGAGCCGACTCTTCCAGACCACAAGATTCTAGACTGTCAAATCTAGCTGACTAGAATTTCACCCAGCCGACTCTTCTAGACCACAGGATTCCAGACTGTCAAATCCAGCTGACTGGAATTTCACCCAGCTGGCTCTTCTAGACCACAGGATTCTAGACTGTCAAATCTAGCTGACTGAAATTTCACCGAGCTGACTGGATCCCCTGTTCTAAAAAAAGTTATTTTCCTTCAACTGTCAGTTTACCTTTTAAAATAGTCAAAATTGATATTATCATCAATAGATAACTTATAAATCTTTGAAAGAGCTTTCCAACAAGCCTAAGAACAGCAAAAACGGAGCTCTATACAGAAAGATATAATCATTTAAAGATGACAGCAACCTGGAACGAAATGTACTAGTGGAAAAAACTAATTTACCTTTAACCACCAATTCACCTTCTAAATCAGTAGAATTTATCTTATAATCAACAAAGAAGTTGTAGACCTTTGAAAGAGCTTTCCAAAAAGCCTAAGAACAGCTAAAACTAAGCTTTATGTTGAAAGATATGATCATTTAAAGATTACTATGTTCTGAAATTTTTCTGCTATCACTCTACAATCTTCACTGATGCAATTTCCACCGATTAAATAGATGCTACACTATAATCTCCCCCTTTTGAGATAAATCATAGTAACCATACACCTGCATACCCAACTTGGGTAATCACTTCATATCAACACATCTGTGCACTGTACTAACATATTTGTGCCAGGCCATGTGCCGTGCCATGTGCCGTGCCATTTGCAATGCCAACAACTACAACTCAATCATCACTGAGAACAACATGGTCCCAGCTCAGCTTGCTCCCAATCTTGTCTGAACTATCTTTTGCTTTATTGCCCTCTATTACTTCCATGAGATTGTTTCCTATGAAAGAATAGTGCCCTAAAAGCAAATCTTTGTATGGGCATTTCTATAATCTTCCAACTCATGTATGATATTTTTTGATAAATGGAAAGGCATTTTGATTCATCATATTGCTGCATCTTATTAAGATTATGATGAACCCCATAGGTTAGGGTAATGAAATTAGAGTTATGATGGAGATCATATTGGTGAGACCTAAGTTCCTATAAACCCTAATCTAAAATGTTCTTAGTCATTGGATCATCGATTTGGGGATTGATGTTTTCTAGTAAGACTAGCACATCCTATGTATGCTCAAAAGGAGGGTGGTTGGTCTCACAGCCACTTGTGTTGGAACACTAATATAAGGATGTGGGTGCTCATTAGGGTATGAGTTCATTGAACTAATCCGCCTTTAGAACATCTTATGGAGGTCTTACTACTTGTCAAAAGATGGTTCTCATAGTGGAAGTTGTGCATGTGATCCTTAGACCTGAGACTACCATAGTATCTTGTGTATGTGAACCCATATTTTGGTGTATACTCATTCATGGTAATTAAGTCATATATGGGGTGCTTCAGGATATGATGGATTGTGTATGAAGGTAATGAATAGGTCAACAAGGAATCAATCACTCCTAGTAAAAGAAGAACTTATCCCATGTGATCTCTTCGAATGATGACTCAGGAAGTCTTTGATCAAAGCATGATGAGATTAGATAGTGTTTCTAATCCTTCATTGGTTGAGTCTTTATTATTGAATTGAGATTCAAAAAGATTAAGTGCTAGGGTTTGACATTTATCTATTCCCATCACTTAATCGGGATACAGAAAAATCGAAGGATTGAATTGCATGATAACTTTTCACTGAAGGGTATTTTGATAATTTCTATCAAATTTTACATCTTCCAGGTAGGCATGACATATTTCTAGATGCCAATCATGTCTTGTAGGTTTTCATGAATCAATTCGATTGGATTCATGAGTCAATTCGGAAGTTCGTTCGAATTGGCAACTTAGGTTAGCTTAATTTGACCTAATTAGGTCAATCGGGTTCGATTGGATCGAATTAGCTTGGACCTAAATCTACTGCTAGCTAGATATGGAAACCAAAGGGTCACACACATCAGGGAATTCACCAAGGATGTCAATTAGATTTTTATTAGGGCCATGGGATCGTAATTAGCTAGCTAATGACATACTAGCATTTGTTGGCTAGCCTAACTCCTAACCTAATTGGATTGGGTCTAGTTGCTTGTTATTTGGGCTAACCAGTTTAAGTAAAAATTAAATTGGATTGAGTCCTAAGTGGGGTAGCCTAATTCAAATTTTATCTGGATTTTTATTGGACTTATCCTAAATTTATGGAAGAGCCCATGTTGGCATGGATTCTTGGGCACCAATTTGGTTTCATGCCAATATTGGTATGCGCAGAAGGACAAAGAGTCCTTCTGCCAGTCAGACACAAGTCCTAGATAAGTGCTAAGGCCATCATCCTAATCTCCATGCCTTTTTGAAGTGTTTCTTAATGGTCAAAAGATGGAAATTTTGTGGAAGGAGGTTGGTGCAATATGAAAGGTCGCGACCCTTCATGGATTGGCGCTAAAACACATTACAGAGTCCTTCTATTTGATTGCTCTTGGATATCCGATGCATTCCTTCATACTTCCATGACTTTTGGCACTTTAAATGACTAGTAATTAACATGTCGTAGAAAATTAAAATGCTAGAAAAATCAAAGAGACATTTATATGTCTCTTGGTTTATGAAAGGATGTATCATGATAAATCTGTCCATCCAATAAGACTCCTTCTCATTGAAGGGTCTTATTAGATGGTTGCAAAAGAGGCATATCAGGCACCCCATCCTACTCTATATAAGGCATCAGTGTTTTGATGCCAGAGCACTTCAATTTCCATAGGAAAACCTAACCTACTATTTTCTCTTCCTCCCCCCTTAAGACAAGGTTTGTCTTTTTAAGACAAAGCTTGTTCTTTAGAGACAAGGCTAGTCTTTTAAGACAAGAGCCTAGGAAAAAAAATAGAGAGGATATTCGGGATCTAAGAGGGGATATAAAGAGATATCAAAGTACCCTATAGGAGGGTAGGGAGTCCAGCAAGAGAGAGTCCGAAAGGCTGCCAAAAGAGTCCCAATTAAATAAGCAACTATTATAGGAGTGCTTCCTTGGTCCTGTTCCTATGTGGATCATCATTGGAGGGCTTGCACTTGTGTGCCTCATGGAAATAAAGGATAATAGCACTCCAGGTATTCTTTTATAGCCCTAAAGTTTAGATTTATTAATTATTATGCACAAGTGGTCCTAGGGTTTAGGGTTTTGGTCGGTCAGGGTTTTAAAAATAAAATTATTAAAACCAAGTATTCCACTGTGCCCCACCCAAGTAACCCAATCGTGGTTTCAAAGCCACCTTAATGCATGCAATTAGTAATCACTTTAGAGTTGATTGCTTTCTATGATATGAATCAATGCATGATTAGTTCAAATTACATATATGCGATATATTATATCCTAGTAAGTACTTCGGATTGGGTTAGTCACCATGGCTGTTCGGTCATAGGAGCCAAGTAGGATTTAAAGGCCTTCTCTTCCCATTCAATAGGGTCTCCTATGGCATGTAGGGGTGCCACTGTGGCCTTATCCAATGAACAAGTGAGGTGAACGGATCGTTGTTTGAATCAAGTTTATGTTATGCATATTAGGGTTAATATGCATGTTTTGTTGGAATGAATGTCTTAATAACATGATGAATTAGGATGTGTATGAGGTCATCAAAGCCCTCATAAAATCATATTTAGTCATAGTGTAAGTTAATTATGATGCAAATCTGATTAGGGTATGATCAACTAATTGGTCTCTAGGCAAGTGGTGATGCGAAAAAAAGATGAGGATGATGCTAGCACGGATGATGCAAAGGTGGTTATATCTTGTTTTCTTTTAGGGTTTTATCTTGATTCCCGAAGACGAACAAAGGGGCAAACATAGGATAAATTGTAAGAACGAAACCAATGCCAGCAGGTAGAATCTCTAGAGAGTAGGGATGGAGAACAGGACCCCGGGATTGAGAAACCCTGGTAGGACTAGCTCGTTAAACAATACCTTACCTGGGAGAAATAGGCATGAACCTCCATGCTTGTCGACCCGATGACGAGATCGCTCTCACTTGGCGGATGCGGCCTGGATGCCCGAGCAGTCGGCACCCGCGATGGCGCTAGCCTCCAGGTTACGTGATTGTGAAGGTGAAGTGAACCATCTCCGATGCCCGTGGTACCTGGAAAGACCTGAAAACAAATCCACGACAGAATCAATGGAGAGTTGAAGGAGTAGTGAAGTAGAAGTAGGGTTAGGGTTAGGGAAGGTTTCGAGCCCGGCACTTGGAGGGATCCGAAGTCAAAAGAATAGCTTGGGGCCTCGCACCCCGCGATGTCTCGGAGGACGAAGGAATGTGGCCTCTCACCACGCGACGCCCTCAGGCAAAGGAATGTGGCCTCTCACCATGCGATGCCCTCAGGCGAAGGAATGTGGCCTCTCACCACGTGACGTCCCGGAGGACGAAGGAAGCACTCACTCAACCTAGCCTAAGAGACAAGGATTGAAGAAGAGGATGGAACACACAAGCTTTCTTTCATTAATCATCAATAATAATTACAAGAGGGGTTTGGGTCCTTTAAATAGGCACTCAAGAGCACTTTGAAATTTAAACTACCCCATTACACTTAGCGCCCAAAGTTTGGAGGACTTCTTTGGCCGACCAGCTTGGATTGGCATGAATCTTGGCTTGGAGTGGGGCATTGCACCTTGACTTCCCTCTTTGGGTTGCTTGGTTTTGGTAGAAGGCGTGAATGGAGGCTTGATGTCTTCACCATGCCTTTCTTGCTTAACTTCTTTATGGAAGGAGGCTTGAGTGGAGGCATGCATCAAGGGATCAGGCATTTCTTGCTTAACTTCTTTATGGAAGGAGGCTTGATTGGAGGCATGCATCAAGGGATCATGCCTTTCTTGCTTAACTTCTTTATGGAAGGAGGCTTGAGTGGAGGTATGCATCAAGGGATTTGAAACTTCTTTCCACTTGGAGAATGGAGGATGCCTTTCTTGCTTGACTTCTTTATGGAAGGAGTCTTGAGTGGAGGCATGCATCAAGGGATTTGAAACTTCTTTCCATGACCACCCATCCTAGATTGGAAGAGAGCTTGAAAAGGGGAGGGGAAGGGGGCATGGATCATGTGAGTGGTCCCCCCTCTTGCGCATCCAAAACAAACCACATGTCATCACCTCAGTGCACCACATAAACAGATAAGGTGGGCCCTGAGCTAATTGGGCTTCCTTCCAAGTTTGGCTCCAAAAAGACACAAGATTGAGACCCAGACTTACAAAGGACTCATACTGAGACTCAGACTGAGACTCGACTCGATACAGGACTCAGTTTGACCTAATGGGTCAGACATAACTCAAAACAAAAAGGAATAGGTTTGAGGCTTATAGCCTTATTATAGGACTCGATAAAAATAGAACCCTAATCTGAGATCCACAGAGGGTTGAGGAGCCTCTGTCGGATCCAGGTGCCCACACCAGTTCTCCCGGGGTGGGAGGAACTCGACCCCGTCGAGTAAGGGGCAGACTAGCTTTGGTACCTTTCCAAGATGTCGGGGTCGATGCGTTGCAAGTCTTCTCCGGTGATCCAAGAGTCATCAGATTCGGGTCGACCTTGCCATTGGACCAAGTAACATTGGTAGCCTTTGCCCCGGGTGGTGATTGCTTGGTCATCCAGGACACGCTCGATCCACTCTCCTCTCTCTGGCATATTTAGAGGTGGACACTCAGGTTCAGGTTCACTCTCAAAAGAAAAATCAGGCCCAAATAGCTCGCTAGGTATTTGTGCAGGCTCCCTATACTCGACCAGGTCAGAGATATTAAAAGTCGAGCTAATTCCATAGTCCGGGGGTAACTCTAGCACATAGGCATTGGGGCCCATTCTCCTAATTACTCTAAAGGGACCCGCTCCACGAGCATGTAGCTTCTTAACGGTTCCCGGAGGAAACCGTTCAGGCTTGAGCCTAATTATTACAAAATCTCCTATGTTAAAATCTTTATTTCGCTTTCGAGAATCAGCCAGCTTTTTATATGATTAAATTATTTTTCATAGGCATATCCCTTGTATGCAATGCAAGTGATCATGCAGATTCTGAGACTCAAGTAGATACGAAAGCAAACTAAACTAGGTATTCCTAGTGGCAGGAATTTATTGGAGTCCTAGGGCCTAAACCTACTAGACCATTGGTTCTCTAGGCTTGACCCTAGTCTGAAAGATACAAGAAAATTCACAGTGGGTCCCTAACAAATGCCATAAGGTGTGCCAGAAGTAGATGGCAAAAGGGGTTGGCTCTATGGAGTCATGCATTTTGGTGATTTCAACAAAAAGTAACCCCATGTCTCTAGAAATGTGAGAAGGCTCAGGGAAGGGTAGAAAATAAGGAGGAGACTCAAGGACTGGTTCAAGGTTTAGGCTACTGACCTTAATGTATGAATGAAGGTCTAAAGGTGTGCTCATCTTAACCTCATGGTCAGTACTAGGAGGATTAATAGGTGCAAGTCCTCGGGTAGGCGGGATGCTCCTAGATAGTGGAGGGCTTTCGGGAAGGTCTTCGAAACATTCATCTTGAGAATCTATACCTTCATCTACTTCGTTTGATCCTGGCTTGGTCAGTTCTGCTTCAAGGTCTATAGTGGATTCAGGATCATTATCATTTGGGTCCTTGCTAAGTTCTGGGGTATCCTTAATGATTCCATCAGGTGGGAGCTGATCAATTAAATTATCAGGCGATACCTCCTCACATTCTTCTTCTTCTTCTTCTTCATATTTATTAATCAAGCTTATGTCAGGCTCATATATGACTTCCTCAAACTCACAGAAGGGTTCTAATATTTTCTTCTTTGATTCCTCAATGGGTTTGGGTTTAGTTTCAATCGGTTCATCTATAAGTAGGGCAGGGGCGGTGCACTGACTGGCAAGATGCTCAGGTTTATGATACCTATAGTTGTTACCTTGGGGATCGGGTCTCCTCTGGACTTCAATAGCCTTACCCCTGTCCTCTCTACTATATTGGTGTCGATTTAGACTGGGATGACTAGGACTGGGTTGGGCTAGGCTTGGTCGACTGGGGTCAGATCGGTTCGGGCTTGGTCGACTTGGGTAAGCCTGGCTATAACCTTGGGTGGATCCGGGGATGTGGCTTTGGTTCCTAAAAGGCTTAGGTCTTCTGTATGCGGGAGCTCTCTGGAAACACTCACGGAGCCTAGCGGCTTCCTCTATGGGACCTAGTCTTGCCTCTACTTGATCACATCTATTAGCAAACTGGTTGCTTAATTGAGTCATGGCTTGGGTTAGGGCTTCAATCTAAGTTAGAATTTGGTCCATGGCTTTGGTAGGGGGTGGAGAAGGTGGGTGAAAAGAGGTTCCTGATATAGTGCACATGCAAACACACAGAACGGTACTACGGTGTGCTAGACCTAGGAGATCTCATCAAATGAAAAGTCAAGAAGACGAACCTGGTAGTAGTAACTTGGCACCTGGCCAGGTAAGCGTAAGGTTAGTGGAGGTTCCTCTTTGCTTGCCTAGACACCAATCTTGCAATTGGCCAGGTAAGCAAACCAACCCACTCCCCTTCGGGGCCTAGTCCCTGAATCGCTTGCTTAGACACCAGCTACACAAGCACACACTTCCAAGCAATCTAGCTTGGCCCGACACTTGGGTTGACCCGACTTCGTGGGTGTTCCTAGCTCACTAGAGAAGATTTACGTCTAATTGATTTTAGTTAATGGCTAGGGTTCGAAATGCCAGGTGGTGGTTTTTGGACTAGGGACAGGTTATGAACTCCTGACCCTATGTTAACTTGTCGCCCTTAAGTGTTTTATGAACAATGTATGCACACAGATGTCCAAGAAAATGATTTAATAATAATAATAATAATAATAATAATAATAATAATATTATTATTATTATTATTATTTTTGTGTCTTTCAGATGTATGGATGCTAAGCAAAATGTAAAAATCTAAACATGAACTAAATACATGAACTAACTAAATGAGACAAGAAAGTGATGCTTGCTGAAACTGCAGGCCTGAGATTTTCTCAGGTGGTTTTTTGGCTTGTAGAATTTCTACAGGATGAAATAAAATCTGAGAAAATAACAAACAAATCCTATAAATGCAATAGATCCAGCAAAAGAAAAATGAAACAAAACAGAGATTCCTACAAAAAGAAAAAATTAAAATAGCAGACCAATTATGAACTGGACAGAATGCATAAATTAAATGCAAGAGCACTAGTCCTAGCCTAGGCTTTGATACCAAAAATGATGCGGAAAAAAATGGATGGAGATGATGCTAGCACGGATGATGCAAAGGTGGTTATATCTTGTTTTTTTTAGGGTTTTATCTTGATTCCCGAAGACGAACAAAGGGGCAAACATAGGAAAAATTGTAAGAACGAAACCAATGCCAGCAGGTAGAATCTCTAGAGAGTAGGGATGGAGAATAGGACCCCGGGATTGAAAAACCCCAGTAGGACTAGCTCGCCAAACAATACCTTACCTGGGAGAAATAGGCACGAACCTCCACGCTTGTCGCACCCGATGACGAGATCTCTCTCACTTGGCGGATGCGGCCTGGATGCTCGAGCAGTCGGTACCCGCGATGGTGCCAGCCTCCAGGTTACATGATCGTGAAGGTGAAGTGAACCATCTCCGATGCCCGTGGTACCTGGAAAGACCTGAAAACAAATCCGTGACAGAATCAATGGAGAGTTGAGGAGTAGTGAAGTAGAAGTAGGGTTAGGGTTAGGGAAGGTATCGAGCCCGGCGCCTGGAGGGATCCAAAGTCGAAAGGATAGCTTGGGGCCTCGCACCCTGCGATGTCCCGGAGGATGAAGGAATGTGGCCTCTCACCACGCGACGCCCTCAAGCGAAGGAATGTGGCCTCTCACCACGCGACGCCCTCAGGCGAAGGAATGTGGCCTCTCACCTCGCGACGTCCCGGAGGACGAAGGAAGCACTCACTCAACCTAGCCTAAGAGGAAAGGATTGAAGACGAGGATGGAACACATAAGCTTTCTTTCATTAATCATCAATAATAATTACAGGAGGGGTTTGGGTCCTTTAAATAGGCACTCAAGAGCACTTTGAAATTTAAACTACCCCATTACACTTGGCACCCAAAATTTGGAGGAGGACTTCTTTGGCCGACCAGCTTGGATTGGCATGAATCTTGGCTTGGAGTGGGGCATTGCACCTTGACTTCCCTCTTTGGGTTGCTTGGTTTTGGTAGAAGGCGTGAATGGAGGCTTGATGTCTTCACAATGCCTTTCTGGCTTAACTTCTTTATGGAAGGAGGCTTGAGTGGAGGCATGCATCAAGGGATCATGCCTTTCTTGCTTAACTTCTTTATGGAAGGAGGCTTGAGTGGAGGCATGCATCAAGGGATCATGCCTTTCTTGCTTAACTTCTTTATGGAAGGAGGCTTGAGTGGAGGTATGCATCAAGGGATTTGAAACTTCTTTCCACTTGGAGAATGGAGGATGCCTTTCTTGCTTGACTTCTTTATGGAAGGAGTCTTGAGTGAAGGCATGCATTAAGGGATTTGAAACTTCTTTCCATGACTGCCCATCCTAGATTGGAAGAGAGCTTGAAGAGGGGAGGGGAAGGGGGCATGGATCATGTGAGTGGTCCCCCCTCTTGGGCACCCAAAACAAACCACATGTCATACCTCAGTACACCACATAAATAGATAAGGTGGGCCCTGAGCTGACTGGGCTTCCTTCCAGGTTAGGCTCCAAAAGGACACAAAATTGAGACCCAGACTTACAAAGGACTCATACTGAGACTCAGACTGAGACTCGACTCGATACAGGACTCAGTTTGACCTAATGGGTCAGACATAACTCAAAACAAAAAGGAATAGGTTTGAGGCTTATAGCTTTATTACAGAACTCGATAAAAACAGAACCCTAATCTGAGATCCACAGAGGGTTGAGGAGTCTCTGTCGGATCCAGATGCCCACACCAAGTGGTTCTAAGAAGGTAAAGGAAATGAGGTTTTTAATTGGTTTCGTTGACTGACCTGGCCAATTTAATTGGTGTCTAAGGAAAGCAATGGGGAGAAACCCTCATCTCTTCCACTTACCTAGCCAATTTGCTCACATCTAAATCCTAAGTTGGTAATGTTGATTGATTAATCACACTACAAAATTGCCTTCCTTCAAGCTAAGCTAAATCCATATTAAAAATTATAGTAGATTTGTTGTGTAACACAAGGTCTACTTTAGGGTTTGATATGATATTTGTCTTAGTGCATGCTATGCTTTATAGCATGATTGATGGTGTTGCTTTGTTGTGTAACATAAGGGAAATATTATTCAATCATGGCTATATGAAAATGAAGGGTCTGACTAAACTAAGACATTATGATTTATTGTGTAACATAAGGCTATAAGTGTTTTAGAGGCAAGTGTTATGTTTAGAATTGCAAGGGATGTAATTGAAAAGGAATTTTCCTTCCCTTGAACTCATGGGTGTTTGTTGTGTAACACAAGGCATTCATATGGAATTGGGATCTCAAGCCCACTAAGGAAGTCCTGGGAAGGTTTCCCGCTTACCATAGTCGAGGGTTATGGTATTCAATAGAAAATAATGGGAGACATAATTAGATACAAAAAGACCTTGTCTAATTATGAATATCATCATGAGTGGTCTGCTTTTAGTTGTTCTTTATTTAATATAGATTTTTACATTATGGCTTCTACTCTTTCACTACGGGGCATCTTGGATTCCAATAAGTTGATCGGTCTGAATTATGTGAACTTGTTAAGAAACCTGAGAATTGTATTAGCTCAGGAGAAAATTGCCTATATCCTCGATTCTCCTGACCCACTTCCAGTACGAGAGGATGCTACTAAGGAGGAAAGGGCCACATATAAAATGTGGCAGAATGATAGCATGAATGTCAAGTACATCATGTTGGCCTCAATGAATAATGAGTTACAGAGACAACATAAGAATATGGAACCTCAGTCCATATTGCTTAATCTTAAGGAGCTATATGGAGAATATCGGACTGCTCGATACAAAATATCGAAGTAGTTGTTCCGAGCATGCATGGGTGACGGCTCCTCTATCCAAGCACGTCCTAAAGATGATTGACCTATTCACTCAATTAGATCAACTAGGATTTGGTGTGGACACCACAAACCGAAAGAAACTTCACTCCAACAAGGTTAGCCTTATCCCAATTTGGATCAAAGATAATTAGGTTACCTTGTATCCTTTAGTTCAAAAAATATTTTATTTTCAAGAGCCATTTCCTTTTCAAGAGTCCTGTAAATGT
Source organism: Areca catechu (assembly GCA_021397845.1). NCBI lineage: Eukaryota > Viridiplantae > Streptophyta > Magnoliopsida > Arecales > Arecaceae > Areca > Areca catechu. Next base: position 16,087,706 of record CM038048.1, read on the forward strand.
TTTATTTTAAAGAGCCATTTCCTTTTCAAGAGTCCTGTAATTAATCAAGAGTGTTTATTGAGTCCTGTAATTACTTTTAAAAAAAATTTCATTTCCTGTAAGTCCGTTTCAAGTTTTAAAGTTTAGGTCAGTCAAGTTAGTTCAGTTGAGTTAAGTCTATTTTAGTTAATCAAGTCTTAAAGCAATGAAAGCCAGCAACAAGACTCAAATTCTGGACCCCAGAATTTGACCACATGAAGAAGAGAAGACACATCAACTAAGCAAGAGAAAAGGACCATCAACTAGGACCACTTGGCGCCACATGTCATTCCATCAACCAAGCAAGAGAAAAGGACCATCAACTAGGACCACTTGGCACCACATGTCACTCCTTATCAAAGTAGAAGACCATCTCATCATGCCACGTCATCAGGCACCACCTCACTAGCCACCTCATCACTCTTTGGCGCCAACAAAGAAGATTCAAATTCAAGGAGGTTGGCCACACCCCTCCAAGTCCTCCACCAAATCCTCCAACCCCCCCATCCCTCCAAACTCTCCACCAAATCCTCCAACCCCCTTTGTAATCCTCCTTAATTTGGGGAGTTTTTAAATTTCAAAAGCTAGCTTTGTGAGGCTATTAACGGCCTTGGATGCCCATTGTAAAGGGGATTGATTTTGGAAATGAATGAAGTTTGAAGTGAAGTTGTCTTGAGTTTTATGTGTGAAATTTTTCCTATCTTTTTCTTCCATGCCCAAAGCCACTCTTTTCCCTAGCAATTCATCATCCAAGCTCAAGGCAAAGGCATTGGAGTCGGCCAGATCTTCTGCAATTTCTTTTTTGTTCACAAATCCTCCTAACATTTCTTTACATTTGTCTCTTTCTTCTTTAACCTTTGATCTTCAATTGCAAGGTCCTTCGAGGTCTTTGAGTTGAGAACCGGGTTCCCCCTTGACAATGAACCGACAGATTGAAGTCCAAGTCCAGAGTTCTGATCTTTGTTATCCAAGTCCTCCAGTCCAGAGCGTTGGTAGTTTCAAGGTATGAATCAAAAGAAGGTTGGAAAGCTCATCAAGGTAAGTCCATAATCATTAGCCCCTATTATCTAGATCTTCTTCCTTCTTAGTTTAGGATTGTGTCTAATCAAGTAAAAGTTCCATTTTATGTAATCCTTAAGTCTTATTATGATGAGTACAATGCTAGTGTAATTTGGTTTTATTGCTTTACAAACCATAATCTAAGCATTAATCATATGCTTGCCGCATCATATTGGTATCAGAGCATGGTTGCATTAGGGTAGAATAGTTTTCTGTAAATCCAAGCAAGATCTAAAATTCACGTCTCCTGAGCGGGTGTACTCCAGTACACTGTCACGACCCATGGGAATAATGAGCCCCTGGCCGAACGTGAGTTTTTTAGATTGAAGTTTGGGTAAGCCATTGCACTTGTCTGATTAGGTTCTGTTTTTTGAAAATTTGCATCTATTTACTGTAATCCATCTGCAGCTCCAAAGGCAAGTCGCTAATTTTTTGTTGAAATATTTTTTTTCTTATTCCTTCTTAAGTCAGTTATCACCATATTAAATTTCATCATCAGAAAAAAATTATAAAAAAAATGAAAATCCATGCAATTTGACACTGTCATTAGGGTTCTGTTCTGTCCTTTTTTATTTATCTTCATTTGTAGGATCTGCTTAGAGTAGTACAGATTTTATTTTTAAAATTCCTTTCATCTTCATTGAAACATATAAGTTAGGAATCCTCTGTGAAATTTTCATAATTTTTGAACATTTTTTTCATCACGTTTTCCACACCACTTTCAAACTGCAACACACTTCTGCAGCACCTTTGCATTCCATTCATCTCATGAGAAATCAAATTAAGGGCATCAATTTGACATAGGGTCAGGATTTCATCACCTGTCCCTAGCCCAAAAATCACCAACCAGCATATCGATCCCAGCCCGTTAATTAAAATTGAGTAGAACGTTAATTGCCCTAGTGGGTTAGGGACACCAACAAGTTGGGTTCAGGTTTGGGTCAAGTTAACTGTGTGAGCTAATTGGTGTGTGCTTACTGGCTTGGTGTCTAGGATTGGTGCATTAGGGCTTGTGATTTGGTCTGCCTACCTGGCCAATCTTAGATTGGTGTTTAAGGTTGGCAATCAGAGACCTTCACTCCCCTCCACCTACCTGGCTAAGTCCCATAAGTACTACTCGCTAGTTGGTTCACTTAATTAGACTTCTAATTTGTGCTCTAGGTCTAGGAAACCTTAGCTCAAACTTGAGTCCATTTGCATGCATGACAACTAGAGCTGGGACACCATATTCACCAATCCAAGCCCAGTCAAGTGTAGCCATGGACCAAAACTTAAAGAATTTGATTAAAGGCCTAAATGATCTAATGGCCCAATTGAACCAAATGCTGGCTAAACAATTTTTCTTAGACCAACCAACTCCTACTATCCCATTAGCTCATATGAATGATAGGAGTAAGAACCCTGAAGTACAAGTTGAGTTCATAAATACTCAAGACTTAGGATATCCTCAAACTAAAGGGCTAGGGAAGGAAGAAGGCAAGTCTGAACCTAGTAAATATGTGTATGAGACTGACATAAGTTTAATAGATGAATATGAAGGAGAAGACTGTGAAGAGAACAACTTTAGTACCATACCTGAGGAAACCTTTGGTAAAAAAAAGATTATTGAGCCTAGTCCTGAAACATCAAAACAACCAAAATTTAGTGAGGACTTGGTTCCCGTAAGACAATGCCCTCAGGAAGAACCCAATACTTTAGCTTCGACACAAGAACTCCTTCAGTTACCTGAGAAGAACCCAATCATTATTTTAGAAGACTTTGTCGATGACCTTCAACTACCTAGAAGCAACACGCCTGTAGATCAATATTCAAATCTTAAGGTCATCATGAGTAACCAAGGTCTGTTTCAAGATTCTCCTAAATTATCCCAAGACTCGAATTCCTATTTCCTGCCTTTCCTTAAGTCTTATCCTAATTTTAGAGCCATTAAGTTTCATTTTGATGAGATTACTAGGATGCATGAGCTTTTAAAGTCTATTCCTTTTCCTACCTACTTTTGGAAAACCTTATGGCATTTGCTAGGAACCCATGGTAAATTCTCATGTGCATACCAGACTAGGATCAAACCTAGAGAGTCATTAATCTGTTAGGTTTCGGTCCTAGAAAGTCCAATAAAATTCCTCTCAATAAGGATGCCTAGTTCAGTCTGCATTTTGTATGTGCTTGTGTAAATTTCTGAGTTTGCTGAATCTTTCGCACAGCATGTCACAAATTTGCATAAAGAAATCAGTAATAAGATCAAACTGAGCAATGAGACTTACAAACATTTAGCTAATTCACATAAGAGGGCTAAAGAATTCTGTGAAGGGGATTATGCAATGATTAGGCTCAACCCTGAATGGTTCCCACCTAGAACCATAAAGAAGCTGCATGCCCGCGGAGCGGGACCTTTCAAGATCTTAAAGAAAATAGGGCCTAATGCATATGTTTTGGAACTTCCACCTGATATGGGTATTAGTACAACCTTTAATGTTTCAGACCTAGTAGAATACAAAGAACCAGTACTAATACCTAGTGAGCCTTTTGGGTCAGAAACTTTCATTGAGAGTGAACATATTTCTGAGTGTCCACCACCAACCCTACTTGAGCGGAGAGAGAGGATTGAGAGAATCCTGGATGACAAGACCATTACTACCAGGAATAAGGACTATCAGCGATACCTGGTTCAATGGCAAGGTCGACCTGAGTCCGACAACTCTTGGATTACTCGAGAGGACCTGCAAAGACTTAACCCAGACTTGTTCGAGCATTACCAGGGCAAAACTGAACCATACTCGACTGGGTCGAGTTCTGCCCACCCCAGGAGAATTGGTGTGGACACCAGAAACCGAAAGAAACTTCACTCCAACAAGGTTAGCCTTATCCAAATTTGGATCAAAGATAATTAGGTTACCTTGTATCCTTTAGTTCAAAAAATGTTTTATTTTCAAGAGCCATTTCCTTTTCAAGAGTTCTGTAATTAATCAAGAGTGTTTATTGAGTCCTGTAATTACTTTTAAAAAAAACTTCATTTTCTGTAAGTCCATTTCAAGTTTTAAAGTTTAGGTCAGTCAAGTCAGTTCAGTGGAGTTAAGTATATTTCAGTTAATCAAGTCTTAAAGCAATGAAAGCCAGCAACAAGACTTAAATTTTAGATCTCAGAATTTGACCACATGAAGAAGAGAAGACACATCAACCAAGCAAGAGAAAAGGACCATCAACTAGGACTACTTGGCACCACATGTCATTCCATCAACCAAGCAAGAGAAAAGGACCATCAACTAGGACCACTTGGCACCACATGTCACTCCTTATCCAAGTAGAAGACCATTTCATCATGCCACATCATTAGGCACCACCTCACTAGCCACCTCATCACTCTTTGGCGCCAACAAGGAAGATTTAAATTCAAGGAGGTTGGCCACACCCCTCCAAGTCCTCCACCAAATCCTCCAACCCTCCCCCATCCTTCCAAACTCTCCACCAAATCCTTCAACCCCCATTGTAATCCTCCTCAATTTGGAGAGTTTTTAAATTTCAAAAGCTAGCTTTGTGAGGCTATTAAAGGCCTTGGACATCCATTGTAAAGGGGATTTATTTTGGAAATGAATGAAGTTTGAAGTGAAGTTGTCTTGAGTTTTATGTGTAAAATTTTTCCTATCTTCTTCTTCCATGCCCAAAGCCACTCTCTTCCCTAGCAATTCATCATCCAAGCTCAAGGCAAAGGCATTGGAGTCGGCCAGATCTTCTGCAATTTCTTTTTTGTTCACAAATCCTCCCAACCTTTCTTTACATTTGTCTCTTTCTTCCTTAACCTTTGATCTTCAATTGCAGGGTCCTTCGAGGTCTTTGAGTTGAGAACCGGGTTCCCCCTTGATAATGAACCGACAGACTGAAGTCCAAGTCCAGAGTTCTGATCTTTGTTATCCAAGTCCTCTAGTCCAGAGCGTTGGTAGTTTCAAGGTATGAATCAAAAGAAGGTTGGAAAGCTCATCAAGGTAAGTCCATAATCATTAGCCCCTATTATCTAGATCTTCTTCCTTCTTAGTTTAGGATTGTGTCTGATCAAGTAAAAGTTCCATTTCATGTAATCCTTAAGTCTTATTATGATGAGTACAATGCTAGTGTAATTAGGTTTCATTGCTCTACAAACCATAATCTAAACATTAATCATATGCTTGCCGCATCAGGATTTGTGATGGATAGTGAGCTTAATCCGGACCTGATCCTGTAGTCACTCTCAGATTCCTTCTCGCAGTTTGTCATGAATCCACATGAACAAATTGAACTTATCATTGCTTGAGCTACTGAATTTGCTCAAGACAGCAAAGAGCTATTTTAAAGGTAAAAAGGATCAACTTCTTCTGGTTGATGGAAAGAAGCGGGCAATGAGGAAGGGTTTAAAAAGGAGAAGAACCCTAAGAGTAGCTTCCAGAAGAAGAAGAAGGCAAAGACGCCCTCTGCTGATGGGACCTGCCATTATTATGGGAAGCAAGGGCATTGGAAGATGAATTGCAAGTTCTATTTTGCAAGTTTGAAGAAGGATGTTGGTGGAGCATCTAAAGGTTTGTACATGATACAAACAAATCTCTCATTGAGTTCTTCAGTTTTTGATACACAGGTACTAAATACTGCATGTGGATCTCATATCTGCAAGTCATTGCAGGGGTTGTAGAGACCAAGAAACTTGAAGAGGGGTGACTCAAGCTATTTGACGCAAGTGGTGAACCCATTTATGCTGAAACTGTTGGCACCTATTTGATGTTATTGCCATTAGGCAATATTCTTGAATTGAAAGATTGTTATTATGCACCCAACATTATCAAAAATATTATTTCTGTATCTTTGTGGTTAAAACAAGGTTATGAAATAAATTTAACAAGCCATGGATGCTCGATTTTCTTTAAAAACAAATTCTTTGGTTGTGGTACATTTGCAAATGGTCTTTTGATTCTATCACTCAATGATGAGGTTATGCATGTTGAAAACAAGAAGAGAAAGAGAGATGATGTAAATGTTACTTTTCTCTAGCATTGCCATTTGGGTCATATTAGTGAGTCTAGGATAAACAAGTTATACAAAGAAAACTTCTTCGATCCTTTTGATCTTGAATCATTAGAAATTGTGAGTCTTGTCTCATGGGGAAGATGACCAGGTCTCCATTCACTAGACATGAAAAAAGGGCAACTGAGTTATTAGGTTTAGTACACACAGATGTGTGTGGTCCCATGAAAACCCAGGCCAGAGAAGGATATTCTTATTTCATCAGTTTTATGATGATTTATCAAGGTTCGGATATGTATATCTTATGAAATACAAGTCCGAAGCCTTTGATAAGTTCAAAGTGTATCAAAATGAGGTTGAGAAACAAACTAGGCAAAGTATTAAAATCCTTTGGTCTGATCGAGGAGGAGAATACTTATCTAGTGAATTTCTTAATCATTTAAAAGACAAAGGCATTCTCTCTGAATGGACCCCTCCATATACATCATAGTTAAATGGTGTAGCTGAAAGGAGGAATCTACCCTGCTAGACATGGTACGGTCCATGATGTGCTTCATAAACCTTCCAGTATCCTTCTAGGGTTATGCCTAAAGACTGCTACCTACATACTAAACAGGGTGCCATCAAAGGTAGCTAATAGCACTCCATATGAATTATGGAATAGGAAAAGGCCAAATCTTAAGTATTTTAAGATTTGGGATTGCCCTGCTTATGTCAAGAATATTTTTGATATAAGTTAAGTGCTAGAATTGACAAGTACAAGTGATAGAAAAGTGTCCTAAGAGCCGATCATTATGAGGGCCATTTTGTAAACTTCCATCTCATGTATGACATACTTTCATATTAATAAAGGCATTTGATTCATCATATATTGCCGTGTCATGTTTTTGACTATGATGAACCCCATAGAGTAGGGCAATGGAATTAGGGTTATGATAAAATAACAGTGAGACCTAATTCCTATAAACCCTAATCTAGAATGTTCCTAGTCATTCGACCATCGATTCGGGGATCGATGAATCCAGTAAGACTAGCTTATCCTATGTATGCTTAATTGATGAGGGTGGTTGGTCTCACAGCCACTTGTGTAGAGACACTAATACAAGGATAAGGGTGCTCATTAGGTTATGAGTACACTGAACTGATCTGCACCAGGACTATCTTATGGAAGTCTTACTCCTTGTCAAAAGAAAGGTCCTAGATTAGAAGTTGTGCATGTGATCTTTAGACCTGAGGTCACCATGATTTCTTGTGCACACTAAGCCATACTTTGGTTCATACTCATTCATGGAATGCGACATGTACGGGGTGTTCTGGGTATGGCGGAAGGTGTACGAAGGAAGTGAGTGGACCAACAAGGAATTGATCAATCCTGGTAAGAGGATATGTTATCCCGTGTAATCTCTTCGATTAGTGACTCAATGAATCTTTGCAAAGTGGGATGAGTTAGAAGTGGCTTTTAATCAGTCATCAGCTGAGTCCTCATGATTGAGCTGAGATTCGATATGATTAAGTGTTAGGGTTTGACATTTATCCATACCCATGACTTAATCGGGATAATGGGAGATCAAAAGATTGAATTGCATGGTAACTTACTACTGAAGGATATTTTGATAATTTTTATCAAATTCCTCATCTTCCAGGTAGGCATGACATGTTGCTAGATGTCAATCTTGTCTTGTGGGTTTTCATGAACCAATTGGATTGGTTTCATGAGTCAATTCGATGTGTGATTCGAATTGGTCAATTAGGTGAGCCAATTTGACCTAATTAGGTCAATAGGGTTTGATCAGATCGAATCGGCTCAAACCTAAACCTACTGCTGGCTAGATGTGGAACCCAATGGGTCACACACAATAGAGATTGGCCAAAAAAATCACTCACGGTTTAATTAGGGTCATGGGATCCTAATTGTTTAGCCAGATTGCATACTAGCATATGTAGGCTAACCCAATTTCTATCCAATTGGATTGGGTCCGGTTGCTTGCTAATTGGGCTAACCTAATTAAAGAAAACCTAAATTAGGTTGGGTCCTAAGTGGGGATAGCCAAATTAGAGCCTGATCTGATTTTATTTTGGTATTTTGAATGTCTTATTGAAGAGTCCATTTGAGTTGGGACTCTAGATGCCAAAATGACACCTTGGCATTCAAAAAGGCCTAGAAGAGTCTATAGTTCTCTGATCTAAAAAATATTTATATAGATGGAAGAGGACTTAATGATCTTTCTTTTGACACCATATTGCATATGCTTTGACTAGTCAAAGGTTGCTTGGATTGTGAATAAAATTGACCATGAGATTCTTCGTAACTCTTGGCGCGCGCGGGAGATGAAGGTGCATGCAGAAGGACAAAAGTCCTTCTTCAGATGAAACACTAGAGTGTTTCATTTTAGAGGGCACCTTCTCATCTTACCCCACAACTCTTGGACATGTTTGACCGGTCAAGGTCTTTTGAAAGGACGTGAAAAAGGGATGGAAGCAAAAGCATGCATGAAGAGACGTCTCTTCATGTGGCACGCGCCCTGAAGCAGAGTCCTTCCGCTTTTAGAACTCTTCATATTCTTTGATGTTTGGAGATTCAAGAGGCACCTCTTAGCTTCCCAAGGATCGGTACTTGCCATGTGGCAAGTCACAGATTGTCCAGGAAAATGGACGGATGCCAATATGTCTTTTGGTGCATGAAAAGACATATTGGATATGATCTTTTAGTCTTGAAAAATCATATCTGATAACCTATTGAAGGACATATCACACGCCCCTCTTAAAACTATAAATAGGGGCGGTGATATGAGTTTCAGATCTTCTTTACACCATAAAGATATTCTGAGTGTTCTTCCACTTCTCCCTCCCTCTTACTTTAGGACAAGACTTGTCTTGTTAAGACAAGGTCTTTTCTACTAGGACAAGATTTAGTTTTAAGACATAAGCCTAAGGGGTCCTAGAGGAGGGTTGTCTTAAAACCAAGAGTGATTTAGGACTGTGTCCAGAGAGCCCTATAGTAGGACAGGGTGTCCTACAGTGGTCAAAGATCAAAAGGCTGACAAAAGAGTTCTATTGAAGCAAGCAACCCCGGTAGGGATTCTTCCTTGGTACCATTCTCATGTGGATCACCATTGGAGGGCTTGCACTTGTGAGCCTCATGGAAAGGATTGGATTTTAGTGATCTAGGTATGTATTCTGACTTCATTTATGTTTCGTTGATTAGTATTGCATAAGGGGTTCCTGAGAATTAGGATTTTCTAGCCATATTAGGGTTTCATGCTTAGAATTTTGTTTTGAAATTCACTTCTGCATGCTGCATGATTTTTGGCATCCTTGGAGAATTCCCATCAGTGGTATCAGAGCCATCCTTATGGCATACTAGTTATGAACCATTTTTGAAGTTTTATGAAATTCCACTATCGAGCCGACCCGAACCCTATCAAGCCGACCCGGACCCTGTCGAGTCGACCTGACTAAACTCATATGTATGATTTCTAGTTTCTTTATGAAATGACATGATAATGCAATTGTATGAAATTTTGCATATTAGGGTAATATGTTTAATTTCAAGTTTTTATGAAATGCATGATATTATGTCGAGTATGAAATTATGCATGTTGATTGTACCTAGTAACTGCTTTGGATTGGGTTAGTCACCATGGTCGTCTGGTCATAGGAGCCAAGTAGGGTTTAAAGGCCCTCTCTTCCCATTCAATGGGTCTCCTATGACGTGTAGGGGTGCCGTTGTGGCCATATCCCATGTATAAGTGAGGTGAAAGGTATTTTATCATGTCTTGATTTGCATATTAGGGTAATATGCTAATTGTCATATAATGCTATGCATATTAGGGTAATATGCTTGATGACATGAATTTTAATGCATATGCTAGAGTGATATGCATTGGGTTTATATTTGTTATAAACTTGGATATCATGTTTATGTTTATACATGCAGTAATAAACACTATTATCATGATAGTTTTAGAATGTATTTTGAGACCATCAAAGCCCTCATCAAAAAGCACATTTAGTCATTGTATAAAACATAGTCAAGATGCAAAACTGGTTAAGGTTTGATCAGCCAATTGGTGTCTAGGCAAGTGGTTCTGGGAAGGTAAAGGGAATGAGGTTTATAATTAGTTCTGTTGTCTGACCTGGCCAATCTAATTGGTGCCTAAGGAAAGCAACGGGGGGACACCCTCACCCCTCCCACTTACCTGGTCAATTTGGTCATATTTAAATCTTAATTTGGTAATGCTAATTGGTTAAGTATACTATAATTTGCCTTCCTTCATGCTAAGCCAAATATATGTCAAAACTATAGTAGGTTTGTTGTGTATACACAAGGCCTACTCTAGGAATTGATATAAGATTTGTCTTGGTGCACTTAGTGCTTTATAGCATGTTTGGATATGTTGCTTTGTTGTGTACACACAAGGGCAACATTATTTAATCATGGCTATATGGAAATGAAGGGCCCGACTAAACTAAGACATTATGGTTTGTTATATACACACAAGGCCATAAGTGTCCTAGAGGCAAAGATAATTGTTGAGAATTACACGGGTTGCAATCGGAAAGGTTGTTCTACCTTTGAACTCATGTGTGTTTGTTGTGTACACACAAGGCACTCATGAGGAATAAGGATCTCAACCCCATTAAGAAAACCATGAATGGTTTCTCGCTTACCATAGTTGAGGGTTATGGTATTTGAAGAAAATAGTGGGAGACATAATTAGATAAAAAGTCCTTATCTAGTTATGGATGTCATCTTGAGTGGTCTGCTGAAATTATTCTTTAATTAAATGTGAGACATTTATTTTTATGGCTTCAAATTTATCATTGCATGGCATCTTGGATGCTAATAAGTTAACCGGTTCAAACTATGTGGATTGGTTGAGGAAGAAGGCTGATGGAGCCTGTTTCCATTGCAGCATGTTTGGGCATTGGAAGAAGGATTGCATGACTTGTCTTGCAAATGTGAAGCTAGATGCAAGTGGTGCATCTAGGGGTTTGTACATGATACAAACCAATTTATCATTGAGTGAATCTATTTCTAATTCATGGATATTAGATACCGCATGTGGGTCACATATTTGTAAATCTTTACAAGAACTCCATAGAATTAGAAATTTGAAGAAAGGTGACTTTAAATTATATAGGGCAAGTGGAGAACCCATATATGCTGAAGCTGTGGGTACCTATCTTCTGTTATTACCTTCGGGTAATATCATAAGGCTGGAAGAATGCTACTATGTGCCAAATATTGTAAAAAATATTATTTCTATACCTTGTTGTTACAACAAGGATATGAAATAAGTGTAAAGAGCAATGGCTGCTCTATTCTTCATAATAATACAATATTCGGGCATGGTTGCTTTGTGAATGGTCTTCTAACTTTAGTACTCAATGATAAAATACTTCTTGTAGATGACAAGAAGAGAAAAAGAGATAATGTCAATGTCACATATCTCCAGCATTGCCGGTTAGGTCATATCAGTGAGTCAAGGATAAACAAGTTAGTCAAAGAGGATTACTTTGACCCTAATGTTTTTCAATTATTAGGAGCTTATGAGTCTTGCCTCAAAAGGGAAAATGACCAAGTCTTTATTCACTGGATATGGAGAAAGGGCAAATGAATTGTTAGGTCTTGTACATATTGATGTGTGTGGACCTATGTTAACTCAGGCCAAAGGAGGATATTCTTATTTCATCACTTTTATTGATGATTTATCAAGGTTCGGTTATGTGTATCTTATGAAACACAAGTTCGAAGCCTTTGATAAGTTTAAAGAATATCAGAGTATGGTTGAAAGACAAACTAGACTTAGTATTAAAGCTCTTCGGTCTGATCAAGGAGGGGAATACTTATCAGTGAGTTTTTGAACCTTCTCAAGGACAAAGGCATTATTTCTGAATTGACCCCTCCATATACACCCCAGTTAAATGGAGTGGCAGAAAGGAGAAATTGCACCTTGTTGGACATGGTAAGGTCCATGACGAGCTTCATAGATCTTCCCATTTCCTTTTGGGGACATGCCTTGGAGGCTGCTACATATATATTAAACAGGGTTCCATTTAAGTCAGTAAGTAGCACTCCAATTGAGTTATGGAATGGTAAAAAATCAAGTCATAAGTACTTAAAGATTTGGAATTGCCATGCTTATGTCAAGAATAATTTTGGACATAAGTTAAGTGCTAGGGCTGACAAGTGTAAGTTTGTTGGTTACCCAAAAGAAGGTAAGGGATACCTCTTTTATAATGCTACTGAGCAAAAGATAATTATCAGTAGGTATGCTACATTATTGGAACAAGAGTTTATCCAAGAAGGATGTAGTGATTCTTCACTTGAGTTGTGTGAAGAATAGAACCAACAGACCGATGAGCCTTCAAGTGAAGTTCCTCAACCAGAGATTCTTGTGGATCAAGAATAGCAACAATACACACCTCCTCCCCGAAGGTCAGAGAGGGTATGGGGAGCACCTCTCAGATATGGCTTATCATCGTGGATGACGATGAAGCCAGTATCATACAGGATGATGATCTTGTGACCTATTCGGAAGCTATCGAGAGTAAGGACTCCGACAAGTGGCTTGTTGCCATGAAATCTGAAATGGACTCCATGTATTCCAATTAGGTTTGGACCTTGGTAGATCTAACTGAAGGAATTAACCCGATAGAGTATAAATGGGTCTTTGTTGGCTCCACCCAGTGATTTTGATGAATAACAAAATATTGAGTACATATTGTATTCTAATGAGGATTTCAAGTTGTGAGTTTTTAGGAAGAAAGCACCTCAAAATTCCAAATATTTATGGTGTATGGCACGCAATGGCACGGAGCAAATCTCACATATCCGGGCATCCTCTTCATTGAAAAAGGGCTTACAATTGCTTAATTATTATGTGTTTATGCATTCATGAACATCATTTTTGATTTTAAGGCTTTTACTCTTGATTCTGGATGTTTTCAGTCTCAAGTGTCGACACCTGGATAGTCAAGTGTCGACACTTCAGCATTTGGCACGGACAAAAATCCTTGGCACGCCAAGTGTCGACACCTAGAATTCAAGTGTCGACACCAAGTGTCGACACCTAGAATTCAAGTGTCGACTCAAGGCCTGAGAATTTTGAAAATACAGAACTTTGTTGGTTCAAGGATTTTTTTGTCAAGTGTCGACACCTGTGCATCAAGTGTCGACACTTGAATGATCAAATATCGACTCCCAGAAATCAAGTGTCGACACCTGACAGCCAAGTGTCGACACCTGACAGCCAAGTGTCGACACTTGCAGCCTGACAGCTCTAACGGATCTATTTTTCTGGCTTGCAGAAATTGATTTTCAAGCTCCAAACGGCTATTTCCAATGCTCCAACAGTCACAAACCATTTTTAGAAGGTTTATGGTGTATTTAATCTCCACCAACCTCATTTTAAAGAAGAAGAAGTCAAGAGAAAGAAGAGAGAAGTCTATTCAAGAGCATTCAAGTCCACTCAAAAGCCAAAAAAAGCCAATATTCTCTCCAAACTTCAAATCAAAAGCCTCTTCTAGCTTGATTCCACTGAAAAAGCCTGCTTGCTCAACCTTATTACATTCCAAAAGGAGGCAACTTGAAGAAGAGTGAAGTCAAAGCATCCTTTGGGCTTCAAAGATTCCAATCTACTCTTGAAGAGAGTTTGTTGTAGCTTTTAAATTTCATATATGTTTTATTATGCTTTAACCTTGCTTTCAAGGGTGTCTTGAAAGAAGGTTATTGTGGTTTGTTGGTGAGCCAAAGTGTTTAAACCAACTAGGGTTAACTTGTGAGCCTGAAGACAAAACAAGTATTTAGGTTTGTTGGTGAGCCTAGGTGATAAAAGCAACTTAGGTTTTGACTTGTGAGCCTTGAGAAAACAAGTCGACTGTAATCTGGTGTGGATTATAGTGGAATTCCTAAGGGTGGCTTGGAGAGTGGATGTAGGTGCTAGGTTTGCACCGAACCACTATATATCTTGTGTTTGTGTGTGATTGCACTTTTTCTTTTGCATTCTTTAATTAAGTGCTATCATCTTGCATCTAATTTTTTATTTCTCACAAGCACCACTAGACCTTTATTTTATTATGTTAAATTTGTAAAAGAACCAATTCATCCCCCCTCTTGGGCTCCATTTCTGGGCAACAAGTGGTATCAGAGCACCGGTACTCTCTTGTAGGTCCAAGGATCTTGAGTAAAAGATCATGGCAGCCCCAATAGGCATGGGTATTGTTGAAGGTCAAGCTTCAAACCGACCCCCACTTTTTAATGGCTCAAATTTCACATACTGGAAGACACGCATGTGCATATTTATACAAGCTCTTGATCATAATTTGTGGAGAACAATAGTAAAAGGTTCTCATCAGCCTACTATGATGATTAATGGCATTCTCACCCCTAAAATGGAAGATGATTGGGATGAGAGTGACATTAAGCAAATTGAGCTTAATGCTAAGGCAATGAACTTTTTATTTTGTTCTCTTGATCCTAGTGAGTTTAACAGAATATCCAACTGTCTCTCCGCAAAGGAGATTTGGGATACACTTGAGGTTATCCATGAGGGTACACACCAAGTGAAGACCACCAAGGTTAATATGCTAATTCACACTTATGAAATGTTTAAAATGGAACCTACTGAGTCTATCAGTGAGATGTATACTAGGTTCACAAACATTGTGAATGGCATGAGAAGTTTAGGAAAAATAATTTCTAACGGTGAACTTGTAAATAAACTTCTCAGGTCTCTACCAGCTTCATGGGATGCAAAGGTCACTGCAATTGAAGAAGCAAAAGATGTCAACACTCTCCCGTTGGAACAACTGTTGGGTTCTTTAATGACATATGAACTATCTCTCAAACAGAAGAACGGAGAGGTGGACAAAAAGAAAAAGACAATAGCATTCAAATCTACTACCAGAGAAGACTCGAGCGAAGACTTTAAAGAGGATGACGAAGAAGATGAAATTGCTATGTTAGCAAGGAAATTCAGAAGGTTTATGAGGAAAAAGAAATTCAATTACAAAAAAAAACCTCTGAAAGGTGAGTCCAGTAAAGAAAAAGATAAGGAAAAGAAGAAGGAGCAGCCCACATGTTTCGAGTGCAAAAAGCCAGGGCATTTCAAGGTAGACTGCCCCTTACTAAAGAAAAGCAGAAGAAAGCTAAGAAAGAAGGCCATGATGGCAACCTGGAGCGAAAGTGAAGACTCCAGCTCTGAGGAAGAACAACAGGAAGTAGCAAATTTCTATCTAATGGCCGATCAAAAAGAGGTATGCCTTGCAACCAACAAGAAAAGAATGTGGTACCTTGATAGCGGTTGCTCAAGGCATATGACAGGAGATGTGGAGCAGTTCTCATCACTCACATATCAAAATGGTGGCAATGTAACTTTTGGTGATAATGGAAAAGGAAAAATCATCGGTATTGGTAAAATCAATATCACCCCTACCTCTTATATTGATAATGTTTTATATGTTGATGGATTAAGACATAACTTGCTTAGTATTAGTCAATTTTGTGACAAAAATTTTAAAGTTATTTTTGAATCTTCTTTATGCATTGTTTCTAGTCTAGATGACAATGTCATTAAATTCATCGGTCATAGGCATGGCAATATTTATATGGTTGATCTTGATGATCTCCCTATTCAGAAAGGTCAATGTCTAGTGGCAATGGAACCCAAGATCGATGAAACTAGTTGGCTTTGGCATCGTAGACTAGGACATGCTAGCATGCATTTAATTTCAAAACATAGCAAAAAGAATTTAGTAAAAGATTTGCCTAAACTTAATTTTGAAAAAGATAAGATTTGCAGTGCATGTCAACTTGGAAAACAAACAAAATCTTCTTTCAAACCTAAAGGAGTAATCTCTACATCTAGACCTTTAGAATTGCTTCATTTGGACCTCTTTGGGCCTACTAGAACATCTAGTTTGGGAGGTAAGAAGTTTGGTCTAGTCATTGTAGATGACTTCTCACGTTTTACTTGGGTCATGTTTTTAGCACACAAAGATGAAACATTTTTTGAATTTATAAGATTTCACAAAAGAGTTTTAAATGAAAAAGGTGTTTCAGTAATTTCTTTAAGAAGTGATCATGGAACTGAATTTGAAAATGCTGATTTTAATAAATTCTGTATTGAAAATGGAATTAATCATAATTTTTCTACACCTAGGACACCTCAACAAAATGGGATAGTAGAAAGAAAAAATAGAACTCTTGAAGAAATGGCACGCACCATGCTTTGTGAAAATGATTTACCTAGATATTTTTGAGCGGAAGCCATAAATACTGCATGCTATATCTTAAATCGTGTTTTAATTCGACCGATTTTAAAGAAAACTCCTTATGAGCTTTGGAAGGGTAGAAAACCTTCAATCCATTACTTTCATGTTTTTGGTTGCCGTTGTTTCATCTTAAACAATGGTAAAGACAATCTAAGTAAATTTGATGCCAAATCAGATGAGGGAGTCTTTCTAGGCTACTCCACATCTAGTAAGGCATACAGGGTCTTCAACAGAAGGACACTTGTTGTTGAAGAATCCATTCATGTAGTATTTGATGAAACTAACCAAAAATCTTCAAGAAAAGAAGATGTACTTTTTGATGAATCAAGTAACAAGAAAACTGAATAAAGAAACAACAATGAAGAACTTACCAAGGAACAGAATGATGATCAAAACATTGACAGAGATCAAGCACAAGGTGATGAAGATACCTCAACTGTTGATCCTTTACCAAAAGAATGGTCATGGACACCCAAAAGAACTAATTATAGGTGATCCATCTAAAGGTGTAAGTACTCGATCATCTCTTAGAAATATTTGTGATTACTTAGCTTTTGCGTCTCAAATTGAACCTAAAACTATTGAGGAAGCTGAATGTGATAGTAATTGGATAAATGCTATGCAAGATGAACTTAATCAATTTAAAAGGAACAATGTTTGGAAACTAGTAGATAGGCCTTTAAACACATCAATTATTGGCACAAAATCGGTTTTTCGAAGCAAACTTGATGAAAATGGAATAATAATTAGAAATAAAGCTAGACTAGTTGCCAAAGGATACAATCAGGAGGAAGGGATAGATTTTGATGAAACCTTTGCTCCTGTGGCTAGACTTGAAGCAATTAGGCTATTGTTGGCTTTTTCCTGTTTCATGAACTTTAAACTATATCAGATGGATGTTAAAAGTGCTTTCTTAAATGGATTAATTGAAGAAGAAGTTTATGTTGAACAACCCCTGGTTTTGAAAATTCTGAATTTCCAAGTCATGTTTATAAACTTCATAAAGCTTTATATGGATTAAAATAAGCTCCAAGAGCTTGGTATGATCATTTAAGCTCTTTTCTGCTTAAAAATAATTTTACTAGAGGAAATGTAGATAAAACATTATTTTTAAAGAAAAAGAATGGTGATCTCTTAGTAGTACAAATCTATGTTGATGATATAATATTTGGTGCTACTAATGAATCTCTTTGTCAAGATTTTGCAAGTCTAATACAGGGTGAGTTCGAGATGAGCTTGATGGGAGAACTGAATTTCTTCCTCGGACTCCAGATAAGGCAAACCAAAGAGGGGATCTTCATCAACCAAACAAAATATACAAGAGAAATACTCAAGAAGTTTGGGATGGAGAACACTAAGCCATTAGGTACCCCTATGAGCTCTACATGTAGACTTGACAAGGATGAATCAGGTAAGTCAATTGATCAAAAATTATATCGTGGCATGATTGGTTCATTATTATATCTTACTGCCAGTAGGCCAGATATCATGTTTAGTGTCTGTATGTGTGCTAGATATCAGTCCAATCCTAAAGAGTCTCATCTTTTGGCTGTTAAACGCATACTTAGATATCTATCTGGATCAATTGAAATTGGTTTATGGTACTCTAGAGATTCTTCATGTGATTTAATTGCTTATTCCGATGCTGATTTTGCTGGGTGTAAACTTGATCGTAAAAGTACTAGTGGAACCTGTCAGTTTCTTGGAGTAAATTTGATCTCCTGGAGTAGCAAGAAATAGAACTCTGTTGCTCTATCTACGGCAGAAGTCGAATATATAGCAGCTGGGAGCTGTTGTGCTCAAATCCTCTGGATCAAACAACATCTCGAAGACTTTGGCATTAAACTAACTAAGACACCCATAAGATGTGACAATACTAGTGCAATCAACTTATCTAAAAATCCAGTGCAACATTCAAGAAGTAAACACATTGAAATAAGACATCATTTCATAAGAGATCATGTACAACACTTAAATGTAATTCTTGATTTTGTTTGTACCAATGATCAATTAGCTGATGTGTTTACAAAGCCTTTGAGTGAGGATGGGTTCTGTCTGATTAGAAGAGAGTTATGTGTAATTGATCCATTCTCTTAGGACTCTCTTAGTATCATTTTACCTAGTCCTAAAAGCTCAAAACTTATTGTTTAAAACCCCAAGCAGTTTGTCAAAATTTTTTTAAATTTTTTCGAATTTTCTCGAATTTTCTTGGCTAAGTGTCGACACTTGGAAAGTGTCAAGTGTCGACACCTGACCAAGTGTTGACACTTGACAAATCCGAAGTGTCGACACTTGCGAATCTGAACTGTTTTAAAATGGATCGAACAAAGGGTTTTTGAAAATTTTCTTCCCCCAGGTTTCTTGGAACAGTGGTCCCCCCTGTCCAAATCCATCTTTTCACCCCTCAATCCTTCACAAATCAGGTATTTTCCCTCTCTAATTTCATTTTTATTTTTCTATGTTTTTTAATTTTATTGTTTTCAAACCAAACGATCGTGTTTTAGGTTTTTCGAACATTTTTCTTCAATCTAACCGGATTTTTGCATGTTTTAGACAATTTCTAAAACTCCATTTGAGGGAATTATGTTTTAGATTTGTTTTTCTCGGATTTCCCTCATCTTTTGGGCATTTTTCAACCCTTTTTCACAAAAATCACTGTTTCATCAATTTTGGGCAAAATAAAATGGGTTTTCATCTAATTTAAGCATACTAAATCCTTTTATTGATGATTAGGAAGGAATTTTAGTAATACATTTTGAACATTTTTGCCTATTTGCAAAAACCCTAAGTGATTAAAACCCAAATCCCATGGTTTTTGATTTTTTTTTGGACCTTACAAAAATAATTCTTTTTGGGATTCAAATGTGCTCCACCTAACACAAATTTTTCCTACAAATTTTACTCAAGATTTTGTCATTTGATCAAAACTTATTGATTCTGGTTTTCGAAACCAATTTGAACTCTAATCTCAACCTATGGCCAGTCCTTTGTTCTGAACCTTTTTTTTTCATTCTTCCTGGTCAGTTGGCTGATATGGGTCCTAGGAAGAGACTTGCAGTTAGAGCGAGGCCTAGTCAGGGTAGTGAGAGGAGGTCGAAGGCCAGATTCGATCCCGCTCAGCCGAGCAGTACAGTCACTCCGAGCTCCCCCCCTGCAGAGAGGATGGCAGGGAAGTCAGTTGCTTCAGGAAGGAGAGTTGATCTACAGTGTTTCGACAGGCACCATTTTGGCATTAGGGAGATACTCACAGATGCAGGACTAGTACCCTTCTGCACCATGCAGGAGAGATACTATCCTCACCTGGTGAGGGAGTTCTACGGTGCACTGGACTGTCGACGACTCTTATGGACGACATCCATCAGGGGTACACAGATTTCTTTGACTGATGAGTTGCTGAGCCGAGTATGGGAGATACCCCGGAGAGGAGTCTGTGCATTTTCAGTTGATGATAGAGAGGCGGCTTTCAGATGCATCCTTGAGCGAGAGGATGTTCGCGGTTGTTGGCTGGGCCAGCTCGCACCCTCGTGGCTTGTCCAGTGTAGGGTCTGGGCCCACTGGGTGTGGGTGCCATCGGTAAGTCGGGTCTGGTGCCACGTCGACATCCCTTGGTTGGTGCTGCGGTGCTCGTCTCCAGCGAGCCGACTCGAGGGTGAGTACCCTGGGTTGCTCTTGCAGGGGTCGGCGGAGGGGTCGACTCGAGTGCCCGGTTGCTGTGCTGGTTTAAGAGAGATAAACCTGCCTCTTATAATAGGGACGTTCCTTTTGTAAGAATGGTTAGGGGCATCGATCCAACAATTGGTATCAGAGCCGGAGGTCTTGGGTTCGAGTCTCCGCAGGGGAAAAAACTCGATCGTTTCGCTGGGGGGGGGATTGTTGGCTGGGCCAGCTCGCACCCTCGTGGCTTGTCCAGTGTAGGGTCTGGGCCCACTGGGTGTGGGTGCCATCGGTAAGTCGGGTCTGGTGCCACGTCGACATCCCTTGGTTGGTGCTGCGGTGCTCGTCTCCAGCGAGCCGACTCGAGGGTGAGTACCCTGGGTTGCTCTTGAGGGGGTCGGCGGAGGGGTCGACTCGAGTGCCCGGTTGCTGCGCTGGTTTAAGAGAGATAAACCTGCCTCTTATAATAGGGACGTTCCTTTTGTAAGAATGGTTAGGGGCATCGATCCAACAGCGGTATCTCAGTGGTTACCGCGAACCAGTTATCATTAGAGATGCGACTGCTGCACCACATTACCGCACGGATCCTTCTACCGAAGACTAGCAGATTCGATTTCATCACAGAGAGAGAGCTGATGTTGATGACCAGTCTGATCGAGAGGAGACCAGTTGATATACCCGCCTTGATGCTTTCACAGATGCATGATGCTGCCACTCAGCGCCGACACTGTTTGCCATACGGGATGGCACTGACCCATCTTTTCAGAGCCTGTGGAGTATCATTGCAGGGGGAGATTTCCAAGGAGATACTGCACACGGATGTATATGATGAGAGGTCATTGCATCGCATGGGATTCAGAATGGTTGGAGGTCGATGGGTTCGGAGAGAGTCTGGCTAGGAGCCAGATAAGGAGGATGAGATTCGAGAGGCTGAGGCTGGACCATCTGAGCCAGCAGTTCTTCCTCCTGTGGATGTACCATCGACACAGGCAGAGCACCTGTCACCTGATGCTTCAGCTCCTCCACCACCATCTACCGGATTATCCTTTGAGGAGCATGCCAGAGCATAGTTCACACAGATCAGAGGAGAGGTGACTCAGCTGCGTAGCGAGGTCGAGCTTCTACGAGCACAGACTACCTCAGAGCATGCTGAGATCCGCAGATCCATGGAGGAGGGATTTACACATCTTGAGAGTCTTTTGAGATCACTTATACCTCCTGCTGCACCTGCACTTGCTCGATCTGATGATGATGATGATGATGACGGCGGCGATCACCAGAGCGACCATGCTGATTTTGCTGACGGAGGTGATCAGGATGTTGACCGAGCCACTGAGGTAGTAGGCACTGACAGCGATAGTGTAGGCGGAGCTGATGCTTATGAGGTGGTCAGTCGAGATCCTCCTTCTACACCTGCTCCTTCTACTTAACTAGTTGACTTCGTTCCGGATCCTATTGAGCCAGCTGATCGTCTTTCACCTCCTTCAACCAGATCTTCTAGGGTTGTACCTGCTTTTGGTCCTGCCGGTCGTACCAGGAGTCTTAGAGCTTTAGCACCTCCTAGGGCATTAGCCACCAGATCTAGGATTAGTGCTCCTTTCAGTCTTGATGTTCCATCTGATGAGGATTAGCCTCACAGATGACTGTTTCATATCTTATTTTGTATGGTTGATATATGTATGTTTCAGCTCTTTTGTACTGAAAATTTATCTCATATATATATGTTTATTATCTTAAACCTTTTTTACTTCAGTTTATCATATTTTAGCTCTGATATAATGGGATGTTTTAACTCTGATACTAGCACAATTTCAGCTATGATATTTGTTTCTCTACTCTCTTTTTGTATCCATGCTAATTGTAAGGGGGAGGTTATTCCCTTTTCTTATGATTGACAAAAAGGGGGAGAAAAAGTAATGTTAAAAAGTGATGTTAATTGTTATGGAGAAAAAGAGTGATGTTAATGGATATTAATTTTTAAGTAATGATGTTAATTGTTATTGAGAATTTGAGAACAACTATTTTTTATTAAGAAAAAGATGCATTATATTGATTTGAAGTTTACCTTAATAAGAAGTATCTAATTAAGGGGGAGATTGTTTCCTCCTATCTATAAAGTTGTTATCTCTATTATAACTAGAAACTCATGGCTATAAAAGTTTGAACTATATTGTCTCTTTTTCTCAAGGTTTTGTCATCATCAAAAATGGGGAGATTGTTGGCTCCACCCAGTGATTTTGATGAATAACAAAACATTGAGTACATATTTTATTCTAATGAGGATTTTAAGTTGTGAGTTTTCAAGAAGAAAGCACCTCAAAATTCCAAATATTTATGGTGTATGGCACGCAATGGCACGGAGCAAATCTCACATATCCGGGCATCCTCTTCATTGAAAAAGGGCTTACAATTGCTTAATTATTATGTGTTTATGCATTCATGAACATCATTTTTGATTTCAAGGCTTTTACTCTTGATTCTGGATGTTTTCAGTCTCAAGTGTCGACACCTGGACAGTCAAGTGTCGACACTTCAGCATTTGGCACGGACAAAAATCCTTGGCACACCAAGTGTCGACACCTAGAATTCAAGTGTCGACACCAAGTGTCGACACTTAGGTTTCAAGTGTCGACTCAAGGCCTGAGAATTTTGAAAATACAGAACATTATTGGTTCAAGGATTTTTGTGTCAAGTGTCGACACCTGTGCATCAAGTGTCGACACTTGAATGATCAAGTATCGACTCCCAGAAATCAAGTGTCGACACCTGACAGCCAAGTGTCGACACCGACAGCCAAGTATTGACACTTGCAGCCTGACAGCTCTAACGGATCTATTTTTCTGGCTTACAGAAATTGGTTTTCAAGCTCCAAACGTCTATTTCCAATGCTCCAACGGTCACAAACCATTTTTAAAAGGTTTATGGTGTATTTAATCTCCACCAACCTCATTTTAAAGAAGAAGAAGTCAAGAGAAAGAAGAGAGAAGTCTATTCAAGAGCATTCAAGTCCACTCAAAAGCCAAAAAAAGCCAATATTCTCTCCAAACTTCAAATCAAAAGCCTCTTCTAGCTTGATTCCACTGAAAAAGCCTGCTTGCTCAACCTTATTACATTCCAAAAGGAGGCAACTTGAAGAAGAGTGAAGTCAAAGCATCCTTTGGGCTTCAAAGATTCCAATCTACTCTTGAAGAGAGTTTGTTATAGCTTTTAAATTTCATATCTGTTTTTTTGTGCTTTAACCTTGCTTTCAAGGGTGTCTTGAAAGAAGGTTATTGTGGTTTGTTGGTGAGCCAAAGTGTTAAAACCAACTAGGGTTAACTTGTGAGCCTGAAGACAAAACAAGTATTTAGGTTTGTTGGTGAGCCTAGGTGATAAAAGCAACTTAGGTTTTGACTTGTGAGCCTTGAAAAAACAAGTCGACTGTAATCTGGTGTGGATTATAGTGGAATTCCTAAGGGTGGCTTGGGGAGTGGATGTAGGTGCTAGGTTTGCACCGAACCACTATATATCTTGTGTTTGTGTGTGATTGCTCTTTTTCTTTTGCATTCTTTAATTAAGTGCAATCATCTTGCATCTAATTTATTATTGCTCACAAGCACCACTAGACCTTTATTTTATTGTGTTAAATTTATAAAAGACCCAATTCACCCCCCCTCTTGGGCTCCATTTATGGGCAACAGTCTTCAAGAAGAAGATTGGAGCAGATGGTCAAGTTGAGACCTATAAGGCTAGGCTAATAGCAAAAGGTTTTAGACAAAAACATGGTGTAGACTATGATGAAACCTTTTTTCCAGTAGCCATGCTTAAGTCATTTCAGATACTGCTTGCCATAGCAGCATACCATGATTATGAGATCTGGCAAATGGATTTAAAGATGCTTTCCTCAATGGAACCTTGAGGAAGAAGTCTATATGTCACAGCCAGAGGGGTTTGTCTTAAGTGGGAGACCAAACCAAGTATGCAAGTTAAAGAAGTCCATTTATGGACTTAAGCAAGCGCATCGAGGAGTTAGAACATCCATTTTGATAAAACAATCAAAGGATTTGGTTTTATCAAAAATGTGGATGAACCATGTGTGTATAAGAAGACAAGTGGGAGTGCCATTTTTTTCTTAATTTTGTATGTGGATGACATACTGATAATTGGGAATGATATCCTAATGTTGCAGTCAGTTAAAACTTGGCTATTATCAAAGCTTTCCTTGAAGGATTTGGGAGAAGCATCCTATATACTAAGTATAAGGATCTATAGAGATGGATCCAAGAGGATGCTAGGCTTATCCCAATCTAGGTATATTGACTTAGTATTGAAGAGATTCAACATGGATGGAAGTAAGAAATGTTACTTGCCAATGAGTCAAGGCATACAACTCTCTAAGAAGATGTCTCCTAAGACATCAGAAGAAAAAGAGAGAGGATGGCTATGATTCCTTATGCTTCGGCTGTATGATCGATTATGTATACCATATTATATACCAAGCCTGATGTTGCTTATGCCTTGGGCACAGTGAACAGGTTTCAGGCAGATCCAGGGGACGATCATTTGAAAGCTGTGAAAAATATTCTTAAGTACCTGAGAAGGACTAAAGATATGTTTCTAGTATATATAGGATTTGAGTTGAAACTACAAGGCTATACAGATTCTAGTTTTCAATCAGATCTAGATGATAGCATATCCATATCGGGGTAAGTCTTCACCCTGAATAGTGGTGCAGTGAGTTGAAAGAGTACTAAGCAGCTTATTATTGCTGACTTAGTCACTGAGGCAGAGTATATAGCTGCTAGTGAAGCCGCAAAGGAAGCTATCTAGATGAAGAAATTCATCATGGATTTGGGCATGGTTCCTAATGTATAACAGCCAGTGCCATTATACTGTGATAATACTGGGGCTGTTACACAAGCTAAGGAACCAAGGTCTCATCACAAGTCCAAGCACATTCTAAGAAGGTTTCACCTCGTTCGAGAGATTATAGAAAGACAAGATGTTGTCGTCGAACGAGTTGACACAAAGAACAATATAGCAGACCAATTCACTAAAGCTTTAGCCAAGCATCTATTAGATCGTCACTTAGATTGTATGGGCATAAAATACAAGGGCGATTGGCTTTAGTGCAAGTGGGAGTTTGATAGAAAAGTGCCATAAGAGTCATCATTATGAGGGCCTTTTTGTAAACTTCCAGCTCATGTATGACATATTTTCATATTAATAAAGGCATTTGATTCATCATATACTGCTGTGTTATGTTTTTGACTATGATGAACCCTATAGAGTAGGGCAATGGAATTAGGATTATAATAAAATAATAGTGAGACATAATTCCTATAAACCCTAATCTAGAATGTTCCTAGTCATTCGACCATCAATTCGGGGATCGATGAATCCGGTAAGACTAGCTTATCCTATGTATGCTCAGCTGATGAGGGTGGTTGGTCTCACAGCCACTTGTATAGAGACACTAATATAAGGATAAAGGTGCTCATTAGGTTATGAGTACACTGAATTGATCCGCACCGGGACTATCTTATGGAAGTCTTACTCCTTGTCAAAAGATAGGTCCCAGAGTAGAAGTTGTGCATGTGATCTTCAGACCTGAGGTTACCATGGTTTCTTGTGCACACTATGCCATACTTTGGTTCATACTCATTCATGGCATGCGACATGTATGGGGTGTTCTGGGTATGGTGGAAGGTGTACGAAGGATGTGAGTGGACCAACAAGGAATTGATCAATCCTGGTAAGAAGATATGTTATCCCGTGTAATCTCTTCGATGAGTGACTCAAGAAATCTTTGCAAAGTAGGATGAGATTAGAAGTGGCTTCTAATCAGTCATCAACTAAGTCCTCATGATCGAGTTGAGATTCGATATAATTAAGTGTCAGGGTTTGACATTTATATATACCCATCACTTAATCAGGATAATGGGAGATCAAAAGATTGAATTGTATGGTAACTTACTACTGAAGGGTATTTTGATAATTCTACAAAATTTCTTATCTTCCGGGTAGGCATGACATGTTGCTAGATGTCAATCTTGTCTTTTGGGTTTTCATGAACCAATTGGATTGGTTTAATGAGTCAATTTGATGTGTGATTCGAATTGGACAATTAGGTGAGCCGATTTGTCGTAATTAGGTCAATCGGGTTCGATTGGATCGAATTGGCTCAAACCTAAACCTACTGCTGGCTAGATGTGGAATCCAATGGATCACACACAATAGAGAGTTGGCCATGGAAGTCACTCATGGTTTAATTAGGGTCATGGGATCCTAATTGGTTAGCCAGATTGCATACTAGCATAGTAGGCTAACCCAATTCCTAACCCAATTGGATTGGGTCTGGTTGCTTGCTAATTGGGCTAACTTAATTAAGAAAAACCTAAATTAGGTTGGGTCCTAAGTGGGGATAGCTAAATTAGAGCTTGATCTAATTTTATTTTGGTATTTTGGACATCTTATTGAAGAGTCCATTTGAGTTGGAACTCTAGATGCCAAAATGACACCTTGGCATTCAAAAAGGCCTAGAAGAGTCTATAGTCCTTTGATCTGAAAAATATTTATATGGATGGAAAGAGAACTTAGTGCTCTTTCTTTTAACACCCATATTGCATATGCTTTGACTAGTCAAAGGTTGCATTGGGTGTGGATAAAATTGACCACGAGATTCTTCGCGCCTCTTGGCGCACGCAGGAGATGAAGGTGCGCGCAGAAGGGCAAAAGTCTTTCTGCAGATGAAACACTAGAGTGTTTCATTTTAGGGGGTGCCTTCTCATCTTACCCCATGCTTGTTGGACATGTTTGATCGGTCAAGGCCTTTTGAAAGGGTGTGAAAAAGAGATGGAAGCAAAAGCGCGCATGAAGAGATGCGTCTCTTCATGTGGCACGCGCCCTAAGCAGAGTCCTTCTGCTTTTAGGACTCTTCATATTCTTTAGTGTTTGGAGATTGAAGAGGCACCTCTTGGCTTCCCAGGCACCGGTACTTGCCATGTGGCAGGTCATAGATTGTCCAGGAAAATGGACGGATGCCAATGTCTTTTGGTGCATGAGAAGACATATTGGATATGATTTTTTAGTCTTGAAAAATCATATCTGATAACCTGTTGGAGGAAAATCACATTTCCCTCTTAAAACTATAAATAGGGGCGGTGATATGAGTTTCAGATCTTTTTTACCCCGTAAAGACATTCTGAGTGTTCTTCCACTTCTCCTTCCTTCTTACTTTAGGACAAGATTTGTCTTGTTAAGACAAGGTCATTTCTACTAGGACAAGGCTTATTTTTAGGACATAATCCTAAGGGGTCCTAGAGGAGGGTTGTCCTAAAACCAAGAGTGGTTTAGGGCTATGTCCAGAGAGCCCTATATAGGATAGGGTGTCCTATAGTGGTCAAAGGTCAAAAGGCTGACAAAAGAGTTCTGTTGAAGCAAGCAACCCCGGTAGGGATTCTTTCTTGGTACCATTCTCATGTGGATCACCGTTGGAGGGCTTGCACTTGTGAGCCTCATGGAAAGGATTGGATTTTAGCGATCCAGGTATGTATTTTGATTTCATTTATGTTTCGTTGATTGGTATTGCATAAGGGGTTCCTAGGAATTTGGGTTTTCTAGCCATATTAGGATTTCATGCTTAGAATTTTGTTTTGAAATTCACTTCTGCATGCTGCATGATTCCTGGCACCCCAGGAGAATTTCCATCAACAGGTTTGTAGGATATCCTAAAGAAGGTATTGGCTACCTTTTCTACCATCCTATAGAGTAAAAGGTTTTTGTCAATAGGCATGCTACATTCTTGGAAAAGAAGTTTATCCAAGAAGGGGGCAGTGGGAGGATATTTGAACTTGAAGAAGTTCAACTTACATTCAATACAATTCCTCAACCAAATGTTTCTAAAGTTCAGGAACAACCACAACACACACCTCCTCTCTATAGATCAGAGAGAGTGCAAAGTGCACCTCTTAGATATGGTTTTGTTATTGGAAGCGATAATGAATCCAGTATGATACAGGATGATGATACTATGACCAATACAGAAGCTATCATGAGTAGAGACTCTGACAAATGGTTGAAAGCCATGAAATCCTAGATGGAATCCATGTACTCTAATTAGGTTTGGACATTAGTTGATCCACCTGAGGGAGTAAACCCAATCGGGTGTTAATGGATCTTCAAGAAGAAGATTGGAGTAGATGACCAAGTAGAGACCTATAAGGCCAGGCTAGTGGCAAAAGGTTTCAGACGAAGACATGGTACTGATTATGATGAAACTTTTGCACTAGTAGCCATGCTCAAGTCCATTCGAATATTACTTGCTATAGCTGCATACTATGATTATGAGATCTGGTAGATAGATCTAAAGACTGCTTTCCTTAATGGATATCTTGAGGAAAAAGTCCATATGTCACAACCAGAGGGGTTTACCTTAAGTGAGAGACCAAACCAATTATGCAAGATTAAGAAATACATTTATGGATTAAAGCAAGCATCAAGGAGTTGGAATATTTGCTTTGATGAAACAATCAAGGAGTTTGGTTTCATCAAGAATGTGGATGAACCGTGTGTGTACAAGAAGACAAGTGGGAGTGTACTTGTTTTCTTGGTTTTGTATGTTGATGACATACTCATCATTGGGTATGATATCCCAATATTGTAATCGATCAAATCTTGGCTATCAAAATAGTTTTCCATGAAGAATTTGGGAGAGGCATCATATATACTAGGTGTAAAGATCTATAGAGATATATCTAAGAGGATGCTGAGCTTATCCCAATCCAGGTACATTGACCTAGTATCAAAGAGATTCAACATGGAGGGAAGTAAAAAATGTTACTTACCCATGAGTCAAGGCATACATTTCTCCAAGAAGATGTCTCCTAAGACACCGGAGGAGAGAGAAAGGATGAGTTGATTGCTTATGCTTCAGCTGTAGGATCAATTTTGTATGGCATGTTATGTACTAGGACTGATGTTGCTTATGCCTTGGGCATAAAAAGCAGGTTCTACGCTGATCCAGGGGAGGATCATTGGAAAGCTATGAAAAACATTCTTAAGTACCTGAGAAGGACTAAAGATGTTTTTCTTATATATAGTGGATCCGAGTTAAAACTAGAAGGGTATACGATTCTAGTTTTCAATCAAATCTAGATGATAGCATCTCCATATCAGGGTATGTCTTCACCCTATATGGTGGTGAAGTGAGTTGGAAGGGTACTAAGCAGCCAACTATAGCATCTCAGTAACTGAGGTAGAATACATAGCTGTGAGTGAATCTACAAAGGAAGTTATATGAATGAAGAAATTCATCACAAAATTGGGCATGGTTCCAGCTATACAACAACCGGTGCTACTTTAATATGATAACACTGGAGCTATTGTGCAAGCTAAGGAACCAAGTCTCATCATAAGACCAAGCACATCCTAAGATGCTTCCACCTCGTTCGAGAAATCATTGAAAGAAATGATATGATAGTAGAACGAGTTGATAAAAAAGAACAACATAGCAGACCCATTCACTAAAGCACTACCACGTAGCAATTTGATCGCCACTTAGATTGTATGGGTATAAGATACAAAGGTGAATGGCTTTATTGCAAGTGAGAGATTGAAAGAGTAGTTTTCTAAAAGCTAATCTTTGTATGGGCATTTCTATAATCTTTTAACTCATGTATGATCTTTTTTGATAAATGAAAAGGCATTTTGATTCATCATATTGCTGCTGCATCTTATTAAGATTGTGATGAACCCCATAGGTTAGGACAATGGAATTAGGGTTATGATGGAAATTATAATGGTGAGAATTAAGTTTCTATAAATCCTAATCTAAAATGTTATTAGTCATTGGATCATAGATTCGGGGATAGATGTTTTCCGGTAAGACTAGCACATCCTATGTATGCTCAAAAGGAGGGTGGTTTATCTCTCAGCCACTTATATAGGGACACTAAAATAAGAATGTGGGTGCTCATTAGGGTATGAATTCATTGAATTGATCCACCTTGAGAACATCTTATGGAGGTCTCACTACTTGTCAAAAGATAGTTCTCATAGTGGAAATTGTGTATGTGATCTTTAGACCTGAGACTACCATAGTATCTTGTGCACATGAACCCATGTTTTGGTGCATACTCATTCATGGCAATTAAGTCATGTATGGGATGCTTTTGGATATGGTGGATTGTATATGAAGGTAATGAGTAGGTCAATAAGGAATCGATCACTCCTATTAAGAGGAGAACTTATCTTGTGTGATCTCTTAGAATGATGACTCAGGAAGTCTTTGATCAAAGCATGATAAGATTAGATAGTATTTTTAATCCTTCATTGATCGAGTCTTCATTATCGAGTTGAGATTTGAAAGGATTAAGTTCTAGGGTTTGACATTTATTCATGCCCATCACTTAATCGAGATACAGGGAGATCGAAGGATTTAATTACATGATAACTTTCCACTGAAGAATATTTTGATAATTTTCATCAAATTTCACATATTCTGGGTAGGTGTGCACATTGCTAGATGTCAATCATGTCTTGTAGGTTTTAATGAAGCAATTCGATTGGATTCATGAGTCAATTTGGAAGCTAGTTCAAATTGGAAACTTAAGTCAGCTCAATTTGACCTACTTAGGTCAATCGAGTTAGATTGGATTGAATTAGCTTGGACCTAGACCTACTGCTGGCTAGATGTGAAACCCAAAGGATCATACACATCAAAAAATTCACTAAGGAAGTCAATTGGATTTTTATTAGGATCATGAGATCCTAATTGGCTAGCTAATGACATACCAGCATATGTTGGCTAGCCCAACTCCTAACCCAATTGGATTGGGTCTAGTTGCTTGTTATTTGGGCAAACCAATTTACGTAGAAATTAAATTGGGTTGGGTCCTAAGTGGGGCAGCCTAATTTATATTTTATCTAGATTTTTATTGGACTTATCTTGGATTTATGGAAGAGTCCATGTTGGCATGGACTCTTGGGTGCCAATTTGGTTTCACGCCAATATTGGTATGCACAGAAGGACAAAGAGTCCTTCTACTAGACACAAGTCCTAGATAAGTGCTAAGGTGCTCATCCTAATCTCCATGCCTTTTTGAAGTGTTTTTTAATGGTCAAAAGATGAAAATCTCGTGTAAAGAGGTTGGCACAAAATGAAAGGTTGCGACCCTTCATGGATTAGCACTAAAACACATTGTAGCGTCCTTCTATTTGAAGTCTCTCAAATATCCGATGCATCCCTTCATACTTCCTCAACTTTTGGCACTTTAAATGACCGATAATTAACATGTGGTAGGAGATTAAAATGCTGGAAAAACTGAAGAGACATTTATATATGTCTTGGTTTATGAAAGGGTACATCATGATAAGTCTGTCCATCCAATAAGACTCCTTCTCATTGAAGGGTCTCATCAGATGGCTGCAGAAGAGGCATATCAGGCTCTCTATCCTATTCTATAAAGGCATCGGTGTTTTGATGCTAGAGCACTTCAATTCCCATCGAAAAACCCAACTTGCTATTTTCTCTTCCTCCCCCTTAAGAAAAGGTTTGTCTTCTTAGGACAAAGCTTGTTATTTAGAGACAAGGCTAGTCTTTTAAGACAAAAGCCTAGAGTAAAAAATAGAAGGGATATTTGAGATCTGAGAGGAGATATAGAGAGATATTAAAGTACCCTATAGGAGGGTAGGGAGTCCAGCAAGGGAGAAAGTCTGAAAGGCTACCAAAAGAGTCCCAGTCAAAAAAGCAACTGTTATAAAAGTGTTTCCTTGGTCCGATTCCTGTGTGGATCACCTTGGGAGGGCATGCACTTGTGTGCCTCATAAAAATAAAGGATAATAGCATTCCAGGTATTCTTCTATATCCCTAAAGTTTATATTTTTTAATTATTATGCACAAGTGGTCCTAGGATTTAGGGTTCCGGCTAGTCAGGGTTTCAAAAATTTCATTTTTGAAACCCAGTCTTCCACTGTGCCCGGCTCGAGTAACCCAATAGCCTGTTTCTCCCTCTTCATGGCCTTGTTCACCCTGAAGCGCCATCCATCTTCTAAAGTGTGGTGGTTCGTTGCCCCTTTCCCGGGGAACCTCAAGCTTGACCTGCCTTCTTCCGTCAAGGGATGGAAGGTAAGGTTCTTGTTTGCCTCTATTGAGGGGGTAGATTGGGTTTGGAGTGACCCAGACCACTCGCCCAATAGATTATCTACTATCGAGCTGGTTGACAAAGAGATATTTGACCAGCTCATTACTTCTGAGATTCTAGTCCTTCGAGATCTGCTGATCGAGATGAACCTCGTCGATGCCGGGGTCAGCCAGGCCCCACCTCAAGGTAAGGCTTGATACTAGGCTTCTTCTTTTTCTTCTGAGTTTGATTGTCTAACTTTGACGGGAGACTGACTAATCTCTTTGTGTTCCATAAGGATGAGGTTCTCAATGGACGAGCTCCTGAGTATGTCCAAAAATAGGGCTCCCTTTGCAGGGCCTGAAGGAGAACCTGCGAAGAAACCCCTGTAGGAGCCAGGATGGAAACCCGTCGGTGAGCCTGCTAGGAGGGGGCCTCCTACTGCACCGGTCACACCTGGGCTGGCATTCCATCCTCTGGCTCGCGGGGCCCCAAAGGGAGGCTTGACCAAAAAAGGGGGGAGTGCCAGCACCTTAGCAGCCCCCACACGAACTAAAGCTCCACCATAACTGGAGGTGGGGGAGGTGGTGAGAGAAGATGCCACAAAGATCTCGGCCCCATCATTTGGGGGCAGACCCGCTACCGTGCCCCCACCGGCCACTTTTCCTGAACCCTTGGAACTGTCCGAGATGCCAAGGTCAGGGTCAAAGAAAATATCCGTTGTCATGCCCCGGGATGCTAGGTTGATGAGGGATGGAAAGTTGGCTGAGGTGGTTCTAACCGCCCTTGCCTAGCCACTGGACCGCCAGGAGAGAACCGACCGACCAGTGGTGGATGTCTTCATCGGGGTGTTCCCCTAACTTTTCTCGATAAGTTACCTTCCTACATTCTTTCTTTCTTGACTGTAAAGATACTAACGATGCTCTTCATGCAGGTGGCCCTCGATGTTCAGCTCCTCAGGAACTCCTACTAGGGGCTGATAAAATGGGAGTCCTGCCTTTGCAAGGAGAGGAACGAGGCCCGGGCCCAAGCTACCCAGGTTTAAGAATTGGAAGGCCAAATGAATGCTCTCCAGGACTAGCTGGTCGACACTGAGGCGAGGGCGACTGGCTTGGAGAAGAAATCTATTGAGCTTGAGATGACCCTGAAGAAAGAGAAGGGGGAGAGCCTTCGCAGGGCCGAGAAGGTGGCTATCTCCATAGTTGAGGTAGCCTACATGGAGGGGAGGGTGCAGACCCTCCAAACATAACTTGAAGAAGAAGCGACCAAAATCGTGGCAGCCTTGAAAAAGGCCACGATGGTTGTTGCACTGATGGAGGTGGCCAAGAAGGAAGCCGCCGAAGCCATCCCCAAGTTCAAGGCATCCGAGGCCTTCAAGGATGACGTCACCGAGGTGGTGTTGGCTCCTACCTCCAAGGGTTCAACGACTTCCGAGGTAAGGCCATCCGTCTCCTCTGATTGAAGGGGTTGGAAGACATCCTCCCCGAGCTGCCCCTCCCCATGCGGCCAAGGATGCCTACCATGGAGACATAGTGGGAGGCGGCTGAAGTCGAAGCCGGAGCGGCTACTGCCCAGGACGCGCCTCCATCATAAGGGGTCACTCACCAGCCAGGAAAGGAGCTGGCGAGTGAGGCTTGAAAATTTTCTTTCTTTTTCTTCTAACTTTGATTTTGGAAGGCTTCCCAGCCTATTGGGAGCCTTCATAGGATGTAAAGGAAACATTCATCAATGAACATATTTTCTTTCCAATTGATGTGCCTTGTTCACTTTGTCTTGTTTTATTTATTTTTCTTTTTTCTTTTTGAGATACTTCCAAAGAACCCTTCAAAGTCTATAAGGGACTTGATGCAGGATGTAAAGAGAAATTCTAACTTCATAATTTAGTAATTTAAATTAAGCAATGAATCATATTTACATTAGCAAAATTCATGCATAAGAAAGGGCCAAATAAACCAAAAGATGAGACTACTTAATGAAATGAAACTTACCCGCAATGTAGTTTAATTTTAATCAAAGAAGAATGGACCTAATTGTTGAGAAACCATTCTAACTAGGACATAAACCTTTAGATGAACAGACTTAAGAGACTTGGATGGGTTTACTAACTAATGATGAGCTCTCACTCCTTTGATGGTAGATCAATTTTAGCATTCCATGGAGCTGCAACTGACCTTGAAGACTATCACTTTCGGAATGATGACTCCCTCCATAGTTGGTTCCAAAGCAAGGCACGCCATATCTTTAACTCAGAATCATAGGGGACCCTGCATTAAGAGGCATTAGTGTCATGGTATGGATAAGGAAAATTGAAAGAAGCGACCAAAGATAGAAGTAGAATTAAGGGTGTCCTTTGGATAAAATGAGTGATGGCTTGAGTGGAGAAAGTGTTGGTGTGTAGGATGGAAGAAGAGTTGGCTCCTTGGAGTGAAGAAGATGGTTCCTTTGATGGAAGAGAGTATGGCTTCTTGAAGTGTGGATGAATGGCATTCCTGGGATGAAGTTGATTGGCATCTTTGGGAGGAAGAGATGGAGACCTTGAAGGATTGCTGGAGATGGCAATCTTGGTGATGGTGATCTTGAAAGCTTGCTGGTGATGGCATTTTGGGATGATGGAAGGAAGACTTTGCTTAGGTAAACTAATAACTATGTGGTAACTAGGTTGAGCCTCACACTCACTCCCTCACGGAGGACATTTGCATCACACAAATGGGAAAAGATTGGAACTCAAAATTCATTCATTCATAAGATTCATTACAAAGAGCTTTGGAGATATATTTATAGACCTCCCAAAGCTTTTGAATTTTGAAATACATGGAGGAAAATATGGGAGGTTAAGCAAAATACATGAAGAGAGTGGAGAGTTGCAACCAAAGCTTGATTCATGGAGAGAAATGAGGGTCGGCCACTCATTTTTGCATTTGAATATGGGTGCCCAAGTGGAGGGGTGTATGAGATGTCCTCCATGTTGGCATGGCTACCACCTAGGCTTGGTGATGTGGTGGTCCAACTTGGCCTAGTGGTTGGGAAGTTACTCCAAAGTAGTTGACTTGCTGATTTATTCCAAGTGTTGAGTTATTCCAAGTAGCTGAATAAGTGCTGAAGTATTGAGTTATTCCAAGTAGCTGAATAAGTGCTGAAGTATTGAGTTATTCCAAGTAGCTGAATAAGTGCTGAATAGCTGAAATGTTGAAGTAGAAAATTGAGATAGCAGAATTTTCTAGTCGAGTCAGCTCCAGTGCTCGAGTCGGCTCTTGAGGTTGTGGTTAGATTGGCTCCAATTTTGTTGTGGCTTGTTGTGCCTTCAAATGGCTTCTAATCTTGCTTCAATTTCCTTATAATTCAATCCACAAGGAATTTGATTGAAGGCTATTGTTGGTGTCCACACCGAGACTTATCTTTGCAATGTAGAAATAGTCTAACTTGACCGATGAACTCAGCATGGTCCTTTTTTCTTCAATTCTTTACCCTTCTGCATGGTAAGGAGATAGGCTTCATGGTTGCCATATGTACATGCCTCTACCAGGCCTTAGTTTCTCCAGGTTGACTTCGGAACCTAGGATTGGCATGAAGGTTCCTAGGAACACTTCATCCCCATTCTACTGATCTCGAAGTCATACGAACCCGATTGTAGGATTTCTAGAGCTTCTTGATTCACCAAACCGTAAGTCAAGTAGTAGATGGTGGGATTTCAGGGATTTCCTAGTTGACATCTTTGGACTGTGAGCAAGGTAACTGAATGCGGGGCTTCTAGAGTCTCCTGGCTTGATTTGCCAAACTATGAGTCAAGCGATAGATGGTGGGATTTCAAGGGTTCCCAGCTGACATCTCTAGACTATGAGCAAGGCAATTGAATGCGGGGCTTCTAGAGTCTCTCGGCTTGATTTGCCAAATTGTGAGTCAAGCGATAAATGGTGGGATTTCTAGGATTTCCAGCTAATATCTTTGGACTGTGAGCAAGGTAGTTGAATATAGGGTTTCTAGAGTCTCTTAACTTGATTTGCCAAACTGTAGGTCAAGCACCAAATGGGGTATTTTATGGGTTCCCAGCTAGCATCTCCAGACTGTGAGCAAGGCAGTTGAATGCAGGGCTTCTGGAGTCTCCTGGCTTGATTTGCCAAACTGTGAGTGATGCGATGGATGGTGGGATTTCAGGAGTTTTCCAGCTAACATCTTTAGACTGTGAGCAAGGTAGTTGAATGCAAAGCTTTTGGAGTCTCCTAGCTTGATTTGCTAAACTGTGAGTCAAGTGATAGATGGTGGGATTTCAGGGGTTCCTAGCTGACATCTCCAGACTATAAGCAAGGCAGTTAAATGCGGGGCTTCGTATGTTTTCTGGCTTTGAGTGCGGGGCTTCATAAGTTTCCCGATTTTGAGTGTGGGGCTTCGTAAGTTTTTCAACTTTGAGTGTAGGGCTTCGTAAGTTTTTTGACTTTGAGTGCGGGGCTTCGTAAGTTTCCTAGCTTTGAGTGTGGGGCTTCGTAAGTTTTTTGGATTTGAGTATGGGGCTTCGTAAGTTTTCTGGCTTTGAGTGCAGGGCTTCGTAAGTTTTTTAGCTTTGCCTGCTGGACTTGGAGTCGGATGGAAGTGTTCCTACATAGGTGAAAGATAGGGTTGCACCAAAAAAAAACTTTAATAATTGAAAAGAAGTCTTACATTATTGGTAGTACTTCCTCAGATTGATTGCATTCCATATCTGTGTAAATCGGGCACCGTCAAGCCCGGCGAGATAGTAGGCTCCACCTGGCAGAGCCTCGACCACCTTGTAGGGGCCCTCCCAGTTTGGGATAGTTTGCTACATTATCTAGGCTGGGACACCTCTGCTTGCCTGAGGACTGGGCAGAATGCCTTAGGCCTAATGCGAGAGTTGTAGTAGCAAGCTACTCGTTGCCGGTAGGCTACCATCCGGAGTCGAGCTTTGTCCCTTGTCTTATCTAGGAGATCTAGGTTAAGGAGGAGATGGACTGGATTCTTAGCTTCATCATACTGCTTCACCCATAGCATGGGCAGACCAAGCTCCACCAGAATCATAGCTTCGACACCGAAGACGAGGTTGAAGGGGGTCTCGCCAGTTATCGTGCGAGGCATAGCATGGTAAGCCCATAGCACACTAGGGAGTTCTTTGACCCAACGACCCTTGGCTTCATGCAGCCTAGTGCGGAGCCCTTGCAAGATGGTTCGGTTAGTCACCTCGACCTCTCCGTTGGTTTGAGGGTGAGCCACCGAGGTGAAGCGATGGTGGATGTTGAGTTCGGTGCAGAACTCCTTGAAAGCCTGATTGTCGAACTGCCATCCATTATTAGTGATGATTGAGTACGGGAGCCTGAATCGATAGATGATAGACTTCCAGTAGAATAATCTGACCTTGGCCTCAGTGATCCATGCCAGAGGTTCGGCCTCGACCCACTTGGTAAAGTAGTCGATGATCACAATTAAAAACTTTTGTTGGCTGGACATGGTAGGAAAGGGGCTTAAGATATCCATTCCCCACTAGGCAAATGGCCATGGGGCTGATAGCTGGGAGAGCTGGGCCATCGACTATCGCTGGATACGGGCGTGATGCTGACAACGATCACATTTCCTCATGAAGTCAATGGCGTCCTCGTGCATGGTCTCCCAGAAGTACCCTCGCTGAAGTACCTTGTAAGCTAGGGTCCTACCCCCCACATGATTGCCATAGATGCCTTCGTGTATTTCTTGGAGCACGTAAGTAGCTTCTGAAGGCTTGAAGCACTTCAGTAGGGGATATGAGTAGGACCTCCAGTAAAGCTATCTATCAATCAACATAAATCGTGCAACCTTCTTCTTGAGGAGGCTGGCTTCCTTACGGTCTTCAGGTAGGGTGTCAGTGGTTATGTACTTACATAGGGATCCATCCAGCTTACCTCAGAGGTGACTTGTTGGACCTCTATTGTAGACTAATAGCTGGGGGCTTCTAGATACTTGATGAAGGTATACCCTAGCAACTACTTTGGGAGGGTTGCTAGCCTAGAGAGGACATCAGCTCGGGCATTCTCCACATGAGGGGTATGAAAAATGCTGAAGTATTGGAGGTTCACTATGTACGACTGCACCTTGTCCAAATACTTCACCAACATGGGATCTCGAGCTTCAAACTTTCCAGAGACCTATCCTACTATGAGCTATGAGTCTATGAAGACCTTTAGGCACTTTACGCTCAGCTCACAGGATACCTTCAATCCCACAAGGAGTGTCTCATACTCGGCCTGATTATTGGTTGCCTTGAAGAGGAAGCATAGTGCATACTCTGCGATGACTCCATCGGAGTTGGCAAGGATGAGGCTGGCTCCACTTTCTCCGGCATTGGATGCACCATCGATGTGGAGGATCCATGTCACCCCTGCTGGGGTTGGGTCTGGCTCAGGTTTGGCTTGCTGGTCTGCCTCCTCCCAGTTCTCATCTACTCAAGTGCATTCCACCAGGAAATCAGTAAGGACCTGGGCCTTTTGCACTGATCGTAGGTGGTAGGTGATGTCGAACTCGTTGACCTTCACCACCCACTTGTCCAGATGCCCTGAAGTATCGAGGCGACCGAGGATAGCCCTCAGAGGCTGGTCAGTGAGAACAGCTATCGGGTGCACTTGGAAGTAAGGCCTGAGATGTGCACATACACTATTAGTGCAAAAATAGTTTTTTTCGGATCGGGTGTACCTGGTTTTTGCATTGTGGAGCAGCTTGCTAGTGTAGTAGACTGGCCACTGGGAGCCATCCTTATCAGTGCAAACTAGCATTGGGCTGACCTCCTCCGGTGAGACTGCTTGGTATAGGAGGAGCTCTTCCCCCGACTTTGACCTGGATAGCAATGATGGGGAGGTGAGGAGCTTCTTTACCCTCTCAAATGCTCCCGGCACTCTTCCATCCAAGTGAAGCCATGCATCTTGCATAGCACCTTGAAGAATGGCTGACAACACTCGATGGAATGCGAGAAGAAATGGCTTAGTGCAATGATGCATCTGGTCAAGTGTTGAACCTCCTTCTTGGAGACAGGATGTCTTATATTGGTGATCGCCTAGATCTTCTCAGGATTGGCCTCTATTCCCCTCTAGGTGACTATGAACCCCAGGAGCTTTCTCGTCATGATGCCAAACATGCATTTGGTAGGGTTCAGCTTCATTTGGTAGAGGCAGAGGTTGTTGAAGGCCTCTGCCAGGTCGATAATATGGTTAAACTCTGGGCTACTCATGATGAGCATATCATCCGCATAAATTGCCAAGTTGTGGCTGATCTAGTCCTTGAAGACCTTTCTAACCAGATGCTGGTACATGGCCCCTGTATTCTTGAGACCAAATGGCATCATCTTATAGTAGTACGTATCTCTATCGGTCATAAATGCTATGTGCTCTTCGTCTTCTAGATGCAGTGGATCTGATTGTATTCGGAGAATGCATCCATGAAGTTGAGGAACTTGTGGCCCGAGGTTGCATCCACTAGCTGGTCAATCTTAGAAAGTGGGAAGCTATCCTTCGGGGATGCCCGATTAAGGTCAGTGTAGTCCACACAGATCCTTTACTTCCTGGAAGCTTTCCTGTCCATTACCATATTAGTAAGCTAGTCAGGATATCGTACCTCATAAATGAAGCCACTATAAGGAGCTTCTCAACTTCCTCATCGATCACCTTCTACCGCTCCGGGGTGAAACTTTTCTTCTTCTATTAGACACGATGGCAATTTGGGTTGACATTCAGCCGATGAGTGACTACATCTGGAGGGATCCTAGTCATGTCTACAACAGTCCAAGCGAAGATGTTCGCATTGGCCCGCAGGAAATTGAGCAGGCAAGATCTCTCTTCTTCAGGCATGTTGGCTTTGGCCCTTGATTTTGATGATTAACAAAATGTTGAGTATATGTTTTATACTAATGTTTCAATTGTAGTCGTGAGTTTCAGGAAACAGGCACATCAAATTTTGTATATAAAAGTATTAAACTCACTCAATTTGAAGCTAATTGAATTTCAATGTTTTAGAAGTCTTCTCACCTTGGAAGGCCTTAAAATGGATCAATTTGTGCTCTATGAAGAAGAAGTTGAGGGTTTATTAAAAAATATTTTGAATTTTGAAGGTTGGCACAGAGTTTTCTGAATGGCACTACCAAGTGTCGACTCATGGAATATGAAATGTCGACTCATGAAGAAGTCAAGTGTCAACTCAGAAGATCCATGTATCGACTCATGGCCCGAGATAAAAGATATTACATAACTATGTCATTTTGAGGATTTTGTCAAGTGCTGATCCAGGTGTCGACTCAGAAGACTAAAGTATCGACTCACAAGCTCCAAGCATCGACTCAGAGCCTGCGAACAAAGTGGAACGGAACCCTATTTTTTTAAAGAATTATATCTTGAGTCAACTCATGAAGACCCAAGTTTTGACTCATGAAGACCCAAGTGTTGACTTATGAAGAACAAAAGTATTGACTCACAGGTTTTGACAACAATAACGGCTATATTTTCTGAAGCACAGATTTGACTCCTTAAGGCTCCAAATGGCTAATTTTGCTCCACCAACAGTCATAAACCATTTTTTAAAAGTTTTTGAGATATTTAACTCTCACCAAACTCATTCATGAAGAACTAACTTAGAGTAGACAAATTCTACCTTTGAGAATATCACTTCAAAAGTCCAAAAAGAGCTTGAAAGAATATTCCATCTAAGAAAACTTTCAATCTTGCTGTTGAGCCTTCAAATCAATATTTCAAAAGTGGTCTTTCAAAAAATCTAAGGAGAAGATAACTCAAGCAATCAAGAAGAGCTTCATAGCTTCTATTTTCTACTCTATAAGAGAGTTTTTCTTATGCTTTATACTTGTACTCTTGCTTTTATTTGTTGTGACTAGTTTTAAGGGTATTTGAAACTAGGTGTTAGGCCCTTCCAAGCCATGAATTGGAATCCAAGCCTAGGTTGGCTTGAGGAAAGGTTGTTGGTGAGAGCTTAAGTGAGAAAACCAACTTTGGGTTTGACTTGTGAGCCCTTGAAAATAAGTTGGCTGTAATCTAGGTTGATTATAGTGAAATTTCCAAGGGGTAGTTTAGGGAGTGGATGTAGGTGCTTGGATGAACCAAACCACTATAAATCTTTTGTGTTTGTGTGTGTTCTCTCTTCTCTTGCATTTATTGCTTATCTCACATAGCGTTGCATCTTTTTCATATTGTTTTTATTTGCATTGCTTCACAAACACTTTAAGTTCAGAATATGTTTGTTTAAATCTTTTAAAGAAATCTAATTCACCCTCCCTTTTGGGTTGCTATGCTGGGCAACAAGTGGTATCAGAGATTGGTTCTTAGCATATAGGTCTAATGATCTTGAGTCAAAGATCTAATGGCAACCCAAATTGGTGTTGAGATTGTTGAGGGTCAAGCATCAAACCATCCCCCACTGTTTAATAGTACAAATTACATGTATTAAAAGACACACTTGCACATTTACATTCAAGCCATTGATTATAATATTTGGAGGTCATTGTTAAAGGTCTTCATCAGCCAACCATCTTGTTTAATAGAATTTCCACTATCAAATTGGAAGATGATTGGGATGAGAATGACATTAAGCGAGTTGTGCTTAATGCTAAAGCTATGAACTTATTGTTTTATGCATTAGACCCAGGTGAATTCAATAGAATTTCAAATTATCTCTCTTATAAGAAAATATGGGACACACTTAAAGTTATCCATGAGGGTACCATCAAGTGAAGACTACCAAAGTTAACATGCTCATTCATACATATGAAATGTTTAGAATGGAACCATCTGAATCTATTAGTGAAATGTATACTAGATTTATTAACATTGTGAATGGCATAAGAAGCTTAGGAAAAGTCATTTCTAATGCTAAATTAGTTAACAAAATTCTCAGGTCACTTCCTTCATCATGGGATCCAAAGGTGACAGCCATTGAAGAAGCCAAGGATGTCAACACTCTTTCTCTTGAGCAGCTTCTAGGATCTCTCATGACATATGAACTATCCCTAAAATAAAAGGTTACAGACAATGATAAAAAGAAGAAGACCATAGCATTCAAGTCCACAACGAAGGAAGATTCAAGTGATGATTCTGATGAGGAAGATGAAACGGCTCTCATCTTAAGGAAGTTCAAGAGATTCATGAGAAAGATAAAGTACAATTTCAAGAAGAAGTCTCAAAAGGGAGAGCCTCGTAAAGAGAAAGAAAAAGAGAAGGAAATGGAGCAACCTATTTGCTTCGAGTGAAAAAAACCCGGCCACTTTAAGATGGATTGCCCCTTATTGAAGAAGAGCAAAAAGAAATTCAGGAAAAAGGCCATGATGGCAACATGGAGTGAGAGTGAAGACTCAAGCTCCAATAAAGAGTAGCAAGAGGTCGCCAATTTTTGCTTAATGGCTAATGATGATGAGATAAAATCTAAACCTGAAAATGAGTTTACTTTTGAAGAATTGCAAATGGTTTTTGATGAAATAGTAGTAGAATATCAAAAACATAAAATGAAAAACAAAGAACTAAGAAAGCAAAATTTGGAGTTGATTAAAATAAATGATAAGACTTTGATAGAAAATGACTATTTGCTTCAAGAAAATAAAAAGTTAACTAATAAAATTACCTCTTTGTAAAAGGAAAAGGAATATTTGAAAAAGGATAAGTCTTTTGCAACAAATGAAAAATTTGCTAAATAAAATAAAGAGCTTTTGTAAGAGAACAAGAAGTACAAAGATAAACTTAAAAATGTAAAACCTTGTATTGAAAAATTTACTTATACTTCAGAAAAACTCAACATGCTTTTAAATAACTAAAGAGCTATTTTTAACAAAGCTGGATTAGGTTTTAGACCACAAAAATAATAAAAATATTTTTAAATTTTTTTTGTACCTGCTTCTTCTACTATTACTTGTCATTCTTGTGGCAAAGTAGGATATAAATCTTATACGTGTGACAAAAGAAAATTAAATCAGATTAGAAAAGTTTGGATTCCAAAATAAACTACATCTACTAACCCTAAAGAACCCAAGATGACTTGGGTACCTAAAGTCTCCACCTGATTTGATTTTGTAGGTGTGTCTTGCAACCAATAAAAGAAGATTGTGGTACCTCGATAGCGGTTGCTCAAGGCACATGACTGGAGATGTGGAGCAATTCTCATCTCTTGAGTATCGAAATGGTAGAAATATAACTTTTGATAATAATGGAAAGGGTAAAATCGTTGGTATCGATAAAGTCCATATCACCCCCTCCACTTATATAGATAATATTCTTCTTGTTGATGGTTTGAAGCATAATTTGCTCACTATTAGCCAATTTTGTGACAAAGATTTTAAAGTTATTTTTGAATCTTCCATGTACATTATATCTAGTCTTGATGACAATGGCATCAAGTTTATCGGTATAGGCATGGGAATATTTACATGGTTGATCTTGATGATCTACCAGTACAAAATGGTCAATGCCTGCGGCAATGGAAGCCAAGATCAATGAAACTAGTTGGCTTTGGCATCGTAGACTAGGATATGCAAGTATGCATTTGCTTTCAAAACTAAATAAAAAGAATCTTATAAAAGATTTGCCAAAACTTAGTTTTGAAAAAGACAAGATTTGTAGTGCTTGTTAACTTGGAAAACAAACTAAATCTTCTTTCAAACCTAAGGGAGTAGTCTCTACATCTAGATCCCTAAAATTATCTCATATGGATCTCTTTGGACCTACTAGAATAACTAGTTTGGGAGGCAAGAAGTATGGTCTAGTTATTGTGGATGACTTCTCATGTTTTACATGAGTCATGTTTTTAGCTCATAAAGATGAAATATTTTCTACATTCATTAAATTTCACAAGAGAGTTTCAAATGAAAAAGGTGTTTCAATTATTTCTTTACGAAGTGATCATGGAACTGAATTTGAAAATCATGATTTTGAAAAGATTTGCAATAAAAATGGTATTCATCAAAACTTGTTTGCACCTAGGATACCTCAACAAAATGGGATAGTAGAAAGAAAAAATAGAACTCTTAAAGAAATGATATACACCATTCTTTACAAAAATGATTTGCCTAGATATTTTTGGATGGAAGTTATAAATACTGCATGCTATGTTTTAAATCATGTTTTGATCCAGCCTATTTTAAAGAAAATACCTTATGATCTTTGGAAAGGTAGGAAACCAATTATTAAGTATTTTCGTATTTTTGGATGCTGTTGCTTCATTTTAAACAATGGCAAAGATAATCTAGTAAATTTGATACCAAGTCAGATGAGGATATCTTTTTAGGTTACTCTATATCTAGCAAGGCATACAGGGTCTTCAACAGAAGAATGCTTCTTGTTGAAGATTCTATCCATGTTATTTTTGATGAGACTAATGAAAAATCTTTTAGAAAATAAGATATTCTTGATGATGAAACAGGTATTCAAAGAATTGAAAAAATGAGCATCAATGAAGAGCCATCTAAGGAGCAAAATGATGATCAAAATAATGAAGGAAAACAAGTATAAGAAGTTGGAGCCTCATCGACACCCAAGCCATTGCCTAAAGAATGGAGGTATGCTCATGGACACCCCAAAGAACTTATAATAGGTGATCCATCAAAAAAGGTAAGTACTCATTCCTTCTTGAAAAATGTATGTGATTACTTAGCTTTTGTTTCTTAAATAGAACCAAAATCAATTGAAGAAGCTGAAAATGATTGTAATTGGATAAATGCTATACAA
The DNA here is from genome assembly GCA_021397845.1 of Areca catechu. Taxonomy (NCBI): domain Eukaryota; kingdom Viridiplantae; phylum Streptophyta; class Magnoliopsida; order Arecales; family Arecaceae; genus Areca; species Areca catechu. The sequence goes on from CM038048.1 coordinate 16,132,482, forward strand.
GATGAACTAAATCAATTCAAAAGAAATAATATATGGACTATAGTTGAAAGACCTTCAAATGTTTCAACATTTGAAACCAAATGGAATTTTAGAAACAAACTTGATGAAAATAGAGTAGTTACTTGAAATAAAGCTAGGCTAGTTACTAAAGGCTAAATTAGGAGGAAGGAATTGATTTTCATGAAACCTTTGCTCTTGTTGCTAGACTTGTAGCAATTAGACTATTATTAGCATTTGCATGTTTCATGGATTTCAAACTATTTCAAATGGATGTCAAAAGTGCTTTTCTAAATGGATTTATTGAATAAGAAGTGTATGTAGATCAGCTTCCTAGTTTTGAATGTCATGAGTTTTTCAATCATGTCTTTAAACTCCACAAGGCTTTGTATGGTTTAAAACAAGCTCCAAGAGCTTGGTATGATAGATTAAGTAAATTTTTGCTTGAAAATGGTTTTTCTAGAGTAAATATAGACACTACATTATTTTTGAAAAAGAAGAATGATGATCTTTTAGTAGTACAAGTATATGTTGATGATATTATTTTTGGTGCTACTAATGAAATGCTTTATCAAGAGTTTTCCAAGCTTATACAGGGAGAGTTCGAGATGAGCATGATGGGAGAGCTTAATTTTTTTCTCGAACTTCAAATTAAGCAAACTAGAGAAGGGATCTTTATCAACCCAGCTAAGTATACAAGAAAAATCTTAAAGAAGTTTGGAATGGAGACTACCAGATCAATAGGTACACCTATGAGCCCTTCTTGTAAATTAGATAAAGATGAATCAGGTAAAAGTGTCGATCAAAAATTATATAAAGGTATCATTGGTTCACTGCTATATTTAACTGCTAGTAGGCCAGTATTATGTTTAGCATATGTATGTGTGCAAGATATCAGTCACTCCTAAAGAGTCTCATTTATTGGCTGTTAAATGCATACTTAGATATTTGTCTGGCACAATTGATATTGGACTTTGGTACTTTAGAGATTCATCTATTGAATTGATTGCATATTCTGATGCTGACTTTGCTGGGTGTAAACTTGATAGAAAAAGTACAAGTGGAACCTGTCAATTTCTTGGAGTTAATTTGATTTCATGGTTTAGTAAGAAACAGAATTTAGTTACTCTATCTACGGTGGAAGCTGAATATATAGTAGCTGGAAGCTGTTGTGCTCAAATCTTTTGGATCAAATAATAACTCGAAGATTTTGGCATCAAATTAACTAAGACACCCATAAGATGTGATAATACAAGTGTAATTAATTTGACCAAAAATCCTGTTCAACACTCAAGAAGCAAACATATTGAAATAAGACATCATTTTATAAGGGATCATATGCAAAATTATAATGTAATGCTTGAATTTGTATGTACAGATAGTTAATTAGTAGATATTTTCACTAAACCTATTTGTGAAGATATATTTTGCATGATTAGAAGAGAGTTAGGCATCATTGATCCCTTTGATTAGAACTCTTTCAAACCATCTTTTTATTTGATTTCTTGAGCTCAAAATCCTCTCAATTTTGTCTTAGATCATTCACTAGAACCTCCTTGATTTTTGATAATTTATTAAAAATTTTTTATATTTTTTTTCTAATTTTCTAGCCAAGTGTCGACACTTGAGTTTTTGGCCAAGTGTCGACTCACGCAAGTGTCGACACTTGACCAAAACCCAAGTGTCGACCACGAATGTCGAATTGTGTTTATAGGGCATCAATAGAACCTTCCGAAATCACTTCTTTTTTATTTTTCTCTCACCCAAGTGGTCCCCTAGCATCTTCTTGGTCCTAGAATAGTGGATTTCCATCCTTATCCATCCATTTTTGGGTAATTTCTTCCTTTATCCTTTCATTTTGTCTGCAATTGCTTTGATTAGATACTATTCTTCATAGTCTTTCTAAAGATTAAGCCTGACTTTTTGTTGTTTCTTTCATGTTCCTCTTTCTTCCAAACCTTTCCCTCTCTTTTGGTCTACTTTTGGTCCTATTCTTGCTTAAATTCTTCCTCCTTTCCACCAGTTTTCTCCTCTTTGGCACGTTTCTTCCTTTTTGGTCCACTCTTGATCCGATCCTTTCTCTTTTCCCTTTTCCTTTTCCTAGTTGACTGTTTCCTCCTTAGTTCTTCCACTCTAGTTGTTCCTAGTGAGATGGGACCTCATAAGCAAGTTGCTCCCAAGAAGAGGACAAGCCTAGCTAAAGAGGATCCTAGTCTAGCCGAAAGGAGATCCAAGGCATGTTTCAATCCGGTCAGGGAACAGCAGCACATTGAGTAGGAGAGAGTTCCCCCACAGTCATCCCAAATGGCGGAAAGAGTTTCTGGAAAGATTATTGCTTATGGATGCTGAATCGATGAGGATTTCATGGACCGAGAGGGTTTTGGCATATGTGAGTTGCTTAGAGTTGCTGGATTGTTTTCATTTTGTACTATGAAGGAAAAGTATTACCCTTATTTGATTAGGGAATTCTATGCGAGCCTTGCCACTAATGGTCTCATGTGGAGTGGTGTGGTCTGAGGTTTCCGGATTCCTGTGACTCAGGACACTCTAAGCAAAGTTTGGGATATACCACTATGCAGCATTGTAGCTATTTGTGTTAACGACGGGAGGCTGCATTTTATTGTGAACTTAAGAGAGATGATGTGCGGGGTATATTGATTGTCACTACAAATCAACATCTATTAAGATGTGACTGCTACACCACATCATTGCACGCATCTTTCTTTCGAAGACTGGACGATTCGATTTTATCACAGAGCGGGAGCTTACTTTGATGGTCTGCCTCACATAGAGGACTGCCATCAATATCCCTACATTGATGGTCTATCAGATGGGAGAGGCGATGACTCAGCGATAACTCTGCTTGCCCTACAGGATGGGGCTGACACATCTATTTCAAGCCTGTGGTATTCCTTTGGAGGAGGAGGCCTCCAAGGAGATTCTTTGTACATATGTGTATGATGAGTGGTCCCTACACCGAATGGGTTACCGAAGAGTGGCAAATCATTGGGGGCGTAGGGAGTTAGGGCAGGAGCCTGACGAAGAGGATGACATCCGAGCAGCTGAGGCTGGCCCATCTGCATCCCAGTTTAGTCCACCAGCTCTAGATGCACCTGAGCAACATGAGTAGCAAGAGCCAGTTACTCCTTTAGCAGCATTAGTTCCACCTCTTGCACCTCAACCGATGTTAGAGACTATTTCTGATCTTGAGCAAAGGATCTCATACCAGATCACGGGGGTCCATAAGGAGATATCTTAGTTATCAGCTAGGACCATCCAGGTACAGATCAACCTACAGGGCTTGCGGGTGCATACTGATATGCAGATCAGTTCTCTTCGTGGTGTGATGGAGACTAGATTTGTGCAGATACAGGACATGCTGAGATCCATGATGCCTTTTGGCACTTCTATCCGTTTGCACCTCCACCTCCTCCTACTGATGGTGACTCTGATGGTAATGACATAGTTATTGTCAGTGGCAGTGATACTGGTGGTGATAGAAGCAATGATAGTGATGATGGGCATGATGGACAGTTTGGTGGCGCCAGTATAGTTCGAGAGGATCAGCCTCAAGATCCTCCCGTAGTTGATCCTTCTCCAATTCTAGATGATCCTACTCCAGCTACTGACTCTACTTTTTAGACTCCGGCTATGACTACTGTGTTCCACACCACTAGGACTCATAGGACGATAGAAAGATCTGGACCATCACTTAGGACTAGGAGTCTCACCCACAAGACTCCTAGGATTTCCTCTTCTTAGATGATGGCTCTGATTGTCCTAGAGTTTCCATCTGATGAGGACTAGCCTCACAGGCGTCTATCTTGTTATTATGCTTTATGTTGTTATGCTTTTCAATTATGTACCGGTCTCTTTTAGCTATGTATCAAACTTTCTGTTCTGTATTGAAACTTTATTTGAATTACAATAAAATGAAAGTTGCTTTCTTTTTACTCATCCTCTTTGTATTATTTTATTCCTTTTTTTGTATGATGAATGCACTCATCGAGGGAGAGAAAGATAAGAAAATTACTTAACTTCATTAATGATGATAAAAAGGGGGAGTAAGAAAGGATTAATTGGATTAATTGTATATATAAGCAATTTCTAAAATTTTTTGATACTATGCTTGGCACTTTACCTAACATAGGGGAAGAGAAATTGAAATTTAACTATGCTTGGCACATTACCCCTATGAAATTGTGTCGTATGAATTTTGATATGCTGAATTTGACTCAATTCATAATGAGTTTTAAGTGTATGTTCACTTGAAAATGTGATACAACACCTATAATTGATTTAAATGCTTATATACTCAAGGTTTTGTCATCATCAAAAGGGGAAGATTGTTGGCTTTGACCCTTGATTTTGATGATTAACAAAATGTTGAGTATATATTTTATACTAATGTTTCAATTATAGTATTGAGTTTCAGAAACAGGCACATCAAATTTTCTATATAAAAGTATCAAACTCACTCAATTTGAAGCCAAGTGAATTTCAATGTTGTAGAAGTCTTCTCATCTTGGAAAGTCTTAAAATGGATCAATCTGGGCTCTATGAAGAAGAAGTTGAGGGTTTATTGAAAAACACTTTGAATTTTGAAGCATGGCACAGAGTTTTTTGAATGGCACTACCAAGTGTCGACTCATGGAACATGAAGTATCGACACTTCAGAAGAACTGGCATGCAGAAAACTTCTCTGGCATGCCTTGAGTCAACTCACAAATGTCAAGTGTCGACTCATGAAGAAGTTAAGTGTTGACTCAGAAGATCCAGGTGTCGACTTATGGCCTGAGACAAAAGATGTTACAGAACTATGTTATTTTGAAGATTTTGTCAAGGCTGATCCAGGTGTTGACTCAAAAGACACAAGTGTCGACTCACAAGCTCAAAGTGTCGACTTAGAGGTCGACTCATAGCTTGAGAACAAAATGGAACAGAACCCTATTTTTTCAAAGAATTATACCTTGAGTCGACTCATGAAGACCCAAGTGTCGACTCATGAAGACCCAAGTGTCAACTCATGAAGACTCAAGTGTCGACTCATGAAGAACTCAAGTGTCGACTCATAGGTTCTGACAATAGTAACGACTATATTTTCTGAAGCACATATTTGACTCCTTAAGGCTCCAAATGGCTAGTTTTGCTCCACCAACAGTCATAAACCATTTTTTAGAAGCTTTTAAAGTATTTAACTCTCACCAAACTCATTCATGAAGAACTAACTCACAAGGGACAAATTCCATCTTTGAGAATATCACTTCAAAAGTCAAAAGAGGCTTGAAAGAACATTCCATCTGAAAAAGCTTCCAATCTTGCTATTGAGCCTTCAAATCAACATTCTAAAAGTGATCTTTCAAAGAATCCAAGGAGAAGACAACTCAAGCAATCAAGAAGAGCTTCATAGTTTTTATTTTCTACAATATAAGAGAGTTTTTCTTATTCTTTATACTTGTACTCTTGCTTTTATTTATTGTGACTAGTTTCAAGGGTATTTGAAACTAGGTGTTAGGCCCTTCTAAGCCATGAATTGGAATCCAAGCCTAGGTTAGCTTGAGGAAAGGTTGTTGGTGAGCCTAAGTAAAAAAATCAACTTTGGGTTTAACTTGTGAGCCCTTGAAAACAAGTTGGTTGTAATCTATGTTAATTATAGTGAAATTCCCAAGGGATAGCTTGGGGAGTGGATGTAGGTGCTTGGTGCACGGAACCACTATAAATCTTTTATGTTTATGTGTGTGTTCTCTCTTCTCTTGCATTTACTGCTTATCTCACATAGCATTGCATCTTATTCATATTGTTCTCATTTGCATTGCTTCACAAACACTTTAAGTTTAGCACATATTTGCTTAAATTTTTTAAAGAAATCAAATTCACCCCCCCTCTTGGGTTGCTACACTGGGCAACAAGGCAGCAGGGCACCCACTTGTACAGTCTTCAGGGGATCCTCTCTCAAGGAAAAAGATAGCAAGGGCTTAACTGGTCCGCCCTTCGACTTTGGTTTCACTGGATTTGGTTGGTCAATGGCTGGGCTCGGGTTGACCCCTCCGGTCCTAGAACGGTCTATGGGTAGTGTTGAACTGGCTGGCAAGATCCTCTCATTTCTCTAGTCCCCCATGGGGTTGGGAACTAAACGAGGAGTCACCTGGTGGAGATGGTGGCATCGAGAAGATTGAGTCCGAGATGCCCCAGGATCATGTTGTAAGGTGAAGGAAGACTCACGACGGTAAATGTTGTCGGCACAGTACTTTGTCGAGATGGCATCTCGATAGTTATTGGGAGTGTAATCTCTCCCTCAACTCCGACCGAATCTCAAGTGAAGCCCACTAGGGGTGTGAACACCTAGTAAAAGCATTTAAAAATATACTTTTAATATCCATTTGAAAAAGTTTAAAATTCATGAAGCATGCAAATACTAAAAGTAATCTAATGGCTTCAAGTCTAGCTATTGGAGCAAAGGTTTCATCAAAATAATTCCTTCTTTTTGATTATAACTTTTAGCTACTAGTCTAGCCTTATTTCTTGTTACTACACCATTTTCATTTAGTTTATCCCGATACACCCATTTGTACCAATAATTGAAACATTAGATGGTCTTTCTATTAGTATTCAAACTTTATTTCTTTCAAATTGATTTAATTCTTCTTGCATAGTAATTATCCAATTAGGATCTTTTTCAACTTCTTCAATATATTTCGGTTCAGTTTGAGAAATAAAAGCAATGCAATCATATTTATTTCTAATAGATGATGTAGTTCTTATCCCTTTCAATGGATCACCTAAGATCAATTCCTTAGGATGTCCATGAGCATACCTCTACTCTTTTGGTAGATCTTTGTTCTTTAGTGAGGATCTTGTAGCTTCTTCTCCATCTTTCTTGTTATGATCTTCTTCATCTTCTTTGGAAGGGGGATCATCCAAAGTTAGTTTCTTCAATCCTTCAACACCTGTACATTTATTAGAAGTATCTTCTTTTCTAGAGAATTTGTTAGTAGACTCTTCAAATACTACTTGCACTAATTCTTCTACCACTAGTGTTCTTTGATTAAAAACTCTATATGCCTTGCTAGATGTAGAGTATCCTAGGAAGATACCTTCATTAGACTTGGCATCAAACTTGCTTAAATTGTCTTTTCCATTATTTAAAACAAAGCATCGATAACCAAAAACTTGAAAATATTTCAAAGTAGGTTTTCTTTCTTTCCAAAGTTTATAAGGTATTTTCTTTAAAATAGGTCAAATTAAAATATGATTTAAAATATAACAAGCAGTATTAATAGCTTCTATCTAAAAATATCTTGGAAGATCATTTTCAGAAAGCATTGTGCATGCAATTTCTTTTAAAGTATGATTTTTTCTTTCTATCACCCCATTCTGGTGAGGTATCATAGGTGCAGAAAAATTATGATCAATTACTTTTTTATTACAAAAATTTTTGAAATCTTGGTTTTCAAACTCAGTACCATAGCCACTACGAATACAAACAACTGAAGTACTTTTTTCATTTGTAACTTTTTGATAAAACTTTAAGAAAACTAAAAATGATTCATCTTTATGAGCTAAAAATAAAATCCATGTGAATCAAGAGAAATCATCCACTATAACTAATTCATATCTCTTGTCTCCTAGGCTTGCTATCCTAGTTGGTCCAAGGGGATCCATATGAAGTAGCTCTAATAGCCTAGAAGTTGAAAGAAAAGGACTATCAAAGTTTGTTAATGGAGAAAGAAGGAAGTAATTTGCAAACAGGAAAGATCAAGGCAAAAGACTGCTAAAAAAGGATGTTCGCTAATGATAGAAAGGATTTAACCCTTAGTGACAAGGCCCTCTTATATGAGAGGCATCGATGGCTTGGATTTCTTGTTCAAGCCTTGAACACTACTCTGATCATGCCACGTGTACACATTCCAATTGATGGGAGTTGAGGTGATGACCTTGACTCGTGAGCGGACAGTTAAGAGAAATCAAAGGACCACGATCAATCCGATTTCAAAGGCATGTAGTTTTAATGACTCCGATTGTCACGACCCCATGATCTAATAATAACTTCCTCACCAATGAAAATGCGACATCTGGTAAGGGCAGTACACCCCATTAATGATGGATTAAAATCATTAACAGAAGCCGAGATTCATCGTTATTGGAAAATACTTTTCTCTCTCTTCATTAAAAAAACCTATCTTTTCTTTATATACACAAAAAAAGAGGGAAAAAGGGGGCAATCCCTCGCTACACCTTATTAACTCCCATCGATTCAGGATATCGAAGTTTACTTAGACTCGGGATTTAAGAGGCAAGCGTTACGACAAAAAAGGCTAATCAATTCACTCATGGCTGATATCCTTACTGAAGGGAATCCGATGACTTCATACTTAAAGAAATCTTGCTCAGAATTGGAGATTTTAGATGTCCGATAACTTTATACTTGGAAAAACTTTTCAGAAAAAGCTGCACCATGGTGTAACTTGGAAGGATAATGTACTCTTCATTCATGTCAAAAGGGGTATATTTGCATTTTAGCATTGTTATAAAAACAAAAGAAAAAGCTACAAAGAGTTAGTCATCTATTATTGCGACGACATCTGGGTCGACCGTAGGAGGAACCTCTTCGATCAGACATGGAGCCCCTGGATCAGCTACAATCGGGGCCTCTCCTGGTTGTCCCTAAACTTCTTCAGCTATGGTTGGCACCTCTTTTGGCTATCACGAAACTCCTTCAGCTTTAACTTGAGGTTTGAGTTCTTCTTCGACCTCATACAAATGAATGCTTGAGAGGTCTAACTCTGGATAAAGCTCGAGAACCTCCTTGATTCTATCATTGAAGCCTAGTTGGTAGCTGACCACTCCAAACTCAGTCAGCTCATCCTTGAACTTTAAAGACTTCTTAAAGTCTTCAACAACCCTGATGGTTTGCTCCTTCAAAGCTTCAGATTCCTTGGCTGTTGCTTCGACCTTCTTCTGGCTCTCCTTGGCTGAATGCTCTAAGGAGTGAATCTTCTTCTTTTTTTCTTAAGCTTTGCCTCCTACTCAGATATCTTTAGCTAAGCCTTCTTTAGCTCAGTCTTCAGAGTCTAAACATCAGCAATGCTCTGGTTCAGTTTCTCCTCCATGGCCATTTTGAGTTCTTCGGCCATCTCCTTTTCAACTTTCACCATCTAGAGTTCTTCTCGAATGCCTTAATTGAGATTGGCAAACTCAAATATGCTTCCTCCATCAGAGTTACCTCATGAATCAGCTACACCAAATAATAGAAGGGAAGAATTAGTCATGTTGACTATAATCATGAAGAAGTAAATAAGGAAAAGGGCACTTACTCTTTGTATGATTGGATATATTGACTCAGCCACCTCATCGAGGTGGCAATTCTTTATGACCCCCCAGTCTCTCGAGAGGAGTGTAGCCTTCAGCAGCTTCCTAGCCAGTTCGGGGTTCTCCAAACCCCACCCATTTGAAAAAATGGTGAAGTCCACTTCATACTCCTTATCAGGGGGAGTGTCTTCCCCCAACCCCTCTCTAGCTTGAGGAGTGCCTTTATGCTGAGGGGAGGGATAGGATGGCGATGCATTGGCAACAGGGGCAGGATCTAGTGATGGCATCCTAGAAAGGCTTAGGGGATAACTTTACTTTGAGGACTACCCCCTCCATGAGTTGTATCTTTCCCTCGAAAGGAAGATTCACCTTTCTTCGGGTGAAACTACTGTTGGATGCCATCCTGATAGGGACATCAAAAGCCCCAGACTTTGGTAAAGGCATTTCAACCCTCTGTGGTTATCAAATTAAAGTTTAGAATGTGAGCCCAAATTTTGTTCAATTTGTAATTAGGGTTTAGTCAATTTGAGTGAGTTCATTTGAGTTTTGTGAGTAAGTCCATTGGAGTCTTGTCCACACTTGAGTCTTGTATCTAGAATGCCAAGTCAGTTAAGTTTGGTTAGGTTTTGAGTCCTGTTAGTTTTGAAGTTTATCAGTCAAGTCATCTCATGTTGAGCTAATCATTTTATGAGTCTTGTAAGTTTTATAATGAGTCCAGTCAAATTTTGCAAGTAGAAGACTCAAGATAATCGAAGATCTAGCTAGCTTAAACTCATGGAGCCACACTTAAAGATCATGAAGACCCAGCAAGAGAAAATGAAGACCTTGGATTCCTGGACCACAGCCTGGAGCATGCTAGGCTGCCCAAGGCCCATGAGGAGCATCTAGAGGGGCGCCAACCCTTATGGTCACCCCCCTTGGTCGGCCTCTCTTAGAGTCACCCCTCTTTGGCTGACCAAGAGAAGGAGAGGGAGAGAGAGAGGCTCAGTCAAAAGTGAAGAACCCTAGTCTATGTCTTTGTATGGGTGTAGGACTAATGTAATTTCTTATGAATACCCTTACTAGAGCCCCAAGTTTATAAGCCTATTTAAAGGCCTCCCCTCCTCATGTAATTTCAGAATATTGATAAATTAAATTTGAGTTTTCTCTCTTTGCTGTGTGCCCTTGCTATGTTTGTGCTGTGTGCGAGATGTGTGCGAGTTCTTCTTGTTCCTGTACCCTGCATCCATCTACAACATCATAACCCTAGCCGCCCCTTCCTTCCAACCCTTGGCCACCATCATCCAAGAGCCTTTCTTTTCCCTTCTTTCAATTATTCATTCTTCATACTTATAGTTTTATAATCCTAGATGGTGATTTGTAGGTCCCTCATTTTTCATGAGTCCAAGAATACCTCTGATCAGCCATCGGATCATCGAGCAGAAAGCCATGGATCCGCAAGGTCAGAAGCTTGTTCTTCTAGGCTGCATCCGGGAGCGTGAGCGATCTCTTCATGGAACGATCTTCAACAGGAACTTCTACCATTTCCAGGTACACCCGCTTGATTCATCAATAGTGGTATGTAGGAAAGCTAGCATGACCAGGGTTTCATAACCTTGGCGATCCTGCTTATCTATTACTTTAGGGTTTATTTCTGCATGCATGACTTCCAAAATTTTCATAAAATTCTATACTTTTAATATTGTCTTGAAATTCGGGATCTAAAACCTTAACTTCATTCTTAATCATGAAAAAATACTTTTCATGCATAAATTATTCTGCATCATTTGGTATTAGAGCATAGTTTAAGGCTAGTTTCTGCATCCCATCATCTTAGTATATGGTATGTTATTCTTACAATTTATATATGTAGGAAGATCCAAAAATCTTGATTTTTATTTTTATGGATTCCTTGTAATTTAAAGTATTTTTCATAGTTTCCTCATAATTTAATTCGGTTTGTGGATTTTTTGTACACTGGAATACTTCCTAAGAATAATTCTGCTCTTTTTTTAGCAAGACAAAATTTAGTATGTTTAGGGTTCTTCTTGCATAATCTATCCATATTTTAACATTTCTGCATATTTCCTGCATATTAGGTACTTTTTTGCATATTTTATTTCCTGCCAAATATAAAGACAAAAAAGACTATTCAAAATTAGAAAATATCAAAACTATAAAACCCTAATTTGCATTTCATATGTGTGCCATCATCTACATAACTTACCTTAAGGGCACTTTTACTATGTCAAATGGGGGGAGGATTTGATCACCTCTCCTTAGCCCAAAACCACAATCCTTGCATCTGAACCCAACCCTAACTAAAATTGATTAGACTTAGTTTGCTCTAGAGAGCTAGGGACATCAACAAGTCGGGTTCAACCATTGTGGGAAGACTAGTGCACCCAATTCATCTCCTATTACTGGAAGCTGGTGTCTAGGCTAGAGGTACAGTGTCAAGCGACCTAAGCAGATCGGTGGTTCTTTAATTGGGTCCTGCATTAAGCAGGGGTTCCTCCCACCATCCCACCTCTTACCTGGCCAGTGGAAGGATTCGGGATTGAGTTGTGTATAAGTTGAGTCGACCCATTCTGTTTGGGCTCTAGGTCTAGGTACCGATAGTCGATTTGTTTGAGTCTTGCATGTGCACTAGATCAGGAGTTCATATCATCCACAACCTCCACAACCGACTAAACCCATGGACTCTTACCTTGATGCTGTCCTAAAGACCTTGAGTGATTAGATGGCTCGATTGAATACCTGATTAGACCAAATGGATGACCAGATTACCCAATCAAATGCCTAATTGACTCATAGATTTGACCAAGTAGATGTTCAGCTAGGAACCCTAGAGGAGACACATAGGTCCCATTCTGAACCATATCTTGAGTCACCTCCCCATCCTAGATGAACCCCACACCGAGATCCTTACTATAAGGCTGACCCTAGGAGAAACCCAAACCCTAATCCATACTTTGAGGTTGAACCTAGGAGAGCCCATCATCATGACCCAGTCCTAAAGGTTCACCCAAGGAGACCCAATCAGAATTTCATAGACCAGGAAGACAGGGCCTATATAAACATTAGACTTGATGCACCCACTTTTGATGGCTATCTTCATCCAAAGGTTTATATAGATTGGGAGGGAGAAGTTAACCAGTATTTTGAGTGGTACGATATGTCTGAGGAACATAAGTTTAGATTTACCAAGCTTTAAGCTAGTCCGCCAGGCAAAGTTATACTAGGTTACTGTTGAAAGAACACTTAGGCTAAGAGGCCATGAACACATAATTACCTAGAGGGCCATGAAGGCCAAACTTAGAGGGAAATACATTCCAACTCATATCGCTAGGGTTTGTTGGATCAGTGGCAATGATTGAGTTAGGGTAGTAAGAGTGTAGATGAGTACATCGCAAAATTTGATGAGTATTTCATGCGATGTGACTTTGAGAAGATGAAGATGTTGCCCTGTCTAGGTTTAGGATTGGCCTTAGGGATGACATTAAGAGGGAGCTTTACTTGAGAGAGGTCAGAGACATAGAGCAGGCCTACCAGATTGCTAGAAATGCTGAGCATTTCTAGGGGGGCCCATCTTTCATAAACCTGAGCCCATTAGAAACCCTAGCCCATACTCAGGATCTAGTCAAGCCTACCCTAGTCGACTTGATCCAAATTGATCCAACCTGAGTCGACCCAGTCTAAGTCGCCCTGACCCGAGTCGACCTCAACTTAATACCTCCATGACCCATAGAGAAGATAAAGGCAAAGCTATAGAGGGTTAGAGGGAACTCATCTCCTAGAAGGTGTGCTATAGATGCCGTAAACCAGGTCGCTTTACTAGCTAGTGTCCAGCCATTGCCCTACACATAGGTAAGCTAGGTGAGGATGAGCCTGAGTTCATAGTTAAGCCTGAGGGAGAAGTTTATGAAGCCGATGAATAATTGATAAATGAGTATGAGGGAGAGGAAGAAGTACCTGAGTCTAAAAACCTGTTAAGGGTGGTTAGGTGCATTTTGACCCAAACCCAAATTAAGGAAGACTGGTGTAGGACCGACATCCAACAAACCTTTGTTAAGATAGGAGGTAAGGTATTCAAGATCATAATATATAGTGGGAGTTGTGTCAATGCCATCTTTGCCAGTACAGTGAAATCTTTAGGATTGACCCCAGCTCCCCATCCTAGCCCCTATAAGGTTTCTTGGATAGATTCCACCTCCATCCCAATCAAATCTAGATGCCAAATCTTGATCAAATTGCAAATATATAAGGAGAAGATTTGGTGTGATGTCCTTCTCATGGGAGTTAGTAGTATTATTCTAGGTCAACCATGGCTTTATGATCATGATGCAATCTTATTTGGTCGAACCAATACCTATACATTTAGTCACCATGGAGAGAAGTTTGTGATCCACCCAACTCAACCTAAAGACTAATTTAGGGGAGCTTCTAGTAGCCTTAAGGAGAAGAAAATAGGAGTTAATTTAATTAAGGATAAGGAATTAGAGAAAGAAACCCTTGAGCCCATTGATATTGAAGAGTTGAGTCTAGTAGAAGAGAAGCTTGAGAGTGAACCCCTTGAGGAACAAAGGAAAAGGATCCTGATCCCACTACAAAATTTAAAGAAGTGATTCAGACAGGATCAAACATAATAGAGGGTTCAAGAGAGTTGTCTATAGAGGAGGTCTAGGAACAAGTCTTTATAGAACAACCCCAGGAGGTAGACATTAGTTTAGGAGACTTTCTTTTCAAAGACCTTCCTGATGACCTTCCAACTGGTGCTGAGGCTGATAAGTCCATAAACCTAGTTCAACTATCCACACCTGCACTGAACACCGCACAGTATATGCATCAAGATATTAGCCATAAGAGTAATTTAAGTAATGAAACATCTAACAAACTGGCTAATTCTCGAATAAGAGCCAATGGATTCAATGTAGGGAATTCTATCTTGGTTAGGCTTAAGCCTAAAAAGAAGTTTCATGCTCACAGAGCTGGATCCTTAAACATGATAGAGAAGGTAGGACACCATATGCATGACTTGCCCTTGGAGTTTGGCTTTAGCTCTACCTTCAAACCGCAGACCTGATTGAGTCTAGGGAACTGGCTACGATTCCTAGTGAGGCCTTTGAACCTACCCCATCTATTAAGAGTAAGCTTGACCGTGAGTGTCCACCTATAATTTGGTCTAAGAGAGGAATATAGATCGAGCTTTTCTTGGACAATCAAGCTTCCCTGACCTGGGATAATGATTTTCAATGCCACCTGGTCTGTTGGCAAGGTCTACTAGGACCCGATGCTTCATGGGATACTCGAGAGGACTTGCTACACCTCCACTCATACCTTCTTGAGAGGCACCAGGTTCAGTGTGACCCTTAGTCGATGGGGTTGAGTTCCTCCCACCCCAGGAGAATTGATGGGGACATCAGAGGCCCCAGACTTTAGCAGAGGCATTTCAACCCTCTATGGTTATCAAATTAGAGTTTAGAATGTGAGTCCAAGTTTTGTTCAATTTGTAATTAGCGTTTAGTCAATTTGAGTGAATTCATTTGAGTTTTGTGAGTAAGTCCATTGGAGTCCTATCCATACTTGAGTCCTGTATTTAGAATGCCAAGTCAGTTAAATCAGGTTAGTTTTTGAGTCCTGTAAGTTTTGAAGATTATCAGTCAAGTCAGCTCATATTGAGCTAGTCATTTTATGAGTCCTGTAAATTTTATAGTGAGTCTAGTCAAATTTTGCGAGTAGAAGACTCAAGATAATCGAAGATCCAGCCAGCTTAAAGTCATGGAGCCATACTTAAAGATCATGGAAGACCCAGCAAGAGAATTTGAAGGCCTTGAAATCTTGGACCGCAGCTTGGAGCATGCTAGGCTGCCCAAGGACCACAAGGAGCATCAAGAGGGGCGCCAACCCTTATGGTGACCCCCTTGGTCTGCCTCCCTTAGAGTCACCCCTCTTTGGCCGACCAAGAGAAGGAGAGGGAGAGAGAGAGGCTCAGTCAAAAGTGGAGAGCCCTAGTCTATGCTTTGTATAGATTTAGGAGTAATGTAATTTTTCATGAATCCCTTACTTGAGCCCCAAGTTTGTAAGCTTATTTAAAGGCCTCCCTTCCTCATGTAATTTCAGAATATTGATAAATTAAATTTGAGTTTTTTTTCTTTGTTGTGTGCCCTTCCTGTGTGCATGTTGTGTGTGAGCTGTGTGCGAGTTCTTATTTTTGCGCCATGCCTCCACTACAACATCAAAACCCTAGCCACCCCTTCCTTTCAACCATTGGCCACCATCATCCAAAAGCCTTTCTTTTCCCTTCTTTCAATTATTTAGTCTTCATACTCTTAGTTTTCTAACCCCAGATGGTGATTTGTAGGTCCCTCATTTTCATGAGTCCAACGATACCTTCTAACCAGCCGTCGGATCATCGAGTAGAAAGCCGCGAATCCGCAGGGTCAGAAGCTTGTTCTTCTAAGCCACATCCGGGAGCATGAGCGATCTCTTCATGAAACGATCTTCAGTAGGCACTTCTTCCATTACCAAGTACACCCCCTTGATTCCTCAGTAGTCGTATTATAGGAAAGCTAGATTGACTAGGGTTTCTCAACCTTGGCAATCCTGCTTATCTATTACTTTAGGGTTTATTTCTGAATGCATGACTTCCGAAATTTTTATATAATTTTATACTTTGTATCTTGGCTTAAAATTTGGGATCTAAAACCTTAACTTCATGCTTAATCACAAAAAAATACTTTGCATGCATAAATCATCCTACATCACATCCTTGTTGGAGTACTTCTTGTGTGGAGCCCCTTGAGATGGAGTAGAGTCCCTTGAGTGGAGCTCTATCAAAGGGACATCATCATCATCCGAAGTCATCCTTGTTGGAGTACTTCTTGTGGCCTCTTTAGCTTGAGCCTTCTTCCAAATCTCCGAGCCCTCTTAAGGGGTCGGTTCGGACATTTTTCGGGCAGCCTGGCGAACCTTCCCGAAGTTCGGCTTCATCTTCCCACCTGCAAACAAAAGAAACTACAAAAGATTAACTAACAAAAATGTACAAGAAACAACATGGAGTAGAGACTAACTATCAACTATACTTAATGATGGGAACTCGCTGATTTGGGCAAAGTGAAGGTTTCGCTCTTCTAGCAATTCCTTGATTAGAAGGACTTCAGACCCGACAACGTATTGTAGTTTGTTGATCAGCCATAAGAACTTTCTTGCCTGCATTGGCATCCAATCAGGGTTCCCTCCACTCCATGTTAAAGCTTCATGTTTGAGAAGAGAAGACAAAGAAGAAGCAGGGTTTCCATCCATGAATGGTGCTAGGCATACCCTTAATCAATCTTCGACTAGGACGAGGACCGATGACCCACCATCCCTGTCCATGGAAATCCTTCTTCAATATAAAGAGGGATGTAAAAAAAGAAGTCGTAGGCTCTACATTCAAGATATCACAAAGAACTAAAATACCATAGATAGTCCGTATGCTATTCGGAGTCAGCTGCGCAGGGACTACATGATACACATTAAAAATTTTAGAAAAAAAGAGATGTAAAGGAAACCGAAGACCAGCCTTCATGTGGTCTTCATATACTGAGATGGCACTGGAAGGAGGATGGTTCACCCTTTCATTGGGTTGAGGAAGTATCAAAGGGAGACTCTCAAGAATATGATAATACTCTCTAAGATAAGCTATTTTGGAGAAGGACAAAGAACAGGAAATGGATTCTAGTTTAGACTTAGAGTTACTTTTCTTGGAAGGACCTGAGGCACCAGAGGACTCACCCCCTCTCTACTGGCCAGAATCCCATCGGTGGCAGGGACTTTTAAAGACCTAACCATGATAAAAATGAGAAAAAAAGAAAGAGGTCTCTACCTATGGAAGAAGAGGAAAACTTGAGAATAATGAGGAGGTTCGGAATAATTGAAGGAGAAGAAAAATTTCAACGAAGTCGGAGAAATTCATTTCATAAGGCAAATTCCCTTTATATAGAAGACCACAATGGTTCAAATGATCTCCTTAAAAAACTAGAAATGTCTCCGATCGTGCCATGTGTGGGCGGTGCTGATAATGGATTCGAAGTCCTAAGGGGCACTGATCGATTCGACGGAAGGAAAACCAACCAGTCAGTCAGGATCTGTGAGAAAGCAATCGACGAATGGGATGAGGTTTCTACGAGACATCGATGAACAGGATGATACCACGACACTCAATCTTGGCTAAAGACGAAGAGTCCACCAAAAATCTCATAATGCGAAGAACTGACATGACTCTAAAACTCATGCCATTTCTCCAAGAACCAACAGGAGCCCGACACCTATCCAAGGCACGATGCTTGAATCAAAAAGTAGTTATTATGATCAGGTAAACCGGAGATTCGCCATCATTGGCTATCTTTTCTTCTGCCAGAAGATGACAAAATATTAGTACTCCCAATTTTCAAAGCAATAAATTGCTTTGGAATTGGGAGTGAGGGGCAACTGTTATGATAAACAGATTCAAAAAGGTAATTGTAGTTCAAAGACTCAATTGATCCTACCCAAACTGGTCCACCAAATGGACTGACATGTCGACACACTCAACCTCCAATGGGAGAACGGATCAACACTATGCTTCGGCTAGCAATGACATACAACTTGAGATTGACCTTTAGCAAATGGCCAATCCACATAATTTCGAAGTGGATGGTTGATCTACAGTCGACTTGCTTCGAAGAGTATGACTCCGAAGTAAATGGCTAATCTACAACTAATGAAATAATTGTCGGCCAACTCCGAAGAGGATAGTCGATCTACTTCAAACTAAAGTCGTCAAGAATGGACCTGGTTATTATAACCAACCAATCATATATCTGATAGCTACAGCTTCAGTAAGACCAAGGTAACTAACCTCCGATAATAACTATAATTAGTTGAAGGGAAGTTAGATTGACTAACTTTCTTAACAGAAATTGAGAAGACTTAACTACTTTCAGTTACAGCAACTCCTATAAAAAGCGGTAAGAAGGGATCTCCGAGGTAAGTGATTCCAAGCGATGCTAAGCCATTCTATGCTATCTGAACCCGGTCCATGACTAGCTTGCACTATGCATACTTGACTCTCCACTCATTTCATTTCATTTTCTTTCTTTGAGCTCTCCATTCTATGACATGAATTCTACTAACTTAGACATCGAAGTGCCCCCCACCGGAGAAAATCCGATCATGGATTTGTTTTGCAGGGACCCAAGAAGGTAAATCAGTGACTCATGTACTCTGTCCGGTCCACAGGGATCAGCGTCAATACATGGGAATGAATATGTGGTTTTGTTGTTTATATGGTGGGGCAAGGGTCTCCACACGCCATGCACATGTGCGATGCCCATGCCCACGAAAAGCACTAGCATGTGGTCTGGTGCCCTCGTAGCATAGAGTTTATCTCTTCGCTTTTTAGTCTATTGCATTGGAACAGGATAAGCTATCATTACTCATACGAATCCCTGTTACATAATGTAACATACAACTATGTATAATTTTTGTTCTTACCATTCAAGCAAATACACACAATTTTAAGCAATCATTGGAGCAAAAACTTTGTTTTAACTTGTTTACTTAATTTATCAAGATTTTAGAGGATGATGCATTGTGCATAATCTCTTTTGCTTTTTTCTCAGCCTAGCTATGGCAGATTGAGTTGCAATACACAAACTAGACCAGAATAAGCATCAAAGTACTATGACATGGAAGAAGTAACTTGTTAATTACTTGATTAGAACCTCTGGTCATAGATCTTGTTCTAAAAATAGATTTTGAGTTCGACACAAAAGTATGGTATTCTGAATATTATTTTAAAAAATAAATAAATAACTAGAGTAATATAGCAGAAAATAAGCCTGATAATATGGCATAACTAGCTAGATTATCCAACTTACGTCTGATATGGCAACCGGGATACATTTTGCAACTCCATTATATGATCAGACCAAGCCAACTTTGGCTGATCTAAAAGCCAAGACATGTAGCTAACCTTCGAGGGCACATGTCACCCAACATGCTAAATGAAGTCTTGTGACTAGGTTGGAGAGCCATTCAGCTTAACAACCATCTTGGGCCAACTAAAGCCCTCTTATTTCAAGCAACAACCCTACAGTTTTGTATGGGAATGAGATCCGACCTTGAAATCAGTTATAGATGACTTTGGACAGTTACAAGATGTTCCCTAACAGTTATTGCACTACCTTAGTTAATTACAGCATGACTTTAGGTTGTTAGAGCACCATCTCCATTGAATTATAAATAATTCCATGGCTATAAATAAATCTAGAACCTCTATACGAAAGGTAGAAGACTCCCACCCCTTCTACTATCAGATTCCTACTCCTCCCATATCATAAAACTCTATAATTTAAACATCAAAGGGCTTAATCAAAGACAGCTCCTGTAAGTTTTCTAACCCCTTACTATTTTGTAGAGTGATGTAGGTGATTCATATTAGCAATCCAAAGATCGACAATAATAGAATAGCACCATTTGTGGGAATGCAGACAAAAAGCCATGCCATGTAGGAGAAGGAACCACTCCAACATTCCCTTTTTAAATCCCATGGTTCCCAAGGTGAAGATACCTTGAGGTAATCCAACTTCCTTCAGTCACAGCTATCAATGCGGCCAGCACTACCACCATCATCCTAAGCATCAGTGACTGTCGAGCAATCAACTGGCTTAAGTGACAAATATAGGCCATAACTGACTTGGTTAGGAGCTTGGTCTTAGAGAGGAGTCACTAGCTAAGCAAGCTCGAGATTGATCATATCAGTAACTAGAACCTAGACAAAGGAATGACTGGCCTCACCAGCACCATTCCCTAGAAAGAAACAGAGGGAACTTCTATTAAAAAAATAGATCAAGGGAGCACAAAGTTAGCCTAAGCGAGATCCACTTGCTCAGGAAATGTTGCAACGGTCCCTGGAGATGCCATGGACCGACCTAACCCAAAGAGTCGATGAGGTGAACGAGCATCTTGGTCGGGTCATCAAGGAAGTAAGGGAGAATAGAGTCGGCACTTTAGACACACCTTGACTCAGCAACATGCTAGCCTTCACGAAGCAAATCATGGTGGAGCCTCTCCCCTAGGATTTAAAATACCTCAAATATAGCATTATGATGGGACCTCAGACTCAATTGATCATTTGGGGTCTTTTAAGATGCTTATAGTACTGCATGGAGCATTTGATGCCATCATGTGCCGCACCTTTATGGCCACCCTGAAGAAAGCTACTCAACTATGGTATTCCAACCTACAATCATGCTCCATCAGCTTATTTAATCAGCTGAGCTAGAGATTTGTATGAAATTTTACCAATAGCCATAGTCATAGAAAGACTTCGACTAGTTTGATAAACATCAAGCAGAGGAGAGATGAGACCCTTCATAAGTACATCAACCACTCCAACTTTAAAGCTCTATAGGTTCGTGACCTTGATCAAGCCATGGCATTTGCTTCTTTGATGAACAACTTGAGGAACTCTAGGTTTAGTTTCTCTCCCCAAGAAGGCCCCAGGAATGTCATAAAGCTATTTGTGCAGGCAAGGAAATATATCAAAGTTGAAGAGACGAAGAGCACTCGGAGGGAGTCGAGCGATGACTGAGATGATAAGAATGTCCACCATAATATTAAGAAGAAGTCAATAGAGAGGAAGGAGACTTCATAATGTCTGAGGACTTTAAGTCGAAGGTACAAAAACAACACAACCCTAAACCTCTTATAGAGCAACATCCTCATGAATATGAGGTGAGGGCTACATCCAATAGATGGAAAGGATGAAGTCTGTTGCCTCTGTATCACCCTCCGGTGAGATTGTAGAGGTGTCGAGGTGTCCTCCGATCCCTTCTAATGGGTTCGGGCACTGATCCTAGCAATGCATCGAGTGGTTTTACAAAAGATCCCAGGATCGAGATTACCGGTGGGGATACTCTGGCAATCAAGTTAAAAAGGGAAGACAACATGGATAATAGTAGCCAGAACTATTTGCCAGAGTGACCGTGAGAGGATATGTACGATGAGCCCTCAGAGTGGTCTTACCTTGTCGAGTGTCCCACTTACCTTTTTATAGCATCAAGCGGAGCCATGAAAAGGCTGCCAAGGAGGTGTCCATTGCTGAGTATTATGGACCCTGACAGGTTGTTAGGATCATGTCCCGTGAGATTCCCTCCGCTGATATCTTTTCTAGTAGAGCCACTAGTTTTGTTGGAATACTACCTTCCATGAACTCGCCTATTGGTCATATCGGCCACATTCATTACAGCAGACACATGAAAGGATTGGTGTGGTTGAAATAGGTAGGGTTGCCCATATAGGTCGGGGAGCCAAGAGGTAGCCAAGCACCATGAGTGGCCTCACCAAAAGTGGGCCAAACACTAGGTATGGATCAGGCCTTGAGAGAGGATATTAGGTACTGACTCTCGGGTGCACCTGATTGACTGGAGATCCAGGTCATGTTGGGAATTATATCCCAAAACCAATCATCTGGGCTATAGATGGTCGTGAGACTTATATATATGTATATGAATTATTGAATTGAATAAAAGGTTAATTATGGTTGTTCATCATATGACATCTTCCTAATTGAACTCTTGTGTGATGATGTCCTTTGAGCTACCTTATATACGATGTAGAGAGGATGCATCGTGTAGTTCATAAACTGGTTCGCGACCAAAGGATATGTTGTTTCAAGCGATGGTGTATTGAGAGTAGGTTGTTGATGTAATATCCATTGGTTGTCCTCTTAACCAAGTAGTATGGAGTTGTTGGCATGACATCAGGTGCTGTGTTTGACACTTCACTGAACGTGACTCTCATGCGAGATTCTCATTTTGTCAAAGAGGAGTCTTGTATTAGAATGTGGACATAAATTATTCCTCTGACTTTAGATCATTATAGCAGCTAGGAAGCAATTCACTATGCTTAGGTGCTGGACTACCCGGATTTCTAATCCGGTGATGGAAGGTTGTTGGGTACAGCCAAGTATTTGTGTAGTGGTAGTAGGATCAAGATAGGTTGATCTCTCCAAATGGTTTGGATTGAATGCTTAATATGTCTTAATTGAGAAAGACCTTGGCCAGGAATTCCTTGTAAGGAGTTACAAGGATTCTTTGTTTGAGACATATTGAGATGGACTGATTGGGGTTGGGTAGTTTAACCCTAAGCCATCCGGAGCATTAGGAGGTTAAAGGAATAAGTTCACTGTTATTCCATATTCGATAGGTTCATGTTGCTCTGTAACCTTCAACATATCCAGATGCCGGTTATCATTGCTAGATAGCAACTTTGGCTGGTACCAAAAATGTTCCTGTGCTACCGGTTTAGTGTTTGAACCTGCGGGGTCATACACCATGGATTTCTTTTTGATTTTTTGGCATGTAAACGATTGGGAATCATTCCAGACTAGCTTGACAAGAGTTGTCGCTGCTCTCGTGCCCACTCGAACGGTCGAGTCGACTCAGTTCGAGCCGACTCGAACAATCAAGTCGATTCATCTAACGGACTGCTGAAATTCGAGAACGCTTCATTAAATGCTGTAATGGTTATGGGATTTAATGCTGGGCATTTCGAGGCTTTAATTATTGCTATTGCTGAATCCCAAGGGGCTTGTAACTCCCCTGAATTCCAAAGGTCTTAACTTTCTTTTTAATCTCTTCAATTTTGATTATGAAGTGTTCACATTCATGTTTCCCTTTGGCTTCCTGGTTTTTTGTTCTGGGTTTTTCTGAAGAACAGAGAACAAGACCAGCAGCTCACTTTTGATCTCTGAGAGATTATCTTAGAGACAGACAGTGAGGTTTGTGGTGGGGACACCTAAGGCACCAGAATAAGACAGAGGCTTTTTCAACCCTCTGTAAATTGATCAATAATTTATGAGTCCATCTGTAATAAGGGCTTAGCTCATCTAAGTCCATTTTAGTTGTTATTTAAGTATTTTTAGTTGTTATTTCAGTTCTGTACTAGTCAGCTCATGTTGAGCTAGTTCAGTCCAATGCTAGTCAGCTCATGTTGAGCTAATTTTATTTTTTTGAGTCTTGTCCAAGCATACTGAAGACTCAAGACTATATCATACAAGTGAAGACCAAGTCCAACTAGATTGAAGACATGGAAGTATAGCACAAATCCAACCCAGCTTTAAGATTTGAAGACCCCAGGAGGAAAATTCAGAAAACCCTGATTTCTTGCAGATGCCCTCCAGATGCCCAGATTCCCTTCCAGATGCCAAAGTATATTCATAGATAAGGGCATCCATGATTCTAGAGGTCCATCTACATCCTAGCCCAAAGAAATCAAGCCCAGGTGCCAAGCCCAAGCCCCTAAGAAGCAAGATACCAGAGAATATTCCTGCTACCTGGCTACCAGGCCACCCCAGCTTCCAGAGGCCCAAACCCATGCACCCGAGCCCCTTTGGGCTGGCCTTTTGCTGCTCCTAGAAGCCCAACACGCCCCCCTAGGCGTCCTTGGAGTCTTGACCAAGTCAAGAAAATTTTTAGGGATTTTTCTACCTAATATTTCCTTATTTTCTAGCTAGGGTTTGAGAGGGAAAAGGATTCTTATGTAAAGACTTATGTACCCTTACTTGGAGCCCAAGGTTAAGGGTCTATTTAAGGGACCCTAGCCTCTTGTATGAAAAAAAATTTTTGATGAATGAAAACCTTGAGTTCTTCTATTGAGTGGTGTGATACCCTGCTGTGTGCATAAAGGGGTTTGTGAGAGTTCTTCTTCCCGGTGTTTGCAATCATCTTCCTGCTGCCAACAAACCCTCCAGATCCCTGGACGCCCGCTCCAAAAGAAGCCTTCCCTTGCTGTTTTTACTTTGTTTTCTTGTTCCTTTGTGAGCTTTCTAACCCCTGATAGGTCGTTTGCAGGTCCCTGAGTTCCTACGAATCCAACGACTCCAGCCAAGCCTCAATCGGATCACCGAGCAGAAAGCCGGGTATCCGCGGGTCTTTGGCTCGGTTTTTCAGGCCGCATCCGTCGAGGAACGAGAGACCCCTTCGCTGCGATCTTCACAGACATTGTCAGGTACACCCCTCTACCTCCAGTAGTTTTATTGTAGGAGAACTTGCCCTAACCGAGGCTTCTCAGCCCCGGCGGTCCTTCTTTGCTACTTTTCTAGATCCTAATCTGCATGCTGATCTTCAAAAATTCATAAAGAATTCCCTATAAATAATTTTGATCTAAAATTTGGGAATTAATCACCTAACTCAACATGTAAAACATAAAAAAAAAATTGAATGCATATTAGTTCCCCATCATTTGGTATCAGAGCTTAGATTAGGGCTTGTTTTCTATAATTTTCCAGTCCGTATATACTCTATTATGTTAATTATTTCTTCCTGATAAAAACTCAAAAATTTCTAAAATTTATTTTTATGGATTCATCATAATTCACAGTAATATTATGAATTTTCTTAGATTTTATTATGACATGTGAATTTTCTGCAAGCCGAAATACAGCATACAAATTTTTGGCCCTGTTTTTTTTTCAGCAAGACAAGTTTGGAAGTTTTAGGGTTTTGTTTAGCATCTTTTGCATATCTTTTTATTTTAGTATATTTCTTGCATATTAGTCCATGATTTGCAAGTTTTCTTTTATTTTAAGAAAATACCAAAAAAAAAAAATAATAAAATAAAATTACATATTCTCCAAAAAAAAATACCAAAAATATCTAACCCTAATTTGCATCATTTGCCTGCCATCAATGCATAATCTACTTTTAAGGGCACTCTTTCTATGTCAAATGAGGGGAGGATTTGATCACCTCTCCTTAGCCCAAAACCACATCCCTTGCATTTGGTCCCAAGCCTTAACCTAAAATTAACTAGACTTAATTTGCCTTAGTGGGCTAGGGACACCAACTGGTCGGGTCCGGGCTAGTGTTAGATCATTGTGTCAAGTTAACCTGTGTGTGCCTTGTGCTCAGTGTCTAGAAAGGTGGTTTAGGGATTCAATCCCGAAGGGCTTGTGTGCTGGTCCGCCTACCTGGCCAATCTCTGATTGGTGTCTAGGATTGGCAATCAGGGACCTAACACTCCCCTTACACCTGCCTGGCTGAGTACAGGGTTACTATAGGCTAGTTTGCCACCCTGATTGAGCATCTAGTTTGGACTCTAGGTCTAGTCAGCTATAGTCGGTCTGATCGAGTCTTGCATGAGCACTAGATCAGGAGTTTCATATCACCCACCTCCTTCATAAATGTCTAAACCCATGGAAAATTTACAATCTCAAATAAAAGCCCTAGCTGATCAAATGGCCCAAATGGCTACCCAGAAAACTACCCAAATGACTCAGTTAACTCAGTCTCGTATTCAAACCAATGATAGAATTGACCATCTTGCCAATAGGTTTGATCAGTTAAAAGTCTGGGTAGGGACCCCAGAAAAAAACCATGGGTCACAGTCTGAGCCAGATCCTGATTCCCCTTAACCTAGGAGGACCCCAAACCCTGATCCATACCTTGAGGCTGAACCTAGGAGAGCCCATCATCCTGACCCAATCCCTAAGGTTAGTCCTAGAAGACCCAATCAGGATTTTGTAGACCAGGAAGATAGATCCTATTTACCTACATCCTCTAAGCCTAGTATACCCACAACCTATAGATCTTATGACTCCAAATCCTATGAACCTAGAACCTATGAATCCAGAACCTATGAACCTAGATCCTATGACTCTAGATCCCATG
Source organism: Areca catechu (assembly GCA_021397845.1). Lineage (NCBI taxonomy): Eukaryota > Viridiplantae > Streptophyta > Magnoliopsida > Arecales > Arecaceae > Areca > Areca catechu. The sequence continues at coordinate 16,158,464 of CM038048.1, forward strand.
ATCATAAATCCTATGCACCCACACCCTATAAGCCTAGTAGACCCAACACCCAATATTCTGACCCATATAGGGAGTCCAACCCTAGGAGAACCCAATATTCTGACCCATATAGGGAGTCCAACCCTAGGAGAACCCAGTATTCTGACCCATATAGGGAGTCCAACCCTAGGAGGACCCAATATCCTGACCCATATAGGGAGCCCAACCTTAGGAGGACCCCATACCATGATCCATCCTTAGAACCTGATCATAGAGCTGACCCAAAATCCTATGACCCCAGATCCTATAATCCCATGACCCATAGATCTGCACCCTTGTCCTATGAGCCTAGAGAACCCATAACCCCTAAGTATCAACCTAGTACTAGTCATGCTTCCCCGAGTCAACTTGAACCCCATAGGATTAGTATCCCTAAATACGAACCCAATAGTGAGCCACTACCTCTTATACAACCTGAACCTACTAGGAGTAGTACCCATAATCAGAGACCAGAACCTAACCAATTTCCTGCTAGCCGACCTTCTCCAACCATTCCTTAGATTCACAAGGCTTACATAAACATGGAAGTGTATGAAGCTGATGTGAGCCTAGTGGATGAGTATGAGGGAGAAGAGGAGACACCTTTAGTAGACCTAGAATTAGCTGACCCAGTAGATGCCCAGGTAGAAACCAACCCAGAGCTAGTTGACCTTGACCATATCCAACCTAAAGCTATAATGGAAGAACAAATAGAGGAAGAGAACCTAGGTACTGCTACTAGAGCCCTACCTGAGGAAACCATAGAGGAGAGCCAAATTATAGAGTCTAGTCCTAAAATACAAGAACCAGAAGAATTTATTAAGGACCTGATCTCTTTGAATCAGTACCCTCAGGATGAGTCTCCTCCTATAGTTCCCATTAAGGACCTCTTTCCTGAGATTAATAACCCATCCTTCCATTATACAAACCCCGTAGATATATCGCAACCACATAAGGTTAACCTCATTAGTCTAGGATTAGTCCCTGACATGCCTTCTTTGATTCTACTTTATCCAACTAACCCAGAACCTTTTTCTCCACCCTACCAGAGTAATTCTGAACCCACTTCCTATTTTCTACCCTTTCCTGAGTTTTCTCATGTGTCTAGAACTATTAGGTTACATTTTGTTGAGGTTACTAGGTTGCAAGGATCCATAGAGCCCATCCCATTTGCTACCTACTTTTGGCAGACCCTCTGGCACTTATTAGGAGTTACTAGCAAATTTTCTTCTGCATGTCATCCATCAACCACGACTCATGCCCCCATGCCCAAGTGGTAGTTAAGACCTAATAAACCTCTTTTGTCGAGTCTGTTAGGTGTAGGTTTGAGTCCTTTGCATCATGTTGTTAGGAGTCTGCATGTGCCTAGCATGTTCACCACCCACACTAATGTTAAAACAACTGGCTAATTCCCGAAGATGGATCAAAAAAAATTTGATGTAGTGGATTTTATCTTGGTTAGGCTTAGGCCTAAAAGAAGCTTCATGCTCGTAGAGCCGGACCTTTTAAAGTGATAGAGAAGGTTGAATCAAATGCCTAGGTGTTAGACTTGCCTTCGGATTTGGGCATTAGTTCTACCCTCAATATTACAGACCTGGTTGAGTATAGGGAACCGGCAGCGCTACCTAGTGAGGCCTTTGGACCTATTCCTTTTCATTGTGAGTGACCCTAACCTAGAGTGTCCACAAACAAATTTGGCCTGAGAGAGGAGAACGGATCGAGCGTATCCTGGACAATCAAGCCATCACGACCCAGGGCCATGACTATCAACGCTTCCTGGTCTGATGGCAAGGCCGGCCAGAGTCGGACGATTCATGGATTTCTTGAGAGGACTTACAACGCCTCAACCCAGACCTTCTCGAGAGATATGTGAGCCAGTCTGACGTTCACTCGACATGGTCGAGTTCCTCCCACCCCGGGAGAATTGGTGGGGACACCTAAGGCACCAGAATAAGACAGAGGCTTTTTCAACCCTCTGTAAATTGATCAATAATTTATGAGTCCATCTGTAATAAGGGCTTAGCTCATCTAAGTCCATTTTAGTTGTTATTTGAGTATTTTTAGTTATTATTTCAGTTCTGTACTAGTCAGCTCATGTTGAGCTAGTTCAGTCCAATGCTAGTCAGCTCATATTGAGCTAATTTTATTTTTTTGAGTCCTGTCCAAGCATACTGAAGACTCAAGACTATATCATACAAGTGAAGACCAAGTCCAACTAGATTGAAGACATGGAAGTATAGCACAAATCCAACCCAGCTTGAAGATTTGAAGACCCCAGGAGGAAAATTCAGAAAATCCTGATTTCTTGCAGATGCCCTCCAGATGCCCAGATTCCCTTCCAGATGCCAAAGTATATTCATAGATAAGGGCATCCATGATTCTAGAGGTCCATCTACATCCTAGCCCAAAGAAATCAAGCCCAGGTGCCAAGCCCAAGCCCCTAAGAAGCAAGATACCAGGGAATATTCCTGCTACCTGGCTACCAGGCCACCCCAGCTTCCAGAGGCCCAAACCCATGCACCCGAGCTCCTTTGGGCCAGCCTTTTGCTGCTCCTAGAAGGCCAACACGCCCCCCTAGGCATCCTTGGAGTCTTGACCAAGTCAAGAAAATTTTTAGGGATTTTTCTACCTAATATTTCCTTATTTTATAGCTAGGGTTTGAGAGGGAAAAGGATTCTTATGTAAAGACTTATGTACCCTTACTTGGAGCCCAAGGTTAAGGGTCTATTTAAGGGACCCTAGCCTCTTGTATGAAGAAAAATTTTTGATGAATGAAAACCTTGAGTTCTTCTATTGAGTGGTGTGATACCCTGCTGTGTGCATAAAGGGGTTTGTGAGAGTTCTTCTTCCCGGTGTTTGCAATCATCTTCCTGCTGCCAACAAACCCTCCAGATCCCTGGATGCCCACTCCAAAAGAAGCCTTCCCTTGCTGTTTTTACTTTGTTTTCTTGTTCTTTTGTGAGCATTCTAACCCCTGACAGGTTGTTTGCAGGTTCCTGAGTTCCTACGAATCCAACGACTCCAGCCAAGCCTCAATCGGATCACCGAGCAGAAAGCCGGGTATCCGCGGGTCTTTGGCTCGATTTTCCAGGCCGCATCCATCGAGGAACGAGAGACCCCTTCACTGTGATCTTCATAGACATTGTCAGGTACACCCCTCTACCTCCAGTAGTTTTATTGTAGGAGAACTTGCCCTAACCGAGGCTTTTCAGCCCTGGCGGTCCTTCTTTGCTACTTTTCTAGGTCCTAATCTGCATGCTGATCTTCAAAAATTCATACAAAATTCCCTACAAATAATTTTGATCTGAAATTTGGGAATTAATCACCTAACTCAACATGTAAAACATACAAAAAAAATTGCATGCATATTAGTCCCCCATCAGTTTGGGTGGAATCTTTGAGTGCATACCTTCTATTGAAGGTTTGGGACAGAGCATTGAGAAGGGGTTCTCAAGGACCTTTGTTCTAGCACCACTGTACCAATAGCCCTTCAAGAAGTTGAAGGAGTCCGCACATCTTCAAGGAGTTGAAGGAGTCACTACTACCTAAATTGTTTCCCAAGGGACTAACACCCCAAAAGGATGAGAAGTCCCTCTATTTGGTGTGAACCACTCGTAGAGGCAGTACGCATGTGCCACTCGCAAAGCCCGATCATCTTTCTGCAAGGCTGATCTCCATCGAGTGCTATTCCACCTTGCTGTCAGAGATGTGCCTTCTAGGTGATCATCATCTCAAAGGTACACCTTTAGATTCTTTGTTTGGCACACTATAATCTGTTGCATCATTGTGTGAATCTAGAATAGTTATGTTTTTCATTCAGTGGATGCTTGATTTCATACATACATTATTTTACACATGTATCAAGTTCTGCTTAGGGCGATGTTAATTAGATTGACATTCTTTGATAAAATGGTTTTATCCTTTTCCATTGCACCATGCATTTAGAAATTTTTTTTTAAAATTGCATACTCTTGCCCTATACCTTGGTTCCCCAAATAGTGGTATCAGAGCAACCAGGTTGGAGCACATGTAGTTTAATATTTTTGTATGAAATTGGATTTTTTCCTTTCACAGAGTTCTTGGATTAAGATGGATTTGCAATGGCTATCTAGTCATAGGAGAGAAGCATGGTTTAAAGACCATCTCTTCTCATTCCAAGGGGTTCTCCTATGACATGTAGGGGTGCCGCTGCATCACGACCTTATGAAGAAGAAAGTGAAGGAAATTTGATGGATTAAAATGGTTTTAATCTATGGTTAATTGATCATAACTATGTTTAGATAAGATCTAAAAAGATGTTTGATATTTGATCTAAAACTTTGAAATGTTCAAGTGGAAATGACTGAAATTTGAAGATACTGTTTCTGCTTGAGTCGGCTCGACCTGCAAGAGCTGACTCGATTCTGTAGACAGTTCATTGTCTATTTTCTTGTATTCTGGAAGAGCTGACTCAACCTGCAAGAGCTAACTCGACCAGAAAATTATGAAACCATAAATTTAAGTTTCAGATTTTTATGAAATTGTTTCACTTGATTTTGAAAATGTTTCAATTAGTGTGATACACTTAATTGGGAATTAAGTTGTATATTCTTAAGATTTAAGATATCATTCTAATTAAGTCATGATTGATAAACCATGGGTTGATTGGGTTAGCTAGAATTGGGTCCTTAAATGGGTTAGACCTAGGTTTAGATGAATGGATTAAATAAAGAAAAGCCTAATCAAAAGTTGAATTAGGTCTCTCCTCTATAGATCTCTCTAATAGTTAGTTAGATCAGTCCATACATCTAAATGGACTTGATTCATGGCTTCGTAGTGAGCCCGGGTCTTTAGGTCAGTTTGATAGAGTTTGGTAAACCACTTAGTGTCTAAGGTAAGTTTGACAGTTGTGATCAAGGTTCTTTGGGACTAACTCTTACCTAGTCAACTCATGGTTGGTGTCTAAGGCAAGAGGCTTACCTGGCTTAACCTATCCCTTGATCTTATTTACCTGGCTAACGTGGTGAACAAATTGATCTAGAAACCCTCTAAGTGTTTGGTGGGAGTTTTCTTGATCAAGGTCCATGTCTTCTCTTCATATGTCACAAAGATTGAAATCCTCCAAATTAATAAAAAGACTAAGTTATGTGATAGCCTAAGTCTTAGCCTCCCATTAAGTTGGATTGGAAATGAGTCCATAAGTTGGGTGATCATCGGCAGTTCCAAAGAATGGGTGGTCATCAGGCGAGTGGGATTGCCGTTCAACATATGATGGCTCAGTGCGACTATCTTAACATGTGGTCAAGTGGGCGGGCCATAATCGGGCTTGATCATGGGTTAGTTAGAAGCATTGAATTTGATCATGTTACTGGTTGGACCTAACCAAGACCTTCAATAGGAGGCCCAAATGTCGATTGTGTGGACCCCTGGGGCAAAATGATTACTAGGAGTTGTTTAGAGAAGCAATTGGTATTGTATCTATCTTTAGATGCATTTGAGTTGGCCAGCCAAAGTCGAGCTCATATATAGTCTATTGGATCATAGTACCTGCTAGAGGATAAATGTTATTCTTCGGATTGGAGTGTAGAGGCTACCAGTCTAACTAAAATAGTGAGAGAAACCTTTAGACTAAAATCCATATCTTTAGGATTTTTTAAAATAATTGATATACTGATAGGTCTTGTTCTTCTTTTTCAGAAAATGTCAACCACTTTGTCGCTCCAGTCATATTGGATAATGACAAACTTTTTGGACCCAATTTCGATAGCTGGTATCAAAAACTCAGGATAGTCCTGGAGCACGAGCGATTCCTCTATATGATAACCGATCCGGCACCAGAGATCCCAACCCCTAATGCTCATGGCACTATTAGGGATAATTACTAGAAGTGGATCTTTGATCGCACCACGGTGCGTTGCATAATGTTGGTTGCGATGAACAACGGCTCAATTGCAAGTTCGAGGAGGCCCAGCCAAAAGAGATTCTTCAAAAGTTGAAGGAATCTTTTGGCACTCTGGAAGATACAGAGAGATACCGGATCTCTTTCGTCATCTACAACACATGTATACATGATGGAGCTTCAGTAACTGATCATGTAATGTACATGATCGAGTAATTTGAGCATTTGGACAAACTTGGATGTCCTTTGCATAAGCAACTCGGCAAGGACACGATTCTGAATTCTTTGCCCCCTTCCTGCCAGGTCTTTCTTAATAATTTCAGAATGAATAGGCCTGCAGTAAACTATCATGAGATGTTAGGGTTGCTACAGACCTATAAGAGAGACCACAACCTTAACAAGGGGTTAGTGAATTTGGTGGGAGGTTTTAGAGTAGGATGTCGTCCCTTCAGAAAAGAAAAGAAGAAGAAAAAGAATAAGAAGGTGCAAAGTGCTCACCTAGTCAGACTAAGAGGGTGAAGGCTGACAAGAGTAAGGTGGAGTGCTTCTTCTGTAAGAAGCCAGGTCACTGGAAGTGGAACTATTCTGCTTACCTTGCAACTCTGGACCCGAACAGGCCAAGGAAGGGAAAGCAGCAAGGTATTGCTGGTCAAGGTATTTATATGATAAATCCTTGTAGTTTCTCTATTTATGATACTACTAGCTGGATATTAGATACCGGAAGTCCTTACCACATTTGCAATTCTTTGTAGGGATTTCAAGTTAGTAGAAGATTCGAAGGCGGGGAAAGTTTCTTGAATGTTGGAAATGGAAGTCAAGCTCTAGTTTAGGCTTTGGGAACTATTTCTTTATTTTTTGAGTCTTGTACTGTCATTCTTAATGAATGTCATTTTGTTTTTTTTTTTTTGGTAAATATCATTTCTGTAGGCCTGTTGGCCAATAATAGTTATGAATTATCAATAAAGAAAGATATTTGCTACATTACATTGAATGGTTCTAATGTGATGAATGGATAATTGAAGAATGGCGTATATGTACTGTCATAGCCTGTTATTGTATTGTACACTGCTAATAAGCACCCTAGAATAGATAAAGTCAGTGATATGTATCTCTAGCACTATAGGCTAGGTCATATAAACAAGAACAGTATAAATAAGTTGGTTGGACAAGGTCTCCTAGATATTACTGAGAGTGAATCTTTACCAAATTATGAATCTTGTCTTCTTGGTAAAATGACCAAGTCACCTTTTATTGAAAAAGGTGAAAGAGCTAGTAATATTCTAAGTCTGGTACATACTGATATATGTGGACCTATGCATATCAGTTCAAGAGGTGGATATAGTTATTTCATTACGTTTATAGATGATCTTTCGAGATACTGTTATGTCTACCTCATGAGACATAAATCTGAATCATTTGAAATGTTCAAACATTATCATAATGAAATTGAAAAATAAATTAAAAAGTTTATTAAAACCCTTCGATCAGATCGAGGTGGTGAATATCTTTCTAGTGAGTTTTTAACTTATCTTGAGGAGAATGGGATTCTCTCTTAATGGACCCCTCTAGGGATAACCTCAGTTAAACGGTGTGTCTAAAAGGAGGAATCAAACTCTGTGGACATGGTTCGATCCATGATGGGCTTACTTAGTCCACCTAAATCCTTTTGGGGATATGTTCTTGAGTCAGCATCCTACCTTCTGAATAGAGTTCCAAGTAAGTCCGTTGATAAAATACCATATGAGATATGGACTGAATTCAAGCCAACTCTCTCTCACCTTTAGGTTTGGGGGTGTCCGACTTATGTCAGACATTTGGAGATGGATAAACTAGGACCTAAGTTTGATAGGTTTCTTTTTGTTGGGTATCCTAAAGAATCCAAAGGATATTATTTTTATCTGCTTGAGGAACAAAAGTTGTTCGTCAGTCTTAGGACAACCTTTTTAGAAAGGGAGTACCTTGGTGAAGGCACTTAAGCTACTAAGGTTGAACATGGAGAAGTTCAACAGATAGAAAAACCTTCTCACTCTAAGGCCACTAAAGAACCGGATTTGATTAGATCAGATCCAGAGCCCATTGTACAACCATTAAGGAGATCTGGTAGAGTACCATGTCAACCGGATAGATCCTATAGTTTCTTGGTCCAGGATGGTGATCCTATTGAACTCGATGAGAATAACAAGGATCCAATCACCTATATGGATGCATGTCAAGGTCTGATTCTGAGTCATAGCTAAGAGCTATGAAATCTGAAAAGGAATCCATGGAAATCAATAATGTATGGATATTAGTTGATCCACCTGAAGGGATAAAATCCATTGGGAGAAAATGGATCTTCAAGTAAAATTGGGGCACAGATGGGCTGGTGGAGACCTATTATGCCCGTGTGGTTGCCAAGGGGTATCATCAGTATTATGGTATTGACTATGACATAACATTTTTTCTATGACAATGCTCAAGTCTATTTAGATTATGCTTGCTTTTGCAGCACATTTAGATTATGAAATCTGGCAAATGGATGTCCGAACAGCTTTTCTAAATAGTGAGCTAGAAGAGGAGGTCTATATGATGCAACCCGAAGGGTTCATATCCATAGATGAGTCTAAAGTGTGCAAGCCATAGAGGTCCATTTATGGATTGAAGTAGGTTTCTCGGAGTTAGAACATGTGCCTTGATAAATGTATCAAGATGTATGGCTTCATTAGGAATGGAGAGGAACCTTGTATATATAAATGGGCAAATAGTTTTGTTTTATTTCTTGTTTTGTATGTGAATGACATTCTCCTAATCAGGAATATCATTCTAGCATTAAAAGGAATAAAGGTCTGGCTTTCATCTTAATTCTTTATAAAAGACTTGGGTGAAGCCACATTCATACTGGATATAAAGATCTATAAAGATAGATCTAAGATGCTTCTAGGACTGTCCCAATCTATGTACATAGACACTGTATTGAAGCGGTTCAGCATGAAGAATTCCAAAAGAGGCTATCTTTTGATAGGTCATAGAATTACTCTTTCCAAGAAGGATTGTGTAATAACTCTTGAGGAAAGAGAGCGTAAGAGTAGGATTCCATATGCTTTGGCAGTGGGTTCTATTATGTATGCTATGCTATGTACTAGACTAGACATGGCTACTCACTAGGGATAGTGAGTAGATACCAGTCTAACCCAGGTGAAGCTCATTGGAAAGTTGTTAAGAACATTCTTAAGTATTTGAGAAATACTAAGGACCAATGGCTTATTTATGGAGATTCTGACTTAAAACTTATGGGATATACTGACTCCAGTTTTCAATCAGACAGAGATGATAGTAAGAGTGTATTTGGTTTTGTGGTTACCATTAATGGTAGAGCTGTATGTTGGAAAAGTTCCAAGCAGCATACAGTGGTTGATTCTATTTGTGAGGCAGAGTATATTGCAGCATCGAATGCAACAAAAGAGGATGTGTGATTGTGAAAGTTTCCAGGCGAGCTGGGAGTGGCACCTTCCTTAGATGGTCATATTCCGGTGTATTGTGCAGCACTAGAGCCATAGCTCAAGCCAAAGAACCGAAGTCACATCGGTGGACAAGTATATTCTACATCGTTATCACCTTGTCCGAGAGATTATTGAACGAGATGACTCGACCTTTTGAAGATCGATGGCAAGGAGAACTTGGCTGACCCCTTCACTAAAGCCATTCGAATTCAAGAGTTCGATGACTACAAATGAAAGATGGGAATTAGATTTTCTTTCGATTGGCTTTAGTCCAGGTGGGAGTTGTTGAGAATTGTGTCCCAAAGCCAATCATCTAGGCTATAGATGGTTGCATGACTCTTGTATATGTATATGAATTATCGAATTGAATAAAAGGTTTATTCTGGTTGTTTTTCAAATGACATCTACTTAATTGAACTCTTGTGTGATGATGTCCTTTGAGCTACCTTGTATGCAATGCAGAGAGGATGAGTTGTGTAGTTCATAAACTTGTTTGCGACCAAAGGATATGCTATTTCAGGATGATGGTGTATCGAGAGTAGGTCATTGATGTCATATCTATTTGTTGTCCTCTTAACCAAGTAGCCTAGAGATGCTAGCATGACATTAGGTGTTGTGTTTGATACTTCACTGAACGTGACTCTTATATGAGATTCTCTTTCTGCCAAAAAGGAGTCTTGTATTAGAATATAGACATGAATTATCCTCTGACTTGAGATCACTATGGTAGCTTATGAGCAACTCGTTGTGTTTAGGTGCTGGACTACCCGGATTTCTAATCTGGTGATGGAAGGTTGCTGGGTACAGTCAAGTACTTGTATAGCAGTAGTAGGATCGAGATATGATTGATTACTCTAAATGGTTTAGATTGAATGCTTAATATGCCTCAATTAAGAAAGACCTTGGCCAGGGCATTCCTTATTAGGAGTTACAAGGATTCTTTGTTTGAGACACATTAAGATGGACTGATTAGGGTTGGGTAGTTTAACCCTAAGCCATCCAGAGCATTAGGAGGTTAAAGGAATAAGTTCACTAATATTCCATATTCGATAGGTTCATGTTGCTTTGTAACCTTCAACCTATCTGGATGTCGAGTGTCATTGCTAGATGGCAACTTTGGCTAGTACTGGAAATGTTCGTATGCTACCGGTTTAGTGTTTGAACCTACGAGATCACACACCGTGGGGTTTCTTCTTGCTTTGTTGGCATGCAAATGATTGGGAATCATTCTGGACTGTTTGATAAGAGTTGTCAATGCTGCTCTCTAGCCCACTCGAATAGTTGAGTCGACTTAGCTCAAGTCGACTCGAACAGTCAAGTTGACTCGTCTGACAGACTGCTAAATTCGAGAATGTTTCATTAAATGCTATAATGGTTATGGGATTTAATGCTGAGCATTTCGAGGCTTTAATTATTGCTGTTGCTGAATCCTAAGGGGCTTGTAACTCCCTTGAATCCCAAAGGTCTCAACTCTTTTTATAATCTCTTCAGATCTGATTATGAAGTGTTCACGTTCATGTTTCCCTTTGGCTTCGTAGTTTTCTGTTCTGGGTTTTTCTGAAGAACAAAGAACGAGACCAGCATCTCACTTTTGATTTCTGAGAGATTATCTTAGAGAGGGACAATAAGGTTTGGGAAGGATCTTTGAGTGCATACCTTCTATTGAAGGTTTGGGACAGAGCATTGGGAAGGGGTTCTCAAGCACCTTTGTTCCAGCACCACGTACCAATAGCCTTTCAAGGAGTTGAAGGAGTCTGCACATCTTCATGGAGTTGAAGAAGGAGTCACTGCTTCCAACATTATTTCCTAAGGGGCTAGCACCCTAAAAGAAGGAGGAGAAGTCCCTCTATCCAGTATGAACCACCCATAGAGGTGGTACGTGTGTGCCGCTCACAGAGCTCAATCATCTTTCTATAGGGCTGATCTTCATCGGGTGTTGTTCCACCTTGCTATCGAAGCACGTGCCTTCCAGGTGATCATCATCTCAAAGGTACACCTTTAGATTACTTGTTTAGCACACTACAATCTGTTGCATCATCGTGTGAATCTAGAATAGTTCTATTTTTCATTTAATGGATACTTGATTTCATACATACATTATTCTACACATGCATCAAGATCTGCTTAGGGCGATGTTAATTAGATTGACATTCTTTGAAAAAATGGTTTTATCCTTTTTCACTGCACCATGCATTTAGAAAAAGTTTTTTAAATTGCATGCTCTTGCCCTATACCTTTGTTCCCCAACAAGTCAAAGCCCAACTAAGCCTCTGGTAGATATAAAGGTTGGTCTCAACCATGAAGTCTTTAGAAGCTTCTACAGGAGGTGGCCAGTAGCGAAAAGGGATGTCCGGTTCTTCGGTAGTAGTTGATGCCATGGTTGGTAATCCAAGGGTTTCTCAGGATGAGGAAGAAGAAGTCACCATAACAGATGTGCCCCACTCTCGAGTCTAGAACGGTGTCATGTTGGTCCATTGGGGCCTACCACTTGTGATTCGGGAGTGTCCAATTAGCTAGCCTCGAGAATCAGGTCCATCATTTTATTTTCTTGTTTTGAATTTGCCACCTAAGGGTTATCAAGCACCATCCTATCACTTCAAGGAAAATGTTGAGGTGGTGAAGGGGAGTCATTACACCAGTATTCAAAAGGCTAAACATTGATCCCTTGAAGTACATGCAATTATCGATGGTCCGTTAGGTAGCGCCACATAGCCATCAGCTATGAGCCTTAAATGCCAATCGTAGGGCCTTGGGCAAAGAGGCAGTTAGGCAGTTGGGCTTTCGAAGCATGATGTCTGTTGGCTTTGGCTCCTTTATTTTGATGAATAATAAAACATTGAGTATGTGTTTGGACTAATGTTTCAAATTGAGTATGAATTTCAGGTCATAGGTACATAAAATTCCCAATTCAAGTGTATCAAGCTCACTAATATTAAAGCAAGATGTTTCTCAATGTTTGAGTGATTTCCTAATCTTGGAACATTTTTTTTGGCTTTTATGGAGAAGCATCTAAAGGATTTTTGGATAAGATCTTGAAAATCTCAAAGTTTGGCATAGATTTTTATTTGGCACAGAGAAAGTGTCAACTCATGGATCAAGTGTCGACACTTCAGAAGACTGGCATGCAAAAATTTCAGACTGGCATGGCAAGTGTCGACTCATGGTCAAGTGTCGATACTTCAAAGATTGACTCATCGCCTGAGAAGAAAATGGATAGAACTTATATTTTTTGAAGTTTCTCAAGTGTCGACTCAATGTGTCGACTCACAGTCTAAGTGTTGACTCAAAGTATCGACTTACAGCTTGAGACCAAAAGTGGAGCAGAGTGCAGAAAATTCAAATTTTACCTTGAGCTAATCCAAGTGTCGACTTAAAGTGTCAACTCATGAAAAACTCAAGTCTTGACACTTGGTGCAATGACTAGTTTTTCAGAAATTCAGATTTATTTCCAAACAGCTCCAAACGGCTAGTTTGATCCCTCTAATGGTCTCCAACAACTTTTTCACTAAATTAGAGCTATTTAACTCTCACCAAATCTCTTAAAGTCAACAAGAAAGAGGAGAGTCAAGAAAAGATAAGTTCCAATCATTTGAAAAGATAGAGAGCTTTTAAGAGATTCCACCTGATAAAAACATCCATTTTTGAGAGTTTGAGCTTTCAAGTCTTTAGCCAAAAGTGTGCATTCAAGAGATTCCAAGGAGAAGTCAACTCAAGCAACCAAGATAACTTCAATGATATTTATTTCTGCTCATTAAGGAGCTAATTCTTATGTTTACTTTCTGTACACTTGATTTCATTTATTTGTTCTAGTTTCAAAGATATTAAAACTCTTGTTAAAGGTTGTTGGTGAGCCTAATAAACAAAACTAACTTGGGTTTGACTTGTTAGCCTGGATTAAAATAAGTTATAAAGGTTGTTGGTGAGCCTATGTGATGAAACCAACTTAGGTTTTGACTTGTGAGCCTTGGAAAATAAGTCGGCTGTAATCTTGAAGAGATTATAGTGAAATACCCAAGAGGAAGCTTGGGGAGTGGATGTAGGTACTTGGAGTGCACCGAACCACTATAAACCTTTGTGTTTGTGTGTGATTATCTCCTTTATTTTCTACTCTTTATTACTCTGCATTTAATTTGTTATTTCTACTATATATATTCTTGGCACAATCACTTAGTTACACAAATACTCAAAGCAAAGCACATAACTACTTAAGTTTTTTAAAAATCCAATTCACCCCCCCTCTTGGGCTACCTTGCTAGGCAACAAATGGTATCAGAGCTTGGTACTTTGCTTGTAGGTCCAACGATCTTGAGTTAAAGATCATGGCAGCTCAAATTGGTATGGGTATTATAGAAGGATAAGCCTCTAACCATATTCCATTATTTAATGGCACAAACTACACATATTAGAAGACACACATGCGCATATACATTCAAGCTATTGATTATAATATTTGGAGAATAATGTTAAAGGTTCTCATCAGCCCACTCTCTTGGTTAATGGCATTCCCACTCCTAAGCAAGAAGAAGATTGGGATGTGAATGACATTAAGCAAGCTGAGCTTAATGCAAAGGCCATGAATTTACTGTTTTGTGCACTTGACCCAAGTGAATTCAACAGAATATCAAATTATGCTTCTGCTAAAGAGATTTAGGATACACTTAAAGTTATCCATGAGGGTACACATCAAGTGAAGACTACCAAAGTAAACATGCTCATTCATACTTATGAGATGTTTAGGATGGAACCAATTGAAACTACTAGTAAAATGTATACTAGATTCACTAATATTATTGATGGCATGAGAAGTTTGGGAAAAGTAATTTCTAATGCTAAACTTGTTAACAAAATCTTTAGGTCTCTTCCAGCTTCATGGGATCCAAAGGTCATAGCCATTGAAGAAGCCAAAGATGCTAATACACTTTCGCTTGAGCAGATTTTGGGTTCATTGATGACATATGAGCTATCCTTGAAGCAGAAAACTGTGGACAATGATAAGAAGAAGAAAGCCATTACATTCAAGTCCACTATCAAGGAAGAATCAAGTGATGAATTCTATAAAGAGGATGAAGAAGATGAGACAGCCCTCATTACAAAAAAGTTCAAAAGATTTATTAGGAGGAAAAAGAAATTTTACAAGAAAAAGCCTCAGAAAGGAGATCAGTAAGGAGAAAGAAAAAGAAATGGAAAGGGAGCAACCAATATGTTTCGAATGCAAGAAGCCGAGTCATTACAAGTTATGAAATATAAAAAACTTAAATTAAAAAACAAAGATTTGAAAAAGCAAAACCTAGAGCTTTCAAAATCAACAAATGAGTTTTTGATAGAAAATGAAAACTTGATTCAAGAAAACAAAAACTTGAGCGAGAAAATTAATGTTTTGAAAAATGAAAAAGAAGATCTTTTACAAGAAAAAGACTTTTTGAAGAAGGACAAAATTTTTGCTATAAATGAAAAGCTTGCAAAACAAAATAAGAAGTTTTTACTAAAAAATATAAAATATAAAGAAGAACTTGAAAAAGTAAAGCCTTTTGTTGAAAAGTTTACATACAGTTCTAAAAAATTAAATATGCTTTTGAATAACCAAAGGGTAGTTTTTAACAAAGCTAGGTTAGAATTTAAACTGCAAAAGCAACAAAAGTATTTTAAAAATTTCTTTGTACATGCTTCCTCTAGTTTTACTTATTATGCATGTGGTAAAGTTGGACACAAATCTTATGTGTAACAAAAGAAAATTAAATGCTGTTAGAAAAGTTTGGGTTCCAAAAGGAACCAATACAACTAACCCTGAAGGACCCAAGATGACTTGGGTACCTAAAGTTTTCACTTAATTTATGTTGTAGGTATGTCTTGCAACCAAGGATAAAAGAAGAATGTAGTATCTCGATAGTGGTTGCTCAAGATACATGACTGGGAATGTGAGACAATTCTCATCTCTAGAAGTTTTGAATGGTGAAAATGTGACATTTGGTGATAATGGAAAGGGCAAAATTGTCAGATCGGTAAAGTCCATATCACCCCTACTACTGATGTTGATAATGTTTTGTTTGTTGATGGTTTAAAGCATAATTTATTTAGTATAAGTCAATTTTATGATAAACGATTTAAAGTTATTTTTGAATCTTCTTTGTGCATGGTATTTAATCTAGATGACAATGGTATCAAGTTCATTAGTTATAGGCATGGAAATATTTACATAGTTGATCTTGATGATCTACCCATGAAAAATGGTCAATGCCTGGTAGCAAAGGAAGCCAAGATAAATGAAACTAGGTGGTTTTGGCATTGTAGGCTAGGGCATGCAAGTATGTATTTGATTTCAAAATTGAACAAAAAGAATCTTGTAAAAGATTTTCCAAAACTCACTTTTGAAAAAGATAAGATTTGTAGTGCATGTCAACTTAGAAAACAAACAAGATTTTCTTTCGAAACTAAAGGAGTAGTATCTACCACTAAACCCTTAGAATTGCTTCATATGGCCCTCTTTGGACCAAATAGAACAATTAGTTTGGGAGGTAAGAAATATGGCTTAGTGATTGTATATGACTATTCATGTTTTATATGGGTTATATTTTGGCACACAATGATAAACCTTTTTCTGCATTCATCAAGTTTCATAAAAAGGTTTCAAATGGAAAAGGTGTTTCAATCATTTCTTTACATAGTGATCATGGTATTGAGTTTGAAAATCATGATTTTGAAATATTATATTATGAAAATGGTATTGATCATAATTTCTTTGTACCTAGGATACCTCAACAAAATAGGATGGTAGTAAGAAAGAATAGGACTCTTGAAGAAATGGCATGTACAATGCTTTGTGAAAATGATTTACCTAGATATTTTTAGATGGAAGCCATAAATACTGTATGTTATGTTTTAAATTACATTTTAATCTAACCTATTTTGAAGAAAACACCATATGAATATTAAAAAAATAGAAAACCTACTATTAAATATTTTTATATTTTCAAATGCCATTGCTTCATTCTAAATAATGGTAAAGACAATTTCAGTAAATTTGATACCAAGTCAGATGAGGGTATCTTCTAGGATACTCTACTCTAACAAGGCATACAGGGTCTTCAATAGAAGAACTCTTCTAGTTAAAGAATCTATCCATGTAGTGTTTGATGAAACAAATGAAAAATCTTCTAGAAAAGAAGATGCTCTTAATGATGAAATAGGTATTCAAAAGTTTGAAAAAATGACAATCAATGAAGGAGCTTCCAAAGAATAAGATAGTGATCAAGGAAATGAAAAACAAGTACAAGAAATTGGAGCATCAACACCCAAGCCATTGCCTAAAGAATGGAGGTAAGCCCATGGACACCCCAAATAGCTTATCATAGGTGATCCATCGAAAGGGGTAAGTACTCGTTCTTCAACAAGAAATGTTTGTGATTACTTAGCATTTGTTTCTCAAATAAAAACAAAATCAATTGAAGAAGTTGAAAATGATTGCAATTGGATAAATGCTATGCAAGACGAATTGAATCAGTTTAAAAGAAATTAAGTTTGGACATTAGTTGAAAGACCATCAAATGTTTCAATAATAGAAACAAAATAGGTTTTCAAAAATAAACTTGATGAAAATGGCATTGTAATAAGAAATAAAGCTAGGCTAGTTGCCAAAGGCTATAATCAGGAGGAAGGGAATAATTTTGATGAAACCTTTGCTCTTGTTGCTATCCTTGAGGTAATTAGGCTATTATTAGTATTTGCATGTTTCATAGATTTTAAAAGATTTTAAATGGATGTCAAAAGTACTTTTCTAAATTGATTTATTAAAGAAAAAGTTTATGTTGAACAGCCCCCAGGTTTTGAAAATCATGAATGCCCTGATCATGTTTTTAAACTTCATAAAGATTTGTCTGATTTGAAACAAGCTCCAAGAGATTGGCATGATAGATTAAGTAATTTTTTGCTTGAAAATGGTTTTTCTAGAGAAAATGTAGACACTACATTATTTTTGAAAAAGAAAAATGATGACTTATTAGTTGTTCAAGTATATGTCGATGATATCATTTTTGGTGCTACTAATGAGGTTCTTTGCCAAGAGTTTGCCAAGCTCATGCAACAAGAGTTCGAGATGAGCATGATGGGAGAGCTTAATTTCTTCCTTGAACTCCAGATCAAGCAAACAAAAGAAGAGATCTTCATCAACCAAGCTAAGTATACAAGAAAAATCTTAAAGAAGTTTGGAATGGAGACTACCAAGCCATTAGGTTCACCTATGAGCTCTTCTAGTAAATTAGATAAAGATGAATTAGGTAAAAATGTAGATCAAAAATTATATAGAGGTATCATTGGTTTATTGTTATATTTGACTACAAGTAGGCCAGATATAATGTTCAGTGTATGTATGTGTGCTAGATATCAGTCTGCTCCTAAAGAGTCTTATTTATTGGCTGTTAAATGCATACTTAGATATCTATCTAGCACTATTGATATTGGACTATGATACTCTAGAGATTCATCTATTGAATTGATTGCATATTCTGATGCTAATTTTACTAGGTATAAATTTGATAGAAAAAGTACAAGTAGAACCTGTCAATTTTTTGGAATTAATTTGACTTCATGGTTTAGCAAGAAATAGAATTCAATTGCTCTATCTACGGTGGAAGTCAAAAATATAGCAGTTGGAAGCTGTTGTGCTCAAATCTTATGGATCAAACAACAACTTGAAGAATTTGGCATCAAATTAACTAAGACATCAATAAGATGTGATAATACTAGTACAATCAATTTAACTAAAAATCCTGTGCAACACTCAAGAAGCAAACACATTGAAATAAGGCATCACTTCATAAAAGATCATGTGCAAAATGGTGATGTAATGCTTGATTTTGTTTGTACTGATAGACAACTTGCTGATATTTTCACAAAATCTCTAAGTAAAGATAGAATTTGCATGATTAGAAGAGAGTTGGGAATCATTGATCCTTTTGTCTAAACTCTTCAAATTCTTGATAAAATCCTCTAAAAATGATTCAAATCCTTTCAAATATCACTTAGAATGACCTCTTTACTCTTCTTGAATTTTATTGAAATTTATTGGATTTTATTCTGATTTTTTGAGGTCGTGAGTCGACACTTCGAAATTGTCCAAGTGTCGACTCATGCGAAGTGTCGACACTTGAACAATTTCGAAGTGTCGAATAATGACTATCGGGTTTGAGACTTTTAGGGCATCCTGAAACCTTATTTGACCCATTCTTTTTCCATTCCTTAGGTTCTTATGGTCCCAAAAATCCTCCTAACTCTCGTGAATAATGGATTTCCAGCCCTAACCCTCCGTTTTTGGGTAATCTTTTTTCTTTTCTTTCCTTTTTGTCTTCAATCCATCCATTTTCTCACCATTCTTCTCGATTTTTCAAAGGTTCTGCTCGACTTTTTCTTGGTTTTCTTTACTCTTCACCCTTTCTTCCTATTTTGGTCTACCTTTGGTCCGATTTGAACTTGGATTCTTCCTCCTTCCCATCAGGTTTCTCTATCTTTGGTCCATTCCTCTCCATTTTGGTCCATTTTTTGCCCATTTCTTCCCTTCTTGGTCCACTGTTGGTCGATACTTTCTTTCTTTCCTCTTTCCTTCCCAATTCACTTCTTCTTCCTACTCTACCTTGTGTTGTCTCTGTGTGAAATGGCTCCAAGGAAGCAGTTAGCTTACCGCAAGAGGAGGTCTGAGCAGGGTGAGTCCAGTAGAGAGAGAAGGACTAAAGCTTGTCAGGACCCCACTGGTCAGCATGAGCAGCAGCCACAGGATCCGCCTCCACCAGTTTCTCCAGGAGCAGCATGAGTAATCGGGAAGGCTATTGCCTATGGTAGGAGAGTAGATGTGCAGTTCTGAGACTCATAGAGTTTTATTATTGGAGATCTGCTTAGAGGAGTTGGACTTGTCCCTTTCTGCACTCTAACTGAGAGATATTATCCCCAGCTCATCAGGGAGTTCTGCGAGTCCTTAGCCACTGATGGTTTGAGAAGGGTTGCTGAGGTCAGGGGTGTTCAGATCCCAGTGACCCCTGAGCTTATTAGTAGAGTGTGGCAGATTCCACTTCGTGGCAAGAAAGTGAATTATGTTAGAGGCAGGGTTGCTGCATTTTGTTGTATACTTGAGAGGGAGGATGTTAGTGGGCTATCGGTTATTTATGCAAATCAGCTATCAGTAGAGATGAGAGTCTTACATCATATTATCGCTCGAATCTTGGTACCAAAGACTAGTAGGTTCGATTTCATTACCAAGCGAAAGCTTATATTGATGGTATCCTTGAGATAGCATATTCCTATTAATTTGCTAATGATTATGGTTCACCAGATGGGCGAGGCCGCTACCCAGCGCCGTCTATGTTTACCTTATGGCATGGGGCTCACTAGGATTTTTCATGAGTTCGGTATCCCATTGGAGGGAGAGCACTCCAAGGAGATCCTCCATACAGACATGTATGGAGAGAAATTACTTCATAGGATGGGTTACCGGAGAGTGGCTGGATGATGGGTGCACAGAGAGTCTAGTCAGGAGCCAAACGTGGAGGACAACATTCGTGCAGCCAAGGCAGGGCCATCTGAACTTGCTGAGCATACTACCCCTCTAAGACCTGCACCTATCAATGCATCAGGTTCTGAGCCAGCTACACCAGCATCTGCACATACTCCAGCTACTGCTCCTCGTGTTGCTTCAGAGATAGTTTCTACCTTCGAGGAGCGCATTATAGTCCAGTTAGTTGATGTTAAAGAGGTGGTTATTGGACTGTCTGTTCGGGCTACCAGACTTCAGATGGAGAGATTCATGGACTGAGGGCTTGAAAGGGATATGCCCTACAAGCCAATCTATGTTGTATCTCCCAAACCATTGTAATTGACAATATTCTAATAAAGGCATTATTTTTCATCAAACGCTATGTTTATATTATATGATGAACCCCATCGATTAGGGCTATGATTTTAGGGTTATGATGAGATCATACCAGTGAGACCTAAAGTCTTAAAACCTTAATCTAAAATATTCCTAGTCAAAGGAACCCTAAGTAGGGGATCAGGATTTTTCCGGTAAGACTAGCACATCCTATGTATATTGGAGAGGGTGACTGCTCTCACAGTCACTTGTGTATGACACTAATACTAGGATGTGGGTTTTCATTAGAGAATGATTTCACTGATATGATCCAACTTGAGAACATCTAATGGAGTCTTAGCTACATGTCAATAGAAGGTTGTCATAGTGGGAGTGGTACAAGTAATCCTTTGACCTGAGACTGCCATAAGTACCTTATATACATGAACCCATGCTTTGGTTCAATTCTAATCATGACACCGAGTCATGCACAGGATTGATACTGGGAATGGTGAATTGGATATGAAGGTAATGAGTAGGTCAACAAGGAATCAATCACTCTTAGTAAGAGGAGATTGCATCCAGCTAGTTATCAATCGGATGATGATTCAGGGAATCTTTGATCAAAGTAAAGATATTAGAGATGATTTCTAATATCAAGATAATTGAATCATCAATATAAGATTGAGCTAGAAATGAATGTAATATTGGAATTGATATATATCCATCTTCAAAATTATATTCTGGGTGCAGGCGGATCGAAGGATTTAATTGTACGGTAAGTTTCTACTGAAGGGTATTTTTGATATTTTACCAGAATTTTCATATCTTCCGGGTAGACATGACACGTTGCTAGACATCAATCTTGTCTTGTGGGTTGATTAAACTGAATGATCACTTATTGGGAATAGTCCTAATTGATCATAATCGGGTAAGCCCGGTTTGACCTAAATCGATTAAAAGGAGTTCTAATCAAATTAGGTCAACTTGTATTCGAACCCACTGCTGGCTAGATATGGAACCCAATGGGTCACACACTTAAGAGAATTGATCAAGGGTTTAATTTTGTAATTAAATCATTTTGCATGATGACACTCTAGCAGGTGTTGCAAATCCTATCTTCTATTCGAATTAGATTCAAATTAGGGTTCCAGATTGGTTCAATTTGGGTTCTAATTAGATCTAATTAGATCCTAATTGAGTTTATAGGGATTATGGCTAACCCTATTGGCTAACCAAGTATTTAGGCTAGCCCCTCCACCCGCTCCATTGAGTTTTCATGCCAAAATGCCAAGAGTCCATGCGCTAATGGACTCTTGGCGCGCCATTTGGAGGAGTCCATGGGCGCATGGACTCTTGGCGCGCCCACTTAATTCTCCGATGAATTAAGATGGGGCGGCTTTTCTTTCTCACCTTAGCACCTCACTTGTCCTCCCTTGGATGGAAACCTAACGGGTGGTGGGGTTTTAAGAAAGAAAGAAAGCGCTGTTTCTTCCCGGTCGCACGAAATAACATCTCCTCGGAGATTTAAATTTGCGACTCCTTTCTTTTTAAAACATTGTGACTTTTCCTTTAAGAAAGGCCATGGGATTTAATCTGGAAGGCCGTGAGAAGGAGGGAAGGGGTGTGAGAAAATGAAAAGGGCATGAGAAAGAGTTTACGGAGAGTTGTGTGGGCGCCTCTCTGAAATCTATTTAAGGGGTCAGGAAAATCAGAACTCGGTGATAGTAATCTAATGTGTTTTTATTTTTCTTCTTCCTCTCCAAAAGACTCCTTCCCTCTTTTCTTGTTTTACATTGTTTCCTTTATAGAGGACTCCTCTGTCAAAACTCTGTTGCTGAACAAGAATAATAGAGAAGGTCTTCGACAGGAAAGGAAAGAAGGAGTTCTGATTTTCTTTCCTTTCTTTCTTACATTAAGATATTCTTGTCTTAATTTCTCCTCCAATTTAAGACAAGCCTATATCCTCTTAGGACAAGGTCTTATCTTCAAGACAAGGGTGTCTTAAAGGGCCAAGGTCTTAGTGGAAGGAGGAGAAGTGATCAAAGAAAGGGAGGCAACCTCTTGTGTGGAAGAATTCCAGCCATAATCCAAAGAATTGAGTTCTAGGAAGAAGAACTCAATAGGAGGAACCATTGGACAAGAAGATAGTGTTCTTGATCATTGCTCTATGTGGATCACCATTGGAGGGCGGACATCTGGATGCCTAGTGAATTCAGTTAGCCCCTTCAACTTCAAGTTTGTTGGAATAAGCGATTACAGGTTGGTACCCTAATCCTAATTTGCATAGATATGCTTGTCATATGTTCTAGTCTTATTTAAGGAGTTCCTAGTTTAGGGTTTTTGGTGTGAATTTAGTTTCAATTTTGAAATTACCCTTCCGTTGCGTTGCACCAGATCCCTACAGTGGTATCAGAGCCACCTTAATTAGGACTATAATTTATGATAGCTTATATGTCACATCTTAGGATTTTTTAAATCCTAATATGCTACTACACTTAGCATATCTTTGATTGCATATATGTTTTGATGTATGCCACTAGTTAGGGTTTTTCACTCAAACCCTAATTATTATAGAGATATGTTTAGTTTTGAAGTCATCATACTGAAATAAGGTTGTCCTGGCATAATGGTGGATCCATTATGTGGTAAATGGTTGTCCTAGTATGATGACACACATAGCATATATTTGTTTATAAGAGTGATATGTTGATTGTGATACGTTCTATAAGAATGTGCTGCCAATTTATAAATCCCTCCTTTTAAAAATTATATTAAGTCTTAGTATATTTAACTAATAAGCATCACTAGTCATGATGTACAATTGATCATTCGGTGTCTAGAAAGGTGGTTCTGGGAAGGTAAAGAGAATTATGATTTTTAATTGGTTCTGTTGACAGACCTGGCCAATTTTTATTGGTGTCTAGGAAAGCAACGGGGGGACTCCCACATCTCTTCCACTTGCCTAGCTGATTTGATTAAATTTAAATCTTGACTAAAATGCTTAGTGTTAAAAATAGTATATATTGGCCTTCCTTCATGCTGGATCATTATTGTGTTATGAACCACATTAGGTTTGTTGTGTTATCTACAAGACCTAATATGGTGATTGACATGATACTAGTCTAGTGCATAGATATGCTTACAGTATATTCAGTATAACGCTTTGTTGTGTTATCTGCAAGGGCATTATATTTGAGTATTAACTGTATAGAAATGAAAGGATCTTGACTTAACTAGAACATTATGGTTTGTTGTGTTTTCTGCAAGACTAATAATGTTTCTAGAGGCCAAGTTACTTCTTGAGAATTATATGATATATAATTGGAAGAGTTTCCTACCTTTGAGCTTATAAAAGATTTGTTGTGTTTTCTGCAAGATCTTTTATAAGTTATTAGGATCTCAATCTCACTAAGAAAAACCAATCAGGGTTCTTTTCGATTATCATAGTGAGGGCTATGATTTTTGATAAAATAGTGGGAGACATAATTAAATTGAAGACCTAATTTAATTATGTAAGTCATTTCATGGTTGTTTTCTTATGTATTGTTCTTTATTAAATGTAGACAAATGGCATCTTCATTATCACTGCGAAGTATCTTAGACACCAACAAACTAACTGGTCCGAACTATGTGGACTGGTTGAGAAATTTAAAGATTGTACTGAGTTCAGAAAAACTTTCTTATATTCTTGATACCCCTAGTCTTAATCCACTAGGGGATGATGCCATAGAGGAAGATATGGCCACATACAAAATGTGGTAGAATGACTCCCTTACTGTCAAGTGTATCATACTAGCCTCTATGACCAATGAGTTACAAAGACAGCATGAAAGCATGGATACTCAATCCATAATGCTAAATTTAAAAGAGCTTTATGGAGAACATAGCAGAACTGCTAGATATGAAATATCTAAGCAGTTATTCCGTGCTAGGATGACAGAGGAAACATCCATTCAGGATCATGTTCTAAAGATAATTGACTTAATCACCAGATTGGGTCAATTTGGTTTTATTATGGATGGGGAGTTAAATTAGGATTTAATCCTGCAATCACTCCCAGAGTCATTTTCTCAGTTTGTCTTGAATTATCACATGAACAAACTGAACACTTCCTTGCCTGAGCTGTTAAATATGTTAAAAATAGTGGAGAGCCACGTTAAGAAAGAAAAGGCTCCACTTCTCCTTGTTGATAAGACCAATAAGAAGAAATCAAGCAAAAAGGGTTTTAATAGGAGGCTAAACCATAAGGGTGGCATCAATAAGAATAAGAAAGGAAAGAAGGCCTCAAAATAGTCAACCTGTTTCTTTTGCGGCAATGCGGGACGTTGGAAATGGAATTGCAAGGCTTACCTTGCAATTGTGAAGCCTGGTGCATCAGATGCACCAAAAGGTATGTATGAGATACATGCTATATTGACAATAAATTCGTCTATATCAAATACTTGGGTATTGGATACTGCTTGTGGTTACCATATATGCAAATCTTTGCAGGACCTCCACAAGCTTAAAGTATTGAAGGAAGGTGACTTCAATCTCTATGGTACTAGTGGTGATATCATCCAAGCAGAAGCTGTAGGGACCTATATTCTGAAGTTGCCTTCAGGGAAGATCTTGGAGTTAGAAAATTATTATTATATGCCTAAGATTATTAGGAACATTATATCTATTCCTTTGTTATTAAAACAAGGATATGTAATGGATGTAACGAGCACTGGTTGCTCGATAATGTTGTCTAATAAAATTATCTTTTCTGGCATATTTAGCAATGGACTCTTAACTCTTTCTTCCAATGATAGTGTTTTTCATGTCAATAATAAAAGAAAAAGAAAAGACTTTAATGATACTTTACTTTGGCATCATCGACTTGGTCATGTTAATGAGTCTAGGATAAGCAAGTTATATAAGGAAAAATTCCTTGATCCTTATGAGTATGAATCATTAGGAACTTACGAATCATGTCTCATGGGTAAGATAACCAAGAACCCATTTACTGGACATGGAGAAAGGTCAACTGAGTTATTAGGACTTATACATACTGATGTATGTTGTCCAATGACAACTCAGGCCAGAGGTGGATACTCATATTTTATCACTTTTACAGATGATTTATCTAGGTTCGGATGTGTGTATCTTATGAAACATAAATCTGAAGCCTTTGATAAATTTAAGGAGTATCAAAGTATGGTCGAAAAACAAACTGGGAAAAGTATTAAAGTTCTTCGTTCTGATCGAGGAGGAGAATACTTATCCACGGAGTTTTTAGACTATCTTAAAGTTAATGGAATTCTTTCTGAATGGACCCCTCCTTATACACCACAGCTAAATGGTATAGCTAAAAGGAGGAATCGTACCTTATTAGATATGGTACGATCCATGATGTGCTTCACAAATTTACCCATTTCCTTCTGGGGTCATGCCCTAGAAACTGATGTTTACATTCTGAACAAGGTGCCTTCTAAATCCGTTGTTAGTACTCCATATGAAATTTGGAGTGGAAAGAAACCGTATCTTAAATATTTTAAGGTATGGGGATGTCCAGCTTATGTTAAAAGAAATTTTGGACATAAGTTGGAACCTAGAGCGGATAAATATCTATTTGTAGGATATCCTAGAGAGGGTAGAGGATATCTGTTTTACCATCCTACTGAACAAAAGATTTTTGTCAGCAGGCATGCCACTTTTCTAGAAAAAGAGTTCATTTTAGAAAAGGGCAATGGTAGAACTGTTGAACTTGGAGAAGTACAAGAAACACAGATAGACAGTTCTTAACCTAAACATATAGTTAGGACAGAATCAGAACACAAAACTCCTCCCCGTAGGTCTGATAGAGTGCCACGGGCACCTGAGAGGTATGGGTTTATTATAGAAAATAATGAAGCCCAAGTCATTCAAAATGATGAACCTCTAACCTATACGGAAGCTATCTTGAGTACTGATTCAGATAGATGGCAAGAAGCCATGGAATCCGAGATAGACTCTATGTATGTAAACCAAGTATGGTCTTTGGTCGATGCACCAGAGGGTGTTAATCCTATTGGGTGCAAATGGGTTTATAAGAAAATGATTGGGGCTGATGGCCAAGTTGAAACCTATAAAACCAGATTAGTGACAAAAGGTTTTAGACAAAAACAGGAAATTGATTATGATGAAACATTCTCACCTGTTGCCATGCTCAAATCAATTCGGATTTTACTTGCTATAGCAGCATACCACGATTATGAGATCTGGCAGATGGATGTGAATACTGCATTCCTCAATGGTTTCCTTGAGGAAGAAGTGTACATGTCACAGCCAGAAGGTTTTATTTCAAAGAATAAACCTAATCAAGTATGCAAGCTAAAGAAATCCATTTATGGATTAAAGCAAGCTTCAAGGAGTTGGAACATCCGCTTTGATGAAACTATTAAAAGGTTTGGTTTTATCAAAAATATGGATGAACCCTGTGTTTATAAGAAGACTAGTGGGAGTGCCATAGTCTTCTTGGTTCTATATATAGATGACACACTCCTCATTGGGAATGATATCCCAATGTTACAATCAATCAAGGTTTGGCTATCAAACCAGTTTTCCATGAAAGATTTGGGAGAAGCATCTTATTACTAGGTATTAAGATCTATAGAGATAGATCTAAGAGGATGCTAGGTTTATCCCAATCTAGGTACATTGACTTAGTGCTAAAAAGATTCAGCAAGGATGGAAGTAAAAGAGGTTATCTTCCTATGAGTCAAGGCATACATCTTTCTAAAAGGATGTCTCTTAAGACACCTGAAGAAAGAAATAGAATGAATTCTATACCTTATGCTTCGGCAATAGGGTCCATAATGTATGCCATGTTATGTACCAGGCCTGATGTGGCATACGCTTTAGGCATTGTCAGTACGTTTCAGGCTGATCCAGGAGAGGATCATTGGAAAGCAGTTAAAAATATTCTTAAGTACTTGAGAAGGACTAAGGATATTTTTCTGGTTTATGGTAGTTCTGATCTTAAACTAAAGCTTATTCTGATTCTAGTTTTCAATCAGACCCTGATGATAGCAAATCCATTTTGGGATATGTTTTTACCCTAAATGGTGGAGCAGTGAGTTGGAAGAGTACCAAGCAGCAGACTGTAGCTGACTCAACCACAGAGGCAGAATACATAGCTGTTAGTGAAGCCGCCAAGGAAGAAGTCTGGATGAAGAAGTTCATCACAGAGTTGGGTGTTGTTCCTGAGATTGAAAACCTAGTGCCACTTTACTGTGACAACACTAGGGCTGTTGCTCAAGCTAAGGAACCAAGAGCTCATCATAAGTCCAAGCACATTCTGAGATGCTTCCATCTCATCTGAGAAATAGTAGAAAGACAAGATGTCTACATAAATAGAGTTGATACAAAGAACAATGTAGCAGACCCGTTCACTTAGGCTCTACCACAGCGAGAGTTTGATCGCCACCTCGAGTGTATGGGATTAAGATTTAAAGGCGATTGGCTTTAGTGCAAGTGGGAGATTGAAAGGGATATGCCCTACAAGCCAATCTATGTTGTATCTCCCAAACCATTGTAATTAACAATATTCTAATAAAGACATTATTTTTCATCATACGCTGTGTTTATATTGAAAGGGATATGCCCTACAAGCCAATCTATGTTGTATCTCCCAAACCATTGTAATTGACAATATTCTGAATAAAGGCATTATTTTTTTATCATACGCTGTGTTTTATATGATGAACCCCATAGATTAGGGCTATGATTTTAGGGTTATGATGAGATCATACCAGTGAGACCTAAAATCTTAAAACCTTAATCTAAAGTATTCTTAGTCAAAGGAACCCTGAGTAGGGGATCAGGGTTTTCCGATAAGACAAGCACATCCCATGTATACTAGAAAGGGTGACTGCTCTCACAGTCACTTGTGTATGACACTAATACTGGGATGTGGGTGCTCATTGGAGAATGAGTTCACTGATATGATCCAACTTGAGAACATCTAATGGAGTCTTAGCTACATGTCAATAGAAGGTTCTCATAGTGGGAGTGGTACAAGTAATCCTTTGACCTGAGACTGCCATAAGTACCTTATGTACATGAACCCATGCTTTGGTTCAATCCTAATCATGACACTGAGTCATGCACAGGATTGATACTGGGAATGGTGAATTGGATATGAAGGTAATGAGTAGGTCAACAAGGAATCGATCACTCTTGGTAAGAGGAGATTGCATCAAGCTAGTTAACAATCGGATGATGATTCAGGGAATCTTTGATCAAAGTAAAGATATTAGAGATGGTTTCTAATATCAAGATAATTGAATCATCAATATAAGATTGGGCTAGAAATAAATATAATATTGGATTTGACATATATCCATATCCATAGTTATATTTTGGGTGCAGGCTGATCGAAAGATTTAATTGTACGGTAACTCTCTACTGAAGGGTAATTTTGGTATTTCACCAGAATTTCCATATCTTCCGGGTAGACATGACACGTTGCTAGACGTCAATCTTGTCTTGTGGGTTGATCAAATTCAAAGATCACTTATTAGGAAGAGTCCTAATTGATCAAATCGGGTAAGCCCGGTTTGACCTAAATCGATTAGAAAGAGTTCTAATCAAATTAGGTCAACTTGTATTCGAACCCACTGCTGGCTAGATGTGGAACCCAATGGGTCACACACTTAAGAGGATTGATCAAGAGTTTAATTTGTGATTAAATCATCTTTGCAGGATAACACTCTAGCAGGTGTTACAAACCCTAGCTTCTATTCGAATCGGATTCGAATTAGGATTCCGGATTGGTTCAAATTGGGTTCTAATTGGACCTAATTAGACCTTAATTATGAAAATAGGGATTATGGCTAACCCTATTGGCTAGCCATGTAACTAGGCTAGCCTCCCCACTCGCCCCTTTTCATTTTTCACGCCAAAAGCCAAGAGTCCATGCGCTTATGGACTCTTGGCATGCCATTTGGAAGAGTCCATGGTGCATTGACTCTTGGCACGCCCCGCTTAATTCTTCGATGAATTAAGATGGGGCGGCCTTCTTTTCTTAAAATTAGCACCTCACATACCCCCCCTTGGATAGGAATCCAACGGCTGATGGGTTTTTAAGAAAGAAGAAAAGCGATGTTTCCTCCCGGGCGCGCGAAATAACATCTCTTCGGAGATGAAAAGTCGCGACTCCTTTCTTTTTAAAACACCGCGGTTTTTCCTTTAAGAAAAGCTATGGGATTTAATCTGGAAGGCCGTGAGATGCGAGGATGGGGTGTGAGAAATTGAGAAGGGCATGAAAAGGAGTTATGGAGAGTTTTGAAGGCGCCTCTCTGAAAACTATTTAAGGGGCAGGAAAGATCAGAACTCGGGTTATGTGTTTTTCTTTTATTCCTTCTTCCTCTCCTAAAGACTCTTTTATTCTTTTCTTGCTCTTGCACTGTTTTCTTTATAGAGTACACCTCTGTCAAAACTCTGCTACTGAACAAGAATAAGAGTAAAAGTCTCCGATGGTAAAGGAAAGAAAGGAGTTCTGATTTGTTCCTTTCTTTTTTACATTAAGACATCTTTGTCTTAATTTCTCCTCCAACTTAAGACAAGCCTTTGTCCTCTTAGGACAAGGTCTTTTCTTCAAGACAAGGGTGTCTAAAGGGCCAAGGTCTTAGTGGAAGGAGGAGAAGAGGTCAAGGAAAGGGAGGCAAGCTCTTGTGTGGAGGAATTCAAGCCATAGTCCAAGCAATTGAGTTTTAGGAAGAAGAACTCAATAAAAGGAACCATTGAAAAGAAGATAGAGTTTTCTTGATCATTGCTCTGTGTGGATCACCATCAGAGGGCGGACACTTGGATGCCTGGTGAAATCAATTAGCCTCTTCAACATCAAATTTTGTTGGAATTAGCGATTACAGGTTGGTACCCTAATCCTAATTTACATAGATATGTTTGTCATATGATCTAGTCTTATTTAAGGAGTTCCTGTTTTAGGATTTTTGGTGTGAATTTAGTTTCATTTTTGAAATTACACTTCCACTGTGTTGCACTGGAACATAACATATATTATATGATGAACCCCATTGATTAGGGCTATGATTTTAGGGATATGATGAGATCATACCAGTGAGACCTAAAGTCTTAAAACCTTAATCTAAAATATTCCTAATCAAAAGAAACCCTGAGTAGGGGATCACGGTTTTTCTGGTAAGACTAGCACATCCTATGTATACTGGAGAGGGTGACTGCTCTCACAGTCACTTGTGTATGACACTAATACTAGGATGTGGGTGCTCATTAAAAAATGAGTTCACTGATATGATCCAACTTTAGAACATCTAATGGAGTCTTAGCTACATGCCAATAAAAGGTTCTCATAGTGGGAGTGGTACAAGTAATCCTTTGACCTGAGACTGCCATAAGTACCTTATATACATGAACCCATGCTTTGGTTCAATTCTAATCATGACACTGAGTCATGCACAGGATTGATACTGGGAATGGTGAATTGGATATGAAGGTAATGAGTAGGTCAACAAGGAATCGATCACTCTTAGTAAGAGGAGATTGCATCCAGCTAGTTATCAATCAGATGATGATTCAGGGAATCTTTGATCAAAGTAAAGATATTAGAGATGATTTCTAATATCAAGATAATTGAATCATCAATATAAGGTTGAGCTAGAAACGAATGTAATATTGGAATTGACATATATCCATATCCATAATTATATTCTGGGTACAGGATGATCGAAGGATTTAATTGTACGGTAACTTTCTACTGAAGTGTATTTTTGGTATTTTACTAGAATTTCCATATCTTCCGGGTAGACATGACACGTTGCTATACGTCAATCTTGTGTTGTTGGTTGATTAAATTGAATGATCACTTATTGGGAATAGTCCTAATTGATCATAATCGGGTAAGCCCGGTTTGACCTAAATCGATTAAAAGGAGTTCTAATCAAATTAGGTCAACTTGTATTCGAACCCACTATTGGCTAGATATGGAACACAATGGGTCACACACTTAAGAGAATTGATCAAGGGTTTAATTTTGTAATTAAATCATTTTGCATGATGACACTCTAGCAGGTGTTGCAAATCCTATCTTCTATTCGAATTAGATTCGAATTAGGGTTCCGGATTGGTTCAATTTGGGTTCTAATTGGATCTAATTAGACCCTAATTAAGTTTATGGGGATTATGGCTAACCCTATTGGCTAACCAAGTATTTAGGCTAGCCCCTCCACCCGCTCCATTGTGTTTTCATGCAAAAATGCCAAGAGTCCATGCGTTAATGGACTCTTGGCGCGCCATTTGGAGGAGTCCATGGGCGCATGGACTCTTGGCGCGCCCACTTAATTCTCCGATGAATTAAGATGGGGCAGCTTTTCTTTCTCACCTTAGCGCCTCACTTGTCCTCCCTTGGATGGAAATCTAACGGGTGGTGGGGTTTTAAGTAAGAAAGAAAGCGTTGTTTCTTCCCGGTCGCGCGAAATAACATCTCTTCGGAGATTTAAATTCGTGACTCCTTTCTTTTTAAAACATTATGACTTTTCCTTTAAGAAAGGCCATGGGATTTAATCTGGAAGGCCGTGAGAAAGAGGGAAGGGGCATGAGAAAATGAGAAGGGCGTGAGAAAGAGTTTATGGAGAGTTGTGTGGGCGCCTCTCTGAAATCTATTTAAGGGTTCAGGAAAATCAGAACTCGGTGATAGTAATCTGATGTGTTTTTATTTTTCTTCTTCCTCTCCAAAAGACTCCTTCCCTCTTTTCTTGTTTTACATTGTTTCCTTTACAGAGGACTCCTCTATCGAAACTCTGTTGCTGAACAAGAATAATAGAGAAGGTCTCCGACGGTAAAGGAAAGAAGGTGTTCTGATTTTCTTTCCTTTATTTCTTACATTAAGACATTCTTGTCTTAATTTCTCCTCCAATTTAAGACAAGCCTATATCCTCTTAGGACAAGGTCTTATCATCAAGACAAGGGTGTCTTAAAGGGCCAAGTCTTAGTGGAAGGAGGAAAAGAGATCAAAGAAAGGGAGACAACCTCTTGTGTGGAAGAATTCCAGCCATAATCCGAAGAATTGAGTTTTAGGAAGAAGAACTCAATAGGAGGAACCATTGGACAGGAAGATAGTGTTCTTGATCATTGCTCTGTGTGGATCACCATTGGAGGGCGGACACCTGGACACCTAGTGAATTCAGTTAGCCCCTTCAACTTCAAGTTTGTTGGAATAAGCGATTACAGTTTGGTACCCTAATCCTAATTTGCATAGATATGCTTGTCATATGTTCTTGTCTTATTTAAGGAGTTCCTGGTTTAGGGTTTTTGGTGTGAATTTAGTTTCAATTTTGAAATTACCCTTCCGCTGCATTGCACCGGATCCCTACACGGCTCATACAGATGACCAGCTCTCAGGTATCCAACAGTCGCTGGAGGCTGGCTTCACTGAGATACGAGATTTGTTGAGGTCCTTATTGCCTCCTACAGGACCTTCAGAACCTCCACCTCCACCAGCAGATGACAACGATCATGGTGATACACATGATGCCTCTCTTGGTGGTAGTACTCCTCTTGATCATGGTGATGCAGCTATAGATGATGACGGCATAGCTGATGGTGATGCAGGTGGTGATGCTGATATTGTTGAGTCTGACAGTGATGACAGTGATGGAGCAGCAGACTTTCAGATTGTCAGTAGGGAGGGACAGACACCCGATACTCATGATCACACTATAGTCACTCCCAGTGATGTTCAGCCTGACACTGCTTCAGCCATTCATACTCCTGCAGAGACCTTTCCCTCACAGTCTACTAGGACTTTTAGGGTTATTCCTCGCTTTGGACCTTCTCTTAGGACTAGAAGCCTTACCCACAAGACTCCTAGATCTTCAGCCACTAGGATCATGGCACCTATCTTCTTTGAGCTTCCATCTAATGAGGAGTAGCCTCACAGGCTATGTATGCTTATCTTAGATTATGCTTATATTATATTTCAACTTATGTATATTTATATTTTAGTTTATGCTTATGTTGTACTGAAACCTTTATTAAATGAAAGATTAGTTTATGTATGCTTATGTTGTTTCTATGATCTCTCTTCCTTTTATCAAAATGAATGTTGTATTATGAAGAAAGCACTATCTTAGGGAGAGAAAATTTTCTTTTAATGCGTAATGTTTAATGATGACAAAAAGGGGGAGTATATACGTGGTATAAAAGATTATGGTGTTACTTAAAGTAATAACAGTTTCATAAGTGAATTCAAGTATTTTTCAAATGTTACTTAAGACAGAGGGAGTCTTTGAAACTTTTTACCTTTGAAACTCTTGAATTTTTCCTGAATAAACCTTGAACTTTGTTAAAAAATAAATGTGGAGTTATTTTTGATAAAGTCATTCAATTACAGATCTGTTGATATCATGCTGGTTTATTTTTGGAACTTAATTTCTATTATACTCAAAGTTTTGTCATCATCAAAAAAGGGGGAGATTGTTGGCTTTGGCTCCT
This sequence comes from Areca catechu, assembly GCA_021397845.1. NCBI lineage: Eukaryota > Viridiplantae > Streptophyta > Magnoliopsida > Arecales > Arecaceae > Areca > Areca catechu. Next base: position 16,192,149 of record CM038048.1, read on the forward strand.
TGATTTTGATGAATAACAAAATATTGAGTATGTGTTTGGACTAATGTTTCAAATTGAGTATGAATTTCAGGTCATAGGTACATAAAACTCTCCATTTAAGTGCATCAAGCTCACTAATATCAAATCAAGATATTTCTCAATGTTTGAGTGATTCCCTAACCTTGGAACATTCTTTTTGGCCTTTATGGAGAAGCATCTAAAGGATTTTTGGATAAGATCTTGAAAATTTTAGAATTTGGCATAGATTTTTGATTTGGCACAGAGCAAGTGTCGACTCATGGATCAAGTGTCAACACTTCAAAAGACTGGCATGCAGAAAATTCAAACTGGCATGGCAAGTGTTGACTCAAGGTGTCGACTTGCGGTCAAGTATCAACACTTCAAAGATCGACTCATCGCTTGAGAACAAAATGGACAGAACTTGTGTTTTTTGAAGTTTCTCAAGTATCGACTCAAAGTGTCGACTCATAGTCCAAGTGTCGACTCAAAGTGTCGACTTATAGCCTGAGACCAGAAGTGGAGTAGAACACAGGAAATTCAAATTTTTCCTTGAACTGATCCAAGTGTCGACTCAAAGTGTTGACTCATGAGAACTCAAGTATCGAAACTTAGTGCAATGGCTAGTTTTTCAGAAATTCAGATTTATTTCCAAATGACTCCAAATAGATAGTTTGATCCCTCCAATGGTCTCCAATGAATTTCTTAATGGATTTGAGCTATTTAACACTCACCAAACCTCTTAAAGTCAACAAAAAAGAGAGTCAAGAAGAGACAAGTTCCAATCATTTGAAAAGACAAAGAGAGCTTTTAAGAGATTCCACCTTAAAAGGCTTCCATTTTTAAGAGTTTGAGCTTTTATGCCTTTAGCCAAAAGTATACAATCAAAAGATTCGAAGGAGAAGTCAACTCAAGCAACCAAGAGAGCTTCAACGACATTTATTTTTGCTTATTAAGAAGCTAATTCTTGTGTTTACTTTTTGTACACTTGATTTTATTTATTTGTTCTAGTTTCAAAGATATTGAAACTAGTGTGAAAAGGTTGTTGGTGAGCCTAAGAAACAAATCCAACTTGGGTTTGACTTGTTAGCCCAGATTAAAATAAGTTTTAAAGGTTGTTGGTGAGCCTAGGTGATAAAACCAACTTAGGTTTTGACTTGTGAGCCTTGGAAAACAAGTCGGCTATAATCTTGAAGTGATTATAGTGAAATACCCAAGGGGAACGTTGGAAAGTGGATTTAGGTGCTTGGAGTGCACCAAATCACTATAAACCTTTGTGTTTGTGTGTGATTATCTTCTTTATTTCCTGCTCTTTATTACTCTGTATTTAATTTGTTATTTCTGCTACATATATTCTAGGCACAATCACTAGTTACACAAACACTCAAAGCAAAGCACATAACTGCATAAATTTTTAAAATACCCAATTCACCCCCCTCTTGGGCTACTTTGCTGGGCAACAATATCGATGCCCAAACAAAAGGGAGTCATTACCATGGTACCTGGAGAGCCTTATTGTGATCCTCGAAAGGATGCATGATCATAGTTGGCCAGTTGGGCAGTGCCATGCGGCCCATTAGTTATGATTCTTAAATGCTGCACATGGAGCCTGGGGCGGAGAGGCAGCCAGATGGTTGGGCTCTGGAAGCATCATGTCGATGCCTAGACTAGGTGAATCACTATCTTGATACCTAAAGAGTATACTGTTGACCTCTGGAATGATTTTGATGATCATAAAATATTGGAGCATATATTTGATACTAATTCTTTCAAATTACTTCAGAAGTTTTAGCAGGAAATTGGTTACCTTTAGCTTAAATTAGTTTTCAAATTGAATGAGAGATAACTCAATTATGTATGGACTTTATCTTGTAAAAGCCCTAGTTTTGTTAATCTTGTAATTTTGTAAAATGGGCTAAAAAATTGTAAAATTGAGAGTATGTAGATTAGCTCTTATTTGATTCAAGTGTTGAAGAGTTTTGGAGAAGTTTGAAGCATCAATTGAAGACTTGGCAAGAGCTGACTCATGGATCAAGAGCTGACTCATGGATCAAGAGCCGACTCCTTGTGGCCCGGCATGAAAAAAATTTCAAAGTTTCAGTATCAAGAGCAGACTCCTGTTCCAAGAGCCGACTCATGGAAGAATACTTTTTTCTGAAGCCTAAGATCTCAAGTCGACTCCTACCCCAAGAGCCTATTCATCTAGAGTTATGATTTTTGATGGACTGAGAACTCGAGCCGACTCTGCCCTGAAGAGCCGACTCTGGGTATTTGTCATTTTGAATTAACTGAAAGCAAGAGCCAACTTCAGTTCAAAGAGCCAACTCCTACAGAAATTATTTTGGGCTGTCTGAGACTTCGAGTCAACTCATGGACCTCGAGTCGACTCGAGTAGCCATTTTCTGCACTCCAACGGCTAGTTGCTGAAAGTAATTTTTGAATTCCATTTCATCTCCAACAGCTCTTTCATGAATCCCTAGGCCTTACAACAGCCATATCTCATAGAAAACTATAAAAGGGATTGTTTTTGAGGGATTAAACAATTATTAGAGCATTATTATTGATTTATCTTGAGATATTGAAGAGCCTTCAAGTCTTTCACCTACCTACATCAAGAGCTTTCAAGATAGGATCAAAGCTTCACCAATTCCACTTCATCATTGAATGCACTCATTGAAGAAGCAAAGAAGTAGCTTGAAGATCATTAAAGAGCATTCAAAGCAAGGCTTCATTTTGATCTACATCGGCAACACTTAAACAAACTCGGTTTGTTGTAGTTGCTTACTTATTTTCTCTTTATCCTTGCTTTCTCTCTAACAATAGCATGGGGATGTGTCTTAAGAGAGGGTTGAAGATTTTTTAGGTGAGCCTTGTAAAAACCTAAGTTGGGTTCTTGGTGATCCCGGTATAAAATCAAGTGTTATGGTTTCTTTGGTGATCCCGTCTAAAACCAAAGGGAGTTTGGGTTTCTTTGATGATCATGGTAAAACCAAAGTGTATAGATTTGGATTATGAACCTGGTAAAATAATCTGACTATTTTTTGATTGGGGGATATAGTGGACATCCCAAGTAGTGCTTGGACAATGGACGTAGGAGTCGGTTGCTCCGAACCACTCTAAATCTCTTTGTGTTTGTGTTTATGCTCTTATTGTCTTATTATTTTTATTTAATTACTTCCGCATTGCATATTGCACCATAACACTAAAAGAATTTGAAAGTGTACATAATTATGAAAAGTTTTTAATCCCAATTCACCTCCCTCTTGGGAAGCCACCTGGGTAACAAATGGTATCAGAGCGCAGCCTCTGAAAGTTACTTTGAGTAAAGATATATTACACATCCCATGAGCACTTCATTAGCCGAAGGTCAATCCACAAATCAACCTCCACTTTTCACCAGAACCAATTATACATATTAGAATGCAAGAATGAAAATATACATTCAAGCTATAGATTTTCATTTATGGAAAATTATCTTGAAAGGACCTCACACACCCACTATTAGAGTTAATGATGCAGAGGTTCCCAAACCAGAAGAGAATTGGGATGAGAATGATATGAAATTAGTTGAGTTGAATGCCAAAGCAATGAATTTATTGTATTATGCTTTGGATCCAAATGAGTTTAATAGAATTTCAACCTATAATCTGCTAAAGAAATTTGGGACAAGCTAGAAATTACACATGAAGGCACATCACAAGTCAAAACATCAAAAATCAATATTCTTATGCATAACTATGAGTTATTTTAAGATGGATCCTACCGAGACTACATCTGCTATATATACTCGCTTTATTGAGATTATAAATGGTCTTAAAAGTCTTGGTAGAACTTACTCTAATGCTGATCTTGTCCAAAAAGTTTTGAGATCCTTGCCAGATAAATGGGAAGCTAAGATGATAGCTATTCAAGAGGCAAAGGACATAAACACTCTACCACTGGATGAACTGCTTGGATTACTAATCACACATGAACTAGCTATGCAGCAAATGACTGATGAAGATACCAAAAGAAAGAAAGCTATAGCATTTAAATCTTTAGAAGAGGATAAGAATGAAGACTCATACTCATTAGATGATGATGATCTAGAAAATGATGAGATAGCCCTTGTAATGAGAAGATTTAAAAGGTTTATGGACAGAAGAAAAACAAATAGATGGAGAAAGCAATTCAGAAATGGAGATTTTGGGAAAGAAAGAGAAAAAGACAGAAAAAGAGAAGGATAAAGATAAAGATCAAGTACCTATCTGCTATGGATGCAAGAAGCCAGGACACATTCGTCCTGATTGTCCTGAAGCAAAGAAAAAGATGATCACCAGAAAGAAGAAGAAGGCAATGCTTGCAGCATGGAGTGACAGCGATGAATCTACATCCACTGAAGAGGATGAAGAGATAACAAAGACTGCACAAATCTATCTTATGGGCTTGGAGGACGAGGTAACTACTTCTGAACCTAATTTAGAATTTATATATGATAAGCTGCATAATGCATTTTGTGAATTATTGGTATAATACAAGAAAGCTGGTTTGAAAATGAAAACTCTGAAAAACCAATGTGATACATTTGAAAAAGACAAAAATGAATTTGGTGAAAGAAATAAAATCTTGCAAAGAAAATTAAATTTAGTTTGTGAAAGACTTAAGATTATTCAATTTGAAAAAGAAGAGCTTCTTGAAAAAAAAATAAAAGTTTGAAAAATGAAAATGATAATTTAAAGAAGGAAGTTTAAAAGCTCAAGCCTTTGGTTGAAAAACTAACCTTAAGTTCTAACAAACTTGAATTAATTTTAAAAGATCAAAGAGAAATAAATAATAAATTTAGAATTGGTTATAAAGGTTCTATTTCAAACAAATTTTCTGCATCTACATCACATGCTCCTAAGTTTACTGCTTCAAAACAAGTTAGACCTAAATTTGCATCATCTCTTATTTATTATTCAAAGTCAAGGATTGTATGCTATGCATTTAATAACTTTGGTCATAAGGCATTTGAGTATTATTTGAAACAAAATGACAAAAAGAAAATTAAAAAAGTTTGGGTTCCAAAAGGAACCATTTCCACTAACTTGCAAGGATCCAAGAAAGCTTGGATACTTAAATTTATTAAATGATTATTTTGTAGGGATGTCTTGCAGCCATAAATATAAAGAAAAGATGGTATGTAGATAATGGATGTTCAAGATACATAACGGGTGATATTGATCAATTCTTCATCCTAGAACAAAAAGATGGTTGAATGGTAACATTTGGTGATAATCGAAAAGGAAGGATAATCAGTATTGGTAAAATCAAAATTACTCCTATATTTATTGAAAATGTATTACTTGTAGAAAAGTTAAAGCATAATCATTTGAGTATTAGTCAGCTATGTGACATTGGTTTTAATGTTTTCTTCAAGTCATCAATGCGTATAGTAGTTGATCCACTTGACTCTAGTACTAAATTCATTGGACATGGACTTGGTAACATTTATGTAGTAGATCTTAATGATCTAGTTATGTCAAGCAACATAAGTCTTGTAGCAATGAATGACAAGAGCAAGGAATCAAGTTTACTATGGCATTGGTGACTTGGACATGCTTGTATGGATACTATAGATAAACTTATTTCAAAAGATTTAGTTATAGGATTGCCAAAATTTAAAGTTAATTTTAATTATGTTTGCGATGCTTGTCAATTAGGAAAATAATTGAGGAGGAGTTTTAAATCCAAAAACATCATTTCTACTACTAGACCCTTAAAGCTATTTCACATGGACTTATTTGGACATACTAGAACTACAAGCCTAGGTGGTATGAAATATGGCTTTGTGATTGTAGATGATTTTTCAAGATACACAAGGGTTTTGTTTATTGCACATAAAGATGAAACTTTCAAAGTATTCAAAAAGTTTTATAAAAGAGTCATAAATTTGAAAAATGTATCTATTATTTCAATTCATAGTAATCATGGCACCGAGTGTGAAAATCAATATTTCGATCACTTTTGCACAAAGCATGGTATTGATCATAACTTCTTTGCACCTAGAACATCACAGCAAAATGGTGTGTAGAAAGAAAGAATTGTACTTTGGAAGAGATGTCCAGAATAATGCTTTGTGAAGGAAATCTTCCAAAATATTTTTGGGCTGAAGCTGTAAATACTGCATGCTACATTTTGAATAGAGTTTTGATTAGACCTATTATCAGAAAAACCCCCTATGAACTTTGGAGCAATAGAAAGCCTAATATCAAATATTTTCATGTTTTTGGTTGTAAATGTTTTGTTCTTAATAATGGAAAGTATAATCTTGGTAAATTCGATGCAAAATCTGATGAGGCTATTTTTCTTCGTTATTCTTTAAATAGTGAAGCCTATCGAGTTTTCAATAAAAGAACTTTGACTGTAGAAGAATCTGTATATGTTATTTTCAATGAATCTGACTTACATCTTCTAGAAAAGAAGATTTTGCTGATGATGATGCAGGTATACTAGAACATGGATGAAAGATTTGACTCTCAAAGACAAACAATCAAGTGAACCACATGAAGAAGAGGTAAGCAAATATCATGATGATATATCCAAAGAATGGAGGTATGTACAATCACACCCTAAAAAATTAATTATAGGAGACCCATCTCAAGGTGTTAAAACTATAGCTGCACATAGAGATACACATGACTTAATTGCTTTTATTTCTCATGTAGAACCACACACTATAGAAGAAGCGAAAACTGATCCTAATTGGATGCTAGCAATACATGATGAATTAAACCAATTTAGGAGAAATAATATTTGGACCCTAGTAGAAAGACCTATTGACTATCCTATTATAGGTACTAGGTGGGTTTATAGAAATAAACTAGATGAAGAAGGAAATGTAATTAGAAATAAGGCTAGACTGGTAGCACAAGGATATAATCAAGAAGAGGAAATAGATTTTTATGAAACCTATGCACCAGTAGCTAGATTAGAAGCCATTAGATTACTACTAGCTTATGCATGCTTTATAAAATTTAAATTATTTCAAATAGATGTAAACAATGTATTTTTGAATGGTTTTCTATTCGAAGAAGTTTTTGTTGAGCAACAACAGGGTTTCATTGATCACACTTTTTTGAATCATGTTTTCAAATTGAATAAAGCTTTGTATGGTCTGAAATAGGCACTTAGAGCCTGGTATGACAAACTAAGTAAATTTTTAATTACAAATGATTTTGTAAGAGGTAGTGTTGACACCACACTATTTATTCAAAAAAAAATAATGATATTTTAGTTGTTCAAATTTATGTTGATGATATTATTTTTGAATCTACTGATGAATCTTTGTGTCAAGATTTTGCTAAGTTAATGCAGGGAGAATTCGAAATGAGCTTGATGGGTGAGCTGAGTTACTTTCTTGGACTTCAAATCAAACAAACTAAAGAAGGTATCCTGATCAACCAGGCCAAATACATCAAGGAGATTATCAAAAAATTTGGCATGGAATCAAGCAAAGAAATTGGAACACCCATGAGTCCTGCATGTAGACTTGATAAAGATGAGAATGGCACAAATATTGATCAAAAGCTGTACCGAGGTATGATTGGTTCATTACTTTATTTGAAAACTAGTAGACTTGATTTTTTTTAGTGTTTGTATGTGTGCACGATTTCAATCTAATCCAAAAGAGTCACACATCATAGCTATTAAAAGAATCATTAAATATCTGAAAGGCACATGCAATGTATGTTTATGGTATTCTAAACACACATCTTTGAAATTAATTAGTTATTATGATGCTGATTATGGAGGCTGTAAAATTGATAGAAAAAGTACAAGTGGCACTTGTCAATTTCTAGGTATTAAGTTATTTCATGGTACTATCACAAGCAAAACTCTATAGCACTATCTACTGCTAAGGCAGAATATGTAGCTGCTATGAGCTGTTATGCTCAAGTATTATGGATCAAGCAACAACTAGAAGATTATGGTGTTGTCCAATCTAAAATTCTTATTGTTTCCTAGGTGGCTTTTTCCAAGAGGGGGGTGAATTGGGAATTACAAAATTTCTTGCAAATATGTGCACAAGTAATTCCTTTAGTGGTTGAGTGTTGTGTTAATCAGAGAATAAGTGCAGAAGCAGAAAAGTAAGTAAAGCACAACATAAACAAAATAAGTTTAGAGTGGTTCGGAGCAACCCAGCTCCTACGTCCACTATCCAAGTTCACCACTCGGGATTTCCATTATATCTCCCAAACCGGAATATAGTCGGATTATTTTACAGGCTCATAATCCCAACCTCTACACTTTGGTTTTTAAATCAGGCTCAACAAAGAAACCCACACTAGGTTTTCACAGGCTCACCTAGAACCTCTACACTTTGGTTTTCAGTAGGCTCACCAAAGAAACCTATTTGGTTTTTACAGCCGGGCTCACCAATAACCCAAGTATTCTAATAGTAGAATAAAAAGCAACAAAAATGACAAACTAAGTTATCTGGTGGTTGTCGATGCAGCTCGAGTGAAGCTTAATTGAATGCTTTTCAATGCACTTTAATGGCTTCCTTGCTTTCCTCAAAATTTGCTTCAAGCTTCTGATAAGAGTTGGTGAAGGCTTGAAGACAGACTTCAAAGCTCAAGTGCTCTCTTTTCTTACTTTAATAAATGTTCAATAAATGTTCAATAACTCATTAGCCTCTCTAAGGATGTTCTCATACCTCATTTATAGAGACTTCAACTTCCTTTCCTTGATTTTGAACGTTATAGACCATTGGGAAGTGATAGGTTACCGTTGGAGCACTTTTGGAATTCAAAATTAGAAAACTGGAACTAGCCGTTGGAGGTGACCCCATCATTCTAGTTGGCTCGAACATTCTTCGAGTCGGCTCGGATCAGGTTCGGGTCGGCTGGGCTGAATGCCAGTCCGCTAGGTTCCATAGTTGAGAAAATAGTTCACTCTGGACGAGTCAGCTAGGTTGAAATCCAGTCAGCTCGGATCCCTGAGGTTCTCAGAATAAGTTCTGGATGAATCGGCCAGGCTGTAATCTAGTCTGCTCGGATCCCTGAGTTTCTCAGAACATTCTCAACCAAGTTTTGGATGAGTAGGCTGGGACTTGGTGCCAGTCGGTTGGGTCTGCATGCCAAAGATCTTCCTTCTTGTGGCTGTACCAAAGTCGGCTGGTTCCTCTATCTAGTCGGCTCGAGGTTGGTTCTTCAGCCAGACCAATTTCTATTCTCCAGAACTCACATGCCAAGCTTTGAAGGCTTCCTTCAGATCTTCTTACAACACAATCAAGAAAAATTGAAGCTTGAAACTAGTAGAAGCAACCCTTTATCTTTGATTCAAATAGGAAATTTTTTTTTGTTGGGTTCTTCATTACAAGATTCTAATTACTTACAACTCAACACAAAGAAATAAAAGTTGTAGGGTTTAAAAAATATGTCAAAGTAGTCATCCTACAAAAACTTGTCAACCATTTGAAGAGTTGTTAGATAACCAAATATATGCTCCAATGTTTTGTTATCAACAAAATCACTTTAGGGTTCAACAATATCCCCCTTTTTGATGATGACAAAACACTGGGCATGAAAAAATCTATTATATTCACAAGTATAGATGTATATCATAGTAAGCATTTACACTTGTTTGACGTATCATAATATTAACTGTATTTTCAAATGAGTATCAATGTATGTTCTACAGTTATACACAAAGCCAACTCTATAATATGTAAGTGTCAAAGAATAAGTGCTTATGTATATTAAGCAACATTAAGCTTTGACAGTTAGATGTAATTAGTAGAGAGCAGAATATGAAATATTGAAGCAAAATAAACATGTATTTCTCCCCCTTTTTTTTATAAAATTTCTAAACAACGTGAAATTTCTCCCCCTTTATCATTTATTTGACTTTAGCAGAAAAAGTATGCAATATTCATTAAGCTCCCCCTGTCTAATTAACTTTAACAGTTCTATTGCAATTCTATTATGCTTCTTCTTTCATGCACATTATTATATAATAGTTCTCGCCCTTTTTGTCATCAAATCAAAAAGGTTATGCAATTAAGCTCACATTTTAAGTAGATTGAGATTGTATTAAGATTTGTTTGAGATAATTTCACTTTCTCAATTTAGAAAGAGAATTCTATTTAAAAATATTAGAGAGTGTTAACAAGATAAAAGAAATATGCACATGTATCCAAAAAGATATTCATTGTATTTCCATCAAAAGATTCAGTACATTGATCATTACATAATCAAAAAGAGTTTCCAAAAAGTACAGAAACTACTAAAGACCTACTCACTATCAAATTCTTCCTTAGGTACATTGGTAGGCATACTTGCACCATACCAAGAAGCAGGTCTAGGAGGTCTACTAAAAGATGCATGAGGTGGAGATGCTCTAGGATGGTAAGAAGTGGTAGGACTCCTAGTGGAAATAGGAGAAGGGTCATAAAGAGGTCTAGTCCTAGCAGTGATCTCCAAGGATCTAACAGTGCCATGATTGAAACCACATCCATCCAGATTGCACCAAGTTGCTATTCCATGTCCTTGAGGCTTGTAGGTACTTTGTTCACAGCCTCTTTCATTTCACCAATTTCCTTTTGGATTGATATAAGTTCAGAAGCTTGGACATTAGCAAAAGCTTCAGTAGATCCTCTAAGTCTTCCAAGTTCTGACCTGATAATCCCAATGCCTCAAGTGTAGTAATCTGCCATCTGTCTTGTCTCTGCAATTTATTCCAAAGTGCATTTGGCTTCATTCAATTCAGTTCTATACTCATTTAATGTTGCATCAACTGAATTTTTTATAGCTTCAGAACTAGAAGAAATAAGGTCTAGGATAGGTTGAAGTTCCACTTGAGTTGCAGCTCTCGAAGTTTCTATTGCTTTAACTTTTCCTTGTAAGCTTATGACATGTTCTTCCAATTGAGACAGTCTACTATCCACTGACTATTTTAGATCACCAAAAAGTGAAGTAATAGTCCTTGTCAGTGAATCAGTCAAAGCCTTCATTTGATCTTCAATCTGACTTTGAATGTTTGGAGGATATGTAGCTACCGAAGTGAAGTATGGTAAAGGTATATCAGCTGTAGGCAAATCAAATTCAGGTTCAGGCATATCAAGATCAGGAAAAGGTACATCAGCCTCCACAAAAGTGGTAGCAGGCTCAGAATTAAGTGATTCAGGCTTAGGTGCAGGTGCAATAGACGTTTCGGCTTCAACAGCAGCAGTATCAACAGGTTCCTCATTTTCTTCTTCTTCTTCTTCACTGCTTGAACTACCTATTGTTCTGACATTGGTTCCTTTCTTTCTCCAAACACCTTCAACTTGAATGTAACCCACTCTTTCTAGTGACTTGGAGGATTAGACATCTGTATGGTTCAGTTCAACTCCATCTTCACCATCCAAATTTACTCTTTTGGACTTGAACAGCAGGGTTAGCATCATTCAATAGGGTAAGCAAGCCTTAGCCTTTCTAACAGTCTCCTTCATTTGCATAATGATAATATGTGATAAGTTTATAGGAGTTTTTTCTAAGATATGCTCCATAAGGCTCAGGTCTTTCTCAGTTATTAAATCAAATCTTCCTGTCCTTTGCAAAAATATTCTACAAATGAAATTTTGTAGCAACCTCATTTCAAGAGACAATGTATTGGCAAAAATAGTTCCAATCCCACAGACTTCTTCCTTGTTTAGGATTGTTCTTAAAGCCTTTTTTCTTATCTTGAATTACTAAGAATTTCACTCCATCAGTAGGTAAGTCCAGTAGGCCATGTAGAAATTCTTCATTGACAACAACTCTTCTTCCTTTAACTGTAGATTCTACATGATTTGTCCCCAATCTCAAATTTTCATAAAATATCTTAACAAGAGAGGGGTAGGTCTTTTCATTTAGGGAGCAAAACTTCCTCCAGCCTTGATCTTCAATCAAATCACCAATTTTTAACCCAATCTCCTTAATAAATTCAAAGTTAATGCGATGGCCAGAGGTTACCGATCTTGTGGACATTGAAGGGATTTGACTTCGAGCAATTGGAGCATCCCTTGCAGATTCTTCCACATGTTCCTCACTATGAACAGTGGCAGTCGGCTCTTCTTGATGCCTCTTAGTCCTTCTTTCCCTTTCCATGGATGGAGCAGCCCTAATAGAGTATTTCTCGGTAGCACATTTTGGAGCCTTCGCTAGGAAAGAGGAAGAAATAAGAGATTGGAGAGCTTAGAAGGGAGATAGGAGTTTTTGGAACAGGATTAGGAGAGGAACGAACTATTAGAAAAGATGAAATAAAGGTTAGACGGCTCGGAATGGGGTTTATGCCCCAAAATAAAAAACTCAGGTGCGAAAATCCAGTCGACTCGAAAAGCCCTAGAGAGGCTCTAGTCGGCTCGGCCAAAACTCATCCAAAATACACAGAGAATCTAGTCGACTCGAAAATGCTCGAGCTGGCTAGGCCAGAACTCGTTCAAAACATGCAGAAAATCTAGTCGACTCGGTTTAAGAGCCAGTCGACTCGAACAGAGAAATCAAGTTTTGGAAATTTCTAACACAATTCTGAGAGGTTTTGGAGAACATTTCAAAGGTAATTTAGGCTCTATGATAGAGAATGAAATTAGGGGGTTCTCTAGATGATGTTTCCTTAAATTTGAAGGAATTAGATTAGAGAATCTAAAAAGGATCGCAATGTCCTAATTCACTTCTAATTAGTTCAAACCTATCTTGATTAAGTGGCTTAGTAAATATATCAGCTAATTGATTTTCAGTAGGAACAAAATCAAGTACTATATCATCATTTGAAACATGATCTCTAATAAAATGATGTCTAATTTCAATGTGCTTGGTTCTAGAGTGTTGAATTGAATTCTTTGTCAAATTGATAGCACTTGTGTTATCACATTTAATTGGAATTTTAGATTATGATACACCAAAGTCTTCTAGTTATTGTTTAATCCATAACACTTGAACACAACAACTACCAGCAGCCACGTACTCTACCTCAACAGTGGACAAGGCTACGGAGTTTTGCTTCTTACAGTGCCATGAGATTAAATTCAACCCTAGAAATTGGCATGTATCGCTAGTACTTTTTCTATCTATTTTACAACCAGCATAGTCAGCATCAGAGAATCCAATCAAATTCAGGGTAGAATGTTTAGAATACCAAATTCCTAAATTACTTGTTCCTTTCAAGTATTTAATTATTCTTTTAACAGTAAGCATATGTGTTTCTTTTGGTGATGACTGAAATCTAGCACATACACATAAACTATATAATATGTCAGGTCTACTTGCAGTCAAATACAATAAGGATCCGATCATACCTCTATATAGCTTTTGGTCAACATTGGATCCATTTTCATCTTTGTCCAATCTGCAAGCTAGGCTCATGGGTGTGCTCATTGATTTGCTACTCTCCATACCAAACTTTTTAATGATATCCTTGATGTATTTGGCTTGGTTGATTAAGATGCATTCCTTTGTTTGTTTTACTTGAAGTCCAAGGAAGTAGTTCAGCTCGTCCATTAAACTCATTTCAAATTCTTCCTGTATAAGCTTAGCAAATTCTTTACATAGAGATTCGTTAGGTACACCAAAAATGATATCATCAACATATATTTGTACAACTAGAATGTCATTATTCTTCTTTTAGATAAATAAGGTTTTGTCTACATTTTCTCTTGAAAAATCATTTTCAATTAAGAAAGTGCTGAGTCTATCATACTAGGCTCTAGGTTCTTGTTTCAAACAATACAATGTTTTGTTTAATTTAAATACGTGGTTTGGAAATGTATGATTTTGAAAACCTGGTGGTTGTTCCACAAAAACTTGTTCAGAGATAAAACCATTAAGAAATGTACTCTTTACATCCATTTGAAATAGTTTGAAATTCATGTAGCAAGCAAATGCAAGTAGTAGTCTAATGGCTTCTAGTCTTGCTACGGGTGCATAAGTTTCATCAAAATCAATACCTTCTTCTTGGTTATATCTCTTAGCCATTAATCTAGCTTTGTTTCTTATTATGTTTTCCTATTCATCTAATTTATTTCTATAGACCCATTTGGTTCCTATTATTGGATGGTCAGTAGGTCTATCTACAAGTATCCATACCCTATTCCTTTCAAACTGGTTTAATTTTTCATGCATTACCATCATCCAGTTTTGGTCAGTCTCAGCTTTTTCTAGGCTATGGGATTCTATTTATGATACAAAGGCTAGGTAATTATGTGCATCCTTATGTGTAGACCTAGTTCTAACACCATGTAAAGGATCTCCTATGATTAATTCTTTAGGGTGAGATGTAACATACCTCCAGTCCCTCGGTAGATCGGTGTGATCCTTACTTACCGTTTCTTCTTTATCTTGAGTGTCTTTATGGTATGAACACCAGAAACTGAAAGAAACTTCACTCCAACAAGTTAATCAAGTCTTAAAGCAATGAAAGCCAGCAACAAGACTCAAATTCTGGACCCCAGAATTTGACCACATGAAGAAGAGAAGACACATTAACCAAGCAAGAGAAAAGGACCATCAACTAGGACCACTTGGTGCCACATGTCATTCCTTATCCAAGTAGAAGACCATCTCATCATGCCACGTCATAAGGCGCTACCTTACTAGTCACCTCATCACTCTTTGGTGCCAACAAGGAAGATTCAAATTCAAGGAGGTTGGCCACACCCCTCCAAGTCCTCCACCAAATCCTCCAACCCCCCCCCCCATCCCTCCAAACTCTCCACCAAATCCTCCAACCCCCCTTGTAATCCTCCTCAATTTGGGGAGTTTTTAAATTTCAAAAGCTAGCTTTGTGAGGCTGTTAAAGGCCTTGGACGCCCATTGTAAAGGGGATTGATTTTGGGGAAATAAATGAAAATTGAAGTTGAATTTTGGAAGTAGAAGTTGTCTTGTATTTTTTCCTTATGTGAAAGTTTCCCATCCTCTTCCTCCACGCCAAAGCCATTCTTTTCCCATAGCAAAGCATTTTCCAAGCTCAAGTGAAGGCATTGGAGTTGGCCAGATCTTCTCAAATTTTTGTTCTTAGTTCATAAATTCTTCCATCCCTTCTATATGTTCTTATCCTTCTTCCTTAACTTTGATCTTCATTGCAGGGTCCTTCGAAGACTTTGAGTTATAGGCCAGGTTCACCTTGACAAAGAACCAACAAGCTGAAGCCCCAAGTCCAGGGTTCTGATCTCTGTTATCCAGGTTCTTCAGTTCTGAGCGTTGGTAGTTTCAAGGTATGAATCAAAAGAAGGTTGGAAAGCTCATCAAGGTAAGTCCACAATCATTTGCCCCTATTGTCTAAATCATCTTCCTTCTTAGTTTAGGATTGTGTCTAATCAAGTAAAAGTCCCATTTTCTTATAATCTTTAAGTCTTATTATGATGAGCACAATGCTAGTGTAATTAGGTTTCATTACTCTACAAACTATATTCAAAACATTAATCATATGCTCGCCGCATCATCTAATCATATGCTTGCCGCATCATCTTGGTATCAGAGCATGGTTGCATTAGGGTAGAATAGTTTTCTTTAAATCCAAGCAAGATCTAAAATTCATGCCTCCTAAGCGGGTGTACCCCAGTACACTGTCATGACCCATGGAAATAATGAGCCCCTGGCCAGACATGAATTTTTTTAGATTGATGTTTGGGTAAGCCATTGCACTTGTTTGATTAGGTTCTGTTTTATGAAAATTTGCATCTATTTACTGTAATCCGTCTGCAGCTCCGAAGGCAAGTCGTTAATTTTTTGTTGAAATATTTTTTTTCTTGTTCCTTTTTAAGTCAGTTATCACCATATTAAATTTCATCATCAGAAAAAAAATTATAAAAAAAATGAAAATCTCTGCAGTTCGACACTGTCATTAGGTTTCTGTTCTGTCCTTTTATTTATCTTCATTTGTAGGATCTGCTTAGAGTAGTATAGATTTTAGTTTTAAAATTCATTTCATCTGCATTGAAACATATAAGTTAGGAATCCTCTGTGAATTTTTCAAAATTCTTGGATATTTTTTTCATCACGTTTTCCACACCACTTTCTAACTGCAACACACTTTTGCAGCACCTTTGCATTTCATTCATCTCATGAGAAATCAAATTAAGGGCATCAATTTGACATAGGGTCAGGGTTTCATCACCTGTCCCTAGCCCAAAAATCACCGACCAGCATATGGATCCTAGCCCGTTAATTAAAATTGAGTAGAACATTAATTGCCCTAGTGGGTTAGGGACACCAACAAGTTGGGTTCAGGTTAGGGTCAAGTTAACTGTGTCAGCTAATTGGTGTGTGCTTACTAGCTTGGTGTCTAGGATTGGTGCATCAGGGCTTGTGATTTGGTCCGCCTACTTGGCCAATCTCAGATTGGTGTCTAAGGTTAGCAATCAGGGACCTTCACTCCCCTCCACCTACCTGGCTAAGTCCCATAAGTACTACTAGCTAGTTGGTTCACTTAATTAGACTTCTAATTTGTGCTCTAGGTCTAGGAAACCTTAGCTCGAACTTGAGTCCATTTTCATGCATGACAACTAGAGCAGGGACACCATATTCACCAATCCAAGCCCAGTCAAGTGTAGCCACGGACCAAAACTTAGGAAATTTGATCAAATGCCTAAATGATCAAGTGGCCCAACTGACTAAGAGTTCAACTGAGCAATTGGCCCAAACAAATCAGAATGTGGCACAAACCAACCAAGACATGAATGAGCAGTTAGCCCACATCACTACTAGGTTGGATCAGTTAGAGGCTAGAACCCTTGAAAGCAATCATGAAGTCCAGACTAAGCCTGAGCTTAGTCTTGCACCTGAACTCGAGACCCCATTGAACCCTAGAAGGATTCCATATCAAAACCCTCTCTACGAAACAAACCCTAGGAGAGCTCCCCAAGATCAGTTTTATGATCCATTTCCTAGAGGACCCCACCCTGATCAAACCATCGATCCCAACCCAAGGAGATTCCATCATGAGCCTAACTATGAACCCAATGTCCAGAGACCCACCCCAATTCACTTTGATCAAGATGATTGAACCATGAAGAACATTAGGCTGGAAGCTCCCACCTTTGATGGAATTTTAGATCCTAAGATCTACATTGATTGGGAAGGTGAGATGGACCAGTATTTTGACTGGTTTGAGATGAGTGAAGAGCGCAAGTGTAAGTTTGCAAAGCTTAAACTTGTGCACCATGCTAGGTTAAATTGGGGAAACGTTGAGAGACTCACTAGACAGAGAGGTGATGTGCCCATAGTGACCTAGCGAGCTATGAAACTTAGGCTTAGGGAGAAATACCTTCCTATGTCCTACCACCAAAGACTCCTAGATCAATGGCAAAGACTTACTCAAAGAAATAGGAGTGTCATAGAGTACATAGCGAAGTTTGATGAATTCGTTATGAGGTGCAATGTTGATGAATCCGACTCGGTGACTTTGTCTAGATTTAGAGCCGGACTGAGGGAAGAAATTCAAAGAGAATTGTTCATGAGAGAGGTACATGACCTAGAATTGGCCTATCAAATAGCTAGGGATGCTGAGAGATTCCATAGAGGTCCAGTCTATCGTAGGCCCGAAGCCCCTAGGACTAGTGCACCTTACCAGCAGTTAGGATCCAATCAGCCTAGATTCAACCGACCCAATCCTAATGTGCCTGTGACCCAAAGAGATGACAAGGGGAAAACACCTGAGACCCAAAGAACTCCAAACGCCTGTTTCAAGTGTAACAAAGTGGGTCACTATTCTAGTAGCTATACCAATAGAGCCCTACACATAGGGGAAGTAGAAGAGGAAGCCGTAGAATCCCAAGATGAATTTGAGGAGGAAGTATACCAGGCAGATGAGAACTTGGCTGAAGAGTATGAGGAAGAGGAAGTCCTGGTAGATCAAGATCTGATAGGAGTGGTTTGGTGTGTTCTCACCCAGGCTAAAACCCAAGAAGATTGGCATAGGACTAGCATCCTACAGACATTCATTAAGATAGATGAGAAAGTATGCAAAGTCATTTTAGATAGCAGTAGTTGTGTCAATGCCATACTACCAACATAGTAAAAATCCTAGGATTGCCCACCGTACCCCACCCCAATCCCTATAAGGTATCCTGGATAGTCTCAACCATGATTTCCATTAAGTCTAGGTGCCTAGTAACCATTCAGTTCCAATCTTACCTAGAGAAAGTATGGTGTGATGTACTTCCAATGGGAGTAAGTAGCATAATCTTAGGCCGGCCATGGTTGTACGATCTTGATGTAACACTCTATGGTCGTTCTAATTCGTGCTCGTTTACTCATAATAGAAAGAAGATCGTAATCCATTCTTCTCCACCTAAGAACCCCATTAAGAGAGAATCAAGCCAATTGAGTGATAAAAAAAAAGGGATAGACGTGATCACTGCTAAAGAAATGGAGCAAGAAATTAGCAATGGATCACCTGTTTGGATTTTGACCATTAAGGATCATCAAGAACCTCTTTCAAAAGAACAACCTCCAGAAGTCAGTGAAGTGCTAGAGGAGTTCAAAGACGTGTTCCCCGACGACTTACCCGACCAACTCCCACCTCTTAGGGATATACAACATGCGATAGATTTAGTCCCCGGAGTAACCCAACCGAACATTCCCCATTATAGAATGAACCCTACTGAGCACCAAGAATTACAACGACAAGTAGGAGAACTCTTAAAGAAAGGATTCATTAGGGAAAGTTTGAGTCCATGCGCAGTCCCAACCTTACTTACCCCTAAGAAAGATGGCACATGGAGAATGTGTGTTGATAGTCGTGCCATAAATAAAATCACGATGAAGTATAGGTTTCCTATTCCCCGCTTGGATGATATGTTATATATGATGGCCGGTGCAACTATATTTTCTAAGATTGACCTGAAGAGCGGCTATCACCAAGTAAGGATCAGACCAGAGGATGAATGGAAGACTGCCTTTAAAACTAAGGACGGGTTATTTAAATGGGTAGTCATGCCTTTTGGGTTATCAAATGTCCCTAGCACTTTTATGCGAATCATGAATCAAGTCCTACGAGCCTTTATTGGGAAATTTGTTGCCGTTTACTTTGATGACATACTTATCTATAGTAGGACTAGAGAAGATCATCAACAACATCTGAGGCAGGTCTATTTAGCACTTAGGAAAGATAACCTCTATGCCACCCTAAAGAAATGTGCTTTCATGACTACTAGAGTTATCTTCCTAGGATTTGTTGTGACACCTGAAGGAGTATCCGCTGACCCTGTGAAGGTTAAGGCAATTATAGAGTGGCCAACACCCAATAATATTCACGAAGTAAGAAGTTTTCAAGGCCTCGCT
This sequence comes from Areca catechu, assembly GCA_021397845.1. NCBI lineage: Eukaryota > Viridiplantae > Streptophyta > Magnoliopsida > Arecales > Arecaceae > Areca > Areca catechu. The sequence goes on from CM038048.1 coordinate 16,211,408, forward strand.
ACATTTTATCGAAGATTTATTAGAGGGTTAAGCACCATAGTTGCTCCTATCACAGATTGTATTAGGAAGGGCCATTTTGAATGGACGAAGTCAGCTAATAAGGCCTTCCTTCATGTCAAAGATAAGATGACCCAAGCACCAGTCTTAAGGTTACCCGTTTTTTCTAAGGTCTTTGAAGTAGCATGCGATACTTCGGGAGTAGGGATTGGTGGAGTTCTGAGTCAAGAAAACCATCCCGTAGCATTCTTTAGTGAGAAATTGAATGAAGCCAGGAAGAAATACTCCACATATGATCAGGAGCTTTATGCGATAGTGCAAGCATTAATGTATTGGAGGCATTATCTCCAACCTCAAGAATTTGTTTTATTTTCAGACCATGAAGCCCTTAGGTTTTTGAGTTCCCAAAAGAAACTAAACCCTAGGCATGCCAAATGGGTAGAATACATCCAATCCTATACTTTTGTCCTAAAACATCAATCGGGAACTAACAATAAGGTAGCTGATGCTCTAAGTCGTAAAACGTTACTTTTATCTTCAGTCAATACTGAAGTCATAGGTTTTAAAAGACTTAAGGAGCAGTACGAAACCTGTCCAGATTTTGGTGAAATTCATCAGGTTTTGCGTCAAGGACCATCTAGTGATCATAGTGACTATACCCTTCTAGATGGTTTTCTTTTTAGAGAGAATAGGCTTTGCATCCTAAGAACCTCCTTAAGAGATTTTTTAGTTTGGGAGATACATGCGGGAGGTTTGGCTGGCCACTTCGGACGAAACAAGAATATCTTGGCTGTTGAGGAACAATTTTACTGGCCAGGTCTTTAGAAACAAGTAGCAAACCTTGTTGCCCAATGTAGGATATGTGCTGTTGCAAAGCAGCAAAAGAAGAATACCGGGCTATACACTCCATTACCTGTACCTGAGTGTCCATGGCAGGATCTAAGCATGGACTTTGTTCTAGGATTACCCAAGACCATTCGAAAACATGATTCAATCTTTGTGGTGGTCGACCGGTTTTCAAAAATGGCCCATTTCATACCTTGCTCCCAAACTTCCGATGCCTCTAGGATAGCCAAACTCTTTCTTGATCAAATAGTCAGAGTCCACGGGTTACCAAAAACCATAGTTTCTGATAGGGATGTCCGCTTCACAAGTTACTTCTGGAAAACCCTTTGGCACCTATTAGGAACCAGACTGAAATTCTCCACAGCCTACCATCCCCAGACTAATGGACAAACCGAGGTTGTAAATAGAAGTCTAGGGAACTTGCTGAGATGCCTAGTGGGAGAAAGTCTAGGGAACTGGGATTTGTTATTGCCACGTGCTAAGTTCGCTTACAACAGTTCGGTCAATAGATCTACGGGCAAAAGTCCCTTTGAGATAGTCCATGGTTACAATCCTAGGAAGCCTTTAGATCTAATCCCACTACCTATTCACACACGAGTCTCTGAGTCTGCTGAGTCTTTTGCACAGCATGTCACAAATCTGCATAAAGAAATCAGTAATAAGATCAACCTGAGTAATGAAACTTACAAACACTTAGCCGACTCACATAAGAGGGCTAAAGAATTCTGTGAAGGGGATTATGCGATGATTAGGCTCAACCCTGAACGGTTCCCCTCTGGAACCATAAAGAAGCTGCATGCCCTCGGAGTGGGACCTTTCAAGATCTTAAAGAAAATAGGGCCTAATGCATATGTTTTAGAACTTCCACCTGATATAGGTATCAGTACAACCTTTAATGTTTCAGACCTAGTAGAATACAAAGAACCAGTACTAATACCTAGTTAGCCTTTTGGGCTAGAAACTTTCATTGAGAGTGAACATATTTTCGAGTGTCCACCACCAACCCTACCTGAGCGGAGAGAGAGGATTGAGAGAATTCTGGATGACAAGACTATTACTACCAGGAATAAGGACTATCAGCAATACCTGGTTCAATGGCAAGGTCAACCTGAGTCCAACAACTCTTGGATTACTCGAGAGGACCTGCAAAGACTTAACCCAGACTTGTTCGAGCATTACCAGGGCAAAACTGAACCATACTCGACTGGGTCGAGTTCTGCCCACCCTAGAAGAATTGGTGTGGATACCAGAAACCGAAAGAAACTTCACTCCAACAAGTTAATCAAGTCTTAAAGCAATGAAAGCCAGCAACAAGACTCAAATTCTGGATCCCAGAATTTGACCACATGAAGAAGAGAAGACACATCAACCAAGCAAGATAAAAGGAGCATCAACTAGGACCACTTGGCACCACATGTCATTCCTTATCCAAGTAGAAGACCATCTCATCATGCCACATCATCAAGCGCCACCTCACTAGTCACCTCATCACTCTTTGGTGCCAACAAGGAAGATTCAAATTCAAGGAGGTTGGCCACACCCCTCCAAGTCCTCCACCAAATCCTCCAACCCCCCCCCCCCCCCCATCCCTCCAAACTCTCCACCAAATCCTCCAACCCCCCTTGTAATCCTCCTCAATTTGGGAAGTTTTTAAATTTCAAAAGCTAGCATTGTGAGGCTATTAAAGGCCTTGGATGCCCATTGTAAAGGGGATTGATTTTGGGAAAATAAATGAAAATTGAAGTTGAATTTTGGAAGTAGAAGTTGTCTTGTATTTTTTCCTTATGTGAAAGTTTCCCATCCTCTTCCTCCACGCCAAAGCCATTCTTTTCCCCTAGCAAAGCATTTTCCAAGCTCAAGTGAAGGCATTGGAGTCGGCCAGATCTTCTCAAATTTTTATTCTTAGTTCATAAATTCTCCCATCCCTTCTATATGTTCTTATCCTTCTTCCTTAACTTTGATCTTCATTGCAGGGTCCTTCGAAGACTTTGAGTTGTGGGCCCGGTTCACCTTGACAAAGAACCAACAAGCTGAAGCCCAAGTCCAGGGTTCTGATGTCTGTTATCCAGGTTCTTCAGTTCTGAGTGTTGGTAGTTTCAAGGTATGAATCAAAAGAAGGTTGGAAAGCTCATCAAGGTAAGTCCACAATCATTAGCCCCTATTGTCTAAATCTTCTTCCTTCTTAGTTTAGGATTGTGTCTAATCAAGTAAAAGTCCTATTTTCTTTTAATCCTTAATTCTTATTATGATGAGTATAATGCTAGTGTAATTAGGTTTCATTGCTCTACAAACCATATTCAAAACATTAATCATATGCTCATCGCATCATCTAATCATATGCTTGCTGCATCACTTTATCTTGAATGCTCAAGTCATCCATTCTTTTTTGCAATGTACCTGCATCATTATCTGTGAACTCTTCTTTTCTTGATGGTGTAGGGTTAGTTTCAATAAATACAACATGTATTGACTCTTCAACAGTAAGAGTCCTTTTATTAAAAACCCGATATGCTTTGCTTTGTAATGAATAACCTAGGAAAATAGCATCATCAGCTTTAGAATCAAATTTTCCTAAATTATCTTTTCCATTGTTATACACAAAGCATTTACATCCAAACACATGAAAATAACTGATATTGGGTTTTCTATCATTCCAAAGCTCATAGGAGATTTTCTTTAAAATAGGACGGATCAAAACATGGTTTAAAATATAGCATGCAGTGTTCATCGCTTTTGCCCAAAAGTACTTTGGAAGAATGCCTTTGCACAACATTGTGCGAGCGATTTCTTCCAATATCCGATTTTTCCTCTTGATAACACCATTTTGTTGAGGTGTTCTAGGAGCGGAGAAGTTGTGATCAATGCCAAATTCAGTACAATAATCTTCAAAAAATTTATTTTCAAATTCAGTTCCATGATCACTTCTAATTGAAATTAACGATAAGTTCTTTTGATTTGAAACCTTTTTATGGAATTTTTTGAAAATATGAAAAGTTTCATCTTTTGAAGCAATAAACAAAATACAAGTAAATCTTGAAAAATCATCTACTTTCACAAGAGCATATTTCATACCTCCTAGGCTTGTGGTCCTAGTAAGTCTGAAAAGGTCCATGTGAAGTAGTTCAAGTGATCTTGTTGTAGAAACTATATTTTTGATTTAAAACTCCCCCTGGTTTGTTTACCCATTTGGCATGTATCACAAACATGATCAAAATCAACTTTAAACTTAGGCATGCCTCTAACAAGATCTTTAAAAATTAACTTGGTAATAGTATGTATGCTAGCATGACCTAATCGTCTATGCCATAGTAAACACGACTCTTTGGTCTTAGTATTCATTGCAACTAGACTGGGGCTACTTGACATGACAAGATCATTAAGATCTACAACATAGATATTTCCAAGTCTATGCCCAATGAACTTATTGCTAGAATCTAAAGAGTTAGTTACTATACACATAGAAAACTCAAACATAACCTTGAAGCCTTTATCACACAATTGACTTATGCTTAAGAGATTATGCTTCAACTTGTCTACTAGCAAAACATTTTTAATAAAAGTGAAGAAAGTTATTTTGATCTTACCAATACCGATTATTCGCCCTTTGCCATTGTCTTCAAAGGTGACCATACCTCCTCCTTTCATTTCAATGGTGATAAACTGATCCTTGTCACCCATCATATGTCTTGAGCAGCCATTGTCTAAGTACCACCTTTTCTTAAATTTTTGGGCTGCAAGACATTCCTGCAAAATAATCAATGAATTCTTTTAGGTACCCAAGCTACCATGGATCCTTACAGGTCAACAAAGGTGGTTCCTTTGGAAACCCAAATTTTTCTTACATTCTTATGAACATTTCTAGAATTATTGCAGTCAAAAGCTTTATGTCCTATTCTTTTGCAAACATAGCATACAACTTTAGAGTTTTTAATAGGAGCAGAATTAGAAGTTCTAAAAATTGATGCAGTTGATGCAGATTTTAAACATTTTGAAATATAAGCCTTTTTACTCAGATTCTTAGGAACATACAATAAAGATTTTGAAGTTGAAACAATTTTTAGTGCAGCCAAGACTTTTTGTGATAAAGTGTTTTGAACAGGTGCTTTAGATTTCACAAAAGTAGTTGCTGAAATTCCATTCATAATAGACGTTTTAAAACCAATTCCAACTTTGTTTCCTGAAATTCGTTGTTCTTTTAGAATTAACTCAAGCTTATTTGAAGACAAAGTAAGTTTTTCAACCAATGGCTTGAGTTTTGTAACCTCCTTTTTCAATTCAATTTTTTAGTAAATAAATCATTGTTTTCCTTTCATATAAGAGATTTTCATTTTTCAGCTTTTCAACTCTTTTAGAAAAGTCATGTAGTTCTTTTTGCAATAAAAGATTCTTTTTTGAAATTTTATTTTTTTGTTTGAGTAAAGAGTCATTCATATTTTTCAATGATTTTATCTTTACTCTAGCTTTCTTTAATTCAGATAATAGATCATAAAATGCAAAATTTAACTCGTCAAATGTAAATTCAGTGCAATTACTAGGGGATGTTACCTCATCTTCGAGACCCATTAAACATAGATTTGCAGTCTTGGTGGTCTCTTCTTCTTCATATGAAGATGATTCTTCACTATTGCTCTATGTGGCAACCATGGCTTTCTTCTTCTTTTTCTGTCTAAAGGATTTCTTCAATAGAGAACAGTCTAGATGAATGTGCCCTGGCTTCTTGCATTCATAGCATGTGGGGACTACTTCTTTATCTTTCTCTCTATCCTTTTCTTTTTCTTTTTCGTAATCCTTCCTATGAAATTTCTGGTTGAATCTTCCCTTCTTTCTTCCCATGAACTTTCTGAATCTCCTCATAACCATTGCGATATCATCATCTTCTAGGTCATCATTGGAGGAGGTGCTTTCTTCTTCAGACTCTTCATCATCCCTCTTTGATTCGGTTGCAGCTCTGAAGGCTATAGTTTTCTTTTTCTTCTGTTCATCTTCAATTCTGTGCTACATAGTCAGCTCATGGGTGATGAGTGATCCCAGTAGTTCATCCAGTAGTAATATGTTGAGATCTTTGGCCTCCTGGATTGCCGTCACTTTGGGATCCTACTGTCAGGTAAAGATCGGAGTATCTTCTGAACTAGATCAGTATTTGAGTATACCCTGTCAAGACTCTTCAAATCATTAATAATATCTGTAAATCTAGAGAAAATGGCAGAAATTATTTCAAAAGGTTCCATTTTAAATAGTTCATAGTTGTGAACTAAAAGATTATCTTTGAGGTTTTCACTTGGAAAGTTCCCTCATGGGTCACCTCCAGTTTGTCCCAGATTTTCTTTGCTGAAGAGCAAGTGGAAACTTGGTTGAACTCATTTGCATCCAAAGCACAGTATAGTAAATTCATTGCTTTGGCATTCAATTCTCCCATTTTCATGTCATGATCATCCTAGTCCTCTTCAGGCTTAGGGATGTCCACACCATCAACTTTGATCATGGGAATGTGTGGCCCTTTTAAGATGACCTTCCACAATTAAAAATCTATAGCTTGAATGTAAATTTTCATTCGTGCTTTCCAATAAGAAAAATTAGTGCCTGTGAATAGTGGAGGTCTATTTATTGACTAGACTTCGGCCAAGGATGTACTCATGAGATGAGCCATCAATCTTTACTCAAGTAATCAGAGACACTACTTTGATATCAGTTGTTGCCCAGGTGGCTTTTCCCAAGAGGGGGGTGAATTGGGAATTACAAAATTTCTTGCAAATATGTGCACAAGTAATTCCTTTAGTGGTTGAATGTTGTGTTAATCAGAGAATAAGTGTAGAAGCAGAAAAGTAAGTAAAGCACAACACAAAGAAAACAAGTTTAGAGTGGTTCGGAGCAACCCAGCTCCTACGTCTACTACCCAAGTTCACCACTCGAGATTTCCACTATATCCCCCAAACCGGAATACAGTCGGATTGTTTTACAGGCTCACAATTTCAACCTCTATACTTTAGTTTTTAAATCGGGCTCACCAAAGAAACCCACACTAGGTTTTCATAGGCTCACCTAGAACCTCTACACTTTGGTTTTCAGTAGGCTAATCAAAGAAACATATTTGGTTTTTACAATCGGGCTCACCAATAATCCAAGTATTCTAAGAGTAGAAAAAAAAGCGACAAAAATGACAAACTAAGTTGTTTGGTGGTTACCGATGTAGCTCGAGTGAAGCTTAATTGATTGCTTTTCAATGCACTTCAATGGCTTCCTTGCTTTCCTCAAAAGTTACTTCAAGCTTCTAATAAGAGTTGGTGAAGGCTTGAAGACTGACTTCAAAGCTCAAGTGCTCTATTTTCTTACTTCAATAAATGTTCAATAACTCATTAGCCTCTCTAAGGATGTTCTCATACCTCATTTATAGAGACTTCAACTGCCTTCCCTTGATTTTGAACGTTGTAGACCATTGGGAAGTGACAGGTTACTGTTGGAGCACTTTTGGAATTCAAAATTAGAAAACTGGAACTAGCCGTTGGAGGTGACCCCATCATTCTAGTCGGCTCAGACATTCTTCGAGTTGGCTCGGATTAGGTTCGGGTCGGCTACGCTGAATGCCAGTCGGCTAGGTTCCATAGTTGAGAAAATAGTTCACTCTGGACGAGTCGGCTAGGTTGAAATCCAGTCAGCTCAGATCCCTGAGGTTCTCAAAATAAGTTCTGGATGAGTCGGCCAGGCTGTAATCTAGTCGGCTTGGATCCTCGAGTTTCTCAGAACATTCTCAACCAAGTTCTGGATGAGTCGGCTAGGACTTGGTGCTAATCGGGTGGGTTTGCATGCCAGAGATATTCCTTCTTGTGCTAGTACCAGAGTTGGCTGGTTCCTCCATCAAGTCGGCTCGAGGTTGGTTCTTCAGCCAGACTAATTCCTATTCTCCAGAACTCAGATATCAAGCTTTGAAGGCTTCCTACAGATCTTCTTACAACACAATCAAGAAAAATTGAAGCTTGAAACTAGTAGAAGCAACCCTTTATCTTTGATTCAAATAAGAATTTTTTTTTTGTTGGGTTCTTCGTTACAAGAATCTAATTACTTACAACTCAACACAAAGAAAAAAAAGTTGTAGGGTTTAAAAATTATGTGAAAGTAGTCATCCTACAAAAACTTGTCAACTATTTGAAGATTTGTTAGATAACCAAATATATGCTCCAATGTTTTGTTATCATCAAAGTCACTTTAGGGTTCAACACTTATTAAATGTGACAATACTTGTGCTATTAATTTATCCAAAAATCCAATTCAGCACTGACGAACTGAGCACATAAAAATTATACATCATTTTATTCATGATCATGTTTTAAATAATGTTATTGAGCTAGAATTTGTACCCACTGAAGATCAACTTGCTGATATTGTTACCAAACCCCTTAGTCTAGATAGATTTGAGAAAATTAGAGGCGAATTAGGGCTGTGTGACCTATTTTGAACATTCTGACCTAATTTTTAAAAAATAAGGAAAAATTATCTAGGTATTTCAAAATTTTCTCTAGAGCTTAAGACAACCTATTTTAGTGTTTAGAAACCCATAGAAATTAATTTTGACCTTTTTCAATTTTTAGGGTGATTTTTGGCTCGAGCCGACTCGAGTCATTAGGCTGTTTGGTGAGCTGACTTGAAAGTCGGGCCGAATGTTTTTAAATAGGGTTTCGTTAGTTTGTTTTCACTATGTTTTTAGGTTTTGCTCCCTTCTACTTAGTCGACTCCTCTTTCCATCTTACAAAAACTTCCTAGAACACTCTCTAATCCCTCCAAACTCTTAATCCTAGCTAGATGGCACCCTATAAAGCCATAGCTAAGAAACCCCGATGGGTAGTTCGGACAGTTGCGGAGGAAAGGAGAATGAAATGATGCTTGGACACCTGCAATATGGAAGAAGAACAGCAAATCGAGCAAGAAGAAGAGCCACAGGCACCCAAGCAAGTGATTCTAATGGGTAATTGTCAAGTTACTCCTGGTCGATGCATTGATTTCAATTTCTTGGAGCAAGAACAGTTACATATTGGGAATTGGTTGGATAAACAGGGTTGGAAAAATTTCTGTCTATTGAATGTACCCACTTATCCTATTTTGGTCAGACAATTTTTTGAAAGTATGTTATTAGGTGCATTCCATATTGAAGGGACTGTGAAAGGAAAACACATTGAAATAAGTGAACAAAAATTGTCAAACATCCTTCACATTCTAAAAGAAGGTGAATGTTACCTAGTTCCGAAGGAGAAGTAGAAGATCCTAAGACTAGTACTGGAAAGAACAAATGTAAAGGATATTATTCATGTTAGTGCAAATCAGTTATCATTGGAAATGAGATTATTGCACAACATTATCAGTTGTATTTTCTTGCCCCGGACAGGGCGGTTTGATTGGGTCAGTGAGCGTGACCTGGTTTTTATGAGTTGTCTGATTGAGGGGGAGGTCATCAACTTACCATTTATTATGCTTTCATAGATGAGAGAGGCGGCTCGTAGGGCATGAGCTTATCTACCGTATGGGATGGTCTTCACACTTCTATTTTAGGATGCCCTGGTTGACTTGACAGCTGAGAACAGCAAGCTACTTCTACACACTGACAAGTACACTCTGAAATCCCTTACTCGGATGGGATTTATTAAAGTAGACGGTCACTGGATTCGGAAGACTTCAGGTATTCTAGTAGCACACTCTGAGGATGACTCAAAGGAGGACATTCAGGTAGCAGAGGGACATGGTGTGGAGGTAGATGCACATACTGATGAGGCTGGATCGTCAGAGCTAGCTCCTACCACTCCTCGTTCACCAGTCATGAGATCTACAGCTATTGGACCTGATACAGATGACAGACTACAGAGAGTACTGGATGAGATATCTTGTCTCAGATCTGACACTGATAACAGGATAGCTATACTTTAGTCTAAGATGCAGTAGGGATTCCATGATATCATATCCATTCTTAGACAGCTTACTGCAGCCAGCCAATCTGTATCGATGACTTCAATAGTTGCACCTGACACTAGCACTTGCACTGATTGTGAGCAGGAACAGGTGGCACATTTCAGTGACATTCCTTCACATGCCACTCCTGCTGATGCTGAGGTCGAGGCTGGTATTGAGGTTATAGGATCTGAAGTTGGACAAACTCCAGCTATAGAGATATTATCTACCACATGCACTTTGGCATTATCTTTTGATCCTCCGACTGTCAGACCCACTCCCATTATCATTTCTTCATAGTCCAAAGTAAAAGCTAAAGCCAAAACCAAAGTTTCTAGGACTACCACTCCTACTAGGACTAGAATCAAGGATCTTAGACCTAGGTTTCCTAAGTTTAAGCCTAGTCCAGGCATCTTAGAGATTGGTTCCTCCTCCAATGAGGAAGACCTTAGTGGTGATGATCCTAGCCCATCATTTTGATGTCTTTAGTCTTTTATCTTGATATTTTTAGGACTCTATGTTAGTTATATTTTGATGTTGTGATACTATGTTATCGTGCCGAGGCATATTTGTAATGTATCACCTATGTACTGACTTTTCATATATATATATATATATCACATTTTATACTACATGTCTTCTTATGGTACACTCATGTACTATCTTTGTTGTAAATGACTCATTATGAATGTATGTTCTCCTATCTTTTAAACCTTTTGTTGATGACAAAAAGGGGGAGAAGGGAGAATGTGCATGAAAAGGCTATGTTATGGAGAATGAATGTGCATGAATATATGAAACTTTGAATATGAATATGAAAATTGTGAAGTTGAATATGAATGTTAAATTATAAATGTTTATATGTATGTTCATATGAAAATTTGACTATCACATTAGTAAGGGGGAGTTTTTATCAAGTTTTTGTTAAGTTTTTATGAAATTCACCTCAAATACTTGTTAATTTTGTAAGTTTCGATACGCAATGTATAGATGATACTCTTGATACATTATGTATTGATACATTATGTTTCAATACTTGATACACATTTGATATATTATGTTTCAATACTTATTGCTCATATGATATAGATAATACAGTGTATCGACACATATGATACTTTGTGTTAATAATTTTTAGTTTCATATAGTTGATACATTTGATACATTTGATACTTTGTGACACACTGTGTTGATACCTTGATACTCAATTTGTATGATACACACTATGATCAATATCATTTGATAAATATGAATATATAGTAATTATAAAGTGCTTTTAAATTCTGATCATGCCCAGTATTTTGTCATCATCAAAAAGGGGAAGATTGTTGACCCTTGGAATGATTTTGATGTTCAAAAAATATTGGAGCACGTATTTGATACTAATTCCTTCAAATTACTTGAGAAGTTTATGCAGGAAATTGGTTACCTTTAGCTTAAATTAGTTTTCAAATTGAATGAGAGGTAACTCAATTATGTGTGGACTTTATCTTGTAAAAGCCCTAGTTTTGTCAATCTTGTAATCTTGTAAAACGGGCTGAAAAATTATAAAATTAAGAGTATGTAGATTAGCTCTTATTTGATTCAAGTGTTGAAGAGTTTTGGAGAAGCCTGAAGCATTAATTGAAAAATTGGCAAGAGCTGACTCATGGATCAAGAGCTGACTCCTTATGACACGGCACGGAGAAAATTTTAGAGTTTCAGTATCAAAAGCTGACTCCTGTCCCAAGAGCTGACTCATGGAAGAATACATTTTTCTAAAGCCTGAGATCTCGAGCTGACTCCTACCCAAAGAGCAGACTCGTCTAGAGTTATGAATTTTGATGGACTGAGAACTCGAGCCGACTCTGCCCTAAAGAGCTGACTCTGGGTATTTGTCATTTTGAATTAACTGAAAGCAAGAGCCGACTCCAGTCTGAAGAGCCAACTCTTACAGAAATTTATTTTGGACTGTCTGAGACTTCGAGCCAACTCGTGGACCTCGAGCCGACTCGAGTAGTCATTTTCTATACTCCAACAGCTAGTTGCTGAAAGTGATTTTTGAATTCCATTTCATCTCCAACAGCTCTTTCATAAATTCCTAGGCCCTACAATGGCCATATCTCACGGAAAACTATAAAAGAGATTGTTTTTGAGGGATTAAACAATTATTAGAGCAATATTATTGATTTATCTTGAGATATTGAAGAGCCTTCAAGTCTTTTCCCTACCTACTTCAAGAGCTTTCAAGATAGGATTCAAAGCTTCACCAACTCCACTTCATCATTGAATCTACTCATTGAAAAAGCAAAGAAGTAGCTTGAAGAGCATTAAAGAGCATTCAAAGTAAGGCTTTGTTTTGATCTACATCGGCAACACATAAACAAACTCGGTTTGTTGTAGTTGCTTGCTTATTTTTTCTTTATCCTTGTTTTTTCTCTAAGAATAGCAAGGGACTGTGTCTTAAGAAAGGGTTGAAGGTTTTTTAGGTGAGCCTTGTAAAAACCTAAGTTGGGTTCTTAGTGATCTCGGTATAAAACCAAGTGTTAGGGTTTCTTTGGTGATCCCGTCTAAAACCAAAGGGAGTTTGGGTTTCTTTGGTGATCCCGATAAAATCAAAGTGTATAGGCTTGGATTGTGAGCTTGGTAAAACAATCCAATTGTATTCCATTTGGGGGATATAGTGGAAATCCCAAGTGGTACTTGGGTAGTGGACGTAGGAGCCGTTTGCTCCAACCACTCTAAATCTCTTTGTGTTTGTGCTTGTGCTCTTATTGTCTTATTGTTTTTATTTAATTACTTCCGCATTGCATATTGCACCACAACACTAAAAGAATTTTAAAGTATATATAATTGTGAAAAGTTTTTAATTCCAATTCACCCCCCTCTTAGAAAGCCACCTAGTCAACACATACCATGATCCCTAAAAGGATGCACAATCATCGTCAACCAATCGGGTAATGCCATGTTCTTACTAGCTATGAGCCTTAAATATAATGCATGAACCCCAAGGTGAAAAGGTGATTGGATAGTTGGGCTTCTGAGATGTTGCACTAATGTGTGGATGAGAGGAAGTCCACGTGGTGCAATCCAAGCACCTCGAGAATGCCAAGCTCCTGATCTCAGTTGGTCGAGGGCTCTATAAATAGAAGGCCCTTAGGTAAGTTTTGGGGTTCTAGTTATTCTGCTTTAGAGGTGATTGCTGAAGAATGAATTATGCATTTTCCTTCTCTGAAATCCCTTCTAGGTTGGTCTCCCTCTAGTCTTTATTTCTTTCTTCTTTGAGGCCCTGTTCTTCCTTCGTTCGCTCTTTATTTAAGTGGAAGCTTTTCTTCTCTTACCTTTTGTCCAAGTCGACTCTCATATTTTAGAGAGATGTCTTCCGATGACGGGATTCATTCGATGAGTCATTTTTTGGAAGTGTTGAGCTTCAACAAATCTCTCTATTGGGGGAATAAATTCCTTGAGGGTCTCTCCAAGGATCTAAGTTTGGCAAAGGAGCACCCTGGCAGAGAAGGAGCCTCTGTCGAGAGAGAAGGCTCGGGAGAGGGTGGAGGGGACTTGGTAGGGAATGAACTCTAGGTCGAGGAGGCACCCGCCACTCAAAATAAAAGTTGAGGGGGAACATCCCGAAGCTCGCCCAGACCTTCCACGAGGCCGACATTCGAGGTCTTGACCATGATCGAGGATGAAATCATCAGGTTCTGGGAATGCATGGGATCCCAAATAAGTTTCTTCTTCATGTGCTGAGAGCAGAGGATCGAGTTACCTTCGGTCTGGCTAGCTTCCTTGCTGTGTATGAGGAAGACCTTCATGCTAGCCTTCAATTCCCTCTCCATCTATTGATCTGGGATGTGCTTAATCGGTACGACTTAGTTCCTGCACAACTTGGTCTGAATTCCATTAGAGTCCTGGACGGTTTCAGAATTCTTTATCATCTCCATGGCATCCACCATCGATTATTATTGTTTAGGGCCTTCTTCAAGTTGAACAAACTCTTTGGATCAAAGGGTTGGTACTTCTTTGACTCGAGAAAGGGGAGGAAGCTCATAAACCTTCCTAGTTCCATCCACCATTAGAAGACCTGATTCTTTTTGTTTTATCTGGCTACATTGGGGATTTCAATCATCTTGGGGGGAGCTAAACACTTTTCCTAATTAGAATGATCGAGTGATTGATATCGACAAAAAGGACTTCAAATTGCTTTCCAACATGGAAGTCCCTCCACTGAGGGAGCTCTTGACTGAGCGAAACCTGTACGATGCTGAGTTGAGTTTGATTGATTCGCTCGGTTAGATTTCTAAGCCATTCATCGAAACTTTGCTTGAACTATTACTAACCAACTTTTTTTTTGCTGTAGCCATGAGACAAATATTGAACGAAGCGATCCAGGTTGCTGCACTAAAGATGCACACCCCCGAGGGTGATAGGAAGAAGAATACCATCAGTATGAGGTTGAGAACTTCGGGGTCATCGATCAGGGTGCCAATAGTGGCATCAAAGTCGAGCCTTGCTCGAGTCACCGTCATCGACTTGAGGAATGCCAATCCTAGCAATGAGAAGGTCGAGATTGTATCGGCTCCTCCTACTATCTCAGCCATGTTGCCATTGTCTCGGTGTCTTGAGCAGCTGAGATAGTGGTATTCGACCAGGGCCATCCATCGGGCATGCTAGGTCGGGTGTTGGTTGCTCCGAGGGTGGCATTGGTCCCTTCATCTATTGAAAAAATGCCGAAGGTTTCATGCATGAATATTTTTCTTAATTCACAGCAAAAACACATATATTTTAAAACTATTTTAAATAGAAAATATATATTTAGAATAATTCTAATAAATTCTAAGTAGGATCATAACATGATATAAAGTAGAAAATAAAATCAGTATGCATCAATCTATCCGATGCATGCAGTAAATCTAATCTACAAATAATATGAAACTAATTTAATACCTGATCATGGGTCAATGATTGCCATTGCTAATGGCACTTGGTAAGGGCTTTCCGTGTCACTTTGCAGCTACACAAGATGTTCGGCCTCTATAAATCATCCACATGAAGCTTCAACATGATCAATCTCCCGGGACTGCTAGATCTCTTTGAAGGTCATTGATGGCTGAAAATAATTCATTTCTTGGACTTTCTTGAGCCTTCCAAGAAATCCAAGAAGAGGATGAAGAGGTCTAGATTTAAGAGGAAGAAAATAAAAAATAAGAAAACCCCTTTCTACTTTTTTTTTCTTTTTTCCTTCTTTTAACCCTAGCACCCTAAAAGCTTTCTCATGCCAATGTTTTACTCATGCCCACTTCAATTTCTCTAGTGGTCTATCTCATCATATTACATTGTAATTTAAATCCACTATGGTCACATAATCCCAAAACAATTCCAGGAAAAATTAGCTTGTGGATTAGGATAGGATTAGGAAGCATATACCTAGTTTGACTAGTCATAAAATATAATTCCATGAACCATAAAAAATCCAATAAAAATTCCATGGATTTTTATATCAAATCACTAATAAAAGGGCCCTCTTTTAAACACATATTTTATCTAGATTGTTTTAAAAAAATGATGATAATAATAGATAAGTGTTTGAGAGTTTAAGACCAAGTAGAAATAGAAAAAGTCAAAGAGTTTGATTCCTAGTCAAACTCTTCCCTTTTAATTTGAAACTCATCCTAAATTAATCCAAATCAGATAAGAAAGGATGGAGGGTATGAAAACATATTTTACATGAATTCTTCATAAATTTATTCAAATAAATGGTATGGAGAAATCCAATAGAAAACCTAGTTGGGCTAGATAAGGATTTGACCAAGCTTTGACCAAAATAAGTTAGGAATTATAACTAATTTGGTTATAACTAATTTAACTAACTTGAACTCAATCTAATTAGGCCACAATTAGGCTTAATTAAATTCTAATTAAATCAAGAATTAACTAAGTCTAAGTCCAAATCAAACCATAATAAAAAATCCTTAGCGATTAGGTCATCAAATAATCTAATTGGATGAATTCTAATTAAACTAAATTCAAATATACTTAATCTAAACCTCTTCACTCAATCAAATTGAATAAATTAATAATATAATTATTAATTAATCCTTTTATAATTAATTAATAATTAATTATTAATTTATAATATTTATATAGGATTAATTGTTCATCATATTTATAATTTTGCCACTAAATGATTCGTCAGCCATCATGATCGATCAAAAACTTCTATTGTATATGATCCCATATGTTTGAATACTAAGTTGGTAGTCGAAGAATGAATCTTGAACTAATCAATGCAACCATCTAGCAATGGTGCCCGGCATCTAGATGGTCGAATATTCACGAAGCAATATTCAAGAACCCAGGTATATGGTTTTCATATAGTTCATTCCTTTGATCCTAATGCTCAGAATGATTTCAAAGTTAACTACTAACTCTAAATAATACATCCAAATATATCTTAACCTGCTAAATCCTATAAGTCTTCACAAGGATTGTCCTGGCCAAGGTCTTGCTAAATTGAAACATAATAGAGCATTGTCTCCAACATCATGGAGTAGTCAATTTCATCTTGACTCATCACTGACTTAACAAGTACTCGACCACATCGAGTAATATTTTATCACTGAATTATAAATTTAGATAGTCTTACATCTAAGTAAAATGAGTTGCTTGCAAACCACCAGGATGATCTCGGGTCGAAGGAAACTTATATCCATATCCTTTTATGAAATACTCTTGGTAGTAGAGTATTTATTATAGTTAATCATGTTCGATGCAATGTACACCTACACTCACCTGCATGCCATACTAGTATCTTCACACTCCTTGGTTATAAGGACAACCAATCCATATGGCATACAACAACCTATGCTCAATAAATATTGTCATCTTAGATAACAACATATTATTTGATCACAAACATATTTAAGAACTACTTAATAAATCATTCTTAATCAAATTAAAGTAGTTATAAGGACTCATCTTAAAAGAATTCAAAGAAAAATGCAAAAAGATGAATTGCCAAAATATAATTTTTATTTTATGAATGATTCATATACATATTATAAAAATCTAACCATCTATAATCTAGATGATTAGCTATAGGACACATTTCCTAACAACTCCCACTTAGACTAGAGCCAATTGGAACATTATTGAATACCTATCTATCTCTTATGGTCATTGAACATTTTAATTTTGAGGGCTTTAGTAAATGGGTCAGCCAAGTTTTCCTTTCTATCGATCTTTTGAATGTCAATGTCACCTTGATCCACTATCTCCTAGATAAGGTGAAAACGATATAGAATGTGCTTGGTTCGTTGATAAGCCTTTGGTTCCTTTGTTTGAGCTATGGCTCTAGTGCTATCATAATATAAGGAACTGGGCCATCAATGAAGGGTGCCACTCCAAGCTTAGTGATAAACTTCCTTAGCTGAATAGCATTCTTTGTAGCATTGGATGCCCTAATATACTCCATCTCGTAAATAGAATCGATCATAGTATGCTGCTTGAAACTTTTCTAGCAGATAGCTCATCTATTCAGGATAAAAATATAACCTGATACACTCTTGCTATCATTCATATTTGACTAAAAACTTGAGTCAGTGTAATTGACTAATTTCTAATCAGAATCTTCATAATGAACCACTGGTCCTTGATATTTCTCTAATAATTAAGGATAGTTTTTTTGACCTTCCAATGGTTCTCACCCATATTAGATTGGTATCTACTCACTGCTCCTAGTGAGTATGCCACATTTGGTCTCATACATGTCATAGCATACTCCACTACTGAGGTATATAGAATCCTACTCATACGCTCTCTCTCTTGAGGACTTGTCAAACAATTCTTCTTTTAAGGGATTAATTCTATGGCCTATTGGAAGATAGCATTTCTTTAAATTTATCATGCTAAACTGCTTCAGCACAGTCTTAATGTATGTGGATTGGGTTAACCCTAGCAACCTTTTAGATCTATTCCTATAAATCTTTATCTCAAGGATGTAGGATGCTTCTTCCAAGTCTTTCATGGAAAAATGAGAAGACAACAATACTTTTATTCCTTGCAATGTAGGAATATCATTCCTAACTAAGAGAATATCATCTATATATAAAATAAAAAATATTATAACTAAACCATTAGCCCATTTGTATATACAAGACTCTTCTCCATTTCTAAGAAAATTATATGTTCTGATCACTTTATCAAAATGCATGTTCCAACTCCGAAATGCTTGCTTCAATCCATAAATGGATCTCCAAAACTTGCATACATTTGTTTCATCTAAGAATGTGAACCCTTCAAAATGTATCATATATACCTCTTCTTCTAGCTCTCTATTTAGAAAAGTTATTTTCACATCCATTTACTAGATTTTATAATCAAGATGTGTCGCTATTGCAAGCATGATCTAAATGGATTTGAGCATTGTCACAAGTAAAAATATCTCATCATAGTCAATACCATAATACTGACGATATTTCTTAGCAACCAGATAAGCTTTGTAGGTCTCCACCTTCCCATTTGTGCTCCTTTTCCTTTTAAAAATTCATTTACATCCTATGGATTTTATCCCTTGAGATAGATCAACAAGTGTCCACACATCATTGACTTTCATGTATTCCATTTCAAAATTCATAGCTTCTAGCCATTTATCAGAGTTGGCACTCTATATCGTATCCATATAGGTGATTTAATCCTCATTATTTTTATCAAGTTTAGGATTACCATCCTAGACCAAGAAATAATAGTATCTATCCAGTTCACATGGTACCCTACTGGATCTCCTTAATGGTGCTTCTATAATAAGCTCTAGGTTTGATTCAATCAAGTCAAGTTCTTTAGATTTAATCAATAGTGTCAATTTTTCTACCTATCAAACATCTTTAAGTTCAATCTTAAAGACATTAGCTCCCTTTTTAAGGAACTCTTTTTATAAAAAGACTACCCTATTACTAACAAACACTTTATGTTCATTAGTATGGTGAAAGAAATAATCCTTAGTTTCTTTTAGATACCCTATAAATAAATACCTATCAAACCTAGGCCCAAGCTTATCAATCTTTTAATGTTTGACATAAGCTGGACATCCCCAGACGCTAAGATATGAGAGTACCGGCTTACACCCTATATATATTTCATATGAAGTTTTCTCTACAGACTTGCTAGAAACTCTATTTAGAATATAACAAGCTGACTTTAAAACATATCTTCAAAAAAAGATAGACAAACTCCCAAATCTTGTCATAGATCGAACTATGTCATATAGGATTTGATTTCTCCTTTCAAACACTCCATTATACTGGAGTATCCCAGGAGGAGTCCATTATGAGAGAATCCCATTCTCTTCCAAATATATCATAAATTCACTAGTAAGATACCTCCTCGATCAAATTAAAAGATTTTAATATACTTACCAGCCTGTTTCTCTATTTTATTATAAAATTGTTTGAAGAATTAAATAATCTTAATTTATATCTCATCAAGTAGACGTATCCATACCTTGATAGGTCATCAATAAACATGATGAAGTAGTGATTTTGTCTATGGCTAAAATGTTCATGTGTCCATATACATCAATATGTATTAGACATAGAACTTGAATAGCCCTTTCACCCTTTCCAATAAAAGGTGACTTAGTCATCTTTTCAAGAAGACAAGATTCATGGGTAGGCAATGATTCAAAATCATTACCTCGAGAATTTCTTCTTTAGATAACCTATTCATTCTTTTTTTGTTAATATGACCTAGTCTACAATGCCAAAGGTAGACATTAGACATATTTTCAATCTTAGGATGTTTGTTGATTATGTACAATACATTTATAGGCTATGATAAAGTATAAATATCATTTTTCAAATATCCATGTATTATAGTAATACCATTCAAAATGATATCATAATAGCTATCTTTTATTGATAAATGATAACAATTTTTGACCAAAAGTCCTATAAAAATCACATATATCAAAAAAGTAGGACAATAGTGACAATCGCCTAAGATAATGATACCAGAATGAAAAATAAGCTCGAGTATTCCTAAAGCTAAAATTGGAACAAATATTCCATCTCCAACATTCAAAAATTTTTTATCATTTTTAAATCTTCTACTAACTTGATGTCCCTGCATCAAATTACAAATATTAATAGGGCTTTCGATATTTAATACCCAGGTAGTTGTATCACAAATAGAAAAATTATAATGTATTATCATATAAGTACCTTGTCTAACAATGCCTTGCTAGTTCTTTTTCTTGCTTAGCCTGTTCGGGTCCAGTAAGATAATGTAAAGAGGTTAATTCCTCTTCCAGTACCTTTGCTTGTTA
Source organism: Areca catechu (assembly GCA_021397845.1). Classification (NCBI taxonomy): domain Eukaryota; kingdom Viridiplantae; phylum Streptophyta; class Magnoliopsida; order Arecales; family Arecaceae; genus Areca; species Areca catechu. The sequence continues at coordinate 16,231,482 of CM038048.1, forward strand.
CAGTAGAAGCATTCAGCTTGAGTCTGGTCATCTTTCAACTTCTTGGTCTAACTGGCTTAGTTGCTAGAGTACTTTGTACCCTTTTTATATTCTTCTTCTTCCCTTTCTTAAACAGATGATGCCTTATTGATCCTTTTACTACATTCACCAATCCCTTATAGAGCTGATGATCCTTCTCATAGGTCTGTAGTAACACCAATAGACCATGGTAGGTTACTACAAGCCTTGTCATTCTATAATGATCAAGAAAGTTAGTGTAGGATTTTGATAAAGAATTAAGGATTGCATCCTTCCCCAACAGTACATGTAGGGGGAATCCAAGTTTATCCAGATGCTTAGTCAGTTCGATCATGTGCAATACATGATCTATGACCAAGGCCCTTTCCCTAATCCTTGTGTTGAAAATGGTACAAGATATTTTGTACCTTTCAACATCGTCGGGAGTGCCAAAAGATTCTTTTAATACTTGAAGTATGTCCTCCAATTGAGCATCCTTAAACTTGCGACTTAATTCGTCATTCATGGATAACCACATAATACAATGGACTATGGTTTGGTCATTAAGCCACTTCTAATAAATATCTTAGATTACACCACGAGCATTCCAAGCAGGCTCCTTAAGTACTAGATCTATCAGCATGTACATAACTCATTCATGCTCCAGGACTATTTTTAGCTTTCGATACCAGCTATCAAAATTGAGTCCTATTAATTTTTCATTATCTAGTAATGAACGGAGTGACAAAGTGGTAGCCATATTAATCTAAGAAGAATAAGACCTAATTAGTATATAAATCATTAATCCTAAAGAATTGAACTTTAGTCTAAAGATTCTTCCACTATTTTTGATCAAATTGGTAGCCTCTGTATCCAATTTAAGGAATTGCACCAATCTTTATCAAGTACTAGAATCCAATAAACTGCACACAAGCCTGACTTTGCTGACTCATCATGTGCATCTAAAGATAGGTTCTTAACCAATTATCTCTTTAAAAAACTTTTGGTAATGATTTTGCCCCAGGTAATAATCAATAAGCCTTTAGACTACCACTGGAAGTCTTGATTAGGTCCAACCATTAACATGACAGGATTGAGTGCTTCTAGCCAATGTTGCCCAAGCTCGACTTTGACTAGCCAACTTGACCATCATGTAGAAAGGACTAAGCCATTATAATATGAATAATAATTTCAATAGCCAGATGAGCCCCAGGTCTTTAGACCTCCAATGATCATTTTAACTATTGGACTCATCATCACTCTCTTAATGGAAAGCTATGACTCAATTATTTTCATAATTTTGTCAGTTAAAGGATCTAATAATTTTAGAGAATTTAATTAGAGAAAAGAGATGGGGACATGGATTAATCAACAATTCTCCCACTAAGTTCATCAAGGATCAAATCACATTAGTTCAAGGGAACCCAGATCAATTAAAATGATGATCTTTCTTACTGGCATGGGTTAACTTGAATCAATAGACTATCTAATCAAATTTTAGTTGACCACATTGACCAGGTAACTGAGATCAATGGGAGGGTTTGTCATTAACCTCTTTTCTTAGATAGCTAATAAGTTGGCTAGGTAAGAGGTAGACACAATTAATTATTATAATCAAAATGTCATACTTATCTTAGATACCAATTGGTTCATCATATTTGATTAGACTTACCTAAGGACTCGAGTTTGACCATTGAGCGATAATTAGATCCACTTGTTATATTATGGACTTGATCAAACTATCACTGTAGATTTGATCTAGAAAAAAAAATTGATCTAATCTTAGTCAACTTTTGATTAGATTAAATTCAATTCTCTATTAGGTCCATATTATTTTAAATTCTAACTCTTGTTTAACCTAGTTATTTGGCATGATCCAAGCTAACCCAAAGTCCATGATTTATGAAACATGATTAGATCTTTAATTTACAATTCTAAATCTAATTTTAGACCTCTTAATTGCAGCAATTAATCAAAATTAAGTTTGCTAAATTTTAGTTCTAAATAATTTATATTTATCACATGTACATTAAATACTTTGTAGATCTCAACTATACGATATAGTCTTATACTGAAATTAATTTTACATTTCATGTTCTAAATACAAAAACAAACTCAAATACATTAATTTTAGATCAAAAGTAGTAAATTAATAAATATTAAATCATTAAAAAATAGATCTAATTATTGAAATGATTTCAATGATTTCCTTTTATCTCACTTGTTCATGGGATAAAACCATAAACGATACCCTTATATGCCATAGAAGACCCCATTAAATGGGAAGAGAGGGTCTTTAAACCCTATTTTTCTTTTATGACCAGACAACCATGCTAATCAACCTAATTCAAAATAGTTACTTGGATTAAGATTATAACTAACATGTAAAATTCTACATTTATATAACATGTTATAAAAACTTTGCTCTAATACCACTATTGAAAAAATGTATAGGATTTCATGCATAATTTTTTTTTATAATTTATAGTAAAGATATATCTATTTTAAAATTATTTTAAATAGAAAACATATATTTAGAATAATTTTAATAAATTCTAAGTAGGATTGTTATATGATATGTAGTAAAAAATAAAATTAGCATGTATCGATCTATCCGATGCATGTAGTAGATCTAATCTACAAATAATATGAAATCTAATTTCAACATGATCATGGATCGATGATCGTCACTATTGATAGCATGTGGTAAGGGCTCTCCACATCACTTCATGACTGCACAAGATGTTCGGTCTCTACAAATTGTCCACATGAAGCTTCAACATGATCAACCTCCTGGGATTGCTAGGTCCCGCTGAAGGCCATTGGATGGTTGAAAAAAATTTATTTCTTGAACTTTGTTGACTCTCCCAAGAAATCCATAAAAAGGATGAAAAGGTCTAGATCTAAGAGGAAAAAAATCAAAAATAAGAAAATCCCTTTCTACTATTTTTCTTTGTTTCTTCCTTCAACCCTTGCACCCTAAAAGCTTTCTCATGCCAATGTTTTACTCATGCCCATCTCAATTTTTCTTGTGGTCTTTCTTATTAGATTATATGATAATTTAAATCTTTTATATGCCATATGGGTTGGTTGTCCTCATAACTAAGAAGTATGAAAACATTGGTATGGCATGTAGGTGAGCATAGGTGTACATTAATTGAACGTGACCAACTCTGTTGAATACTTTGCTATCGAGAGTATCTCATAAAAGGACATGAATATAAGTATTAGTTTGACCTGAGATCACCATGGTGACTTGCAAGCAATTCATTATACTTAGGTACCAGACTAACTGGATTTCTAATCCAGTGATCAACGATTATTGGGTGCAATCAAGTTATTATTAGTTCACTAATAAGTCAGATAGAATTGACCACTCCAAGGTGTTGCCTAGTAAGCAACCCAAGAGGGGGGGTGAATTATATCTCTAAAAAACTTAAATGAAATGCAAGTGTGTGAACCAATCCAATAATCAATCTAAGTACAATGAATGCAAGTGTAAAGTGCTCTTAGTGAGTATGCAGCAAAAATATGAAAGCCATAAGAATAAGAGGAAATAAAGGAGACAAGCAATCACAAACACAAAGCAAGTATAGTGGTTCGGTGCTTTCCAATGCACCTACATCCACTCTCCAAGGCCCACTTGGAAATTCACTATAATCTCAACCGATTATAGTTGATTAGTTTTTCGGGCTCACTAATCAAACCTGACTTGTTTTTACTAGGCTCACAAGTCAAAACCTCACTTGGTTTTCCGGGCTTACCAAGAACCAAATTGATTTTAAGGCTCACCAACAACCTCCCTTGGTTTTGTGGGCTAACCAAGAACCTAATTGGTTTTTAAGACTAACCAACAACTTCTTTGGTTTTCTAATAGGCTAACCAAAAATCTTTACAACAAGAAGAAGTTTGAAGTAAAGAAATAATGAAAGTTTTCTAATAAAAGCGGATATCTCTTTGAAGCTTTGTTATAGTTCTGCCTTCAACTTGATGAAGCTTCAATAAATGCTCAAGAAGGTTGAACTTGAATGCTCTTGAAGGCTCTTGAATACTTGAAGACTTCTTTTTGGTTGAAGGTAGTTGCTCTCAATGAATAGGAGTGAATGCACTTGCTTTTTCTTTCTCTTGGTATTCTTCTCTTAATCCTCTTGATTCTACTTGTGTTTAGATTTGATTTGAATCATTTAAATACTTTTCCAAGGCCTCAAAGTCAGTTTGTAGCCGTTAGGCATGAAAAACTAGCTATTGGGAGCCAAGAGGGTCGAGTTCTGTGTTTGAAAAACTAGATATTACTGTTCCTAGAACTCCAAGTGTCGACACTTCAAGCTGTAAGTTGATACTTAGGGTCGACACTTGCATTCCATGAGTCGACACCTAGTTCAAATATCTTCAATGAAGCTCTCTGAAATTCTCAGATGAGTTGACACATCCACGGGTGAGTCGATACTTTGAGCCGACACTTGACTGGCATGAGTTGACACTTCAGCCATGCCATCTGAACTCTTTCTGCATACCGATTTGAGTAGACATTTTCACTATCATGAGTCAACACTTTAAGTCGATACTTGACTGAGTTTTCTTTAAAAATAACTGAACTTCTGCTGAAACCAAATTGTGTTGAACTCTTATATCCTTTCAAGCATTCTTCAACTACAAAAGTCCACTTTAAATTGATCTTTCATTCATAGTTGAGACTTTTTCATTGTTTGACAATCAATCAAATTTTGTTAAATTGATGAGCACCTTTTTTATAAAAATATACTTTAAAGAAATAGTTAGTACTCAACTTATACTTAAGCATTTTGTTTATCATCAAAATCAATAACGGAGTCAACAATCTCCTTCATTTTGATGATGACAAAATCTTTAAGTATAAATTCCATAATAAGCTTTTAAAGAAAAATTTTCAATGTGCATAGAGCTTTTTGCAATAAATATTGAAATACGAAAAGAGATGTTCATTATAGATTTTAAAATTCTCTTTTGAAACTGATTTGAGCTAAAAGTATCAGAGCTTGAACATATATATAAGAAATAAATTCATGTATCATGATACTCTAAAGAAAACATGCTCAAGAGTAATAAATTCAGCAATAGAATACTATGAAGAGTATAAATACTCTCCCTGAAGTGATGATCTATAAAATTGATTTTTGAAGATAGTAAGCTGAAATTTAAGCATCTGAAAGTAAGAATTGGACATGAAAATTTTAGCAAAATAGATTTTCCAATTTAAAGGAGGGATTACTCCCCCTCACTTAATTAACAAAAATTCTTCAGATTTTAAGCATTTTGCAAAGCATTTTGCAAAAAAGAACTTATTTATACTTATTTCTCATTCACTTCATATTTATACTTATTTCTTTCCCTTTTTGTTATCATTAAAAAGAAAGGAAGAAGGCAATAAACTCGAACATAAATGTAAGTCATTCACTCATTCATGAAGGAGAACATTGAATCACTAAAATTAAATAAAGCAATTCATTCATTCAAAGTCATAACATGAAATAGAAGAAAATGTTTCATTCATTTGAAAAAAGATTGATACATAAGAGTAAATAAACATCAAAAGAGACATACAACAAGTACAAAAATGTAAACCATCTAAATATTGAAACTATCCTAAGCATCATCCTCATCATCTGATGATCCAATCTCGATCGGTCCGATATCAGTAAAAGCATGAGATCGAGGCCACATAGATAGAAGATCATGAAGATGAGTCCTAGTCGATCTGGATGAAACATGATGACCTTATCCTCTGCATCTAACATAAGTCCTCCCTCTAGCTGGAACTGAAGAGGTAGAAGCTATGTCAGCAGCAGGAGAAGAAATGATGGGAGTGACAGTCTTGAAAACTGTAAGTGTGGTGTATGATCAAATAAAGGACCAGAATCAAGATGATGAAAACCAGGAGTATAAAATCCTAGTTCCCGGATAAGGAAAGATGTATGTAATGATCAAGAAACAACAATAGGTGTATCAATAATAGGTGCATCAACTGAAGAAATGATAGGTGTGAGTATAGGAATTGTAGAATGATCAGCTGGTCTAGAAGGAGGTGTGGGTAGGATAGGAGTCTGGAAGGATGAACTCAATGGATCATAAATGTGACTCCTAGGAGGGTCTGCTGTTATCTCCAGCACTGGCTCTGTCATCAAATCTAGAAAGTCAAACTCATTAGAGTCAGTCACATCATCATAATCATCCATGACTGGTCCCGGAGTGGTGGAACTGGAGCAGAATGAGCTGGAGCTGAATTATCAGGAACACTCCCAGAAGAGGGTCTACTCAAAGCAGATAGAATGGTAGAGATCCCATCTCTCAAACCTCGATGGCTCTCTCTAGTCTCCATAATAAAACTGTCGACTCACTAACGAATGATCATAATCTTGGTCTCAATATGAGAGACTCTGTCCTTAAGACTCTCAGAAGCTCCTGGAATATCTGATCATGCAGGCTCGGGCTGAGAAGCAGTCTCTGGCCATGCTAAAAGCTTGGGCTGAATCTCAGGCATGTCAATGTGTGTCTCTAAAGGTCCTGCCTCACCCAAAAATATGCACTCCTCCACTGTATCCTCATCTCTTTTAGCAGCCTGACCTGATACTAATCGTCTCCACTGGCCTCTGACTAGCTGATACCCCATCTGGTGAAGAGATATGATGTCTTAGACATTAGTATGCAGTAACATTCGGTAGGGCTCATTATCCATAACAACAACATAAGCTCTGAAGAGCAAAGTCAAGCCCATCCCGTAGGGCAAACACAGTCTCTAACTCATAGATGCCTTCGTCATCTGATGTACCATAAGTATTGGTAGGCAAATAGGAGCATGCTGAACCAGAGACACCATCACTAGTAACTCTCTCTCTGTGATGAAGTCAAAATGGCCAATCTTGTTGACCCCATAAGTAATTTTGATGATAACCAAATATTAGAACATGTACATTTATTTCTGACAACTTTTCAAGGGTTTGAGAAGTTTTTGTAGGATGAATTTCATGTTCAAACTTCAACTCCTACTCTCATATTTTCTTGCTTGAGTTGTGTTGTAAGTGTTATTGTAAAGAAGAACCCAATAAAAAATGCTAAAAAAATTCAACTAAAAGGGTTACTTCTATAAGCATGTGTGCCTTAGATTTTATTTTTGAGTTGGTTTGTGTGAAATTGTAAAAGAGTTGGTGAGAGTTTTCTTTAAGTTCAAATTATAAAAATCCTGAAGAAGACACTTGAGCCAACCTCAAGAGAAGAAGAGCCGACTCTGCTTACTGGCATGCAGCAAGGATTCTGGAATGCAGCAATCCGAGCCGACTCGATGGAAAGCGAGCCGATTCCAGGGAATTCGAGTCAACTGGAATCTGTCCGAGCCGACTCCTCCAGAGTCCAATTTCTAATGCTTTTTGAGAACAGCCAGGCGAGCCGACCCGAACCAGAAAGAGCTAACTCTGCCAGACCTAATTCTGACAGCCTGAGAAAGTGAGCCAACCCGAACTACTTCTAGTTGACTCTTCCAGAGTAAGATTTTTCAAACCTGAGAAGAAGAGCTGACCCGAGCTGAAGAGAGCCGACTCTTCGAGTTTAAGATTCAATTTCGAGCTGACGCAAGCTGAAAAGAGCCGACTCGTCCATAGTGTTGTTTTGTGCCCTGAGACACAGAGCTGACTACATTGAGAATTTGGTGACTCGACCCATCGACTCGAAGGATCCGAGCCGACTCAAAGGAATCTGAGCCAACTCGAATGTCGCTTCCAGGTATCCAATGGCTAGTTCTAGAATTTATTTTTGAGTGCTCAAAGGTGCTCCAATGATCAAAAATCATTCTCCAATGGTCTACAATGGCTAGAACTAGCTTGGGATGATGGAAGACTTTAAATTTGAAGGATTTGAACCTCCTTGAAGCAATCAATAAGAGAGTTCTTCAAAGAAAAGAGGCATCCATTGAATATTCTACCAACCAACAGCAAAAGAGCACAAGAGCATTAAAGTCAGTCTTTAAGTCTTCACCAACTATGATCTAAAGCTTGAAGCAACTTTGAGAAGAAGCCACTAAAGCCATTAAAGCTTATTCAAGTGCATTCAAGTGGACTTCCAACGAGCTGCACCGGCAACTATCCGACAACTTGAGTTTGTCATTTCTTGTTGCATTTATTTTCAATTCAATCTTTGAATTGTTGGTTTATTGGTGAGCCCGATTGAAAAACCAAATAGGTTCTTGGTGATCCTGTGAAAACCAAGTTGGGTTTCTTTGGTGAGCCTGTTTAAAACCAAAGGGTATTGGGTTTTCTTTGGTGATCCCGTAAAACCAAAGTGTAGAAGTTTTGGATTGTGATCTTGTAAAACAATCCTACTGAATTCGGGAGTGAATATAGTGAAAATCCCAAGTGGTATTTTGGGTAGTGGGCATAGGAGCTGGGTTGCTCCGAAGCACTATAAATTTGGTGTGTTTGTGTTGTGCTCTCTTGATTTTGTTTAGCTTCTGCATTCTATAACTTTATCACAGCACTTACCACTTGCAAAGGATTTTGAAATTGCACATTACTTGTTTAAATTTTTTAAAGTCCCAATTCACCCCCCTCTTGGGTAGCCACCTGGGCAACAAGTCTTTGATAGAAGGATCCAAGCAACAATGTGATGTAGTGACCTCATCTCAGTTGAAAGTCTGCATGCAACAATAGTGGCTCCCTCAGGCAGGTCATCTGACTCAAAAATATATCATAGACCACTGAACCTATCTACTAAACTGTCAACAACAAATCCTCTCATGGGTATGTCCCATACTCTACTCAGAATCTCTGTTGTCACTAGGACATCTCTGCCATGGACCTATGCGACCCATCTATCACTACCTCGGGCAAAAGATCCATAGAACTCTCATATCAAGCCAGGATAAAAATCTCTTTGTCAAAGAGTAGAATGGAACCAAACCAGCATCCCTGAACCACTAGCCTATCTGGAAATACTACTGATCGATGAATGTGAAGTCCACATGGTGTCCTCCGATGATGGTCTTCGTACCCATCCGACTAGCCATAGGAAAAAGAGGCCGAGCTGGGGCATCCAGTGCACTGGCTTCATGTATGGCCTTCGTTCTTCTTTCTTCTTCTTGATTGGATAGCCAAGGATGATGTGGACAACTTGCTTCCTAGGCCCCATTCTAGAAAATCAAGGATTAAAGTACAAGAGGAGAGGAAATCTAGGATTTTAATGGTTCAAAAATGAAATGAAAGAGGGAAAAAGCCAAAAATAGAATCCAAAACTATCCCAATCATGAATTTGAAAGGGTTGGAGTTGCAAATTAGAGGGAAAAGGTGGATAGAACAATGTTAGGGCAGGTGTCAGCTCGACTTGGGAGAAAAAAGATCATAAAAAATATCTCATTTTGAGTTTTTATCTCGGTCTGTCGTTGTTCTAGTGTCGACTCATGACACAGGACCAAGTGTTGACACTTCAAGGTGTCGACACTTACAAGTGTCAACACTTCAACTTAAAATCAAAGAAAATAAAAAATGAAGCAATGATTAGAATCGATAGACTTGTAGTGAAATTCAAGGAAATTAAATATGATTGATATCAAAATTGATCTTTCATGGCTTAAAGATTAGAATTTTTCAATCGAAAGGATTGATGATCCCAAGCTCTCTTCTAATCATACTAAACCGATCTTCTTGGAGAGGCTTAGTCAATATATCAACTAATTGGAATTCAGTAGAAATAAACTCAAGCACAACATCTTTATTTTCAACATGATTTCTAATAAAATGATGCATAATTTCAATATGTTTGGTTCTAGAATGCTGAACAGGATTTTTAGTTAAGCAAATTAGACTAGTATTATCATATTTTATGGGTGTCTTAGTTAATTTGAATCCAAAATCTTCAAGTTATTACTTAATCCACAAGATTTGAGCACAATACTTCCTGCTGCAATATACTCAGCCTCAGCTATGGATAGTGTAACTGAAGTTTGTTTCTTGCTAAAGTAGGAGATCAAGTTAACTCCAAGAAATTGGCAAGTTCCACTAATACTCTTTCTATCAAGTTTACACCCCATAAAATCAATATCAGAAAATCTAATTAAATCAGAAGATGAGCCTCTAGAATACCATAAACCAATATCAGTTATACCAGATAAGTATCTAATAATATGCTTAGCAGCTAACAAATGAGATTCTTTAGGATTAGACTGATATCTAGCACACATGATACACTGAACATTATATCTGGTCTACTGGCGGTCAAGTATAATAAAGAGCCAATCATACCTCTATATAATTTTTGATCAATAGATTTACCATGCTCATGTTTATCAAGTTTACAAGAGGGGCTCATAGGTGTACCTATTGATCTAGTAGTCTCCATCCCAAATATCTTCAAGATTTCTCTTTTATACTTAGCTTGGTTGATGAAGATTCCATCTTTGGTTTGTTAGATTTGGAGTCTGAGAAAGAAATTGAGTTATCCCATCATGCTCATTTCAAACTCTCCCTGCATTAACTTAGCAAACTCTTGACAAAGAATTTCATTAGTAGCACCAAATATAATATCAACATAAATTTGTACTATTAATAAGTCATCATTTTTCTTCTTTAGAAATAAGGTAGTATTAACTTGCCACTAGAAAATTCATTTTCAATCAAAAACTTGCTGAGTCTTTCATAGTATGCTCGGGGTGCTTTCATTAAACCATAAAGTGCTTTGTGCAATTTGTAAACATAATCAGGATGTGCATGATTTTCAAAACCAGGTGGTTGTTCTACAAAGACTTCTTCTACTATATAACCATTTAGAAAAGCACTTTTTACATCCATTTGAAAAAGTTTAAAGTTTATAAAATAAACAAATGCTAATAGTAGTCTAATTGCCATAAGTCTAGCAACAGGAGCAAAGGTTTCATCAAAATCAATTCCTTCCTCTTGATTGTAGCCTTTGGCAACCAACCTAGTGATGTGGGACTAAGGAGATGCTAAGATGCATGCTGATGCAAATGACTTCTCTTGTTAATTTTTTCTTAAGTTTTGGTGGATTTAAGGATTCCCGAAAACAAGCAAAGAGCAGATCTAGAGATTTTAAAATGATAAGAACTTTCTAGCATGCAATATAGCCCCTAAACAAAGATAAGGAGAGGATCCCGCGATTGAGAAATCTCGTAGGACTTAACTCTTAGATCAATATCTACTTAGGAGTTTTAGGGATTCAAACCTTGAAAAACTCTGATGTGCCCGATGTCGAGTTCATAAAACCCTTTTGAAAATGATTTCTTAAGAGGAAATGTTGATAAAACTCTTTTCATTAAAAAGAAAGATAATGATATATTAGTTGTACAAATTTATGTTGACGATATTATATTTGGTGAAACTAATGAATGTTTTTGTGAAGAATTTACTAAGCTAATGCAGGAAGAATTTGAAATGAGACTAATTGGTGAACTTAATTACTTCCTTGGACTTTAAGTAAAGCAATCAAAGGAAGGGATCTTCATTAACTAAGCCAAATATACCAAGAAAATAATCAAGAAGTTTGGTATGGAGATGAGCAAACATATGAGCACACCCATGAGCCCTTCTTGCAAATTGGACAAAGATGAAAGCGGATCCAATATTGACCAAAAGCTATATAGAGCTATGATCGGATCCTTATTATATTTAGCTGCAAGTAGATTGGATATCTTGTATAGTGTATGCGTATGTGCTAGATTTCAATGTAATCCTAAAGAAACACATATGCTTGCTGTTAAAAGAATATTAAGATATTTGAAAGGTACAAGTAATCTAGGTCTTTGGTTTTTAAAAGAATTATCTTTAAATTTAATCAGATTTTTTGTTGCTGATTATGCTGGTTGTAAAGTTGATAGAAAAAGTATTAGCGGCACATGTCAATTTCTAGGATTGAATTTAATCTTATGGCACTGTAAGAAACAAAACTCGGTAGCACTTTCTACTATTGAGGTAGAGTATGTTGTTGCAGGGAGTTGTTGTGCACAAGTGTTACGGATTAAACAACAACTAGAAGACTTTGGTGTTACACAATGCAAAATTCCTATTAAGTGTGATAACACAAGTGCTATAAATTTGACCAAGAATCCTATTCAGCATTCTAGGACTAAGCACATAGAGATTAGACACCATTTTATTAGAGACCATGTTTTGAATGGTGACATTGAACTAGAATTTATCCTAACAGAAAAATAATTAGCTGATATTTTTACTAAGCCACTGAATCATGATAGATTTGAATTGCTTAGAGGAGAATTAGAGCTTTGTGATCCTTCTTAGATTTAGACAACCTAATTTCCTTCAAGAATTAAGGAAAGATTATCAAGAAAACCTCCTACATTTAGTCATGATTTTTGAACAACTTTCCTTGAAATTTTATTGTATTAAATTCAATTTCTGAATCATCTTACTTATTATGGAAAGTTTATGTTCGAGTCGACTCGAGCAATTTTGCTTTGGTCAAGCTAGCTCGAATGTCTGAGTTTTCTACCTATCGCTCTGGTCGAGCCGACTAGGTCTTTGCCTAGCCGACTCGATGTTTTGATTGTTTTGAGTTCGCTTTGGTCAAGCCGACTCGGATGTTTCTAGGGTTGGGCGAGCCGACTCAAAAGTTGGGAAATCGCTATTTAGGTAGTTCTGAACTATTTTTTTTCTGTACTTCACTCTTCTCACTTTTACTTCAAACTCACTCTATCCTCTCGGAAACTTTACCAAACTCTCAAAAATCATTATCTAAAACCTTGATTTCTTGAATCCCACTGCAATGGCTTTTCGAAGATCTACAAGGAAGGTTCTTCAAGTTGGTGAATCAGGTGCACACAGTGAAGATGCAAGAGAAAAAGAAGAAAAGAGGAAAAGATCAACTACTGAGCAACAGGAAGAAGAGACTCCACCTCCTAGATAGATTGTATCAATGGCCAATCGGCCTGTAACTTGTGAAAGGAAAATCGATTTTACATTTTTGGAAGAAATGCAAATAAAAATCGGAAGATGGATAGAACACCAGGGTTGGAAGCAGTTCTGTTCTCTGGACATCTTGACCTGCCCTTCACTGGTATGGATTTTCTACGAAAATATAGTCATTGTAGAATATCACTTGGAATCTACTATCAAGGGAAAGAAAATAATTGTGGATGAAAAGAGGTTGGACAGTTTACTTCAAATACGAACAGATAGTGCCACTGAGCTCATTTTACCTGACAAAGAAAACATATTAAAGCTCATCTTGGAGAAAGAAGATGTGAGCTCCGTTTAGCATGTTAGGGCCAACCTATTGTCAAAAGAAATGAGGCTTCTTCATAATATGATCAGCAGGATATTTCTTCCTAGAACCGGTCGCTTTGATTGGGTCAGTAATAAAGATATGACGTTTATGGGACATTTGATAGAAGAAAAGCCTCTCAACCTTCCCTACATAATGATGATCCAGATGACTGAAGCAGCTAGAAAAGTCAAAGCCTGCCTACCCTACGGTATGGTTTTTACTTTACTATTTGAAGAAGCTGGCATTGACTTAGCAGATGAAATAGGAAAGCCACTACATCACTTTGACATTTACTCATTCAATTCATTGAAAAGAATGGGTTATAAGCTACAAGAAGGAATATGGATAAAGAAAGTGTCTAGTCAGGCTACTGTTACTTCTTCAGAAGATAATGAAGCTGCTGCTGTTGAAGAAAAGACTGAAGGTATGATGATTATTCCATCTGACCTCAAAAAGCTAATATTTTAGAAGATGGAAGCAATTTCAAGTTCATTGACAGATCACATGAATTCTGCAATTGATGAAATAAAAAGTACAGTTAATGCAAGTTTGCAAGAATTGAGATCTGAACAAAAGCTCCACCAACAAAAAATTGAAAAGGAAATGGAGGATTTTAAGGAGGAGATCAAAAGCATCCTGCTGCAATCCCAGAAGGAAATAGTCACTGCTAAAGATGCTCCTGAATAGATCTTCAAGGAGTCACTTGACACTCCTGCTCCTACTCCTTCATCTGATCCACCCAAACCTATTAAGACCAAAAATGATGCGGGACAACTCTAAGACTACTAAACATGCATGAAAAATAGTAAAATAATTTTTTTATGATTTTTATAATTTTATTTGCAGGCTAGATTCCCAAAATAAAGTAAGAACTAGCTGAAAGACTAATAGTGCAAAGAATCATCGGGTCACAGGCATACTCATGCAAACCAATGAAACATCTAGGACCCAAGAGTTGAGAAACTCCCAGTTTAGGATAGCTTTTCTTCATTAAATTAGATAATAAGAGAAGGAAAGGTTTCTTACCAGTCAGAGATTGAAATTCAGGAGCAGCAGGATTCACTCACAACTCTGATCGGAGCCTGGAAGAAGAAGCCTTGTTTCCCTCAAATCTGATAGCTGATATGGGCGGTCCAGGCAGCAATGAAGGCCTCCTCAGGAGAGGAAAAGCACCTCGGGGATCCTACAAGCATCAAGGTTAATCAAAACAGCAATTAAAAAATAAGAAAAGGAACTATGGATTGAAAGGAATCAGGATTAGGGTTAGAAGATGGCTGTTTGAAGCTTGTTGAAGATCTCCTTGCTTGGCGGCCTAGGGCACTCTTTCTTGGATGTGTGAAGGCTTGGATGGCAGTGACTTAGAGTGTGGAAGAAATCTAGGTCAGCAAGGAATTAGTCCAAGCACAAAACACAATCCAAAGAACCAAAACAAAATACCGGTACAAGGCAATAACTCAAAATTTCAACAAGTTGTATTCATAAGAAAGAGATACTTACAAGAGGGGGAGGGGTGGGGTATTTATAGAGTTCCCATGCCCTCACTAACCATGGTTATACTTGGATTACAAGTCCTCTTCCCGATTGGAATACAAGTCCTTTCCTTGCTAGGTTAGAAAAATAAATCCCCATTAGGTTAGGAATTGACCTAGTCTTCTCCTTTTTCCTTCATGCTTTGACTATTCCACTCAAGGACACCTCTTGGACTTGGTCAACACTTCAAGGATTCCTAGGGGGTGTGTTGGGCCTCTAGGAGCAGCAAGGGGCCGGCCCAAAGGGGCTTGGGTGCATGGGTTTGGCCCTTTGAAAGCTAGGGTGGCCTGTTAGCTGGTAGTAGGAATATTCCCTGGAATCTTGCTTCTTAAGGGCTTGGGCTTGGCACCTGGGCTTGATTTCTTTCAGCTTGGACACAGGTGGCCCTCTGGAATCATGGGTATCCTATTCTGAGAATATGCTCTAGCATCTGGAAGGGAATCTGGGCATCTTGAGGGCATCTGGAAGGAATCATGGTTTCCGGAAGCATCTTGGATCCTTGGTTGTCATACAAAATCCAATGGGCTGATGTAGTGGCCTCTGACTCCTTCATGTGGCCTGGTGGAACTCCAAAATATGATAACCTTTTCTCTTGTACAAAAATCGAGCTCATATTGGACTCATAACTGATATACAGGACTCAAAATAATGACTAGGTTGAGGGTTGAGACAAATCAACTAACCTCAACTTATTACAGGACTCAATTCTAGTTGATTACAAAATTTGACACATGGCTAGGTAAACCAAATAGGGCCCAGTAATCTGTGTCTGATCCTGGTGCCCCGATCAATTCTCTCGGGGTGGGAGGAACTCGACCCCATCGAGTATGGGATAACTTGGCTCTCATAGTGCTTGAGTAGGTCTAGGTTGAGGTGCTGCAGATCCTCACAGGTGATCCATGAGTCCTCAGATTCTGGCCGACCTTGCCACTGGACCAAATACCTCTGATAGCCATGATTCCAGGTACATATGGCTTAATCATCCAGGATTCTCTCGATCTTTTTCTCACTATTTGGCCAATTGTATGTGGTCACTCTGGGGTGGGTTCTCTCTCAAAAGGAGAGATAGGCTCAAGGTGCTTGCTAGGTATTGCTGCTGGCTCCCTATACTCTATAAGACCTGAGATGATGAAGATGGAGCTAATACATAAATCAGGTAGTATCTCATGCACATAGGCATTGGGTCCATCGATATTCATTATCTTAGATGGGCCAGCTTCGCGAGCAGAAAATTCTTTACAATTGCAAAATCCCCTGCAAAATTCTTTATCTCTCTTTTGGGAATTAGCCAAGTGGTTATTTAGTTCGTTAGTTATGTTCAGCTTTTGACTAATTTCCATATGCATATGCTGTGCAGAGGGTAGTACAGGTATAGACATGTAATTTAGGATAATGAATTTTATTGGACCTAACTAATACCTATTAGACTCGACTAAACTTTCCTATCGAAGGAAATTTTATTGGATTTTCTTGGGTCTAACCTAACAGACTATAAACTCTTTAGGTTTGATCCTATCATGGCATGCACATGAAAATTTACTATGTACTCCGAGCAAATGCCACAAAGTATACCAAAAGTAATATGCAAACCTAACATGGGCAATAAATGAATACAACATGCAAACCTCTACATGATGCAGGTGAATGGTATAAGAAAACTCAAGAAAAGGCAAAAAATAAGAGGTGGATTCAGGGTTAGTCTGGCAGGAAAAGGGTTCAGGATTGATTGGATAGACTAGGTGTAAGAAGGGGTGTCAGGGATTAATCCTAAACTAATAAGATTGACCTTAAGGGGTTGGTGTCTATTTACTGGGTTTGCCTTATGGAAGAATGGGTCACTAATTTAAGGAAAAAGATCTTCAATTGGGATCAAGGAAGTGATTTCATCTTGAGGGTACTGAGTGAGATAAGTCAAGTCCTCAATAAACTCTTTTGGCTTAGAAAATTTAGGACTAGGCTCTACAATTGGATCATCTTCTAAAGTCTCCTCTAGTTGCTCTTCCATTGCAGCTTGGGTGTGATATGGGTTATCTAATTCTGGGTCAGTCACTAACTGATTATGGTCAAGGTTAGCTAAATCTAGATTGGCTACTACTTAGGTATGGTCAACTAATATTGGGTGGTCTTCTACCTGGGTATCTATTGATTCAACTAGCTTTGGATTGGTTTCTACTGGAACAACTAACATTGGATTGGTTTCTACCTGGGTTTCTACTGGATCAACTAACATTGGGTCTTCTATAGGGTAGTCTTCTAGATCTTCAACATACTCATTACCTTTATACTCCTCTACCAGACTTGGGTCAACCTCATATATTTCTTCTTCTAAGTCATCTTGGTGAACCAATGGGGTGGTAAGAGGGGTTTGGCTAATGGAAAATTGACTAAGGTTTGGGGTAATAGGGGTGGGTAAACTAAGGGTTTTGGGTTCAAAGGCTATTGGTTTAAAGGTTATGGGTTTAAAGATTATGGGTTCAAATCGAGGGGTATCAATCCTGTAGGGTTTAGGTTGACTGAGGGATGGTTGGTTACTACTGGGTTCATATCTAGGGACTATGGGTTCCTGGGGTCTATAGGGCAAGGGTTCAACTCTATGGGTCTTGCCTAGGGTTCCTAATTGGTTGAACCTATAGTTCATTCAGTCAAGCTTAGTATTGGATTGGTCAAACCTATGGTCTATTTGGGTAAGCTGATTTTGAGTTTGGGCATTGGCTTGGTTCATTTGGGTAGTTAACTGGGCAAGCTGGGCTTGGGTTTGGGTATTGGCTTGGTTCATTTGGGTAAGCTGTGCTAGGATGGCCTCCAAAGTGGGATGCATGGTTGGGCTAGATTAAGGTTTGGACTTTTGATATTAGGTTCCTAATCTAGTGGTCATGCAATAAATCAAACAGTCAAAATGAAATGACAAAACCAAGCATGCAAAGAAAAAGAAAAGGCTAGTACAATCTTGGGTTTCTTAGACCTAGAGCCAGAAACTGGGTGGGTCAGCTCAACTTACACCTAACCCAATAGCTAACCCTTCCACTGGCCAGGTAGGGGATGGGAGTGTGGGAGGCCCCCCTGCTTTCGCAGGGACCTAATTAAAAATCACAGCACCACTTAGGTCATTTGACTCTGGACCCCCAGCCTTAGACACCAGCTTTCAGTAATAGCTAAGAGGTTAAATGCACTAGTTGGCCTATACGACTCAGACCCGACCTGTTGATGTATCCTAGCCCACTAGGGCAAATTAGGACAATTGATTTTAATTAGGCTTGGGTTAGTATGATGATGGTGGTTTTGAGCCCAGGACAGGTAATGACCTCCTACCCTGATGTTATATTTATCGCCCTTAAGATTTTATTAAAAGATGATGAACATTCAATGGTCCTAAAGCAAACTAAAACACAAAAAAAAATAAAATTTTTTTAATAATTTATGATGTGTTAAGTTAGATTTAAGTTAACTGGGGTTATTAAACAAAGTTTGGCTTGGGATTGGGGGTTCGAAAGTTAATTAGGTTTAGGTTGAGTCATGATGCAGAATGTAGCAGAAATAAGTGAATTAGGGTTTCAGTTGTTATAAAGTTTGACATAGATCTTGATACAGAAAAAAATCAAAAACACATTGGAATAGAGGATATATGGTGATGATGAAACCTACCAAATTTCATGCATAAAAAAAATCATATGTTAATGCAAATCTAGAGTTTTCTGGACTGCTATTGAAATTATTAAGATTCTATTAGGGTTTCTATTATGCAAAATTTTAGAGATTTAGAGGTTTAGTAAAAATAATTAAAAATACTGAAAATTACTAGAAAAAAATAGAGGACATGCAGTAAAAATTTCACAGAAAAATAAAATGTTTATGATTCTGAAATCAAATGAAATCTAGATGCTTAATGTAGTGGACATAATGCAGAATTAGGGTTTGTGAATGCAAAGCAAATAAAAACTATCCTAAACCTGTTCTGATATCAAACTAATGTAGGACAACTCTAAGACTACTAAACTTGCATGAAAAATAATAAAATAATTTTTTTATAATTTTTATAATTTTATTTGCAGGCTAGATTCCCAAAATAAAGTAAGAACTAGCTGAAAGAATAGCAGTGCAAAGAATCATCGGGTCACGGCATACTCATGCAAACCAATGAAATATCCAAGACCCGAGAGTTGAGAAACTCCCAGTTTAGGATATATTTTCTTCATTAAATTAGATAATAAGAGAAGGGAAGGTTTCTTACCAGTCAGAGATTGAAATTCAAGAGCAGTAGGGTTCATTCACAACTCTGATCGGAGCCTGGAAGAAGAAGCCTTGTTTTCCTCAAATTTGATGGCTGATCTGGGCAGTCTGGGAAGCAAAGAAGGCCTCCTCAGGGGAGGGGAAGCACCTCAGGGATCCTACAAGCATCATGGTTAATCAAAACAGCAATTAAAAAATAAGAAAAGGAACTATGGATTGAAAGGAATCAGGATTAAGGTTAGAAGAGGGTTGTTTAAAGCTTGTTGAAGATCTCCTTGCTTGGCGGCCTAGGGCACTCTTTCTTGGATGTGTGAAGGCTTGGATGGTAGTGATTTAGAGTGTGGAAGGAAGCCAGGGCAACAAGGAACTCGTCCAAGAACAAAACACAATCCAAAGAACCAAAACAAAACACTAGCACAAGGCAATAACTCAAAATTTCAGCAAGTTGTATTAATAAGAAAGAGATACTTACAAGAGGGGGAGGGGTGGGGTATTTATAGAGTTCCCATACCCTCACTAACTATGGTTACACTTGGGTTACATGTCCTCTTTCCAATTGGAATACAAGTCCTTTCCTAGCTAGGTTAGAAAAACAAATCCCCGTTAGGTTAGGAATTGACCTAGTCTCCTCCTTTTTCCTTCATGCTTTGAGTATTCCACTCAAGGACACCTCTTGGACTTGGTCAACACTTCAAGGATGCCTAGGGGGGCGTGTTGGGCCTCTAGGAGCAGTAAGGGGCCAGCCCAAAGGGGCTTGGGTGCATGGGTTTGGGCCTTTGGAAGCTAGGATGGCCTGTTAGCCTGGTAGCAGGAATATTCCCTGGAATCTTGCTTCTTAAGGGCTTGGGCTTGGCACCTGGGCTTGATTTCTTTGGGCTTAGATGCATGTGGACCTCTAGAATCATGGGTGTCCTATTATGAGAATATTCTCTAACATCTGGAAGGGAATCTGGGCATCTAGAGTGCATTTGGAAGGAATCAGTGTTTCCGGAAGTATCTTGGATCCTGGGTTGTCACAAAAAATCCAATAGGCTGATGTAGTAGCCTCTGACTCCTGGATGTGGCTTGGTGGAACTCCAAAATTTGGTAACCTCCTCTCTTGTTCAAAAATTGAGCTCATATTGGACTCATAACTGATATACAGGACTCAAAATAATGACTAGGTTGAGGATTGAGACAAATCAACTAACCTCAACTTATTACAGGACTCAATTCTAGTTGATTACAAAATTTGACACATGTCTAGGTAAACCAAATAGGGCCCAGTAATCTATATCTGATCCTGGTGTCCCCACCAAGGAAGAAACAGAAAACCAAGAAGACTAAGATTGTTAGAGCCCTTGTTGGAACTAGATTCAGGGATTTAAGGTTTAAACCCCTAAAAACCAAGACCTTTGATAAAGTTATAGAGGTAGGCTCCTCTTCTTCTTGTGGAGAAGAAGAAGAATAGATCTTTTAGTTTGTCTTTTGGTTGTTTTTGTATTTTGAACTTTGTTAATGTTCTACCTTTTATATTTTGCAATATAAATGTACTTTCCTTATCACTTTGTTTTGCAATATTCTCAATGAAATGAAAGATCTTTTAGCAATTTTCTTTGTTGACATATACTATTTGATACAATGCTTTGATGCAACTGTGAAGATTTTTAATTAGAATTTTTAATCTGAGAAAGTGAAATTATCTCAAACAAATATTAAAAACTTTCTCAATCTATTTCAAAATCTAAGCTTTATTTTGAAACTATGTTTTTGATTGATTGACAAAAAGGGGGAGAAATGTGTTGTCATGAAAATTTTCTTATAAGAAATGTGTTGAAGAAATATGTATGTTATGAAAAAATATGTATGTTATGAAAAATATGAGAAATGAAAAATGGGAGAAATATGGAAAATGTGAGAAATGGGAAATCAGTATATATGTTGAGCTTCCTACCAACTACTCTTAAAGTGCTTTAAAAGAAAGAAAAAGGGGGAGCACAAAAATGACAGTATTCAAAAGGACTTAATGCTTAAATTACTTTAAAACCTAGAAAAAGGAGGAGATTCTCTTGAATGATTTTGCTCTGATTGCTACTTAATCTTAATGCTTTGATTGCTATTACTCTACAAATTGATCTTAATTATGTCAATAGTTTTCAAACTCTGATACTCCATGTTTTGTGCTAATTATAATGTTATGAAGCATGAAAAGTTCAATACTTTGATGATATATAGTGATATCATCTCTTGAGCTCTGATATTTATTTTTCAATTCAATTAGCTCTGATACATGTGAATACTTAACTTTTGAATACTTTTATACATGTAAAGTGTAAAGAATTTTTCATGCCCAGTATTTTGTCATCATTAAAAAGGAGGAGATTGTTTACCCCATAAGTGATTTTGATGATAACCAAACATTAAGCATGTGTATTTATTTCTAACAACTCTTCAAGTATTTTACAAGTTTTTATAGGATGGTTTAATTTGTTCAAACTTCAATTCCTATACTATTGTTACTTGTTTGAATTGTGTTGTAATTTATTTTTGTAAAGAAGAACCCAATGGAAAAGCTAAGAAAAAATCATGTAAAAAGAGTTACTTCTGTGTGTGTGTGCCATTAAAATTATTTTGAGTTGGTATGCTTGAAAATGTAAAAAGTTGGTAAGAGTTTTTCTTTGAGTTGAAGTATAAAAATCCAGAAGAAGATACTCAAGCCGACCTAGCATGATGAAGAGCCGACTCTACTTAATGGCATGCAGCAAGGATTCTAAAATGCAGCAATCCGAGCCGACTCGAAGGTAACCGAGCCAACTCTAGTGAATCTAAGTCGACTTGATTATGTCTGAGCTGACTCCTCTAGAGTCCAGTTTTCAAAGTTTTTTGAGAATAGCCAAGCAAGCCAACCCGAACCAGAAAGAGCCGACTCAGCCAGACCTAATTTTGAAAACCTGAGAAAGCGAGCCGACCCAAACTACATTGAGCGACTCTTCGAGAGTGAGGATTTCTGAATCTATGAAGAAGAGCCAACCCAAGCTAAAAAGAGCTGACTCCTCGAGTTCAAGTTTTTCAAAGAAAGAAGTTCGAGCCGACCCGAGCTATCAAGAGCTGACTCGTCCAGAGTGAAGTTTTGTGCCCTGAGACAAAGAGCTGACTGCACTGAAGATTTGGCAACTCGACCTATCGACTTGAAGGATCCGTGCCGACTCGAAAGAATCCAAGCTGACTCGAATATTATTTTCAAGTATCCAATGGCTAGTTCTAGAAATTATTTTTGAATGCCAAAAAGTGCTCCAACGATCACAAATCATTCCCTAACAGTCTACAACGGCTAAAACTACCTTGGAGTAATAGAAGACCTTATATTTGAAGGATTTGAACATCCGAAAAGTAAGAGTTTTTGAAAGAGAAGAGAGCTTCATTGAATATCCTAACTACCAACAATAAAAGAGCACAAGAGCATTCAAGTCAGCTTTCAAGTCTTCACCAACTCTGATCTGAAGCTTGAAGCAATTTTTGAAGAAGCCACTGAAGTAATTAAAGCTTATTCAAGTGCATTCAAGTGGACTTCCATCAAGCTGCACCGGCAACTATTCGACAAATTGAGTTTGTCATTTTTGTTGCATTTACTTCAATTCATTTTTGAATTGTTTGGGTTATTGGTGAGCCCGGTTGAAAAACCAATTAGGTTCTTGGTGAGCCTGATAACAACCAAGTTGGGTTCTTGGTGATCCTGGTAAAACCAAGTTAGGTTCTTGGTGATCCTGTGAAAACCAAGTTGGGTTTCTTTGGTGAGACTCTTTAAAACCAAAGGGAGTTGGGTTTATTTGGTGAGCCTTCTTAAAACCAAAAGGAGTTGGGTTTTCTTTGGTGATCTCGTAAAATTAAAGTGTAGAGGTTTTGGATTGTGATCCTGTAAAACAATCCCACTGTATTCGAGTATGAATATAGTAAAAACCCCAAGTGGTATCTTGGGTAGTGGATATAGAAGCTGGGTTGCTCTGAACCACTATAAATTCTGTGTGTTTATGTTGTGCTTCTTTGCTTTTACTTAGCTTCTGCAACTCTGAACCACTATAAATTCTGTGTGTTTGTGTTGTGCTTCTTTGCTTTTACTTAGCTTCTGCAATTTACTACTTTGTCACAGCACCTACCACTTGCAAAGGATTTTTAATTGCACAATACTTGCTTTAATTTTTTAAAAGTCCCAATTTATCCCCCTCTTGGGTAGCCACCTGGGCAACATGATGTTGTTGGCTTGGATCAAGGGGAGGCTTGATATGAGGAGTGTTGTGTGGATATTGTCTACTTGGATCAAGGGGAGATTAATGGAAGTCAAACATGAATTTGAATTTGAATTTTTCATCTTGACTTGGCCGGCCAAAGTAGCTTGGTGAAGCGGCACCTCCCCATGCCATGTGGAACTGATGATCTGGCACTCTAGTTGGCTGCCTAAAGGAACTTGGTGAAGTCGGCCTCCCCATGCCATGTGGCACTAATAATGTGGCACTCCTCATGAGCTGAAGTGGTGCCTTCCATGCCATGTGGCACTGATGATGTGGCACTCCAGTTGGCACTCCTTCTTGGTGTGGAGGAGTGGTGGCTTGACTCTTCTTTAATTGGGCTTGACTTGATTGCTCACTTATGAACCCATCTTCAAACTAGCTTGAGGCCATTTTCAAATTGACTTGAGCTGGTGAACCAACTTGGCTAATTACAGGACTAATTGACCCTAACTTGACAAAATTGGCCAAATTACAAGATTAAACCAAAAATTGAAACCAACTAGATACTAATTACATGACTTGAAAGCAAATTATTCAGGCTTGAAGCCTTATTACAGGATCCAAAAGATTAAGAATCCTAATCAGAGATCCATAGAGGGTTGAGGAGCCTTTGTCTAATCGTGGTGCCCACACCAATTCTCCCGGGATGGGAGAAACTCGACCTTATCGGGCAGGGGTGGATTTGGCTTTGATATTTCTCTAGAAGGTCGGGGTTGAGGCACTGCAAGTCCTCTCAGGTAATCCATAAATCGTCGGACTCTGGTCAGCCTTGCCATCAGACCAAGTAACACTGATAGCCTTTGCCCCAGGTGGTCATAGCTTGATCATCCAGGACACGCTCGATCCGCTCTCCTCTCTCAAGTAAAATTGGAGGTGGACACTCCAGGTCGGGTTCGCTCTTAAATGAAAGGTCAGGCCTAAATAGCTCGCTGGGTATATTTGCTGGTTCCCTATACTTGACTAAGTCTGAGATATTGAAAGTCAAGATAATGCCATAATCCGGGGGTAGCTCAAGAATATAGGCATTAGGGCCAACTCTCCTTATCGCTTTAAAGAATCTAGCTCCACGAGCATGAAGTTTCTTAACGGTTCCTGGTGAAAACCATTTAGGCCTAAGCCTAATCATTATAGAATTCCTTATTTCATATTCTTTGGCTTGCTTTCGGGAATTAGCCAATTTCTTGTATTAGGTTGATTTTTAGGCTAATTTTTTTATGCATGCCTCAAATATGCAGTGCAAATGATTTTGCAGACTTTGGGACTCATACTAACATTTGACAAAAAATAGACTCAACTATGTATTCCTATTGAGAAGAATTTTATTGGACTCTCTAGGGCCTAAAACTAACAGATTATTGACCCTCTAGGTTTGACCCTGGTCTAATATGTGTTGGGAATCCGGTGCACCGCAATGGAAGTGTAATTTCAAAATGATGAAATTTGCACCATAATCTCTTAGCCAAGATCTCCTTATTCAGGATTAAAACAAATAATAAACATACAAACTCACATTGTTAGAATTAGGGCACCAACCTGTTAACGCTAAATCCAATTTTGATGTAGAATCAAAACTTGGTGTTGAATGCCCCTTTTGATTTCACCAGGCATCCAAATGTCCACCCTCCAATGGTGATCCACAAGATGATTGATCAAGATGCTAGCTTCTTCAAAATTCCTCCACTTGAATTCTTATCCTAGAACTCAAGAGGACTATGGCTTTAAAACTCCACGGTAGGGGCTCCTTACTTCCTTTCTTTCTTCTTCCTCTCCCTTTCTTAAGACTTTGTCCTAAGAATAAAACTCTTGTCTTGAAGGAGGAGAAGAATTTAAGACACTAATGTCTTAAAGTAAAAGGAAATAGAAATAGAGTAGTAGTTCTTTTCTTTTACCGATCGAGAGATTCTTCCTATCTCTTGTTTTGGACTTGAGTTTCAATAGAGAAGAGAACTCTGTAAGAGAGAAACTCTTTGTGTCCTAAACAAGCTAAGGAGGAATCTGTTTCCTGGAAAGAAAAGAAAAATAAAACCTCTGTCATACATTAGTCCAACACCCGAGACCTCTGTTCCTTAAATAGATTACAAAGAGATGTCTTCACAACTCTCCGTAAACACCATTCCATTTTGTCTCACGCCCCTTCCCTATTTCTCATGCCCCCTTCCCTCCTTCTCATGCCTTTCCATATTAAATCTCATGGCTTTTCCTAAAAGAAAAGTCATGAAATTTCAGAAGAAAGCAATCGCGATGTTTCGGTCTCCAAAGAGACGTTGTTTCGCGCAACCGGGAAGAGTCAGCGCCTTCCTTCTTTCTTAAAATCCCATCAGCCATTGGATTCCCATCCAAGGGGGGACAAATGGTGCACTAATTATTAAGAAAAGAGGCCGCCCCATTTTAATTCATCGAAGAATTAAGCGGGGCGCGCCAAGAGTCCATGCGCCATGGACTCTTCCAAATGGCACGCCAAGAGTCCATAAGCGCATGGACTCTTGGCATTTGGCATGAAAATGAAAAGGGGCGGGTAGGGAAGCTAACCTAGTTACATGGATAGCCATTAGGGTTAGCCATAATCCCTATTTTCATAATTAGGGTCTAATTAGGTCCAATTAGAACCCAATTCGAATCAATCCAGAACCCTAATTCGAATCCGATTCGAATAGAAGCTAGGGTTTGCAACACCTGCTAGAGTGTTATCCTGCAAAGATGATTTAATTCAAAATTAAACTCTTAATCAATCCTCTTAAGTGTGTGACCCATTGGGTTCCACATCTAGCCAGCAGTGGGTTCGAATAGAAGTTGACCTAATTTGATTAGAATTTTTTCTAATCGATTAAGGTCAAATCGGGCTTACCCAATTTTATTAATTAGGACTCTTCCTAATAAATGATCTTTGAATTTGATCAACCCACAAGACAAGATTGACGTCTAGCAACGTGTCATGTCTACCCGGAAGATATGGAAATTCTGGTGAAATACCAAAATTACCCTTCAGTAAAGAGTTACCGTACAATTAAATCTTTCGATCAGCCTGCATCCAAAATATAACTATGGATATGGATATATGTCAAATCCAATATTATATTTATTTCTAGCACAATCTTATATTGATGATTCAATTATCTTGATATTAGAAACCATCTCTAATATCTTTATTTTGATCAAAGATTCCCTGAATCATCATCCGATTGTTAACTAGCTGGATGCAATCTCCTCTTACTAAGAGTGATCGATTCCTTGTTGACCTACTCATTACCTTCATATCCAATTCACCATTCCCAGTATCAATCCTGTGCATGACTCAGTGTCATGATTAGGATTGAACCAAAGCATGGGTTCATGTACATAAGGTACTTATGGCAGTCTCAGGTAAAAGGATTACTTGTACCACTCCCATTATAAGAACCTTCTATTGACATGTAGCTAAGACTCCATTAGATATTCTCAAGTTGGATCATATTAGTGAACTCATTCTCCAATGATCACCCACATCCCAGTATTAGTGTCATACACAAGTGACTGTGAGAGCAGTCACCCTTTCCAGTATACTTGGGATGTGCTAGTCTTACCGGAAAAACCCTGATCCCCACTCAGGGTTCCTTTGACTAGGATTACTTTAGATTAAGGTTTTAAGATTTTAGGTCTCACTGGTATGATCTCATCATAACCCTAAAATCATAGCCCTAATCTATGGGGTTCATCATATAATATAAAAACAGCGTATGATGAAAAATAATGCCTTTATTTAGAAAATTGTCAATTACAATGGTTTGGGAGATACAACATAGATTGGCTTGTAGGGCATATCCCTTTCAATCTCCCACATGCACTAAAGCCAATCGCCTTTAAATCTTAATCCCATACACTCGAGGTGGCGATCAAACTCTCGCTGTGGTATAGCCTTAGTGAACGGGTCTGCTACATTGTTCTTTGTATCAACTCTATTTATGTAGACATCTTGTCTCTCTACTATTTCTCGGACGAGATCGAAGCGTCTCAGAATGTGCTTGGACTTATGATGAGCTCTTGGTTCCTTAGCTTGAGCAACAGCCCCAGTGTTGTCACAGTAAAGTGGCACTGGGTTTTCAATCTTAGGAACAACACCCAACTCTGTGATGAACTTCTTCATCCAGACTGTTTCCTTGGCGGCTTCACTAACTGCTATGTATTCTGCCTCTGTGGTTGAGTCAGCTACAGTCTGCTGCTTGGTACTCTTTCAACTCACTGCTCCATCATTTAGGGTAAAAACATATCCCAAAATGGATTTGCTATCATCAGGGTCTGATTGAAAACTATAATCAGAATAAGCTTCTAGTTTAAGATCAGAACCACCATAAACCAGAAAAATATGCTTAGCCCTTCTTAGGTACTTAAGAATATTTTTAACTACTTTCCAATGATCCTCTCCTGGATCAGCTTGAAACCTACTGACAATGCCGAAAGCATATGCCACATCAGGCCTGGTACATAACATGGCATACATTATGGACCCTATTACTGAAGCATAGGGTATAGAATATTCTATTTCTTTCTTAAGGTGTCTTAGGAGACATCCTTTTAGAAAGATGTATGCCTTGACTCATAGGAAGATAACCTCTTTTACTTCCATCCATGCTGAATCTTTTCAGCACTAAGTCAATGTACCTAGATTGGGATAAACCTAGCATCCTCTTAATCTATCTCTATAGATCTTAATACCTAGTATATAGGATGCTTCTCCCAAGTCTTTCATGGAAAACTGGTTTGATAGCCAAACCTTGACTGATTGCAACATTGGGATATTATTCCCAATGAGGAGTATGTCATCTACATATAGAACCAAGAAGACTATGGCACTCCCACTAGTCTTCTTATAAACACAGGGTTCATCCACATTTTTGATAAAACCAAAACTTTTAATAGTTTCATCAAAGCGGATGTTCCTACTCCCGGAAGCTTGCTTTAATCCATAAATGGATTTCTTTAGCTTGCATACTTGATTAGGTTTATTCTTTGAAATAAAACCTTCTGGTTATGACATATAGACTTCTTTCTCAAGGAAACCATTGAGGAATGCAGTCTTCACATCCATCTGCCATATCTCATAATCGTGGTATGCTGCTATAGCAAGTAAAATCCGAATTGATTTGAGCATGGCAACAGGTGAGAATGTTTTATCATAATTAATTCCCTGTTTTTGTCTAAAACCTTTAGCCACTAATCTGGCTTTATAGGTTTCAACTTGGCCATCAGCCCCAATCTTTTTCTTATAGACCCATTTGCACCCAATAGGATTAACACCCTCTGGTGCTTCAACCAAAGACCATACTTGGTTTACATACATAGAGTCTATCTCGGATTCCATGGCTTCTTGCCATCTATCTGAATCAGTACTCAAGATAGCTTCCGTATAGGTCAGAGGTTCATCATTTTGAATGACTTGGGCTTCATTATTTTCAATAATAAACCCATACCTCTCAGGTGCCTGTGGCACTCTATCAGACCTACGGGGAGGAGTTTTGTGTTCTGGTTCTGTCCTAACTATATGTTCTAATGGTTGAGAATTGTCTATCTATGTTTCTTGTACTTCTCCAAGTTCAATAGTTCTACCATTGCCCTTTTCTAAAATGAACTCCTTTTCTAGAAAAGTGGCATGCCTGCTGACAAAAATCTTTTATTCAGTAGGATGGTTGAACAGATATCCTCTACCCTCTCTAGGATATCCTATAAATAGACATTTATCCGCTCTAGGTTCCAACTTATGTCCAAAATTTCTTTTAACATAAGCTGGACATCCCCATATCTTAAAATATTTAAGATACGGTTTCTTTCCACTCCAAATTTCATATGGACTACTAACAATGGATTTAGAAGGTACCTTGTTCAGAATGTAAACAGCAGTTTCTAGGGCATGACCCTAGAAGAAAATGGGTAAATTTGCGAAGCACATCATGGATCGTACCATATCTAATAAGGTACGATTCCTCCTTTCAGCTATACCATTTAGCTATGGTGTATAAGGAGGGGTCCATTCAGAAAGAATTCCATTAACTTTAAGATAGTCTAAAAACTCCGTGGATAAGTATTCTCCTCCTCGATCAGAATGAAGAACTTTAATACTTTTCCCGGTTTGTTTTTCGACCATACTTTGATACTCCTTAAATTTATCAAAGGCTTCAGATTTATGTTTCATAAGATACACATATCCAAACCTAGATAAATCATCTGTAAAAGTGATAAAATATGAGTATCCACCTCTGGCCTGAGTTGTCATTGGACCACATACATCAGTATGTATAAGTCCTAATAACTCAGTTGACCTTTCTCCATGTCCAGTAAATGGAGTCATGGTCATCTTACCCATGAGACATGATTCGCAAGTTCCTAATGATTCATACTCATAATGATCAAGGAATTTTTCCTTGTATAACTTGCTTATCCTAGACTCATTAACATGACCAAGTCGATGATGCCAAAGTAAAGTATCATTAAAGTCTTTTCTTTTTCTTTTATTATTGACATGAAAAACACTATCATTGGAAGAAAGAGTTAAGAGCCCATTGCTAAATATGCCAGAACAAATAATTTTATTAGATAACATTATCGAGCAACCAGTGCTCGTTACATCCATTACATATCCTTGTTTTAATAACAAAGGAATAGATATAATGTTCCTAATAATCTTTGGCATATAGTAACAATTTTCTAACTCCAAGATCTTCCCTGAATGCAACTTCAGAATATAGGTCCCTACAGCTTCTGCTTGGATGATATCACCACCAACACCGTAGATATTGAAGTCACCTTCCTTCAATACTTTAATCTTATGGAGGTCCTGCAAAGATTTGCATATATGGTAACTACAAGCGGTATCCAATACCCAAGTATTTGATATAGACGAATTTAATGTCAATATAGTATGTATCTCATACATACCTTTTGGTGCATCTGACGCACCAGGCTTCACAGTTGCAAGGTAAGCCTTGCAATTTCTTTTCCAATGTCCTGCTTTGCCGCAAAAAAAACAGGTTGACTATTTTGAGGCCTTCTTTCCTTTCTTATTCTTATTGATGCCACCTTTAGGGTTTAGTCTCCTATTAAAACCCTTTTTGCCTGATTTCTTCTTATTGGTCTTATCAACAAGAAGAAGTGGAGCCTTTTCTTTCTTAACGTGGCTCTCTGCTATTTTTAACATGTTTAATAGCTCAGGCAAGGAAGTGTTTAGTTTGTTCATGTGATAATTCAAGACAAACTGAGAAAATAACTTCGGGAGTGATTGTAGGATTAAATCCTGATTCAACTTCCCATCCATAATAAAACCTAATTGACCCAATCTAGTGATTAAGTCAATTACCTTCAGAACATGATCCTGAACGGATGTTCCCTCTGTCATCCTAGCACGGAATAACTGCTTAGATATTTCGTATCTAGCAGTTCTGCTTTGTTCTCCATAAAGCTCTTTTAAATTGAGCATTATGGATTGAGTATCCATGCTTTCATTCTGCCTCTGTAACTCATTGGTCATAGAGGCCAGTATGATACACTTGACAGTGAGGGAGTCATTCTGCCACATTTTGTATGTGGCCACATCTTCCTGTGTGGCATCATCCCCTAGTGGATTAAGACTAGGGGTATCAAGAATATAAGAAAGTTTTTCTGAACTTAATACAATCATTAAATTTCTCAACCAGTCCACATAGTTTGGACCAGTCAGTTTGTTGGTATCTAAGATACTTCGTAGTGATAATGAAGATGCCATTTATCTACATTTAATAAAGAACAATACATAAGCAAACAACTATTAAATGACTTACATAATTAAATTAGGTCTTCATTTTAATTATATCTCTCACTATTTTATCAAAAATCATAGCCCTCACTATGATAATCGAGAAGAACCCTGATCGGTTTTTCTTAGTGAGATTGAGATCCTAATAACTTATAAAAGATCTTGCAGAAAACACAACAAATCTTTTATAAGCTCAAAGGTAGGAAACTCTTCCAATTATATCTCATATAATTCTCAAAAATAACTTGGCCTCTAGAACATTATTAGTCTTGCAGAAAACACAACAAACCATAATGTTCTAGTTAAGTCAAGACCCTTTCATTTCAATACAGTCAGTACTCAAATATAATGCCC
Source organism: Areca catechu (assembly GCA_021397845.1). Taxonomy (NCBI): domain Eukaryota; kingdom Viridiplantae; phylum Streptophyta; class Magnoliopsida; order Arecales; family Arecaceae; genus Areca; species Areca catechu. The sequence continues at coordinate 16,262,871 of CM038048.1, forward strand.
TTGCAGATAACACAACAAAGCATTATACTAAATATACTGTAAGCATATCTATGCACTAGACTAATATTATGTCAATCACCATATTAGGTCTTGCAGATAATACAACTAACCTAATGTGGTTCATAACACAATAATGATCCAGAATGAAGGAAGGCCAATATATAGTATTTTTAACACTGAGCATTTTAGTCAAGATTTAAATATAATCAAATCGGCCAGGCAAGTGGAAGAGATGTGGGAGTCCCCCCGTTGCTTTCCTGGACACCAATAAAAATTGGCCAGGTCAGTCAACGGAACCAATTAAAAACCACAATTCTCTTTACCTTCCCAGAACCACCTTTCTAGACACCGAATGATCAATTGTTCATCATGACTAGTGATGCTTATTAGCTAAATATACTTTGACTTAATATAATTTTAAGAGGAGGGCTTTATAAAATTGCCAGCACATTCTTATAGAACATATCACAATCATATCATTCTGATAAACAAATATGTGCTAAGTGTGTCATCATACTAGGACAACCATTTACCACATAATGGATCCACCATTATGCCAAGGCAACATTATTTCAGTATGATGACTTCAAAACTAATCATATCTCTATAATAATTAGGGTTTGAGTGAAAAACCCTAACTAGAGGCATACACCAAAACATATATGCAACCAAAAATATGCTAAGTGTATCAGCATTCAAGGGTTTAAAACCCTAACATGCGACACTACAACAAAAACACATAAAAACTTTCATATGTTTTAACTGTAATAAGGGTGGCTCTGATACCACTGTTGGGAATCCGGTGCACCGCAGTGGACGTGTAATTTCAAAATGATGAAATTTTCACCATAATCCCTTAGCCAAGATCTCCTTATTCAGGATTAAAACATATAATAAACATACAAACTCACATTGTTAGAATTAGGGCACCAACCTGTTAACGCTAAATCCAATTTTGATGTAGAATCAAAACTTGGTGTTGAATGCCCCTTTTGATTTCACCAGGCATCCAAATGTCCACCCTCCAATGGTGATCCACAAGATGATTGATCAAGATGCTAGCTTCTTCAAAATTCCTTCACTTGAATTCTTATCCTAGAACTCAAGAAGACTATGGCTTTAAAACTCCAAGGTAGGGGCTCCTTACTTCCTTTCTTTCTTCTTCCTCTCCCTTTCTTAAGACCTTGTCCTAAGAATAAAACTCTTGTCTTGAAGGAGGAGAAGAATTTAAGACACTAATGTCTTAAAGTAAAAGGAAATAGAAACAGAGTAGTAGTTCTTTTCTTTTACCGATCGAGAGATTCTTCCTATCTCTTGTTTTGGACTTGAGTTTCAACAGAGAAGAGAACTCTGTAAGAGGGAAACTCTCTGTGTCCTAAACAAGCTAAGTAGGAATCAGTTTCCTGGAAAGAAAAGAAAAATAAAACCTCTGTCGTACATTAGTCCAACACCCGAGACCTCTGTTCCTTAAATAGATTACAAAGAGATGTCTTCACAACTCTCCGTAAACACCATTCCATTTTGTCTCACGCCCCTTCCCTATTTCTCACGCCCCCTTCCCTCCTTCTTACGCCCTTCCAGATAAAATCTCACGACTTTTCCTAAAAGAAAAGTCATGAAATTTCAGAAGAAAGCAATCGCGATGTTTCGGTCTCCGAAGAGACGTTGTTTCGCGCAACCGGGAAAAGTCAGCGCCTTCCTTCTTTCTTAAAATCCCATCAGCCGTTGGATTCCCATCCAAGGGGGGATAAATGGTGCACTAATTATTAAGAAAGGAGGCTGCCCCATCTTAATTCATTGAAGAATTAAGCAGGGCGCGCCAAGAGTCCATGCGCCATGGACTCTTCCAAATGGCGTGCCAAGAGTCCATAAGCGCATGGACTCTTGGTATTTGGCATGAAAATGAAAAGGGGCGGGTGGGGAAGCTACCCTAGTTACATGGCTAGCCATTAGGGTTAGCCATAATTCCTATTTTCACAATTAGGGTCTAATTAGGTCCAATTAGAACCTAATTTGAACCAATCCGGAACCCTAATTCGAATCCGATTCGAATAGAAGCTAGGGTTTGCAACACCTGCTAGAGTGTTATCCTGCAAAGATGATTTAATTCCAAATTAAACACTTGATCAATCCTCTTAAGTGTGTGACCCATTGGGTTCCACATCTAGCCAGCAGTGGGTTCGAATACAAGTTGACCTAATTTGATTAGAATTCTTTCTAATCGATTTAGGTCAAACCGGGCTTACCCGATTTGATCAATTAGGACTCTTCCTAATAAATAATCTTTGAATTTGATCAATCCACAAGACAAGATTGACGTCTAGCAACGTGTCATGTCTACCCGGAAGATATGGAAATTCTGGTGAAATACCAAAATTACCCTTCAGTAGAGAGTTACCGTACAATTAAATCTTTCGATCAGCCTGCACTCAAAATATAACTATGGATATGGGTATATGTCAAATATAATATTATATTTATTTCTAGCACAATCTTATATTGATGATTCAATTATCTTGATATTAGAAACCATCTCTAATATCTTTACTTTGATCAAAGATTCCCTGAATCATCATCCGATTGTTAACTATCTGGATGCAATCTTTTCTTTCTAAGAGTGATCGATTCCTTGTTGACCTACTCATTACCTTCATATCCAATTCACCATTCCCAGTATCAATCTTGTGCATGACTTAGTGTCATGATTAGGATTGAACCAAAGCATGGGTTCATGTACATAAGGTACTTATGGCAGTCTCAGGTCAAAGGATTACTTGTACCACTCTCACTATAAGAACCTTCTATTGACATGTAGCTAAGACTCCATTAGATGTTCTCAAGTTGGATCATATCAGTGAACTCATTCTCCAATGAGCACCCACATCCCAGTATTAGTGTCATACACAAGTGACTGTGAGAGCAGTCACCCTTTCCAGTATACTTGGGATGTGCTAGTCTTACCGGAAAAACCCTGATCCCCTACTCAGGGTTCCTTTGACTAGGATTACTTTAGATTAAGGTTTTAAGATTTTAGGTCTCACTGGTATGATCTCATTATAACCTTAAAATCATAGCCCTAATCTATGGGGTTCATCATATAATATAAAAACAGCATATGATGAAAAATAATGCCTTTATTTAGAAAATTGTCAATTACAATGGTTTGGGAGATACCACATAGATTGGCTTGTAGGGCATATCCCTTTCAATATGCACATGAAAAATTATCATGGATCCCTAGCAAATGCCATAAGGTATACTAGAAGTAGGTAGCAAATGGGATGGGCTCTAAGGATTCATGCAATCTAGTAATCTCAACAAAATGTAGCCCTATGGCTCTAAAAACTTGAAAAGACTCAGGGAAGGGTAGGAAATAGGAATCAGAGTCTTGGGGCAATCTATGGGAAGCATAAAATAGACCTTGGTTATTCGGGATGATCTTAAAATTTGGACATTGATCTATGGGTGTCATATGGTCCACTTGTTTTGGTGGTTCTTGGGGCTTGGTAGGGTTAATCCCATAGTGAGGAGGTCTGTTAATGAGGATCCTGGGACCAAGTCTATAGCATGCTGGATGTCTCTCAGGGGTGGTAATTGATCAAGTGAATCATTGGGTAAAACATCCTCAAACTCTTTCAGAGGGTCAACTACTTTCTGGAGGTGTTCATTTTTGGTCGGTTCAGGAATCTCTTCAGTGGCAGGGGTTCCCTTAGTACTCTCATCGGGTGGTAGTTGATTAGGTAACTCATCGGAAAATACATCATCAAATTCTTTTAGAGTTTCAACTACCTCTTGAGGGTGTTTTCTTTGGGTTGGCTCTTGGACCTTTTTAGTAGCAGGGTTAGGATGTGGGACTCTTCTAGGCTTAGCCTCTAAGGAGGGATCATGTTGAGGGAATCTCCTAGGGTGGGGAGGTGATTCAAACTCTAGTTCAGTGTGAAGCTCCCGGGTCCTCTCCATAGTTCCTAGCCTTGTTTCAAATCTATCAGCTCTTTGGATCAACATGTCAAGCTGTTCAATGATGAGCCTAAGTTGATTCTTGCATTGTTCTCCATGGGTTCACCTGACTGAGAGTGATGTGGATGATATAGGACTCCTGAGCTAGTCGACATGCAACACACAACGAATGGAGCTACGGGTTTGCTAGACCTAGGAGTTCAATCATAATGGATCAGCATAGAAGTCACAGCACAACAACTAGCCCTTTCACCGGCCAGGTAAGAGGTGGGAGTGTGGGAGGCCCCCCTTGCTTTTGCAAGGACCCAATTAAAGAACCACAACATCGCTTAGGTCATTTGATGCTATACCTCTTGCCTCAAACACTAGCTTCCTGATACCAATTGAAGGGTTCATGCATTAGCTTCCCCAAAATGGTTAAACCCAACTTGTTGATGTCCCTAATCTATTAGGTTGCTATTAGATTTTAGATTAGGTTTGGGTTCGAAATGCAATGGTGGTGGTTTTTGGGCTAAGGAAAGGTAATGACCTCCTTCCCTTATCTTGTGATTTTGACACCCTTAAGTTAATTATGAAAATGATGGCATACACATGACCTAATGAAATGTATCTAAGTTTTGTTTTTAGATTTTTGATGTATGCTAGCAGAAATAAGATGCTGGAAATAAAAAAATATGAACCTAAATGCAAAAATTAAACTATATGGGAAATGAAAGTGTGATGAAATGCACTTGCTGGAATTTTAGAACAGATTTGTTCTCAGGATTATTCCAATATGTAGAAATTTTACAGACCGTAATAAAATTTGAGAAAATCTTGAAAAATACTTTCAAATATATAGAATCCAGTAAAATAAAAATCATGAAAATCAGAGGTACCTATAGGCAGAAATAACTAAAATAGTAGACTATGTACTGGGTTGCTGAAGTTCTAAAGATGTTGAAATCAAAGATACAAATTTTTTTTTTAAGGATCTAAACTTATCTCTTTGTGTTCTCCTTCAAGGGTCAATCACATCGGCACCCTGACATGCCATAGGAAATCCCCGTTGAATGGGATGTGAGCGTCTTGCGGTCCTGCTTTTTTTCTATGACCGGACGGCCATGGTGAAGCACCCAATCCAAGTGTTTGAAGAGAACTAAGCCCTAACCATGCTCTGATACTAGATGATGTGGGACTAAGGAGATGCTAAGATGCATGCGGATACAAATTACTTCTCTTGTTAATTTTTTTCTTAAGTTTTGTTGGATTTAAGGATTCCCGAAAATAAGCAAATAGCAGATCTAGAGATTATAAAATGATAAGAACTTTCTAGCATGCAAGATAACCCCTAAACAAAGATAAGGAGAGGACCCCGAGATTGAGAAACCCTGTAGGACTTAGCTCTTAGATCAATATCTACTTAGGAGTTTTAGGGATGCAAACCTTAAAAAACTCTGATGTGCCCGATGCCAAGTTCACTTGCTCTCATGGATGAGGCCTGGAGGATCAAGCCTTCAACCCTGTGGATTCGTCGGCTTTCCGTCCAATGGTCGTGAAGGCAAGGTAGACTGACTCCATTGTTCGTGGCACCTGGAGGACCTATGAGCATCCAAGTGAAGGGTTAAAAATCATCAAGAAGCAAGTAAAAAATGAGAGAATAAAAGTGGATAATGGTGGTGGAGGAGGTTCTTCTTGCTAGGGGCCCAGGTGGATCATCCAGATGGCATCCAAACTTGAAGGTGGGAAGGTGGCTTGCATAGAAGGATAGTAACTCAGGGCCTCTCACCTCTCAATGTCCCGAAGGACAAAGGCACTCCCTCTCGGGGTTCCTAGTCTAGAAGACAAGGGCTAGAAGAATAACTTCAAACTTTTTTTTCATTTCATCAACATTAAAAATTCTTACAAGATGGTTAGGGTCCTTTATAAACATCCAAGTCTACATTCAAAATTTGAAAAGGGTAGTTACAAAGCTTGATTTTGGAGAGTGAAGAGAGGATGTTGTCTTCATGAATCAAGGGGCGCCCATTTGAATTTTGAATTCCTCCTTCATGAAGCTTGGCATCTATCTTTTGAATTTTAAATCTTTTCATGAAGCTTGATCTTGGTAGCTTGATTTGTGGAGTGGAGTGAGGATGTTGTTGGCTTGGATCAAGAGGATGCTCATATGGGGAGTGTTGTGTGGATATTGTCTACTTGGATCAAGGGAAGATTAATAGGAGTTAAACATGAATTTGAATTTGAATTTTTTATCTTGACTTGGCCGCCCAAAGTAGCTTGGTGAAGTGGCACCTCCCCATGCCATGTGGCACTGATGATGTCGCACTCCTCTAGAAATGAAGTGGTGCCTCCCATGCCATGTGGCACTCCAGTTGGCCGCCTAAAGGAACTTGGTGAAGTGGTCCTCCACATGCCATGTGGCACTGATGATGTGGCACTTTTCATGAGCTGAAGTGGCACCTTCCATGCCATGTGGCACTGATGATGCGGCACTCCAGTTGGCACTCCTACTTGGTGTGGAGGAGAGGTGGCTTGACTCTTCTTTAATTGTGCTTGACTTGATTGCCAACTTGTGAATCCATCTTCAAACTAGCTTGAGCCCACTTTCAAATTGACTTGAGCTGGTGAACCAACTTAGCTAATTACAGGACCAATTGACCCTAACTTGACCAAATTGGCCAAATTACAAGACTAAACCAAAAATTAAAACCCTACTAGATACTAATTACATGACTTGAAAGCAAATTATTCATTCTTGAAGCCTTATTACAGGATCCAAAAGATTAAGAACCCTAATTTGAGATCCACAGAGGGTTGAGGAGCCTCTGTCTAATCCTAGTGCCCATACCACCTAGCTTTATTTCTTGTAACAATTTCATTTTTATCTAATTTATTCCTAAATATCCATTTCATGCCAATAATAGAAACACTTGATGGTCTTTCTATTAATGTCCAAACATTATTTCTGTTAAACTGAATTAGGTCATCTTGCATAGCATTTATCCAGTTAGGGTCTTTTTTAGTATTTTCAAAATATTTTGGCTCTATTTGAGAAACAAAAGTAATATAATCACATTCATTTCTAATTGAAGATCGAGTTTTTATCCCTTAAGATGGATCACCTAGGATTAATTCTTTAGGATGTCCATGAGCATACCTCCACTCTTTAGGCAGATCTTGATGCTTTGGTGTGGATTGTATGGCTTCTTCTCTTTCACATTTATCTTGATCTTCTTCACTTTGTTGTGAGGGTTGATCTTCCAATGTTAGCTTCTTTAGCTTTTCAGCTCCTGCACATGCATAAGATGTATCCTCATTCCTAGAGGATTTGTTAGTAGAATCTTCAAAAACAATATGTACAGACACCTCTACAACTAGGGTTCTTTTGTTGAAAAATCTATATGCCCTACTTGATGTAGAATATCCTAGAAAGATACCTTCATCAAACTTAGCATCAAATTTTTCAAGATTATCTTTACCATTATTTAAAATGAAACATTTACAACCAAAAGCTCGAAAATACTTTAAGGTTGGTTTTCTTTGATTCTAAAGTTCATAAGGAGTTTTCTTTAAAATAGGACGAATTAAAATATAATTTAAAATATAACAAGCAATGTTAATTACTTCAACCCAAAAATATCTTGGCAAATCATTTTTGTAACCATTTCTTCTAAAGTACAATTTTTCTTTCTACCATCCCATTCTGTTGAGATGTCCTAGGTGTAAAAAATTATGTTCAATACCTTTCTTATTACAAAAATTTTCAAAATCTTGATTTTCAAATTCAGAACCATGATCACTACATGATATGGCATGACCGCTGACGTGGAGTAGCTGTCAGATGCCACGTCATAGAAAACCGCAATGCCAGGTGCCGTGTCGAATTCCCAGCTCGGACTCCACCGGGCTGAGCTCCCCGGGGACAATGGAACCGCCCAATGAAGCTGAGCTCTGTCCTCCGCCAGGTCGGGCCTGCAAGCCCGGGATGCCTAGGCCGGAGCCGAGTGGCGCTCTCTAGAGTGAGTCCCTAGAAGATCGAGCCCCATGGTCGGAGTTGAGCTCAACCCTCCATCGCCACGTGGAGCCTCTTCGAGGTCGAGCCCTCTAGACTAGGCCCGCGCTCTACCCTCCAGTGTGAGCCCCTCGAAGATCGAGCCCCATGGTCAGAATCGAGCTCAGCCCTCCTCCACCATGTGGAGCCTCTTTGAGGTCGAGCCCTTTGGACCGGGCCCATGCTCTGCCCTCCAGAGTGAGCCCCTCGAAGATCGAGCCCCATGGTTAGAGTGGAGCTCAGCCCTCCTCCGCCACGTGGAGCCTATTCGACATCGAGCCATCTAGACCGGGCCAGTGCTCTGCCCTCCAAAGCGAGCCCCTCGAAGATTGAGCCCCATGGTCAGAGTCAAGCTCAGCCCTCTGCCACGTGGAGCCTCTTCGAGGTCGAGCCCTCTAGACCAAGCCTGCACTCTACCCTCTAGAGCGAGCCCCTCGGAGATTGAGCCCCATGGTTGGAGTCGAGCTCAGCCCTCCTGTGCCACGTGGAGCCTCTTCGAGGTTGAGCCCTCTGGACCGGGCCCGCGCTCTGCCCTCCTCCACCGAGGCGAGCCCACGAGCTCAGGATGCTTAGGTTGGAGTCGAGCCTTGCCTTTCCAGCTTAGCCCCCATCTCTGGCGTAAAGACCGGCGAACCAAGGGACACCACCGCCATCCCAAGACATCGATGAGTCGCCCGAGAATTGCATAGGAATACCCACCAGGCTGCAATGACCACCTACAGCCACCGGTTACACCAGAAAGGGGAGAGGCCCACTGATCAAGGCACCACGCTCCTCACCAACTACCTGAACCACCCGAAAGAGGAAGACAACCAGGAGATTAGAATCCCGGGGGTGGCGGTCCACCGATCGAGGCACGGCCAGGTTTTCCAGAACGAGGCAAATAGAAGGAATGTCATAATACATGACAGCTTCCCTTATCGCGAATCGGGAAAGGCACCTGGGGACACTGCCGCACGTGCCTGACAGCCCAGCAGAGATCCCAAGATAGGCGCCCAACGGTAACCTAGACAACAAAGCTCGAAGGAAGCAAGACAAAGGAGGTAACATGCAATACCATTCAAACACAAGTGCAAGCTCAAACAGAAGAGCACAGCACCACAAGCAAGTCCAGGCTAGGGCGTGCAGAAAGGCCACATAGAGAATCCCTCTGGCTAGGCTGCTCTTCCCCCGACACACTTGCATCCCACTCTCACACCATCACTCCTCCTAGCATGGAATCCATCAAGAGGGGCTCGACCAGGAGGATCTGTTCCCCTGGATTGTCACTGACTTGACCGTCGGAGTGCCCCTGCCAGAAACCCTGGCCCAGGTCACTAACCCCTATTTTGCAGGTCCAGAACCACCGGACAGCTGACAGCGATGGGAGCGCACTCCATCGTCAACAGCAGCTATGGGCCACAACGATCTTGGCGGCAACATATTGGTGCACCAGGAAGGGGGGGAATGTGAATAGTCTTTGATCTTTACACCCCCCTTCTTTTTTGCAAGCAAGTTCCATGGGAGGATGTTGACGACACGAGCACGAGAGGCCTCCACTGGTTGTGCGGGGGACTTCCCCCTCACGGGGGAACCCACTCAACCCTGAGGCGAGGCCATCCGCTCTGGCTCCACCACCTCCGGTGGAGTCCCAGCTGGCCGCACTAACCCAGCAAATGCAGATCCTTGCCACAGCAGTGCACCAGCTTCAGCACCAGCACCGGTCCTTGGCTACCCATCAGCAGCCAGGGACTCCCACGGCCCACACCGCGGCCCCTCGTGATAGCCTGCATTCTTTCCAAGGAAGGCCTTCATAGCCACGGGCCATTACTGACAACCGAGGTAGCTGTCAAACTCCGGTGAAAAGATAACAAGCCAGGTCTGCCGACAGAGAGAGTTGCTGACCAAACCTCGGATGGGCAGCATCCAAGCCCCATTGAGGTAGGAAAAGTAAGAACCCCCACCAAGGGTGCCATGCACCCATGTCACCTTCTCCATCTCATTCAATGGAGGGGTCCACTGACGAAGCCATCATGTGCGCAGTGGAGAAGCGCCTGGAGGAGCATGACCACAAGTTGGAGGAGTTATCCCACCGATTTGCTAATCTACCAGGCTAAACTAGTGAGCCAGCGAGCTATGACGCCCATCCCCGTTTCTCCTAAAAAATCCAAGGGGAGCCGATTCAGAGTCGATTCCGTATGCCACAGGTGGATCCTTATGACAGGACCACCGACCCCCTGGACCAGCTAGGAAGCTATAGGGCCCTTATGAGGGTCCAAGGGGCCACCGATGCTCTTCTTTGCATTGCCTTTCCTACTACTCTCCGTAAGGTAGCTCGGGTGTGGTTCACCCGCTTGGAGCTGGAGAGCATCAACTCTTTCACCCAGTTGGGGTAGAAGTTCTTGGCCCACTTCGATGCCTGTCGGAAGTTGCCATGAGAGGCAGACCGCCTCTTCTCCATCTGGCAGCAGGACTGCGAGCTGCTGCGGGACTACGTGGCCTACTTCAAGGCTACCGTATTGGAGATCTACAACCTTGATGAGTCAGTTGCCATGCTGGCACTAAAGCAAGGGCTCAGGACCTCCCGCTTGACCTACTCGCTCGACAAGAAGCCCCCCAAGACTTATTCCAAGCTCCTCCTCTAAGCCCAAAAGTATACCACGCTGAGGAGGTGGATCGTACGAGGCAGGCGGCTATCAATAAGGAAGTGGACAAACTCCTAGCCATCGATTTCGTTCGGAAGGTCCAATATTCGAGCTAGCTGGCGAACGTGGTGATGGTAAGGAAGAACAATGGCAAGTGGAGGATTTGTGTAGACTACACTGACCTCAACAAGGCATGCTCGAAGGATAGCTTCCCCCTGCCGAAGATTGACCAGCTGGTGGATGCCACCTTTGGGCACAAGCTGCTCTCCTTCATGGATGCATTCTCTAGATACAATCAGATCTACATGCACCCGGAGGACGAGGAGCACACCGCCTTCATCACCGACCAAAGGACTTACTGCTACAGGATGATGCCCTTCGACTTGAAGAATGTAGGAGCCACATACCAGTGTTTGGTCAATAAAATCTTCAAGGGCCAGATTGGCCGAAACATGCAAGTATATGTGGATGACATGCTTGTCATGAGCAGGCCAAGCTCAAACCATATCGCTGACCTCGCTGAGTCCTTCCACAACTTGCGACAACATCAGATGAAGCTGAATCCAGTGAAGTATGCCTTTGGAGTGGCGGCAGGAAAGTTCCTCGGCTTCATGGTCACCCAGAGAGGTATTGAAGCAAACCTAGAGAAGCTCCAGGCAACAGTCGACATGGAGCACCCGACCTTCAAGAAGCAGGTCCAATGCCTAATGGGGCGTATTGCCACCCTGAGCCAATTCATCTCGAGGTCAGTCGGCCATTGCCTTCCATTCTTCAAGGTGCTGTGCAAGATGCACGACTTCACCTGGACGGAGGAGTGCAGGACGACCTTTGAGGAGCTAAAAAAATTTCTTGTCTCTCCACCATTGCTCTCCAGGCTGGAAGAGGGGGAGGAGCTCCTGCTCTATCTGGCAGTTATAGCCGGAGCCGTCAGCTCTGTTCTCGTCCATGCATATGAGGACAAATCTTAAAAGCCGATATACTACACCAACAAAATCCTCCACGATGCGGAGATCAGGTGTAGTCACTCTGAGAAACTCATTTTTGCACTAATAATGTCTGTTAAGCGTCTTAGGCCCTACTTCCAAGTGCACCCAATAGTTGTCGTGATGAACCAGCTATTAAGGACCATACTTAGCCACCCCAAGACTTCTGGAAGATTGGCCAAGTTATCCCTATTGCCCAACGAGTTTGATATAGTGTACTGGTCAAGGTCCTCACAGAAGGCCCAAGTCCTAGCTGACTTCATAATCGAGTGTGCCGGGCTCGTCGAGGAACCAGAGCAGACAATAATGGAGCTTGGACCAGAGGAGGAGCCTTGGTCCTCCACATGGATGGTGCATCCAATTACAGCGGGAGTGGAGCATGCCTCATCCTCGCCAACAGCGATGGAGTTGTGACAGAATGCACCCTTCGCTTCAAATTCACCATGACAAATAACCAGGCGGAGTACGAGACACTCCTCACGGGTTTAAGAGTCTCCCACGAGCTGGGTGTGCAGAACTTGAAAGTCTTCACCAACTCCCAACTAGTTGCTGGACAAGTCTCTAGAGAGTAAGAAGCCAGGGACCCCCAGATGATGAAGAACCTGGAGCAGGTCCGCTCGAGCACGATAGGCTTCCGGCGCTTCAGCATCCTCTACATCCCCCGTAGGGAGAATGCACGCACGGATGTGTTATCCAGACTTGCAACCCTGCTGGACTCATTGCTGGACACGCCTACGTTGAGTACCTCAAAAGTCCAAGCTACGAGGGATCAGAGGAGGTGCATCAAGTCTCCCTCGAGCCGAGCTGGATGGACAGGTATGTCAGGTACATAACCGATGGCTCCCTACCCGAGGACCGCGTGGAAGCAGCCCACATCAAGAAGAAGGCCTCATGGTTCGTTCTGATGGAGGGCCAGCTCTATCACCGATCTTACTCCTACCCACTCCTGAAGTGCCTCAGGCCTGTAGAGGCAACCTTCGTGCTCTAGGAGATACACGAAGGCCTCTGCGGGACCCATGTGGGAGGGAGAACGCTGGCTTATAAAGCCCTTCGTCAGGGATACTTTTGGAAGACTATGAGGGAGGACGCCGCCGACATTTATAAAAGGTGCGAGAAATATCAATGCCATGCTCACATACAGCACCAGGCAGCAGTGCCCATCTCCCAACTCTCAGCCCCTTGGCTTTTTGCTAAGTGGGGGATGAACATCTTAGGGCCATTTTCCCCTGCACCAGGGCAACGAAGATTCCTGCTGGTGGCGATCGACTACTTTACCAAATGGGTCGAGGTGAAGCCACTATCCCGGATCGTGGAAGCCAATGTCCACTAATTCTTCTGGAAGTCAATTATTTGCAACTTTGGATGTCCCCATTGTATCATCACTAACAACGGGCGATAATTCGATAATCGAGAGCTCAAAGGGTTCTGTGCCGAACACGGCATTCAACACCGATTCACCTTGGTAGCTCACCCTCAAATAAACGAGGAAGCTGAGATGACTAATCGGACCATCCTTCAAGGGCTCAGAACCAGGCTGGACCAGGCGAAAGGTAGATGGGCGAAAGAACTCCCAAGTGTTCTGTGGGCCTACCACACAATGCCCAAAACGGAAATCGATGAGATGCCCATCAACCTTGTTTTTGGCATCGAGGCGGTCATCCCTGTCGAGCTCAGCATGCCCACGCTACAAGTACAACAATACGATGAGGCACGGAACTTGGCACACCTCCTGCTCAACCTGGACCTCCTCGAAGAAACAAGGGATAAAGCGCGACTGCGGATGGCGGCATATCGCAACGAGTAGCCTGGTACTACAATGCCTGGGTCAAGCCAAAAGTCTTCAGACCCAGGGACTTGGTGCTGTGCTAGAAAGAAGCATCTCAAATTTGGGAGTGCGGCAAGCTCTCACCGAACTGGGAGGGCCCTTATAAGGTGGCCGAGGCCCTTACCTAGGGGGCCTATTACCTCAAGGATCTCGATGGCGTCAAGTTGCCTCGAATATGGAATGCCTGTAATCTACGAAGATACTATCAATAATAAAATGCTTTTCCCCAATAATAATAATAATGGTTCTTCTTTTGCGCAAGTATCTATCTGCCTTGCAGGAAAACCTCCAAGAAGTCTTCGAGCCCTGCTTTGTGACACCAAGGCCTGAGCCCAGCTCTCAGGCAACCTTGGACCGGGGCCCAGCTCTCCGGTTAAGGGATCTTCAAGCCAAGCTACTCTCGAATCATCAACATCTTCGAACGCAGCTCCAAGATGCCAAGACCAGGAGCCTAGCTCTCCGGAAGAAGAATTCTTCGAGCCCAGCTCTGAGATGCCAAGACCTGAGCTCAGCTCTCAGGCAACCTTGGATCGGGCCCTAGCTCTCCGACCAAGGGATCTTCAAGCCAAGCTGCTCTCAAATCATCAACGTCTTCGAGCCCAACTCCAAGATGCAAAGATCCGGGGCCCAGCTCTTCGGAAGAAGAAGTCTTCGAGCCTCGCTCCAAGATGCCAAGACCTAGGCCCTAGCTCTCTAGAAGAAGAAGTCTTCGAGCCCAGCTCTAAGATGCCTAGACCTGAGCTCAGCTCTGAGGCAACCTTGGACCGGGGCCCAGCTCTCCGGCCATGGGATTTCGAGCTAAGCTGCTCTCAAATCATTAATGTCTTCAAGCCCAGCTCCAAGATGCCAAGATCCGGGGCCCAGCTCTCCAGAAGAAGAAGTCTTCGAGCCCAGCTCCAAGATGCCAAGACCCGGGGCCCAGCTTTTTGAAGAAGAAGTGTTCGAGCCCAGCTTTGAGACACGAAGATCGAACTCAGCTCTCAGGCAACCTTGGACCGAGGCCTAGCTCTCCGGCCAAGATATCTTCGAGCCAGGCTGCTCTCAAATTGTCAACATCTTCGAGCCCAGCTCCAAGATGACAAGACCCAGAGCCCAGCTCTACGAAAGAAGAAGTCTTCAAGCCCAGATCTAAGATGCCAAGACCTAAGCTCAGCTCTCAAGCAACCTTGGACCGGGGCCCAGCTCTCCGGCCAAGGGATCTTCGAGCCAAGCTACTCTCAAATCATCAATGTCTTCATGCCCAGCTCCGAGATGCCAAGATCTGGGGACCAGCTCTCCAGAAGAAGAAGTCTTCAAGCCCAGCTCCAAGATGCCAAGACCTGGGGCCCAGCTCTTCGAAAAAAGAAGTCTTCGAGCCCATCTTTGAGATGCCAAGACTTGAGCTCAGCTCTCAAGCAACCTTGGACCGGGACCTAGCTCTCTGGCCAAGGGATCTTCGAGCCAAGCTGCTCTCAAATCATCAACGTCTTCGAGCCCAGCTCCAAGATGCCAAGATCCGGGGCCCAGCTCTCTGGAAGAAGAAGTCTTTGAGCCCAGATCCAAGATGCCAAGACCCGGGGCCTAGCTCTCTGAAAGAAGAAGTCTTCAGGCCCAGCTCTGAGATGCCAAGACTTGAGCTCAGCTCTCAGGCAACCTTGGATCGGGGCCCAGCTGTCCGACCAAGGGATCTTTGAGCCAAGCTGCTCTCGAATCATCAACGTCTTCAAGCCCAGCACCAAGATGCCAAGAATCAGAGCCCAGCTCTCCAGAAGAAAAAGTCTTCGAGCCCAGCTCTAAGATGCCAAGAACCAGAGCCCAGCTCTTCAAAAGAAAATGTCTTCGAGCCCAGTTCTAAGATGCCAAGACCTGAGCTCAGTTCTCAAGCAACCTTGGATCGGTAACCAGTCCTCTAGCCAAGGGATCTTCAAGCCAAGCTGCTCTCAAATCATCAACATATTCGAGCCCAGCTCCAAGATGTCAAGATCCGGGGCCCAGATCTCCGGAAGAAGAAGTTTTCGAGCCCAGCTCCAAGATGCCAAGACCCGGGGCCCAGTTCTCCAGAAGAAGAAGTCTTCGAGCCCAGCTCTAAGATGCCAAGACTTGAGCTCAGCTCTCAAGCAACCTTGGACCAGGGCCCAGCTCTCCAGCAAAGGGATCTTCGAGCCAATCTGCTCTCAAATCATCAACATCTTCGAGCCCAGCTCCAAGATGTCTCCGGGGCCCAGCTCTCCGGAGGAAGAAGTCTTCGAGCCCAGCTCCAAGATTCCAAGACCTGGGGCCTAGCTCTCCGGAAAAAGAAGTCTTCGAGCCCAGCTATGAGATGCCAAGACCTGAGCTCAGCTCTTAGGTAGCCTTGGACTGGAGCCCAGCTCTCCGGCTAAGAGATCTTCGAGCCAAGCTGCTCTCGAATCATCAATGTCTTCGACCCAGCTCCAAGATGCCAAGATCCGGAGTCCAGCTCTCCAAAAGAAGAAGTCTTCGAGCCCAGCTCTGAGATGCCAAGATCTGAGCTCAGCTCTCATGCAACCTTGGACTGGGGCCTAGCTCTCTGGCCAAGGGATCTTCGAGCCAAGCTACTCTCAAATCATTAACGTCTTCGAAACCAGCTCCAAGATGCCAAGACCTGAGCCCAGCTCTTTGGAGAACAAGACTTAGGGCCCAGCTCTCCGGATGGCAACACTTCAAGCCTAGCTCCAAGACAAGACCTGAGCCTAGCTCTCAGGCTCCATGCACCGGGGCCCAGCTCTCCAGCCAAGAAGGTCTTCGTGCCTAGCTCCGAGACACCAAGACCTGAGCCCAGCTCTTAGGCAACCCTTGGACTGAGGTCCAGCCCTCTGTCCAAGAAGGCGTCGAGCCTAGCTCCAAGGCATTCAAGCCCTGAGCCCAGCTCTCAAGCACCTTGGACCGTGGCCCAGCTCTCTGGCCAAGAAGTCTTTGAGCCCAGCTGCTCTCAACTACCAAAATCCTGTGCCTAACTTACCGACATTGAAGCCTGATGATCAAATCCCAGACATGGTGGAACCCTCCTCTTTGATCTTGCCACTCATCTCTAAAAAAAAAGAAAAAAAAAGAAGAAGAAGAGAGGAGAAGGAAAGAAAGAGAGTGAGGGGAAAGCTCACGCAGTGTTTGGGAACAAGTCATAGGAAAATTCTCATTTCATCACAAAAGATAGTTACAAACATCTTCGGGTCCCCGTCATGCCAGGTGACCCAGACCAAGTACAAAAAAGGGAAACGAGAAAGAGAATTACTCCTCCCTAACTGACTCCCCCGGCTGGGCCGTGAGGTTGTGAGGTCCCATTTCCAGGAACCTTTGGCTGAACGGATCCGGCCTCGGGTGGCCCAGTCCCAGCCTCGACCGGTGGAGAAGGTTCGGAGGTGACAGCTTCTTCAATGCCTGACTCCATGTCCGAGGCATGAGGGTAGCTGAAGCGGTTGCGGTCCTCATCAGGGATGAACCCCTTAATTCAGCCATGCAGGTACATGAAACCTTTGAAGATGGTGTCTGATGCCATTTGTTGAATCTCGACGATGAACTCCTCCGAGGCCCTGTACCTGGACACAGCCTCTTCAGCATCCCTCCTTGCCTCGGCGGCTTCTCCTCTGGCCACCTCCATCGACTTGGCAGACTCCTATGTTGCCCTTTCAACCGTGACCAACTGCTCCTTCTCTGCCGCTAGCTCGGCCTGAGCAGACTGAGTGGCCTCCTTGTGCCGAGTAGCCTCGACATTGTACCACTTCAGCCTCTTCTCAATAAGGGATAGCTCCTCAACACTCTTCCTCGAGTAGCTCTGCTTCTGGTCGAGACCCTCCCGGAGCCCCTTCACTCGACCCTCAGAGTCAGCAAGCTGCTTCTTCAGGTCCCTGACCCTTTGCTCGAGCACTCCATTTGCCTCGATCCTCTCCTTCAGGCTGGCCTTCAGTGCCTCGATCTCAGTTGTCAACTACTGTTCACTGCGCTGCCAATTTCGATAGCAGTCCCTGATGAAGAGGGCCTCGGCACTGATTTGCACCATGTAAAAGGTTAACAAAAAAAAAGAGAGGAAGAAAAGAAAAAGAGAAAAAGAGAATGGTGCAGGCACCAGACTCAGAAGAAGACTTCAGAGCTCCATCTGGATCTCTGATTAACCTTGTCCGAAGAATTAGGGTTTTTGGCTTGTTATAAGGGTTGACTTGATCAACTCAATTTTAGTTTGAGTCTGTATTACCTGCATTTTTATTTTGTTGAGTCATGTTGACTCAGTAGTGGACTAAGGCTTCAACATGGGGTGTTACATTTTCTCCCAAGGCCAAGCAAGTGGGCACCACACTCCCAGCCACACTCCCAGCCATACGCCTGAGTCCAGGGGGCGCCACATCTCCATCCAGCAGGCTTTGGTCCCCACACCACAGATAGCAGCTCCCCTCTTTCATGCGCCAATTGAGGAGAAATCCACCAGGGGTCCACAAATCAAGGGGGCGGCCCAAGACTTCCTAAAAGAACCAAACTATGAAAGGGAAGAAATTCTCTTGGAGAGAAATTCAAGGAGGCGCCCATTACCTGCCAGAAATACTCAAAACAAAGTTAGAAGGAGCCATAACTTGGGGAGAAAGAAAAGGAGGTATCCAAAAAGGGTTGAGCCATGGAAGGAAGGAGATTTCTCTTGAAAAGCAAGGTTAGGAGGCGTCCTAATTATTCCAACTAAAGCCAAATATAAAAGGCAACAAATTTTCTCTTGGAGGGCAAGGTTAAAAGGCACCCAAACACTTCCAGATAAGGCCAAGCATAGAAGGAAAAAAATATTTTCTTGGAGGTCAAGACAAGGAGGCGCCACCCACTTTCCT
Source organism: Areca catechu (assembly GCA_021397845.1). Taxonomy (NCBI): domain Eukaryota; kingdom Viridiplantae; phylum Streptophyta; class Magnoliopsida; order Arecales; family Arecaceae; genus Areca; species Areca catechu. The sequence goes on from CM038048.1 coordinate 16,281,092, forward strand.
TTTTGAAGCTTCAATCAACTTTGGAATTAATTGGCCGGCCATATGAGTAGGGATTGATATCCTAATTTGAAGATCCCCTCCTTTAGTCCCACATGGGATGATGTAAAACCCTACTCTCTTGTAATGGCCTATAAATTAAACACCCATGTAAGTTTGAAAAAAATCAGATGAATGAAACCAAATTTTTTTGTGAGCAAAACTTTGTGTTTTCTCTCTTCCGCACTTGCATCCAGGTGTTGAGCTCCGTGAGGGAGTAAATCCGGGTTCCCCAAGAACCTTGAGGAGGTGTGAGATCTCCAATACCCAAACCCTAGGTTAGCCACTTCTACTCCACAACCCTAGCCGCCCATCATTCTTTTCTATCCACCAATCCCTAGCCTATCCCACTTCTCACGGCCTCTCTCTCCAAGTCCAGGTCGACCACCAGCATCCAGCTACAGTCCGGATACTTCAGTTCCAAAGCTCTTTCCAGAGGGAGTCGAATCAGCCTTCAAGAGAATCCGGATCTCAGCGACATCAGCCTTCAAGTTCTTCGAACTGGTAAATCCTTCCCCGAGTCCCTGAATTCATCACTTGTTTTTCTTCTTCCCAGATCTTGAGTCCAGGAGAAGCCAACCCAGCCACGAGACCAGTATTGGAGGATCCATTGCGAAGATAGCCGAATCCGAGGATCCAACAATCTGCCCGAGAGAGTTCTTCCACCCAAATTCTGTGAAGATCACTATCTGGTTGGTAACCCATCTCTCCTCTCTATTTCTGTCCTGTTGAAAGTTCAGAGCGAAACCCTAGGTCTGGGAGTTTCTCAACCCCCAGCGATCCGTTACTTCTGAACAACTCTGATAACTTAGCTTCTTCTAAATTATGCTTTCAATCCTTACCTAGTTTCCATCAACTTAGTTTACTTTACTTTGAGTCGAGGCCAATTTCTGAAATATAAAAAAAAAAAAAAAAAAAAAAGAATTAATCTTAAATTTACTTCTACATACGCTTCTTTGTTCTTTGTTCTGCATCATTTTTGGTATCAGAGCTTTCATGCTGCATCATTTTTGGTATCAGAGCCCTGTCTAGGGTTTCTGTTTTGATTGCTTGTTTGAGTCTCTCTTTTTACTTTGTCTGCTCGAAGTAGACTCCCCAGGACGTCCGGTCCTAGGAACGAAGCGAGGTGCGAACCTCCTCTTCCCATTCCACGGGGTGTTCCTAGGGCGTGTAGGGGATCCGTTGGGTTATAACATCGTAGCAGGAATTGTAAACGGGGAAGTGCTCTGTTTTCAGCCCATAATTGCCCTGTTGCAGGAATTATTTCTCACTGCAACTAACTCCAAATTCGATGATTTTTATTTTTCTGAAACCAGTATAATTGAAACTAATTTGCATAATTTTCTCATGATTTATTGGTTTCCGTGCAATTTTGAGAATTAAATTACTGCAACTCTATTTTTGTGTTCTGCCATGCATTTATTTTTGAGTGTTCATCTCTTAATTCATCTTAAGGGCATTTGAGCATCTAAGATAAGGGGAGGAGTCGATAACCTCTCCTTAGCCCAAAACCACCACCCACTCATTCGAACCTAAGCGTTTAATCTTAAAATTAATTAGACCTAATTTGCCCTAGTGGGCTAGGGACATCAACAAGTCGGGTCAAGGCTAGTGTTGAGTCAGTTTGTTTGGTTACTCTGTGTGTGCTTTGTACTCAGTGTCTAGAACGGTGGTTCAGGGATTCCATCCCGAAGGGCTTGTGTGCTAGTCCGCCTACCTGGCTAATCTCTGATTGGTGTCTAGGATTGGCATTTAGGGACCTAACACTCTCCTTACACCTGCCTGGCTGAGTCCTGAGTTACTACAGGCTAGCTTGCCACTCTGATTGGGCATCTAGTTTGGACTCTAGGTCTAGTGAGCCAGTAGTCGCTTTAGTCTAGTCACATTCTGTGTGCTTGCTTGCATCATCATGTCTACCCGGAATGGAGTACCCTACCAACCTAGTCAAACCCAACCAGATTTAGAGGCCATGGTTAGAAATCTTACCGAAAGTATGACCAAATTGAGTCAGGACATGAATAAGGGTTTTTCCCAATTTAGGGATCGAGTCCAAGTACTTGAGAAACGTAGACATCAAAATTGGACCCCTGATCCAAAATTTAATAGGCCCCAACCTCACCCATGCCAGGAGCCTAGGAGGACCTTATACCATGATCCCGAGCATAACCTTAGGAAGCCTAACCATGATATCTATAGTGTGGATTGTGTCAATGAGAGGTCCTTACAATATTCTAGACCAGTCACTCAACAACCCCAGTCTTCTAGATCAAACCATTTAGATCCACACCCATGCCAAAGTAAGGTCTCTACTAGCTTGAAACCCAGTGTGACCCAGCTTCCTATATCTCAAGAATGTTTGTTTTGTAGAGAAAGAGGCCATAAATCTAGTCAGTGCCCATGCATAGGACTGGCTTGTGCACAGCTAAGTGGTAAGAATCCTAAGGATGACATTAATGAGGGAGAACCCAAGCCTACCAATGAGGAAGAAAGGTTAGGTATGACAAGCCTAAAATCAGTTGACCCGATTACCACTGACCTGAAACCCATTGAAGATGGCATCGAGGAAGTATATGATGCTGGCTTGAGTCTAGTTGATGAATATGAGGGGGAAGAACTTGAAGAATGTGACATTGATACTATTGGTTCCTTACCTGAGGAGATCTTGGAAAGCAACCAAGTGGTAGGACCTAGTTCAGAAATTCAAGAGATTTGTGAGAACAAGGTTCCTTTAGTCAAACACCCCCAGGAAGAACTCATAGTGTTAGCCCGAGATATCAGTGCGTATCCTCTAATGACAGTCATTCCCCAAGTACCAATTGAAGATCTTTGCACTAAACTGTTTAAGTTTGCCCACCCTATGGTAGATCCTCTCCTTAGGATGACTGAATCAAGCCTCTTATAATTGGACCTTGTCCCATGCCCAGCCACTAAGGTCTCTCCTGTAATCTCAGTTAAACATCCTTGTCTTGAACGGATTGATTCACCCAGTCCTGTAGAAGTCCTCCTTATGACCCCAGACGCCTTCCTTCGCATGACTGACCTACCCTTCTATAGAGTATACCTTTTCGCACCCATAGGTCAAATTTCAAGTCTTGAGGTCATCATCCATAGGCCCTCCCATGAATCATTCTCTAATCCAGTTCTTGAGAAAGTGGATCATTATTTGCTTAGAGAACAAACCTTAACTATTGCAATCACATGTCCTAGGCTACTTCCCGAACCATCTCTTGATCCATTCCTGGGAGTAGAAAACTTTTCCTTTCGTAAGGATGACCAGCTGACACTCATAGATCACCATTCAAACCTTCAGGTCACCACCTTTAGTCAACAGGTAATTCGAGACTCCAACTCATATTTCCTCCCTTTCTCTAGGACTTCCAATGCTTCTTACACCATCCAAGTATACTTTGTCAAAGTCTTTAGAGTGAATCACATGTCAGAATCTATTAGGTTTGCCACCTACTTCTGGAAGACCTTATGGCACCTACTAGGCACCCATGATAAGTTTTCATGCTCTGCATGCCATCTTCCGACCCAAGGTCAAACCTAGAGAGCCGTAGTTTGTTAGGTTTAGACCTAGGGTTCCTTTGAATAAAGTCCATTCTTTAGGAATTCATCGTCAATCGAGTTTAGGACATTAACTCAGATTTTGGTTGAGTGAGAATACCAGGAATTGGGATTTGTATTTACCTAGGGCTGAATTTGCATACAATGACTCGGTCAATAGGTCTACAGGTAAGAGTCCATTTGAAATTATGCATGGTTACAAACCTCAAACACCTCTTGACCTAGCTCCTTTACCAGTCCACACACGAGTCTCCGAGTCAGCTGAAGTTTTTGCACAGCATATAAAAGACTTGCATAAAGAAATTCATGCCAAAATAAACTTAAGTAATGAAACTTATAAGAAGTTGGCTGATTCTCAAAGGCGAGTCAAAACTTTTAATGAGGGAGACTATGTAATGATTAGGTTAAGGCCTGAATGGTTTCCTCCTGGAACCGTTAGAAAGTTACATGCTAGAGGAGCTGGACCATTTAGAGTGGTGAAGAGAGTAGGATCCAATGCCTATGTGCTCGAGTTACCTCCAGAACTAGGCATTAGCTCCACTTTCAACATTACAGACCTAGTAGAGTATAGAGAGCCAGCTATGATTCCCAGTGAGGCTTTTGAACCTAATCCTGCTCTTGAGAGTGAACCTGACCCTGTGTGTCCACCAACAAACTGGCCTGTGAGGAAAGAGCAGATTGAAAAGATCCTGGATGATCAGGTTATCTCTACTCGTAATCGAGGATACCAAAGATACCTGGTCCACTGGCAAGGAAGGCCAAACTCTGATGACTCTTGGATCTCCCGAGAAGAATTACAAGAATTGGACCCAGACCTCTTGGAGAGATACCAGAGCCAACTTGATCCATACTCGACAGGGTCGAGTTCCTCCCACCCTGGGAGAATTGGTGCAGGCACCAGACTCAGAAGAAGACTTCAGAGCTCCATCTGGATCTCTGATTAAACTTTCCCGAAGAATTAGGGTTTTTGGCTTGTAATAAGGGTTGACTTGATCAACTCAATTTTAGTTTGAGTCTGTATTACCTGCATTTTTATTTTGTTGAGTCATGTTGACTCAGTAGTGGACTAAGGCTTCAACCTGGGGTGTTACATTTTCTCCCAAGGCCAAGCAAGTGGGCGCCACACTCCCAGCCACACTCCCAGCCATACGCTTGAGTCCAAGGGGCGCCACATCTCCATCCAGCAGGCTTTGGTCCCCACACCACAGATAGCAGCTCCCCTCTTTCATGCGCCAATTGAGGAGAAATCCACCAGGGGTCCACAAATCAAGGGGGTGGCCCAAGACTTCCCAAAAGAACCAAACTATGAAAGGGAAGAAATTCTCTTGGAGAGAAATTCAAGGAGGCGCCCATTACCTGCCAGAAATACTCAAAACAAAGTTAGAAGGAGCCATAACTTGGGGAGAAAGAAAAGGAGGTATCCAAAAAGGGTTGAGCCATGGAAGGAAGGAGATTTCTCTTGAAAAGCAAGGTTAGGAGGTGCCCTAATCATTCCAACTAAAGCCAGATATAAAAGGCAACAAATTTTCTCTTGGAGGGCAAGGTTAAGAGGCTCCCAAACACTTCCAGATAAGGCCAAGCATAGAAGGAAAAAAATATTTTCTTGGAGGTTAAGACAAGGAGGCGCCACCCACTTTCCTTTTTGAAGCTTCAATCAACTTTGGAATTAATTGGCCGGCCATATGAGTAGGGATTGATATCCTAATTTGAAGATCCCCTCCTTTAGTCCCACATGGGAAGATGTAAAACCCTACTCTCTTGTAATGGCATATAAATTAAACCCCCATGTAAGTTTGAAAAAAATCAGATGAATGAAACCAAATTTTTTTGTGAGCAAAACTTTGTGTTTTCTCTCTTCCGCACTTGCATCCAGGTGTTGAGCTCCGTGAGGGAGTAAATCCGGGTTCCCCAAGAACCTTGAGGAGGTGTGAGATCTCCAAAACCCAAACCCTAGGTTAGCCACTTCTACTCCACAACCCTAGCCGCCCATCATTCTTTTCTTTCCACCAATCCCTAGCCTATCCCACTTCTCACGGCCTCTCTCTCCAAGTCCAGGCCGACCACCAGCATCCAGCTATAGTCTGGATACTTCAGTTCCAAAGCTCTTTCCAAAGGGAGTCGAATCAGCCTTCAAGAGAATCCGGATCTCAGCGACATCAGCCTTCAAGTTCTTCGAACTGGTAAATCCTTCCCCGAGTCCCTGAATCCATCACTTGTTTTTCTTCTTCCCAGATCTTGAGTCCAGGAGAAGCCGACCCAGCCACGAGACCAATATTGGAGGATCCATTACGAAGATAGCCGAATCCGAGGATCCAACAATCTGCCCGAGAGAGTTCTTCCACCCAAATTCTGTGAAGATCACTGTCTGGTTGGTAACCCATCTCTCCTCTCTATTTCTGTCCTGTTGAAAGTTCAGAGCGAAACCCTAGGTCTGGGAGTTTCTCAACCCCCAGCGATCCGTTACTTCTGAACTACTCTGATAACTTAGCTTCTTCTAAATTGTGCTTTCAATCCTTACCTAGTTTCCATCAACTTAGTTTACTTTACTTTGAGTCGAGGCCAATTTCTGAAATATAAAAAAAAAAGAAAAAAAAGGAATTAATCTTAAATTTACTTCCGCATACGCTTCTTTGTTCTTTATTCTGCATCAGAGAAGTGGAGCCATTTACCGAGTAGAGCTGGGGAAAGATGGCGCTAAGCACATCCCCCAGCCGCAGTTCAGCCATCTCCTGCCGATCGCATGGCTGGATTGAAAAATTCATCATGCACTTTGCTAGTGTGGGGCTCCGGCGAAAAGAGCTCTCCAGCCCCAGCTTGAACGAAAGTCGGCACCGCGCCTCCTCCCTCCTGCTCTCCTCGGGAATAGGTGCCCTTGCCCTACTAGTAGCAGGGTCCCTGGGGGCAGGCTGAGGACCTGACACCTTTGCGGATGGTGCCCCTGTCAAGAGCTCGACCGCAGCTCGGACATCCCCACCCCCAGCCTCATCACAGCCGGGCTCAGGGGGCTGGGTGATACACCGGCAGCAGCTGCGGCCCTTGCCCGGACAACCACCTCAGGTTCCATGGTGGAGGTTGTTCCCTTTTGACCGTGCCACTCTGGGACCTTCTAGACTGCCTACTGGATCAACCTCGGCACTGCCGACGTCACTGTTTCCAGTGGCACAGTAGGAGCAGCTTTAGTCACCTCCCGGCTCGGGTCGGCCATCGTGGCGGGATCGATCGCAGATGTGCTCTTGCCCCGGACCCGTCTCGATGGAGGCTCCTCGACCAGCTCGATTGGTAGCCTCTTCCAGGTGATCGCTAGCAGGTCACTCTCTGTGAAGATCATGCCATCATACAAGCCACACAATAGTCAGAACCCATAGAAGGCAATGGAAGGAGCACAAGAAAAAGGAAAAGAAGAAAAGTTCAAGTCAAACTCACCCAACCCATTCGTTGGGTCGACCCCAGCTTCGGAGAGATTTTGCTCTGACAAAAGAATCTCGAGAGAAGGGATTTTTGCGGTGCGGAGTTGCTCGTAGTCATCCTAGTCAGCTGCATCAACCATGGAGTTTCGATTGGGGGACTGGTCTAGGTCACTTCAGACCTAGTCGACCCCCTCATCCATGGCGAAAAAGAACTTTCTCTTCCATCCCTTGATGGAAAAGGGGAGCTCAAACCTAATGCCCTTTGGGTGGGAAGACAAGGACCACCACTCGTCCTCAGTCGGGTGGCACTTCAGGGCGAAAAAAGCCCTGAATAGAGAAAACTAGGCAACAAACCCGTGAAAGTGGCAAAGCACAATAAAAGAAAAGATGACCCTAGTGGCATTTGGTACTAGCTGAGCAGGGACCAAACGGTAATTATTCAGCACTGTCATGAAGAATGGATGGAAGGGAAAGCGGAGACCCCCAGAAAAGGTCTCCTCAAAAAAAGCAATACGGCTCAGGCCACTGGAAGTAATCCATTCTCCTGGATGGGGGATTAAAAGCCGGATAGAGTGCGGGATACCAAAGACATCCCGGATGGTCCCCAGTTCCTTGGCAGTGATCATCGAGGTGATCCCGCCAGGACCTGTGGACTGGATGACTCAGGAACAAGTTTAGAATAAGGAGGAGGATGAGGAGGATGAGAAGGACAGGACCCCAGTTCCTTGATGAGCACTGGACCAGGAGGAGGACTCCTATTGATCTCGAAATGAGCAGCATCCTCCTCCTCACCGAAAGAAGAAGGAGATGCTGGCCCCCGCTCAAAAGGACCAGCCTTGCCCTGGTTGGTGGTAGGGTGGAAGCTCGGGCCAAAATGAGACATCCCCGAAGAAGGAAGAAGCAAAGGACTAGAAGAAGAAGATGAAGGGATGGACTCGACCCAAGGGAAATCCTAGACTCAGAAGAAGGACCCTACTCTGATAAAGGAGGAAGAGAAGAGGAACTAACCTGGTTCCTTAGAAGATCTGATGTAACCGGGAGAAAGGACAAGACTCGAGTACTGCAGCATGCATGAAGAGTTCAAAAAGAACAAATATTTTGGGTAAGAACTTTTCATTTAAAAATGACCAAGCACATCCGTACCGTTACGACCTCACCATCAACGGATTCATGCCACATGCTACCCATCGATGAAAAAGGCATCCCGGTCACTCTGAATTCTGTGCCAGCATTAACTGCTCCTCAGACATGACCACGTGGAACCCCCGCACTGGCCTGAAGGATCATACCATGGAGCGCTGGCAATCATAGCCATCATTGCACCAGATCTTCACCTTCCCCATTACTCGCTTCGACCTGAGTGCCGCGCACTAATGAGCCTCGAGAGAGGGGGGCAAATGATGTGGCAAGACCGTTGATGTGGAGTAGCTATCATACTCCACGTCATAGAAAACCGCCATGCCAGGCCCCGTGTCGGATTCCCAGCTTGGACTCCTCCACCGGGCTGAGCTCCCCGGGGACAACGAGACCGCCCGTCAAAGCCGAGCTCCCTCCTCTGCCAAGTTGGGCTCGCGAGCTCGAGATGCCTAGGCCGGAGCTGAGCAGCGCCCACCAGGGCGAGCCTCTCGAAGATCGAGTCCCATGGTCAAAGTCGAGCTCAGCCCTCCTCCGCCACATGGAGCCTCTTCGAGGTCGAGCCCTCTAGACCGGAATCGCGCTCTGCCCTACAGAGCGAGCCCCTCGATGATCGAGCCCCATGGTCGGAGTCGAGCTCGGCCCTTCACCACATGGAGCCTCTTCAAGGTCGAGCCCTCTGGACCGAGCCCACGCTTTGCCCTCCAGAGTGAGCCCCTCGAAGATCGAGCCCTATGGTCGGAGTCGAGCTCAGCCCTCCTCTACCACATGGAGCCTCTTCAAGGTCGAGCCCTCTGGATCGGGCCCGCACTCTGCCCTCTAGAGTGAGCCCCTCGAAGATCGAGCCCCATGGTTGGAATGGAGCTCGGCCTTCCGCCACCACGTGGAGCCTTTTCGAGGTCGAGCCCTCTGGACCGGGCCCACACTTTGCCCTCCATAGCGAGCCCCTCAGAGATTGAGCCCCGTGGTCGGAGTCGAGCTCAGCCCTCTTGCTCCACATGGAGCCTCTTCGAGGTCGAACCCTCAGGACCGGGCCCGCGCTCTGCCCTCCTCTACCGAGGTGAGCCCGTGAGCTTGGGATGCTTAGGTCAGAGTAGAGCCCTGCCTTTCCAGCTTAGCCCCCAGCTCAGGCGTAAACACCGGCAAACCAAGGGACAGCACCACCATCCCAGGACACCGACAAGCCACTCAAGAATTATACTGGAATACCCACCAGGCGCAATGACCAGCTGCGGCCACCAGTTGCACTAGAAAGGTGAGAGGCTCACTGATCAAGGCGCCACGCTCCTTATCAACCACCTGAGCCACCCGAAAGAGGAAGTTAACCAGGAGATTTGAATCCTGGGTGCGGTGGCCCATCGATCGATGTACGGCCAGGTTTCCTGGAATGAAGCGACTAGAAGGAATGTCAGAACACATGACAGCTTCCTTTATCATGAATCGGGAAAGGCACCTTGGGACACTACTGCACGTGCCTGATAGCCCACCGGAGATCCAAAGACGGGAGCCCAATGGTAACCTAGATTACAAAGCACGAAGGAAGCAAGATAAAGGAGGTAACATGCAATACCATTCAAACACAAGTGCAAGCTCAAACAAAAGAGCATAGCACCACAAGCAAGTCTGGGCAAGGACAGGCGGAAAGGCCACATAGAGAATCCCTCTGGCTAGGCTGCTCTTCCCTCGACACACTTGCATCCCACTCTCACACCATCCACTCTTCCTAGCATGGAGTCCATCAAGAGGGGCTCGACCAGGAGGATCTGTTCCCTTGGATCATCACTGATTTGACTGTCGGAGTGCCCCCGCCAGAAACCCTGGCTCGGGTCACTAAGCCCTGTTTTGTAGGTCCTAGACCACTGGACGGCCAGACAGCGAAGGGAGCGCACTCCATCGCCAACAGCAGCTATGGGCCACGACGATCTTGGCAGCAACACTATGTATGCAAATAACTAAAGTACCTTTTTTATTAAAAACTTTTCAATAAAACTTCATAGGATTCATCTTTATGAGCAAGAAAGAATATCCATGTAAACCTTAAAAAACCATCCTCTATAACCAATCAATATCTCTTGCCTCCTAGACTGGATGTTCTAGTTGGTCCAAAGAGATCCATATAGAGTAGTTCTAATGGCCTACTCGTAGTAACAAAATCTTTAGGTTTGAAAGATGTTTTAACTTATTTTCCAAATTGGCAAGCTTGACAAAGTCTATCTTTTTCAAAACTAAGTTTTGGCAAATCTCTTACTATATCCTTTTTGCAACGTTTTGAAAGTAAGTACATACTAGCATATCCTAATCTTCTATACCAAAGCCAACTAGTCTTATCTTTAGTAGAATTCATTACAACTAGGCATTCTCAATTAGGCAAGGATAGATTATCTAAATCTACCAAATAAATATTACCATGCCTCTTTCCAATGAATTTTACTTCATTTTTATCAGGATTAGCAATCATGCAATTAGATGATTTAAAAATAACTTGAAAATCTTTATCACAAAATTGACTAATACTTAAAAGATTATGCTTTAAACTTTCAACTAATAGTACATTACTAATACAAGTAGAAGGTGAAAAATGTGAACCTTACCAACACCAATGATTTTTCCTTTACCATTATCATCGAAGGTCACATTCTCTCCATTTATTGCTTCAAGAGAAGTAAATTGCTTCGCATCTCCTGTCATGTGCCTTGAACAACCACTATCAAGATACCATCATTTTTTATTTTTCTTGGTTGCAAGACATACCTGTAAAACAAATCAAGTTTTGTTTTTAGGTATCCAAGCCAACTTGGATCCTTTAGGGTTAGTACATAAATTAGTTCCTTTGGAACCCAACTTTGCCAAAAGCATTGATTTTTCACATGTTACATTGAAAAGCATTGTGACCTTGTTTTTTGCATGAAAAACATGTAATACTAGATGATGTATGTACAAGAAAGTTTTTCAAATACTTTTGCTATTTTTGAGGTTTGTATCCTAATCCTGCTTTGTTAAAAACATCTCTTTGGTTGTTTAAAAGAAGATTTAGTTTTTCAGAACTATAAGTGAACTTTTCAATAAAGAGTGTCATTTCATCAAGTTTATTTTTATAGTTTTTATTTTCTATTTCTAAATCTTTGTTTTTCTTTAAAAGATCACCATTTGAAATGACAGTTTTATGTCTTTTCAAAACATCATTTTTCATTATTAAAGCCTTATTTTTCTTTTCTAAAACATCAAGTTTATTTTTTAATTCACTAACTTCATTTAACAAAGAATTGTTTTCATATGAAAAACTATTTGCATGCTTTTTTAATTTTTTATTTTCAGATAAAATTAGTTTGTAATCATGCACTAATTCATCGAAAGCATTTTTCAATTCATCAAAGGTAAAATCTACTTCAGTATCAGAAATTACCTCATCTTATTCTTGATGTGCCATGAGACATAGATTTGTAATTTCAGCTTGTTCTTCCTCTAAGCTGGAGTCCTCACTATCGCTTCAGGTTGCCATCATAGCTTTCTTCCTAAGCTTCTTTCTTGATTTCTTTAGGAGAGGACAATCAAATTTGTAGTGTCTGGATTTCTAGCATTCGAAGCATGTAGGTATCTCCTTCTCCTTTTCATTTTCTTTTCCCTTCTCTTTAGTTGTTTGGAACCTTTTCTTATAAGAGAACTTCCTTCTTTTCATATATTTTCTAATTTTTCTTGCTAAAAGTGCTTCCTCACTCCCATCTTCTTCTTTTTCTTTAGATTCTTCATTTGAGGATTCTTTTTTAATAGTAGACTTGAAAGCTATCTCCTTTTTTTTGGTCCATATCCTAGATTTTTGCTTTAAATTGAGCTCATAAGTCATGAGCGATCCCACTAGCTGCTCCAAGGGTAATTTGTTAACATCCTTTGCTTCTTATATGGCGGTCACCTTTGGATCCCATGAAGTTGGAAGTGACCTGAGAATTTTGTTGATAAGATCAGCATTAGACATAATTTTTTCTAAACTTCTCATGCCATTTATTATGTTTGTGGATCTAGTGTACATGTCAGTGATAGATTCATTTAGTTCCATTCAGAACATTTCATAAGTGTGCACTAACATGTTTACTTTAGTGTTCTACCCTCATGGATAACTTCAAGTGTGTCCCATATTTTCTTGGCAGATGTGCATGTAGAAATCTTATTAAACTCACTAGGATCTAATGCACAATAGAGGAGATTCATTGCTTTCGCATTGACCTCGGATTGTTTAATGTCATTTTCATCCTAATCCTATTCGAGCTTTTAGATGGAAACACCATTGACAACAATTGAAGGAACATGAGGACCATTGTCAACAACCTTCCACAAATTATAATCAATTGAATGCATGTAAATTCTCATTTTAGTTTTTCAATAAGTATAATTTATTTCATTAAAATATGGAGGTCTATTTGAGGCTTGTCCCTCAACTACCACTAGTACAAAGGGGGACTGCCATAGATTTTTACTCAAGGAGGTTAGACCTATATACTGAGAACAGGGCTCTGATACCACTTGTTGTCTAGTAAGCAATCCAAGAGGGGGGTGAATTGGGTCACTAAAAAATTTAAATAAAATGCAAGTGTGTGAACCAATCCGATAATCAACCTAAGTACAATGAATGCAAGTGTAAAGTGCTCTTAGTGAGTATGCAGCGGAAATATAAAAGCAATAAGAATAAGAGCAAATAATGAGACAAGCAATCACAAACACAAAGCAAGTATAGTGGTTCGATGCTTTCCAATACACCTACATCCACTCCCCAAGGCCCACTTGAGAATTCACTATAATCTCAACCAATTATAGCCAACTAGTTTTACGGGCTCACTAATCAAAGCTGACTTGTTTTCACTAGGCTCACAAGTCAAAACCTCACTTGGTTTTCCGTGCTTACCAAGAACCTAATTGGTTTTAAGGCTCACCAACAACCTCCCTTGGTTTTGCACGCTAACCAAGAACCTAATTGGTTTTCAAGGCTAACCAATAACCTCCTTGGTTTTCTAATAGGCTAACCAAAAATATTTACAACAAGAATAAGTTTGAAGTAAAGAAACAATGAAAGCTTTCTAATAAAAGTGGATATCTCTTTGAAGCTTTGTTGTAGTGCTGCCTTCAACTTGATGAAGCTTCAATAAATGCTCAAGAAGGTTGAACTTGAATGATCTTGAAGGCTCTTGAATACTTGGAGACTTTTTTTTACTTGAAGGTAGTTTCTCTCATTGAGTAGGAGTGAATGCACTTGCTTTTTCTTTCTCTTGGTGTTCCTCTCTTAATCCTATTGATTCTACTTGTGTTTAGATTTGATTTGAATCATTTAAATACCTTCCCAAGGCCTCAAAAATAGTTTATAGCTGTTAGGCATGAAAAACTAGCCATCAGGATCTAAGAGGGACAAGTTCTGCATTTGAAAAACTAGCCGTTACTGTTCCCAGAACTCCAAGTGTCGACACTTCAAGCTATGAGTCGACACTTAGGGTCAACACTTGAATTCCATGAGTTGACACCTAGTTCAAATATCTTCAATGAAGCTCTCTGGAATTCTCAAATGAGTCGACACTACTACTAGTGAGTCAACAGTTTGAGTCGACATTTGACTGGCATAAGTCGACACTTCAGCAATGCCATCTGAAACTCTTTCTGCATACAAGCTTCAATTGACACTTCCACTGTCATGAGTCGATACTTGCATTATGAGTCAACACTTTGAGTCAATGCTTAATTGGGATTTCTTCAAAAATAACTGAACTTCTGCTAAAACCAAATTATATTGAACTCTTGTATCATTTCAAGCATTCTTCAACTACCAAAGTCCACTTTAAACTGATCTTTCATCCATAGTTGGGACTTTTGCATTATTTGACAATCAATCAAATTTTGTTGAATTGATGAGCACCTTTTTTTATCAAAACATACTTCAAAGAAATAGTTAGTACTCAACTTATACTTAAGCATTTTGTTTATCAACAAAATCAATAATGTAGTCAACATAAGGTATTGGAGAAAATTCTCTACTGTGTTTTAATTTTGCAATACCTTGTCCAGGGCAATCCTTATGAGTAACAAGATTTGTTAAGTTGAAACACATAGATGTATTATTCAGGAGTTGGTAGTTGACTATAAAATCATCCTAATGTTGGTATTTTGGTGGCACAGAGAAAAAATGGATTTCAAAATTTTTCATTTTGAAACTCCAAATAACTTGAAATGCTAAGCCCAAGATCCCTTATTCATTATAATTAACAAGTCATTCAATTAGTGTTTAGAAGAATACCTGGAATGCTAATTCCTTCTTCTTTTCACATGGGAAAGCCACCTGGGCAACAACCCATTTACACCCTATTGGATAACTCCTTTAGGTGGATCTACCAAGGTCCAAACCTGTTTGGAATATATGGAGTCCATTTCAGATTTCATGGCATTTTTCCATTTATCAGTCTCTACTCTTGATAGTTTCTGTATAGGTCACAAGATGATGCAGAACGAAAGATCTGATACCAAAATTGATGCAGAACAAAAAGATGATGCGATGCAGAAGTAAATTAAAATTAATATTTTTTTTTTTTTTTATTTATTTTCAGAAGTCGGCTTTGACTTAAAGGAAAGATAAACTAATGCGGAAAGAAACTAAGAAATGACAGAAAGCACAATTAAAAGGAGTGGATTATCAGAGTAACTCAGAAGTAGGATAGCTGGGGATTGAGAAATCCCCAGACCTAGGGTTTACTCCTCTTTCAAGAAACAGACGAAGAGAGAAGAGAAGGTTTTATACCTGACTGTGATATCTCTCGTTGCTTCAATTGAAGGACACTCTCGAACAGATTGTAGGATCCTTGGAGACGAGGTATCTTCGCAATGGATCCTCAGATTGTAGTCCTATGGCAAGGTTGGCCTTCTTCTCGAACTCAGGATCTGGAAGAAGAAGAACAAAAAAAAAGAACCAGAAACTCAAAGAAAGACACTGACTTGAGGACTTAATGAAGATTGTTGGATGTAGAAGTTCCGAAGATCTTGATACTGATCTGACTCTTCTTTGAACTTGCTCTGTAGTTGAAACAGTTGATCTGAACCTGGATGCTGGTGGCCGGCCTCTATGTGGAAGAGAGGGGCCGTGGGATGTAGATGGAAAATTAGGGTTTGGTGGTGGTGGAGTAGAGATGGGTGGACTAAGCTAGGGTTTTGGGGTTGGAGATCTCACACCTCCTCAAGGTTCCTAGGGAACCCGGATTTACTCCCTCACGGAGCTCAACACTTGAATACAAGTACGGAAAAGAGAAACACAAAGTTGCTCACAAAGAAATTGATTTCATTCATCATTTTTTCAAGAGTTACATAGAGTTGAATATATAGACATAACAAAGAAATAAAATTTCATACACTTCCCATGTGGGACTAATAGGACTAACCCACACTTTAGGCATCAAATTCTCTTCCCAAGACTCCTTCCATGAGTGGGCAGCCCAAAAACTCCAAGAAAACTTGAAAATCAGCTCCAAATGGCAGGTTATGAGGGTGTCTCCTAGTATCTCTCCATGAATCAAGGATTTTCCCTTCATGGTTTGGCTCTTTTGGACACCTCCTAGTCTTGCTCCACAAGTTTTGCCTTCTTCCTTTCATGGCTTTGGCACTTTAGGAAACTTTTGGGTGCCTCCTTGATTTTCTCCCCAAGACATGCTCTCTTTCCTTTTATAACTTGGGTTTTTATGGAACATTGTGGGGCACCTCTTTGATCCTCTCTTCAAGAAAAATTCTTGCCATCCTGGCTTGGGTTTATCTGGAAAGAAGTTGGCTCCTCCTTGGATTGAGGTATCTTGATGGATTTCTCCCCCAAGTGGCGCATGAAAGAAGGGACCTGCTTTCTTGTGGTGTGGGGACCAAGGCACACTGGATGGAGATGTGGCGCCTCCTGGACTCTGGCGTGTGGCTGGGAGTGTGGCGCCCACTTGCTTGGTCCTGGGAGAAAATGTGGCACCTTGGAGAAGACCTAGACCCCTACTAGGATTTGTATTGAGTCAACATGACTCAACAAAATTTAAATTGCAGGGAAATACAGACTCAAACTAAAATTGAGTTGACCAAGTCAACCCTTATTACAAAACCAGAAAACCCTAATTCTTCGGGCAATGTCAATCAGAGATCCAGATGGAGCCCTGAAGTCTTCTTCTGAGTCTGGTGCCCGCACCAATTCTCCTGGGGTGGGAGGAACTCGACCCTGTCGTGTATGGATCAAGCTGGCTCTGGTATCTCTCCAAGAGGTCTGGGTCCAATTCTTGTAATTCTTCTCGGGAGATCCAAGAGTTATCAGAATCTGGCCTTCCTTGCCAGCGGACCAGGTATCTTTGGTATCCTCGATTACGAGTAGAGATAACCTGATCATCCAGGATCTTTTCAATCTGCTCTTTCCTCACAGGCCAGTTTGTTGGTGGACACACAGGGTTGGGTTCACTCTCAAGAGCAGGATTGGCTCAAAAAGGCTCACTTGGAATCACAGCTGGCTCTCTATACTCTACTAGGTCTGTAATGTTGAAAGTGGAGCTAATGTCTAGTTCTGAAGGCAACTCGAGCACATAGGCATTAGACCCTACTCTCTTCACTACTCTAAATGGTCCAGCTCCTCTAGCATGTAACTTTCTAACGGTTCCAAGAGAAAACCACTCAGGCCTTAACCAAATCATTACATAGTCTCTCTCAACAAAAGTTTTGACTCGCCTTTGAGAATCAGCCAACTTCTTATAAGTTTCATTACTTAAATTTATTTTGGCATGAATTTCTTTATGCAAGTCCTTTACATGCTATGCAAGTGCATCAAGAGACTTGTGTGTGTGGACTAATAGTGAAATCAGATCAAGTGGTGTGTGAGGCTTGTATCCATGAACAATTTCAAAGGAACTCTAGCCTATAGACCTATTGATCGAAACATTATATGCAAATTTAGTCCTGGACAAAATACAAATCCCAATTCCTGGTGCTCTCAATCAAACCAAAATCTGAGTCAAAGCCTAGTAAAGGGTCAAGAAAAACTAAACTAGACTGACGACGCATTCCTAAAGAATGGACTTTATTCCAAAGGAACCCTAGGTCTAAACCTAACAAACTACGGCTCTCTAGGTTTGACCTTGGGTTGGAGGATGGCATGCAGAGCATGAAAACTTATTATGGATGCCTAGTAGGTGCCATAAGGTCTTCCAGAAGTAGGTGGCAAACCTAATAGGTTCTAAGGAGTCTTGCAACCTAGAGATCTCAGTAAAGTGTAATCCCATAGCTCTAGAAACATGAGAAGATTCAGGGAAGGGTAGGAAATAAGAATCAGAGTTTTGAGGTGGCTTATCAGAAACAAGAAACAAACCTTGGTTATTCAGGATGACCTTAAAATGAGGACATTGTTCTATAGGTGCACTCATCCAAACCTCATGATTTGCTCTAGGAGGGTCTACAAGTGCAAGTTCTAGGGTAGGCTGGGTGCTCCTAGAAGGTGGAAGGTTATCAGGAAGGTCTTTGGAATGTTTATCTAAAAAGTCCTCTAAGCTACTGTCTTTTTCTTGTTCTTGGACCTTCTCAATGGGCAATTCTTGTGAACCCCTTCCTTCTTCACACTTCTCTACCAGATTTGACTCTGGGGTGTCTTCTTTGGATTCCTCAATGAGTTCAGGGGTATTCTCACTTAAACTTTCATTGGGTGTAATTTCTTCTTCCTGAACTTCCTCAAAAGGGTCTTCTCTTAGGGTTAGCTCCTGAATTCCTTGAGTGGCAGGGGTCCCCTCAATAACCCCATTAGGTAGGAGTTGGCTAATTGAATTATCGGGAGAGATATTCTCAAATTCTTCTTCTTCATATTCATCTATCAAACTTATGTCAGGCTCATATATTTCTTCCTCAATCTCACTGAAAGGTTCTAATCTATTCTCCTTTGATTCCTCTTTAAGTACGGCTCTGGTCGGGTCAACTAATTTTGGGATGACCATGCCTAACTCCTTCTCAGTGTTATCCTTCTGGTCAAGAGGTGACACAAGTGGGAATTGACAAACAAGAGTCTGGTTCACTACGGGTGTCGGATCAATCGGAACTTGACTCAAGTTGGTAGAGGTTGGCTTTAAGTCCAAAGTACTTGATTGGTTATATCTTAAAGACCACTCATAGTCTTGGGCTTCTTGGTAGGCTTGGTCTAACTTATTGGTCTTTTCAAGGCATAGCTTCCTATAAATGTCTGGGTGTAACCCAACCCTAAACCTCGATGTGATCTGAGCTTCGGTCTCAATGGTATTGCATTTCATGTCATACCACTGGAAGTCCTCAATATATTTAGACACAGGCCTATTACCTTGTTGCAATTGATACCATTGGTCTAAAAGTCTTTTCTCATAGGATCTACCTAGGTACCTATCTCTCAACTTACTTCTCATATCTTTCCAAGTATATATTTCCTCTTTTCTTTGATAACACTCATGCTCAATAGCATACCAATGCGACCTAGCATGTTTGGTGAACTTGGTTTTGGCCAGCCTAACTTGTCATAATTCCGATATGTTAGTGCACTCAAAATATCGATCCATTTGTTCTTCCCACTTAATATATGTCTCTTGTCTTCCATCAAAAGTGGGTGCATAAGGTTCGGTGTTCCTAACAGGTCCCTTTTCTGAGTCAACCAAGTATGGATATAGGCTCCTAGGGTTATGCTCGGGATCACGGTATAAGGTCCTCCTAGGCTCCTGGCATGGGTGAGGTTGGGGCCTATTAAATTTTGTATCAAGGGTCCAATTTTGATGTCTACGTTTCTCAAGTCCCTGGGCTCCGTCTCTAAACTGGGCAAAACCCTCATTCATATCCTGACTCAATTTGGTCATACTTTTGGTAAGAGTTCTAATCATGGCCTCTAAATCAGGTTGGGTTTGACCAGGTTGGTAGGGTACTTCATTCCGGGTGGACATGATGATGCAAGCAAGCACACCGAATGAGACTCGACTGAAATGACTACGGGCTAACTAGACCTAGAGCCCAAACTAGATGCCCAATCAGAGTGGCAAGCTAGCCTGTAGTAACTCGGGACTCAGCCAGGCAGGTGTAAGGGGAGTGTTAGGTCCCTAATTGCCAATCCTAGACACCAATCAGAGATTGGCCAGGTAGGCGGACCAGCACACAAGCCCTTTGGGATAGAATCCCTGAACCACCATTCTAGACACTGAGTACAAAGCACACACAGAGTAACTAGACAAACTGACTCAACATTAGCCTAGACCCGACTTGTTGGTGTCCCTAGCCCACTAGGGCAAATTAAGTCTAATAAATTTTAAAATTAGGCTTAGGATCGAATGAATGGGTGATGGTTTTGGGCTAAGGAGAGGTTATCAACTCCTCCCCTTATCTTAGATGCTCAATTGCCCTTAAGATGAATTAGGAGATGACCACTCAAAAAAATTGAATTGCAGAAATACAGAAACAGAATTGCTGTAATTTAACTCTCATAAATTTCACAGAAACCAATAAATTACAGTAAAATTATGTAAGATATTTTCAATTACACTGGTTCCATCAAAACAAAAATCATATAATTTTGAGTTACCTACAATGAGAAAAAACTCATAGAACAGGGTAGTTACAGACTGAAAACAGAATGCTTCCCCCGTTTACAATTCCTGCTACGAAGTTGTAACCCAGCGGATCCCCTACACGCCCTAGGAACACCCCATGGAATGGGAAGAGGAGGCTTGCACCTCGCTTAGTTCCTAGGACCGGATGTCCTGGGGAGTCTACTTCGAGCAGACAAAGTAAAAAAGAGAGACACTCAAAACATGCAAGCAAGTCAGAAACCCTAGACAGGGCTCTGATACCAAAAATGATGCAGAATGAAAGCTCTGATACCAAAATTGATGCAGAACAAAAAGATGATGCGATGCAGAAGTAAATTAAAATTAATATTTTTTTTTTATTTATTTATTTTCAGAAGTCGGCTTTGACTTAAAGGAAAGATAAACTAATGCGGAAAGAAACTAAGAAATGACAGAAAGCACAATTAAAAGGAGTGGATTATCAGAGTAACTCAGAAGTAGGATCGCTGGGGATTGAGAAACCCCCAGACCTAGGGTTTACTCCTCTTTCAAGAAACAGACGAAGAGAGAAGAGAAGGTTTTATACCTGACTGTGATATCTCTCGTTGCTTCAATTGAAGGACACTCTCGAACAGATTGTAGGATCCTTGGAGACGAGGTATCTTCGCAATGGATCCTCGGATTGTAGTCCTATGGCAAGGTTGGCCTTCTTCTCGAACTCAGGATCTGGAAGAAGAAGAACAAAAAAAAAGAACCAGAAACTCAAAGAAAGACACTGACTTGAGGACTTAATGAAGATTGTTGGATGTAGAAGTTCCGGAGATCTTGATACTGATCTGACTCTTCTTTGAACTTGCTCTGTAGTTGAAACAGTTGATCTGAACCTGGATGCTGGTGGCCGGCCTCTATGTGGAAGAGAGGGGCCGTGGGATGTAGATGGAAAATTAGGGTTTGGTGGTGGTGGAGTAGAGATGGGTGGACTAAGCTAGGGTTTTGGGGTTAGAGATCTCACACCTCCTCAAGGTTCCTAGGGAACCCGGATTTACTCCCTCACGGAGCTCAACACTTGAATACAAGTGCGGAAAAGAGAAACACAAAGTTGCTCACAAAGAAATTGATTTCATTCATCATTTTTTCAAGAGTTACATAGAGTTGAATATATAGACATAACAAAGAAATAAAATTTCATACACTTCCCATGTGGGACTAATAGGACTAACCCACACTTTAGGCATCAAATTCTCTTCCCAAGACTCCTTCCATGAGTGGGCAGCCCAAAAACTCCAAGAAAACTTGAAAATCAGCTCCAAATGATAGGTTATGGGGGTGTCTCCTAGTATCTCTCCATGAATCAAGGATTTTCCCTTCATGGTTTGGCTCTTTTGGACACCTCCTAGTCTTGCTCCACAAGTTTTGCCTTCTTCCTTTCATGGCTTTGGCACTTTAGGAAACTTTTGGGTGCCTCCTTGATTTTCTCCCCAAGACATGCTCTCTTTCCTTTTATAACTTGGGTTTTTATGGAACATTGTGGGGCACCTCTTTGATCCTCTCTTCAAGAAAAATTCTTGCCATCCTGGCTTGGGTTTATCTGGAAAGAAGTTGGCTCCTCCTTGGATTGAGGTATCTTGATGGATTTCTCCCCCAAGTGGCGCATGAAAGAAGGGACCTGCTTTCTTGTGGTGTGGGGACCAAGGCACACTGGATGGAGATGTGGCACCTCCTGGACTCTGGCGTGTGGCTGGGAGTGTGGCACCCAATTGCTTGGTCCTGGGAGAAAATGTGGCACCTTGGAGAAGACCTAGACCCCTCCTAGGACTTGTATTGAGTCAACATGACTCAACAAAATTTAAATTGCAGGGAAATACAGACTCAAACTAAAATTGAGTTGACCAAGTCAACCCTTATTAGAAAACCAGAAAACCCTAATTCTTCGGGCAATGTCAATCAGAGATCCAGATGGAGCCCTGAAGTCTTCTTCTGAGTCTGGTGCCCGCACCAATTCACAAGATCGTCATCCTGAATAATACTGGCCTTATTATCATTCCTAATGAAAAAGCCATATCTGAGAGGTGCACCCTATACCCTCTCTGACCTTCAAAGAGGAGGTGTGTGTTGTGGTTGTTCCTAATCAACAAGAATCTTTGGTTGAGAAATTTTATTTGAAGACTCTTCAGGGATTGGTTGTTGGTTTTGAACTTCACTAAGTTCAAGTATTGTTTCGCTACTTCCTTCTAAGATAAATTCTTGCTCCAAGAATATAGCATGTCTGACAAATATTTTTTGTTTGGTAGTATGATAAAAGAGGTATCCAATACCATCTTTTGGATAACCAACAAACCTACATTTGTCAGTCCTAGCACTTAACTTATATCAAAAATTATTCTTGATCTAAGCATAGCAACCCAAATCTTCAAGTATTTAAGATTTGGTCTATTACCATTCCATACCTCATATGGAGTGCTAGTCACTGACTTTGATGGTACCCTGTTCAAAATATAAGCAGCAGTTTCCAGGTCATTGAAAGAAAAGTACCCTAAAAGCCAATCTTTGTAAGGGCATTTTTGTAATCTTCCAACTATTGTATGTTATTGTTATAATAAAGGTATTTTATTTCATCATACTGCTATATCTTATTTAAAAATTATGATGAACCCCATAGGTTAGGGCAATGAAATTAAGGTTATGATGGATATCATAATGGTGAGATATAAGTTCTTATAAATCCTAATCTAAAATGTTCCTAGTTGTTGGATCATCGATTCGGGGATCGATGCTTTCGGAAAGACTAGCTTATCCTATATATGCTCGATAGAGATGGTGGTTGGTCTCACAGCCACTTGTGTAGAGACACTAATATAAGGATAAGGGTGCTCATTAAGGTATGAGTTCACTGAACTGATCCGTACTGAGAACATCTTATGGAAGTCTTACTACTTATCAAGAGAAAGTTCTCATAGTAGGAGTTGTGCATGTGATCTTTAGACCTAAGGTCACCATGGTTCTTTATGCACACTAAGCCATGTTTTGGTTCATACTCATTCATAACATTGAGTCATGTACGGGGTGTTCTTGGATATGGTCGAAGGTGTATGAAGGATGTGAGTGGACTAACAAGGAATCGATCATTCCTAGTAAGAAGAATTGTTATCCAAAGTAATCTCCTTGATTGATGACTCATGGAGTCTTTCATCAAAGTAGGATGAGATTAGAAGTAGTTTCTAATCAGTCATCAGTAGAGTCTTCATTATCAAATAGAGATTCAAAATGATTAAGTATTAGGGTTTGACATTTATCCATGCCCATCACTTAATCGGGATAATGGGAGATTGAAAGATTGAATTGTATGGTAACTTTCCACTGAAGGATATTTTGATACTTTCTATCAAATTCTTCATCTTCTAGGTAGGCATGACACATTGCTAGACATCAATCATGTCTTATGGATTTTCATGAATCAATTGGATTGAATTCATGAGTCAATTCGAATTGGGTTTCGAATTGGCAACTTAGGTCAGCTCAATTTGACATAATTAGGTTAATTGGGTTTAATTTGATCGAATTGGCTCAGACCTAAACCTACTACTGGCTAGATGTGGAACCCAAAGGGTCACACACATTAGGGAATTGATCTAGGAAGTCAGTTGACATTTAATTAGGATCATGGGATCCTAATTGGACAAGCTAGATTGCACACTAGCATGTGTAGGCTGACCTAATCTCCTAATCCAATTGAATTGGGTCTAAAAGGTTGCAAATGGACTAACCAATTTATAGAAAACCTAAATTAGGTTATTTCCTAAGTGGAACAAAATTATCAGATTTTATTTGATATTTTTTGGACATTTATTCACCATATATCAAGAGTCCAAATGGCATGGAACTCTTGGCACCAAAATGGATGCTCGGCAAATAAAGGGATGCAGAAGGACCAAGAGTCCTTCTGCCTGATAATCACTGATACAGTGATAAAGTAGATTAAATCACTTTCATTTGACACCCATTTTGTATAATCTTTGACTATGTCAAATATATGAAATGGCATGGAGAAAGGTGGCACGCAAAAGAGAATAGTCGTGACTCTTCACTGTTGGCACGTAGAAAATGATCTAGAGTCCTTTTGTCTATCATTCACTAAAGCTAGATAAAGTCCAAGAAACTCTATCCTTATCTCCATGCCCTCTCATATAGGCTTTGACCGGTCAACAAGAAGAAGAAATTGGTGGAAGGAAGTTGGCACACATGAAGAGTTGCGACTCTTCATGTTTGGCGCTAATTTTAAAAAGCAGAGTCCTTCTGCTTTAAGGAATTTCAAATCACCGATGCTTCTAAATAAAAGGCCATGTCCCTTGGCTTCTCTATAACCTAAAAATGATAAGTGGTAGATGGAGAAGATGGATGAATTAATGAAGGGACTTGAATATTGCAGTTGGCACAGAAGAGTCATGACTTTTCACTTATAAGACTCCTCTTTGAAGGGTCTTATTTGATCTGTTGGTTGACAGATCAAAGGCTGATGAGAGGCCATATCTGGTGCCTTCTCCTCTCCTATAAATAGCCATCAATGTTTAGGCCGATGGTATCACAAAAAATTTTTCTTTCCTGCATTCTTACACTCACACTTTGCCACACTCTCCTTTTGTCTCTTCCTCCCTTGTCCTGTCTTGTCTTAAGACAAGTACTTCATTTTAAGACAAGGCTTTTAGAAAGTGAATTAGAAAGTGTAAGTGAAAGTGAAGAGAGTTTTTGGAAATGGCTCAGAGTGCTTTACTGGAGGGCAAAGGTCTGAGCAAGAAAAGAGGGGCTGCCAAAGGAGTGCTTCCTAGTTTGATTCCTGTGTGGATCACCTCTAGAGGGCTTGCATTTGTGAACCTAGTGGAAAGAAGAAAAAATTAGCATTCCAGGTATTCTTTATAACCCTAATTTAATCACTTAATGATTGTAGTGAATAAGAGTCTTGGGATTAGGGTTTTCTAGTTGTAGGGTTTTCAAGAATGAAATTTTTTGAAAACCATTATTTCGCTGTGCCATCGAAACCCTAGAAACCCAATAGGCATATCCCCAGAAGGAAATGGGAAGATCTATGAAGCTCATCATGGACCTCTCCATGTCTAACAAGGTATGATTTTTCCTTTCTACCACACCATTTAATTGGGGTGTATAAGGAGGAGTCCATTCAGAGATTATGCCTTTGTCTTTAAGATTGTTTAAAAACTCACTAGACAAGTATTCTCCTCCTCGATTAGAATGAAGAATTTTAATACTATGTCCAGTTTATTTCTCAACCATACTTTGATACTCTTCAAACTTATCAAAGGCTTCAGACTTATGTTTCATTAGATACACTTGTCCAAACCTAGACAAGTCATCTATAAACGTGATGAAATAAGAGTGTCCATCTCTAGCCTGAGTTGTCATAGGTCCACACACATCAGTATGTATGAGACCTAATAATTCTGTTGCCCTATTTCCATGTCCAGTGAATGGAGACTTTGTCATTTTACCTATGAAACAAGACTAACAAGTTCCTAATGATTGAAAATCATAAGGGTCAAAGTAATTATCTTTGACTAACTTGTTTATCCTTGACTCACTTATATGACCTAATCAGTAATGCCAGAGAAATGTAACATTGATACTATCTCTTTTTTTTTCTTATTATCAACAAGTAATATTGTATCATTGAGTTCTAAAGTTAAAAGACTATTGATGAAATAACCATGTCCAAATATTTTATTAGAATGAAGAATAGAGCAGTCACTGCTCTTTATAATTATTTCAAATCCTTGTTGTAATAACAAGTGTATAGAAATAATGTTTCTTACAATATTTGGGACATAGTAACAATCTCCTAACTTTAGTACATTACTCGAAGGTAATAATAAAAGATAGGTGCTCACAGCTTCAGCGTATATGGCTTCACCACTTGTGCCATATAGCTCGAAGGTACCTTTCTTCAGGCTTCTAATTCTATGGAGTCCTTGAAACCCACATGCGGTATCCAATACCCATGAATTAAAAATTGAAGTACTTAATGATAATTTTGTTTGTATCATGTACAAACCTTTAGATGCTCCTCCAGCATCTTGCTTCACACTTGCAAGGTATGTCTTTTAATTTTTCTTTCAATGCCCCTGCTTGCCGTAGTGGAAACAGGCTCCATCATTAATAGCCTTCTTTGCTTTCTTCTTCTTCTGGATGCTCATTTTAGGATTGAATTTTTTTTTTCAAACCCTTCTTCATTGCATGTTTCTTCTTCCCATCAACAAGAAAAAGATGAGCCTATCTCCCTTAGAATGGCTCTCTGCTGTCTTAAGCATATTAAGCAGCTTAGGCAAAGAAATATTCAGTTTGTTCATATGATAATTTAGAACAAACTAAGAGATGGAATCCGAAAGTGATTGCAGGATCAAGTCCTGGTCGAGTTCACCATCCATTACAAACCCTAATTGACCTAATCAGGTGATTAAGTTAATCATTTTCAATACATGGATTTGAACTGATGAACCCTCACTCATGCATCCATGGAATAACTGCTTTGATATCTCATACTGAGTAGCCCTACTTTGCTCTCCATAAAGCTCCTTTAGATTGAGCAATATCGACTGAGGTTCCATCTCTTCATGTTTCCTCTGAAGCTCATTGCTCATTGAGGCCAACATGATGCACCTGATAGTCATGCTATCATTTAGCCACATTTTATGTGTGACCATTTCCTCCTCGGAAGCATCCTCTCTGATCGACTCTAGATCCGAAGAATCAAGATATAAGAAACCTTTTCCTGAGTTAGTACTATCCTCAGGTTCCTCAACCAGTCTACATAATTAGGACCATCAACTTATTGGCATCTAAGATGCCCCGTAGTGATAAATTTGAAGTCATAATAAAACCTATATTTAATAAAGAAGAATATAAGTAGACCACTCAAGATGATATTCAAAACTAAATAAGGACTTTATATCTAATTTTGTCTCCTATTGTTTTATTCGAATACCATAACCCTCACCTATGGTAAGCGAGAAACCTTATCAGGTTTCTTTAGTGGGGTTGAGATCCCAATTCCTCATGAGTGCCTTGTGTTACACAACAAACACTTAGGAGTTCAAAGGTAGGAATTCCTTTCTAATTGCAACCCATGCAATTCTCAACAAATGAATTGCCTCTAAGATACTTATAGTCTTATGTTATACAATAAACTATAATGTCTTAGTTTATTTAGACCCTTCATTTCCATATAGACATGTTCAAATAATATTGTCCTTGTGTTACACAACAAAGCAATACTACCAAACATGCTATAAAGCAAAAATTGCACTAAGATAATTCATATTTAACACTAGGGTAGGCCTTGTGTTACACAACAAACCTACTATAGTTATTAATATGAACTATACCTAGCATGAAGGAAGGCAAACTATAGTATATTAATTCAATTGGCATTTTTAATTTAAGGTGCAGATATAGCCAAATTGGCCAGGTAAGTGGAAGAGATGAGGGGGTTCCCTTGTTGCTTTCCTTAGATATCAAATTAATTAGCCAGGTCAAACAACAGAACTAATTATAAACCTCATGCCCTTTACCTTCCCAAAACCACTTGCCTACACCAATTGGCTAATCATATAATCCTAAATGAATTTACCTCTTGATTAACTTACACTATGACTAAATATTTTAATTATAAGGACTTTTAGTGGTCTCAAATGCATTCGAAGTAAACATGATATTCATGACATTATATAAGCATATAAACCCTAATATGCATAACATAGAATGATTATGACAATAATCCATTCACCTCACTTGTTCATGGGATATGGCCACAGTAGCACCCCAACATGCCATAGGAGACCCCATTAAATGGGAAAAGAGGGCCTTTAAACCCACTTGGCTCTTATGACCGGACAGCCATGGTGACTAACCCAATCGAAGCAGTTACTAGGATATAACATATCATATGACATGATATTCATTCCAACAATTTAGCATATTAACCCTAATATGCATACCATAGCATGATTATAATATCAATCCATTCACCTCACTTGTTCATGGGATATGGCCACAGCAGCACCCCAACATGCCATAGCAGACCCCATTGAATAGGATGAGAGGGCCATGAAATCCTAAGTAACTCCTATGACTGGACGGTCATGGTGACTAACCCAATCCGAAGCCGTTACTAGAATATAACATATCATAAATGTATTTTAAACAATCATGCATTCGTACATATCATAGTAAGCATTCATTACTAATTGCATGGACCATTAATTAAATGAAATAAGGGGGCTCTGATACCACTGTTGGTGTTTTGGTGGCACAGCGGAAGAATGGATTTCAAAATTTTTCATTTTGAAACTCCAAACAACTTGAAACCTTAAGCCCAAGATCCCTTATTCATTATAATTAATAAGTCAATCAATTAGGGTTTGGAAGAATACCTGGAATGCTAATTCCTTCTTCTTTCTACTAGGCACACAAGTGCATGCCCTCCAGAGGTGATCCACACAGGAATTGATCCTAGGAAGCACTCCTTTGTAGGTTGTTTAAATCACTGGGACTCTTCACTTTGGCCTTTCTACCTTTGGCAGCCTCTCCTTCCTTGCTCAGACCCTTGCCCTCCAGTAAAGCACTCCGAGCCCTCTCCAAAACCTCTCTTCACTCTCTTTATCACTTTTTAAATATCTTCCTAAATCCTTGTTTTAAAGTGGTGGACTTGTCTTAAGACAAGACCTAAGTTCGAACAAGAGAGGTAGGAGACAAGGAAAGTGTGACAGAGTGTAAGCGTAAGAAAGAAAGGAATCATATTCATAATTATTCCTTCGGCCAAAACATCGAATGCTATTTTTAGGAGATGAGGAGGCACCAATTATGGCTCTTCATCAGCCTTTGATTTGTCAATCAATAGATCAAATAAGACCCTTCATAAAGGAGTCTTATCTTGAAACATCATAACTCTTCCTACGCCAAAAGCCATGACCCTTCCTGTGCCAAATGCCTTTTCTCCTCATGCCATGTGGCACTTAACTAGCTGATAGACTTCTCAGATGGCATGGGAAATGAAGTGGCTTATCCATGAGTATAGTTCCTTCAATGAGAAAGACTCTTGGATTTTAAATGTTGCGGTTATCATGAAGGGATGCAACCCTTCATGTGCACGCCAATGTTTCTTCACCACCCAAGATTTCTTTTAACCAGTAATAAGCCATGACATTAGGACATGGGATAAAGCTAGGGATGCCTTGTTTCATCTAGAAACAATTCCCTAAAGTAGAAGGACTCTAGGTCTTTTTTGCTACCCATTTATTCTAGCGCAAAAACCAATCGGCACCAAGAGTCCTTACAACTTAGGACTCTTCAAGTAAATAGATAAAGGTTGATTAAATCTGGATAATACCAGATAATTGCTACTTTAGTTTGGACTCAACCCAATCTAGGATTTCCTCAAATTGGTTAGTCCATTAAGCAACCTTGTGGACCCAATTCTAATAGAGAATTGGATTTAATCTAACCAAAAGTTGATTAGGATTAGATCAAGTTTTCTCTAGATCAAATCTATAGTGATAGTTTGATCAAGTCTATATTATAACAAATGGACCTGATTATGGCTTAGTGATTAGACCCGAGTTCTTAGGCTAGTTTGATCAAATCTGATGAACCAATTATTATCTAAAGATAAATTTGGCATTTTGATCATGGTCATTAATTGAGACTACCTCTTACCTGGCCAACTTGTTTGGTGTGTAAAGAAAGAGGTTTATGGCAGAACCTTCTCATTGATCTCACTTACCTGGTCAATGTGGTCGATCAAAATTTGATCAGATAGCTCATTGATTCAAGTTAACCTATACCAATAAGGATAATTAACTTGACTGATCTAGGTTCCCTTGGACCAATTATGTCTTTGATCCTCATCATAGACTTAATGAAGTCAATGGGAGGATTGGTCCATGTCTTCTTTTTTCTTATAAATCATTAGTAAAATCTCTAAAATTATTAAGTCTTTAAAATGATAAAATTATGGGCATAACCAAGTCATAGCCTCCTATTAAGAGGATGGTAACGGATTCAGTAGTTAAGATGATCATTGAAGGTCCAAAGACCTGGTGCTCATCTAGCTATTGAAATTATCATACATATTATGATGACTCAATCATAACTCTCTTGATCAAGTAGGTCGAGCCATACTCAAGCTTAGTTATTTATTAGTTCGAAGTACTATGTCAGTCATGTTATGGTTGGACCTAACCAAGATTTTTAATGGAGATACCACATACCTGCTGAAGAGGAACCTAGGATAAAATTAAATACTAGAAGTTGTTTGGAGAAATAATTAGTTAAGAACCTACTTTTAGATCCACATGGATGGGCCGAGCCACACTCGGGCTCATATGAAGTCTATAGGATTCTAGTACTAACTAGAAAATTAATGTAATTCCTAGGATTAGTGGTAGAGGCTACCAATTTGAACAAAATAATGGAAGGACCTTTAGACTAAAGTCTAAGTTTTAGGATTAAATAATTCATGTACTAATAATCTTGTTCTCTTTTCTTTTTTAGTATTAAACATGGCCAACACATTATCGCTCCATTCATTGTTGGACAATGAAAAGTTGATGGGATTAATTTTAATAATTGGTATCAAAAATTGAGAATAGTCTTGGAGCATGAACAGATCTTGTATGTGCTGACAGATCTGACACCTAAGAAGCCCACTTCGAGTGCTCGAGGTTTCATCAGAGATACCTACCAAAAGTGGCTCAATGATCGA
Organism: Areca catechu; assembly: GCA_021397845.1. Taxonomy (NCBI): domain Eukaryota; kingdom Viridiplantae; phylum Streptophyta; class Magnoliopsida; order Arecales; family Arecaceae; genus Areca; species Areca catechu. Next base: position 16,311,544 of record CM038048.1, read on the forward strand.
ACCATAGTTTGATATATAATGTGGGCATCCATGAATGATGAACTGAATCACAAATTCGAGGATGCTCAACCGTAGGATATTTCAAGTATTGAAAGATCCATCAATACTTTCGATAATGTTGAAAGATATAAAATATCTTGAAGCATATTCAATACCAGGATGAGGGAAGGAACATCAATCACCGATCATGTATTGTACATGATCAAACTAATGAATGCCTGAACAAACTTGGGTTTTTCTTGCATGAGTAGCTTGGAAAGGATACAATTATGAATTCCTTGTCAAAGTCCAACCTTGACTTCCTTGTTCATTACAAAATGACTAAGCCTGTAGTCAACTACCATAGTCTATTCTAATTACTACAAACTTATGAGAAGGATCAACAACTCCAAAGGGAGTCGATGAATATAGTGGGGAATCTACTTCGACAAAGCATCATCACTTTTAAAAAAGAAAAAAGAAAAATAAGAATGCTCAATTGAACCAGACCAAGAAAAACAAGTCCAACTACAATCAGGCGAAGTGCTTCTTTTATAAGAAGCATGGATACTAGAAGAGAAATTATCCTCTTTACATTGCCTCACTGGACTCGAATAGGCCAAAGAAGAAGAACTAGCAAGCAATTGTTGGACAAGATACTTATATGATAACATCTTATAATTTTTTCTTTTGTGATATTACTGCTTGGGTATTGGATATTGAAAGTCCTATTAATATATATAATATGTTACAGGGACTTTATGTTAGCAAAAGGTTTGAAGATGGCAAGAGATTCCTGAATGTTTGAAATGGAAGAGAAGTTCCAGTTCTAGCCTTAGAAATTATCAAGCTTGTATTCAATAAAAATATCATTGTTCTAGATGATTGTCATTATTATCCTAGTTTTATGATGAATGTTATTTCTATAGGCCTTTTGGTCAAGAACAATTTTTATTTATCAATAAAAGTTGATTATTATGATATCATTTTTTTTTTATATCATTTTAAATGGGTTAATATAATGCTTGGATAATTGAAAAATAATATTTATATTTTATCATATTTTATTAATGTAGTGTACATATTGAGCAAATATCCTAAGATAGATTATATCAGTGATACTTATCTATGATACTATAGGCTAGGTCATATTAACAATAATAGGATAAACAGGTTGAGACAAAAAGATCTCCTTGAGGTCAATGATTGTGAATCATTAACAACCTATAAATCTTGCCTCCTTGGAAAGATGATTAAGTCACCTTTTATTAGAAAAGGTGAAAGAACCATTGAGGTTCTGAAATTAGTATATACTAATGTATATGGACTAATAAATATCAGTGCCAAGGGTGGGTATTTCTATTTCATTACATGTATAGATGACCTTTCAAGGTTTAATTATGTCTATCTTATGAGACATAAATTTGAATTGTTTGAATTGTTCAGACATGTTGCCCAGTTGGCCAACCCAAGAAGGAGGTGAATTGGGTTTGAAAACTTTTAAGTGAGTATGTGCCTTTTAAAATCTTTGTGTGGTGAGTGAAGTATATTAAGTATTGTGTGCAGAAGCAAATAAATAAGCAAAGACAAGAACAATCACAAACACCATAAATTTAGAGTGGTTCATAGCAACCCAGCTCCTATGTCCACTACTCAAGGTGCACACTTGGGATTTCCACTATATTCTCCCCGAGTACAGTCAAATTGTTTTGTAACGGGCTCACAATCCAAAATCCAATACAATGTTAGTTTTTCCAGGCTCACTAAAATCCAAACTTGATTTTCAAGGCTCACCAATAACCTAAAAATAGTTCATAATTTACAGCCCCTGCTATACTTGGAACAACTCAAAAATAGAGTATAAAAGGAAGCAACACTAAAAACAAACCCAAAGATTTGAATGGTTACAGTTGAAGCTCTTAATGAGGCCTTCTTGAATGCTTCTTCAATGATCTTCAATGCCTCTCTTTATAGTTCAAAGATTGACTCAAGATGATAGTTGAAAGTTAGTGAAAAACTTAAGTCTTTACATGAAAGCTCTTAAAATATTCATTACCCTCATAAAAGTTATTCAAAACTAGTATAGATCCATCATTTATAGCCTCTTGAAGTGTTTCCAGATGGATATGACCATTGGAGTGCCTTGGGAGTTGAAATCTAGCTATTCAAAACTTTAAACTCCAAAAAAATTGAATTTTGAAACTAGTCATTACTGTTCAAAAACTGGGATTCGAGTTGGCTCGGATGATTGAGTCGGCTTGGATGCTCAGAAAAGTAAAAACTGAACTCTATTAGAGTCAGCTCATTTCAATCAAGTCGGCTCGGTTGACTGATTTTCTCAAAACTCAATTTTAGTTACTCTAAAGGAGTCAGCTCAGTTTGTCATTGAGTCAGCTTGGTTGGAAAGTATCAAAATTTTCTATGCCGTGCGAAATCAATGTATTAGCTCTAGCATTGAGTCAGCTCAAGTGAACTTTCTCCAAAAGCTTTCGAACTTCTCCAAACAACTTTTAACAACTTCTAAACCTAATCTACGTTATTTTCACTTAAATTAGAATAATTCTGCCCTTTTTACAAGATATACATTTAAAAAATCTTTAGGACTTACAAATAGGTGAAACTTTTTTTTGTGTACATGAATTCATTATATTGGTCCTATAAATGTAGAGTGAATGATTGACCATGTAAATTGCCCTATAAAAACTTCTTAAACATCTTGAAAAGTGTTAGTATCAAATACATGCTCCAATGTTTTGTTATCATCAAAATTATTCCACGGGTCAACAAGACGATATCATAATAAGATAGAGAAACAAACTAGAAAGTGTATTAAAATTCTTCAACTAGATTGAGAAGAATCCTTACTAGTAAGTTTCTGACTTATTTAGAGGAAAATGAGGTTTTCTCTCAATGGACACCTCCAGGGAGTCCTCAATTAAATGGATTGTCTGAAAGAAGAAATCTAACTTTGTTAGACATAGTTTGGCCCATGATGGACTTTGCTAGTTTGCCAATCATCTTTTAGGAATATGCTCTTGAGTCAACCTGTTACTTGTTAAATAAGGTTCTGAGCAAGTCTATTGACAAAACACCATATGAGATATGGATAAGGATAAGCTAGTGCTTTCATACCTAAGAGTTTGGGGTGCCTAGCTTATGTTAAACATTTTAAAATAGACAATCTTAGATCTAGGTTTAACTAGTATATTTTCATAGGATACTCGAAAGAGGCTAAGGGTTATTTTTTTACCTTACTAAATGAACAAAAGGTGTTTGTCAGTAATAGAGTAGTTTGTTTGAAAAAGAAGTTTTTTAGAAAAGGAACTAATACCTCTATGATTGAACTTGAAAAGGTTTGACTGGTTGAAGAACCGATACCATTGATTGAATCCATATAACTGGATTTGATTAAATCAAACTCGGAGCCCATTATAAAAGCACCATTAAGGAGATATCATAGAGTACCATATGTGCTAGATAGATATTACATTTTTTTGGTCTGAGATGGTGATCCTATTAAATTTGATCAAAATAACGAAGATCCGATCATCTATATGGATCTGATGTAGAGTGCCAACTCTAATAAATGGCTAGAACTATGATTATAAAATGGAGTCCATGAAAGTCAATGATGTATGGATACTCATTAATCCATCTAAAGGGATAAAATTCATAGGGTGTAAGTGGGTTTTTAAAAGAAAAAGGGACATAGACAAGAAGGTGGAGACCTATAAAGCTTGTCTGGTTGCTAAGAGATATCGTCAATGTTATGGTTTTGACTATAATGAGATATTTTTATCTGTGGCAATGCTCAAGTTTATTTAGATTATTCTTACATTAGTGGTACATTTTGATTTTGAAATCTGGAAAATGAATATGAAAATAACTTTCCTAATTGGAGATCTCTAAGAAGAGGTATATATGATACAACCTAAAGAGTTCATATCCATAGATGAAACAAAGGTGTACAAGCTTCAAAAATTCATTTATGGATTGAAATAGGTATCTTGCAGTTGGAACATGTATTTTGATAAAGTGATCATAACATATGACTTCGTAGAAATGAAGAAGAGCTCTACTTATATAAATGGGCTAATGGTTCAGTTATAGTATTTTTTATTTTGTATGTAGATGACATTCTTTTAATTGAGAATAATATTCTTGCATGCAAGGAATAAAAGTATGGCTGTCTTCTCAATTCTCCATGAAAGACTTGGAAGAAGCATCCTACATCCTTGGAAAAAAGTTCAGTAGGGATAAATCCAAAAGATTGTTAAGGTTAACCCAGCCCACGTACATTGAGACCGTGCTGAAATGGTTTAGCATGGTAAATTCTAGAAAGGCCATCTTTTAATAGGCCATGAAATTAATCTTTATAAGAAGGATTATCTGACAAGTCCTTAAGAGAGAGCGTATGAGTAGGATTTTATATACCTCAATAGTGGGATCTATTATATATGCAATGATATGTATGGGATCGATATGGCATACTCACAAGGGATAGTGAGAGATACTAATCTCATTCAAGTGAGAACTGTTTCCGCCAAGATTGTTGTGGCTTGTAGCTCAAACATGTCGGGTTCCCACGGGGCTTTCAGTTTTCTCTTTCGATCGACTCATTGGTGGGCTGACCTACAAAATAGAGGAGACCCAGGCCGGGGATTCTGGCGGGGATACTTCGATGATTATGTCAGTGGGATGATCGAGGGGAACAGAACCTCTATGGTGAAGAGCTTGGGGACTCGGGGAGACTTTCCATGTAAAGGGTGAAAAATGGAATGGAGATGGGTTGAGAGAAATGAGAGAGAGCTTGGGAGGTTCACTCGAGTGGTTCCTTGCCTGTCCCTTTTCTACCTTTGTTTGCTTACTTACCTTCTTACTTACCTCCCCTCTCTGGTTTTATATGCGTGGGTGGCCCAGACCAGGTCTAGGGCTTCTTGCAAGTATCCATTTCTAGGTACCTTTTCTAGAAGGGTTTTTATTACTCGTTGTCGCCCTTTTATCAACCCAGCCTTATCCTTCCGATGGTGGAACTTCCCGTGGGAGGGGTGGGCACCGTGCCGCTGAGCCACTAGCCACGGTAGCATGTGTCTGTTGCCCAGAAATGGAACCCAAGAGGGGGGTGAATTGGGTCTTTTAAAATTTAAAATAGTAATTTGAAGTTCTAGTGGTGTTTGTGAGTAATAAATTCAATGCTCAAGATAAAATGCAGCGAAAAGCAGTAAATCAAATGTAATAAACAAAGAGCAAGAGGGAAAGAAGGCAATCATACACAAACACAATATTTATAGTGGTTTGATGCAAGCCTAGTACCTACGTCCACTCCCCGAGCTACCCTTGGGAATTCCACTATAATCCAATCAAGATTATAGCTAACTTGTTTTTCTAAAGGTTCACAAGTCAAAACCTATGTTGGTTTTGTCACCTAGGCTTACCAACAACCTTTTACACTTGTTTTGTCTTCGGGTTCACAAGTTAACCCTAGTTGGTTTTATCCCTTTGGCTTACCAACAAACCACAACAACCTTTTTTCAAGACACCCTTGAAATCAAGATCAAATCACAAGACAAAATCAGATATACAATTTCAAAAATAAGACAAACTCTCTTCAAGAGTAGAATGAAAGCTTTGAAGCTCATGTTGATGCTTTGTCTTGTCTCCTCCTTGGAATATCCTTCAAACTCCTCTTTTGGAATGAGGTAAGGATGAACTTGTAGGCTTTTTCAGGGAATCAAACTATAAATGGCTCTTGATGTGAAGTTCTTGAGAGAATATTGGCTTTTTGGCTTTTCAATGGACATCAATACACTTCAATGCATTTAGAATGAAGTTGGTGGAGGTTAAATATAACAAGAAACTTTCAAAAAATTGTTTGTGACCATTGGAGCCTCGAATCTAGCCATTTGTAGCTTGAAAAGTGAGTTCTGGAAGTCAGAAAAATAGATCCGTTAGGGCTGTCAGTCTTCAAGAGTCGACACTTGGCTCATCAGGTGTCGACACTTGGCTGTCAGGTGTCGACACTTGATTTCTAAGTGTCGACACTTGACACAAAAACCCTCCATTGGCAAAGTTCTGTATTTTCAAAAATCTCAGGCCTTGAGTCGACACTTGAAAACCTAAGTGTCGACACTTGAAATGCAGGTGTTGACACTTGAGTTTTAGGTGTCGATACTTGGCGTGCCAATGGTTTTTTCTGCATGCCAAATGCTGAAGTGTCGACACTTGACTTCCCAGGTGTCGAAACTTGATACTGTAAAATTCATAATTAAGTACAATTTGAGCCAAGAATATAAGTATTGATTTTGAAACTTAAATGGAACATAAACAAATAACAATTAAACATGTAAAAGCCCTTTTTTCATGAAGAGGATGTCCAGAATCATGAAAAATGCTCCATGCCATGGCATGATACATAAGCTTTTGAGATTTTGAGGTACTTTCTTCCTAAAAACTCATAGCTTGAAATACACATTGGTATATAATATGCACTCAATGTTTTATTAGTCATCAAAATCACTGGGTGGAGTCAACAGTGTCCATTATAGGGGGAACCGTTGGAGTGTCACAGGGCCTGGGGCCTTAATGGAATACCCTTCTTGGAAAGGTTCAGGTTTTCTGTCATGAGGGGTTGCATCATGTAGGTGGTGCACTGCAGGGTCTGTATTTGGTATAGGATGTGCACCACCTCCCGAAGGTCGTGGGTGGCCAGGTCCCTCTTTGTTATGATTTGAATCTTCGTTGATCCTTCTCCCAATCATGCCATTGGCAGGAACCATGGCCTTCACGAGACAGGGGGAGCCCCACCTTGTAGGGCCCCTTGCCTTTCAAGCATGAGAACGACCTCGACTGGGAGCTGACCTCAGACGGAGGGCTCACCTTATAAGCACGATCCTGGCTGAGAGCTGACTTCGATAGGATGGCTCACCTTGGTAGCATGAGCATGACCTCGACCTGGAGATGACCTCAGACAGAGGGCTCACCTTTTGAGCATGATCTTGGCTGGGAGTTGACCTCGACAGGAGGGCTCACCTTGGCAGCATGACCATGATCCCAACCAAGAGTTGACCTCAGATGGAGGGCTTGCCTTATGAGCATGACCCCGGCTAGGAGCTGACTCAACAGGAGGGCTCACCTTGGCAGCATGAGCACGACCCCGACCGGGAGCTGACCTTTGTAGGGTTCGGTGGCAAGGCGGAAACATAGATTTCAAATTTTTTTATCTTTATGAAATCTTCACCAAACCTTTAACCCAAGATCTCCTTAAAAGAATTAAAATAAATAAGATGTATATATAAGATTTAATCTCAAATTAAAGTACTAACTTGTATCGCTAAAATCCAAACTCTGAATCACCACCAGGTGCCCAAATGTTCACCCTCCAATGGTGATCCACACAGAAAAAGATGAAGACAACAATTTCTTGTTCTTGGCTCCTCTTCTTGAATTCTTTTTCAAGAATTCAATTCTTGGACTTTTAGGCTAAAATTTTCTTTCTTGAAAATTTCTTTTCTTCCTTCTTTCCTCTTCTTGATTTTTTTTCAAGAATTCCCTTTCTTAAATTCCTTTTCTTGAATTGAATTAGAAGAAAAATTAAGACAGGCAAAGTCTTAATTCAAGAAGGAAAAGAAGAAGAACAGATCCTTTCCTTTTTCTTTCCTTTACCGTTCAAGACCTTCCTCTTATTCTTGTTTAGGGTCAGAGTTTCGACAGAGGATACCTCTGTAAGGGAAACAATACCCAACAAGAACAAGGGGAAGGAGTATTCTGGAGACGAAGAAAAGGAATCTGATCTCTGAATTATCTTACATAAAAACCCCCGAGAACCCAACCCTATTTATAGATCTCAGAGGGGCATCTTCTCAAAACAACGCAACCCTCTGAAACCCCAGGAAACACGATCCCTCATTCCTCACGTGTCCCCTCAAACAAAAATCATGATTCTCCGATTTAATTTTCATTTTTCCGATGAGGAGGACTCTTGGAAAAACTTCAGGAAGAATCATGACTTTTGGAGACGGATTTGCGACCGAAAAGCGACGGATCTTTTCCTTAATTTTTTCTGGCCATTAGATCCAGATCCAAGGGCGTCAGACAAGGATCCAAATCACCCCTTTTTCAGATTTTTCTCCAATGGTATTTTCTTTCTCATGCGCATGAAGAGGATTCCACGCGCGTGGACTCTTCTTCATGGCATGCGCGGGTGAGAAAGGGAGAGGGCGGCTTGGAGAGAGGGTCTCAGTGAACTTAATTCACTTGGGTTCAGCCATGGGTTAGCCCAATGTCCTAAAATTTAAATTAGACATTAATCTGGTTCAATTAGTACCTAATTAAGCCCAATTCGGAACCAAATTCGAATCTGATTCGAATAGAAATTTGGTCTGCAACACATGCTAGTGTGTTTATCCTGCAAACATGATTTAATTCCAAATTAAATCCTTCATCAATTTTCTTTTGTGTGTGACCCATTGGGTTCCACACCTAGCCAGCAGTAGGTCCGAGTGCTATTTGACTTAATTCGGTTAGATATCAACTAATGCCGATTTAGGTCAACTCAAACTAGCTCGACTCGGTCAATTAGAATCTAATTCTAATTAACTTATTTTAATTACTATAACTCAATCATATACCTACAAGACAAGATTGATGTCTAGCAATGTATCATGTCTACCCGAAAGATGTGGAATTTTGGTGGAATTATCAAAATACCCTTCAGTTGTGAGTTACCGGGCAATTCAGTCCTTTGATGAACTTGCATCCCGAATATGATTATGAATATGGATACTTGTCAAATCCAATTTCATATTCATCCCTAGCTCAATCTTTATAATGATGATTCATTAATGAACCATTAGAAAATAACTCTAATGTTCATACTTTGATCAAAGATTTTCTGAATCCATCATTTGAAATTAGCCGGATGCAATTCCCTCTTACTAGGGCTGATCAATTCCTTGTTGACCTACTCACAACCTCCATATACAATCCACCATAACCAGTATCACCTTGTGCATGACTGAGTTTCATGATTGATTGCGAACCAAAGTATGGATTCATATATATAAGGTACTATGGTAGTCTCAGGTCAAAGGACCACATGCACTACTCCCACTATGAGAATTATCTATTGACAAACAGATAAGGTTCCATTAGATATTCTTAATCTAGATCAATTCAGTGAACTCATTCTCTAATGAACACTCACATCCTAGTATTAATGTCAAACACAAGTGACTGTGAGATCAGTCACCCTTATCACAAAGCATATATTGGATGTGCTGGTCTTGCCGGAAACATTGATCCCCAACTCAATGTCCCATCGACCAGAAATATTTTAGATTAGGGTTTTAAGGCTTTAGACCTCACTGGTATGATCTCATCATAACCCTAGAACCATAGCCCTAATCTATGGGGTTCATCATAAAATCATAAAGACACAGCGTATGATGAAAATAATGCCTTTATTATAAAAAAAAATATCAATTCATTGATTTTGGGATCAAAATACAATATTTCAATTGGCTTTCAGGGCACAATCTTTCAATCTTCCACTTGCATTAAAGCCAATCGCCTTTAAATCTTAACCCCATACAATCAAGGTGGCGATCAAACTCTCTCTATGATAGAGCCTTAGTGAACGGGTCTGCTATGTTGTTCTTCGTTTCTACCCTTTTAATGCAGACTTTTTGTCTTTCGACAATCTCTCGAACGAGATGGAAGCGTCTCAGAATGTTCTTTGATTTGTGATGAGCTCTTGGTTCCTTTGCTTGAGCAACAACCCCCGTATTATCACAGTAAAGTGATACTGAACCTTCAATCTTAGAAACTATGCCCAACTCTGATATGAACTTCTTCATCCAGACAGCTTCCTTGGCAGCTTCACTAACATAATGTACTCTGCCTCAGTTGTTGAGTTAGCTACAGTTTGCTGTTTAGAACTCTTACAGCTCCTCCATTAAGGGTAAAAACATACCCAGATATAGATTTGCTGTCATCTGGATCTGATTAAAAACTAGAATCTGAATAAGCTTATAGTTTAAGATCAGATCCTCCGTATATTAGAAAAATATCCTTAGTTCTTCTTAAGTACTTAAGAATATTTTTCACAGCCTTCCAATGATCCTCTCCTGGATCAGCTTGAAACCTGCTGGCTATACCTAAGGCATATGCCACATCAGGCCTAGTACATAGCATAGCATACATAATAGACCCTACTGCCGAAGCATAAGGTATAGAATTCATTCTATTTCTTTCTTCAGGTGTCTTAGGAGACATCCTCTTAGAAAGATGAATGCTATGACCAATAGGTAAGTAACCTCTTTTACTTTCCTCCATGCTAAATCTTTTTAGCACTTGGTCAATGTACCTAGACTGGGATAAACCTAGCATCCTCCTAGATCTATCTCTATAGATCTTGATGCCTAGTATATAAGATGCTTCTCCCAAGTCTTTCATGGAAAACTGTTTAGATAACTATACCTTGACCGATTGTAACATTGAGATATCATTCCCAATGAGGAGTATGTCATCTACATACAGAACCAAGAAAACTATGGCACTCCCACTAGTCTTCTTGTACACACAAGGTTCATCCTCATTTTTGATAAAGTCAAATTCTTTGACTGTCTTATCAAATCGGATGTTCCAACTCCTAGATGCTTGCTTTAATCCATAAATAGATTTCTTCAACCTACATACCTGATTAGGTTTAGTCTCCAAGACAAAACCTTCTGGCTATGACATATAAACCTCTTCCTCAAGGAAACCATTGAGGAATGTAGTTTTCACATCCATCTGCCAGATTTCATAATCATGATATGCTGCTATAGCAAGCATGATCTGAATAGATTTGAGCATGGCAACAGGAGAAAATGTTTCATCATAATCTATTCCCTGTTTTTGTCTGAAACCCTTAGCCACTAATCTGGCTTTATAAGTTTCAACTTGGCCATCTGCCCCAATCTTTTTCTTATAGACCCATTTGCATCCAATTGGGTTAACACCCTCTGGTGCATCAACCAAGTCCAGACTTGGTTGGCATACATGGAGTCCATTTCGGATCTCATGGCTTCTAGCCATTTGTCTAAGTCACTACTTATGACATCATCCGTATATGTTAGAGGCTCATCATTATCAATGATTCGGGCTTCATTATTTTCAATAATGAACCCATATCTCTCAGGTACATGTCGCACCCTATCAGACCTAGGGATAGGAGTGGTGTGTTCAGGTTCTATACTAACTATGTTATGATTTTGTTGAGATGTATCTACTTGTTGAACTCTTCAAGTTCAATATTTCTCCCACTGCCCTTTTGTAGGATGAACTCTTTCTCCATAAAAATGGCATGCCTACTGACTAAAACCTTTTGTTCAGTAGGGTGGTAGAACAGATATCCTATACTATCTTTAGGATATCCAACAAATAGACACTTTTCTGCTCTAACATCAAGCTTATGTCCAAAATTTCTTTTGACATAAGCTGGACATCCCCATATCTTAAGATGCTTAAGATTGGGTTTCTTTCCCCTCCATAACTCATATGGAATGCTAGATACAGATTTGGATGGTACTCTATTTAAAATATTAGCCACTGTTTCCAAGGATATCCCCAGAAAGAAACATGTAAGTCTGTGAAGCACATCATGGACCGTACCATATCTAATAAAGTACGATTTCTTCTTTCAGCAACACAATTAAATTATGGTGTGTAAGGAGGAGTCCATTCAGAGATGATTCCCTTTTGTTTAAGGTGATCAAGAAACTCGGTGGATAAGTATTCACCTCCTCTATCTGATCGAAGGATCATAATACTTTTCCCCATTTGTTTCTCTACCATACTTTGATACTCTAAAAATTTTTCAAAAGCTTCGGACTTTTGTTTCATTAGATACACAAATCCGTACCTTGAAAAATCATCAGTGAATGTGATGAAATATGAGTATCCACCCTTGGCCGAGTTATCATAGGTCCATATACATTAGTGTGTATGAGTCCTAATAACTCTGTTGTCCTTTCATTATGTCCACTAAATGGAGTCTTGGTTATTTTACCCATGAGACATGATTCACAAGTTCCTAATGATTCATAGTCATAAGGATTAAGGAATTTTTCCTTGTATAACTTGTTAATCCTCTGCTCACTAATATGTCCAAGACGACAGTGCCAAAGTAAAGTATTGTTTACTTCATCTCTTTTTCGTTTATTACTAACATGTAGTATATTGTCATCAGAAGATAAAGTTAAGAGACCATTGCAAAATATGCCATTAAATATTATTTCATTAGAAAAACTGATTGAGCAGCCACTGCTCATTACATTCATAATATATCCTTGTTTAAGTAACAAGGGAACAGATATGATGTTTCTAATGATTCTAGGCATAAAATAACAATTTTTTAACTCTAAAATCTTCCCAGAAGGCAGCTTCAACATATAAGTCCCTACAGCTTCTGCTTGGATGGAATCTCCTCCAGCACCGTAGAGCTCGAAGTCACCTTCCTTCAAAACTCTAATATTCTGTAGTCCCTGCAATGATTTGCAGATTTGATGACCACAAGCAGTATCCAATACCCAAGAGTTTGAATTAGAAGAGTCTAATGACAAAATTGCATGTATCTCATGCATACCTTTTGGTGCATCACTAACACCAGGCTTCACACTTGCAAGGTAAACCTTGCAGTTTCTTTTCCAGTGACCCGGCTTGCCATAATGAAAGCAGGTCATTTGTCCAGAGGACTTCTTTCTTTTCTTTTTCTTGATGCCCCCTTTTGGGTTTAACCTCCTCTTGGATCCCTTTTTGCCTATTTTATTCTTGTTTACACCATCCACAAGAAGAAGTGGAGCCTTATTTTTCTTTAAATGGCTCTCTGCTGTTTTTAACATATTCAACAGCTCAGGCAAGGAAGTGTTAAGTTTGTTCATATGATAATTAAGAACAAACTGTGAAAATGACTCTGGGAGTGACTGCAGGATTAAATCCTGATTCAACTCCCCATCCATAACAAAACCCAATTGACCCAATCGGGTGATTAGGTCAATAACCTTTAATACATGGTCTTGTACGGATGTACCTTCTATCATCCTTGCACGGAATAACTGCTTAGATATTTCATATCTTGCAGTTCGACTATGTTCTCCATAAAGTTCTCTTAGATTGAGCAATATGGAGTTTGTGTCCATGCTTTCATGTTGCCTCTGTAACTCATTGGTCATAGAGGCAAGCATTATACACTTGACAGTAAGTGAGTTATTTTGCCACGTGTTATATGTGGTCTTATCCTCTTGCGAGGGATCTTCCCCTACTGGTTCCAAGATTGGGGTATCAAGAATATAAGAAATTCTTTCTTGGCTGAGTACTATCTTCAGGTTTCTCAACCAATCAACATAGTTTGGTCTAGTCAATTTATTTGCATCAAGAATGCTACGGAGTGAGAGTGAAGATGCCATTTAATCTACATTAACAAAGAACATTACATAAGCAAACAATCAATGTTGACAAAACATAATTAAATTAGGACTTTAACTTAATTATGTCTCCCACTATTTTATCAAGCATCATAACCCTCCATATGATGATCGAGAAAACCCTAATTGGTTCTCTTAGTGGGGTTGAGATCCTAATTCCTTACAAAAGACCTTGTGTGTACACAACAAATCTTATATAAGTTCAAAGGTAGGAAAACTCTTTCCAATTGTAACTCATACACTTCTCAACTTATCTTGGCCTCTAAAATATTAATAGCCTTGTGTGTACACAACAAACTATAATATTTTAGTTAAGTTAGACCCTTCATTGCTATATAGTCATGATATTAATTATAATACCCTTGTGTGTACACAACAAAGTATTATATTAAATCATGCCATAAACATCAAATGTACCAAGCCAAAATTATGTTAGTCACCATAAAAAAGGCCTTGTGTGTACACAACAAACCTAATATGGATCATAACATAATAATGACTTGGCATGAAGGAAGGCCACATTTAGTGAATATTACACTAAGCATATCAATCAATAATTAAGTTAATCTTATCGGCCAGGTAAGTGGGAGAGTGGTGGGAGTCCCCCCGTTGCTTTCCTTAGACACCAATAAGAATTGGCCAGGTCAGTCAACGGAACCAATTAAAAACCACGTCCTCTTTACCGATCATGAACCACTTTTCCTTGACACCGAATGATAAACTAATCATATTGATTATTTTTGCTTTTGGTATATGACACTACAACTTAATATGTTTTTAAAGAGGGCGTTATTAAAACAAAGCACATTCTAGCAAATATGTGCCATAGTGTGCCATCATACTAGGACAACCATTTACTACATAATGGATCCACCATTGTGCTAGGGCAACCTTATTTCAGTATGATGACTAGAAGGCTAAACATATCTCTATACAAATTAAGGTTTAAGTGAAAACCTTAATTAGTGGCATACATCAAACATATATGCATAATTAACGTATCATGTCTACCTGGAAGATGTGGAATTTTGGTGGAATTATCAAAATACCCTTCAGTGGTGAGTTACCGGGCAATTCAGTCCTTTGATCAATTTGCATCCCGAATATGATTATGAATATGGATACTTGTCAAATCCAATTTCATATTCATCCCAAGCTCAATCTTTATAATGATGATTCATTAATGAACCATTAGAAAATAACTCTAATGTTCATACTTTGATCAAAGATTTTCTGAATCCATCATTTGAAATTAGCTGGATGCAATTCCCTCTTACTAGGGCAGATCAATTCCTTGTTGACCTACTCACAACCTCCATATACAATCCACCATAACCAGTATCACCTCGTGCATGACTCGGTGTCATGATTGATTGCGAACCAAAGTATGGATTCATATATATAAGGTACTATGGTAGTCTCAGGTCAAAGGACCACAAGCACTACTCACACTATGAGAATTATCTATTGACAAATAGATAAGGTTCCATTAGATACTCTCAATCTGGATCAATTCAGTGAACTCATTCTCTAATGAACACTCACATCCTAGTATTAGTGTCAAACATAAGTGACTGTGAGATCATTCACCCTTATCACAAAGCATATATAGGATATGCTGGTCTTGCCGGAAACATTGATCCCCAACTCAATGTCCCATCGACCAGGAATATTTTAGATTAGGGTTTTAAGGCTTTAGGTCTCATTGGTATGATCTCATCATAACCCTAGAACCATAGCCCTAATCTATGGGGTTCATCATAAAATCATAAAGACACAGCGTATGATGAAAATAATGCCTTTATTATAAAAAAAAATGTCAATTCATTGATTTTGGGATCAAAATAAAATATTTCAATTGGCTTTCAGGGCACAATCTTTCAACCTTAAATGAAGGGCTCATCTTATGAGCACGACCCCAGCTGGGAGCTGACCTTGGCAGTAGGGCTCACTTTGGTAGCATGAGCATGACCCCGGCTGAGAGCTGACCTCAAACAGAGGGCTCGCCTCATGAGCATGACCCTGGTTGGGAGCTGATCTCGACTGGAGAGCCGCCTTGGTAGCATGAGCACGACCCCAGCTAGGAGTTGACCTCAGATAGAGGGCTCACCTTATTAGCATGACCCCGGCTAGGAGTTGACCTCGATAGAGGGCTCGCCATGGCAGCATGAGTACGACCCCGACCGGGAGCTGACTTTAGATGGAGGGCTCGCCTTATGAGCATGATCCCAGCTGGGAGCTGACCTCGATAGGAGGGCTCGACTTGGCTCCTTACATGGCCACCATGCCCAGGTGTCAGGGCTTTTTCCAACGTGGCCACCAGCAAGACCCCACATCAGTAAATATACCATACAGGTGCCCCCTACTCCTAAGCCCGAAGAATAAAGCGATGCTCGGGGTGAGTGGAGTAATGATCATGCTGACATGGAGGGGTGCATCTCCTATGCCATCAATGCCTTATGCACCGATGCTTTAGAGGCTGTGCTTCCATGCTAATAAGGCGATACCACGTCACCCCTCATTAAGGGTGGCCAAAATTACCTTGCTGGGCCCGAAGGGGTCACCTCCTATTCGGGGCATCACTTGTGATGGATATCAACATGTGGCACACTCCGACTAGCTCAAAGTGAGATATGGCACACGCCTTCGGTCAGTACGAGGTGACGAGGCTCTTGGTTGCTTGAAAGGGACTTGCCCTTTTGTTTCCTAAGGGTTTCTTAAGTGATAAAAGATAAAGTTTCTTCCTCAGAGCAATCTTCCTCCATCTTCTTGAGTGAGGTTGCAAAGTTCTAGCAGGTTAGGCTTCCTTCTTCTTCCCCTCTCTCTTTTGCTCTCCTCCTTCGGTCTGCGCTTGAGGAGTGTTCTTGTTAGGTCTTCTAATTTTCCATTATGCCATTTTTGATCAGTCCCTCTAGAGGGGTACCATCACTAGAGCTTTTTCGATGGTGTGGGGCCTTCTCAGCTGAGGCCTCCCTCCTTGGATAGCGAGGAGTAGGAAGTCCCGATCGTGCTCCGTAAGGGTCCCCGCCTGACAGGGATTGTCAATAAACCTCTTGCTGTTCCTCCTCCACCTGCCCCTTGCTAGGGAGGCCGGCGGCCCCACCGGCATTGCTTCGGTGATGATCGACGATGATCTCCTTCATGTCTGGAGGTCATTTGAGATCCCTAATTCCATTCAACTCTCTATTCCTGGGTCGGGGGACAGGGTCACTTCCAGTGGCCAAGGCTAGATAGCCTTGTATGAAGACTTCTTTTTTAAGGGTCATTGGCTTCCCTTCCATGTCTTCTTCCTCTCTTTCCTTAGCCACTAACATTTGGTTCCAGCTCAACTCGCTCCCAATGCCATCCGGACCATCTTCAGCTTTTTTGTCCTCTACCACCATCACGAGATCGTCACCTATTTTTCTCTCTTCAGGGCCTTGTTTACCCTGAAGCATCACCCATTCAATAGCAAATGGTGGTTTGTGTCCCCCCACAAGGGGGCCCTCATGTTTGACCTTCCCACTTCCATCAAGGGATGTAAGTGCAAGTTCTTCTTTGCTTTGATCGAGGGGGTGGACTGGGTTTGGAGTGACCTAGACCGCTCCCCCAACCGACAATCCGGGGTCGAGCTAGTCGATAAGGAAGTGTTCGACCAACTTCTCTCCTCCCAAGTTCCAACCCTTCGAGACTTGTTGTGTGAGGAAAATCTCGACGATGTTGGGATCAACCAAGCCCAACCCCAGGATAAGGCTTGATGTCAGGCTCTGTCTTAACTCAGTAATGAGTCTTGCCTTGAAATGAGACTAATAGATTTGCTCGATTTTGCAGGGATGAGGTTCAGTTTCGATGACCTCCTAGGGATGTCTCTAAAAAGGCCTGCTGCCAAAGAGCCCAAGGGAGCACCCAAGAAGAGGGCTCGGGAAGAACCAAGACTGGAGCCCAACGATGGGCATGACGTGAGAGGGCCAGCCACCCCACGCGCACCGTCTGGACCAAGGGCCCAGGCTCTTGCCAAGCAGCCCAGGGGCAAAACCAGGACTATAAAGGGGGCCCCACATCCATCTCTAGTGGTCCCTCCATGCACCGACAATCCACCATAGTCGAAAGTGGTGAGGGTGGCAGGATCTGCTGCCACCAAGATGCCGCCCCCATTGCCTGGGGTCGGAGTCACCGGTGATGGTCCTGTAGATGTGGCCCATCACCTGAGGGTGCATCAGTCCCGATCTGACTGCTTGAGCCATCGAGCCAGGAGAGCAAGAGGTTCACCATCATCCTAACCATGGGTTTCATGATATCCAAAGACACGAAGCTGGTGGAAGACATCCTTAACTCTCTGATCCAGCCATCAGATTGCCAGAGCCGAGTAGGGATGCCGATGGTGGGGCTTTCCACTAAGGCATTTGCTTGTTGATGTTAGCAAGCCATCTCCAGATCTATATCTCCCTTTCCACCCTTTTCACAAGGGGCGTCAATAATTATCCTTGGTGCAGGTGGCGGTCGATATGCAACTCCCACAGGATGCCTGCCGAGCTCTGGAAAAGTGCAAGACCCACCTTCATCGGGAGAGGGATAAGGATCGGGCCTGTATAGTTGGGCCCAAGGGCTTGAGGCTCAGCTGACCGGCACCCAGGCCAAGGTAGCTAAGCTAGAGAAGATGGCGGCCTTGCTCGAGGCCGCCCTGGCAGAGGAGTGGGGGGTTAGCTCCCATCGAGCCAGAGAGGCAGCCACTTCTATGGCAGAGGTGACCCGCCTGAATGGGAGTGCATAGAACCTCCACGCTCAACTAGAGGAGCTGACGGTCGGGGCCATGGCGATGGTAGAAAAGGCTACAGCGACCATCGCACTAATGGAGAAGGCCAAGAAAGAGGCTGCCAAGGCCATCCCCAAATTCATGGCATCCCAGGCCTTCTAGGATGAGGTCTTCGAAGCTGTTCAAGACTCCTTCCAATAGGGGTTCAGAGACTTCAAGGATAAGGCTGTCCACCTGGTGTTGGCACCAGGATCTGACAGAGGCTCCTCAACCCTCTGTGGATCTCAGATTAGGGTTCCCCCTTCTATGAGTTCAGTAATAAGGCCATGAGCCAAAGAAATTTCATAAGTTCTTGTCAAAGTTTGTTTAGTCTAGTACCTTGACCAATTTGGGTCAAGTTAGTTCACAAGTCCTGTATTTGTTCGAGTCTGAGTTTGGTCTGGGCCCAAGCCCAATTGAAGTCACTTTGGTTATCTTCACCAAATCAAGTTCTGGTGGGCCAACCCTCCCCTTCCACTTGGGATAATGCCAACTCAGGTGCCACCTCAGCTACCTACGTGGTGCCACATAAGCTGCCAATTGGGCATCCAAGAAGGGAAACAAAGTGGCATCCTCATGCTTTCCACATGCCTTGGGCAACATTGGAAGGAAGAGACACCATCCCCCTCTTCCCTCCCCCACATCATGCCTTGTTCCATCAAAAGACTCCATCAAAAGAGGGCGTTGGAGATCCTTGAAGAATCCAAGCCTCAAAGCAAGCCCCCTTCCAAGCTTTCTTCCCAAAATGTTCTTACAAGGAAGGAAGGTCAAAGGACACACTCCCCATGTCCAGCCTTATACCAAAGAAAGGGTGTGCAACAAAGGAAGGAAGAAGAACATAAGCCATGCTACAAGCCCCTCTTCATGTCTTTTCCAAAAACAATGAAGATTCTTTCCAACTTCAAGGCACCATGATCCCTCCTCCTAGCCTTGCTGCATGGCATGCCCATTCAAGAAAAAGAAGAAGAAATTTTGTATTCTTGCATTTGAATTTCAAAATGGGCCTTGGGTGCCTATTTAAATGACCCAACACCCTCCATTGTAAAAATGAAAGAATGAATGAATGAATGAATGAATGAATGAATGAAAATTTGAGTGATTGAGTTTGAGTTTCTTCCACCCTCCAACCCTTGTCTCTTAGGCTAGGTTCGAGTGGAATTGCCTTCATCCCCAGGGACGTCGAGTGGTGTGAGGCCACCTGTCCGTCGCCCCAGGGCGGCGCGAATCCTTCGTCCTCCAGGATGTCGCGTGGTGTGAGGCCACATTCCTTCGTCCTCCGGGACGTCGCGGGGTGCGAGGCCCCAAGTTATCTCCAACTTCGACTTCGAAATCTAGCCAGAAGCCGGGCTCGAAGCCCCTTCCCAACTCCAGTTCAATTCCTTTTCGTACATCTCCACATTCCATTAACCTCTCTTTTGTTTTCCTACAGGTCCTCCCTGGCATCTCGAGCATTGGAGACAGTTAGCTTTGCCATCGCGACCTCCAGACCCAAAGCCAGAGCTCCCACGGGTTCGACTGCTCGGGCATCTAGGCCGCATCCGTCGAGTTGAGCGATCTCTGCACCGGGCGCTTCAGAAGTTTGAGATTTGCCTTCTCTATATCTCCTAAGTAGATATTGTAGGTCGAGCTAGTCCTACCGGGGTTTCTTAATCCCGGGTTCTGTTCTTATTCTTACTTTTAGAGCTTTGAACTGCTAGCGTAAGCTTCTCTTACTGCTCTTCATATTTCTTATCTTTGCTTGTGATCGGGAATCGAAACCCTAAACAACAAAGACGAACAACAAGAAACATAACAAAAAAAAAAAAATCATCAACCCTAAAACAAAAAAAAAAAAAATTCCTTACATCATAAGCATCCATCCCAGCATCCCTAGCCCTAACCCCTTGCCCTACATCATTTCTGGTATCAGAGCAAGGGTAGGACTAGTGTATTAGTTTCATTTTCTGCATTCTGGTAAGTTCGTATATGGTCTAATCATTGGATTGTTTCTCCCTGTAGAGATATTCAAATTTCATGATTTCTATTTTTTTAGATCTCATTCATTTCAATGTATTTTTTTCTATTTTATCAGATTTTATTTCATCTTGTAGAGTTTCTACAAGCCAAAATACTGCCTAAAAAAATCTCAGGTTTGATATTTCAGCGAGCATCTCATCTTTTGGGTCATTCATCCATCTATCTTGCTTCTTTCATGTTTTAATTCCTGCATTTTGTTTAGCATTCATCCATCTAAAAGGCACAAAAAAAAAAAAAAAAAATTAAGTCATTTCATTAGTCATCATTGTACTTCATTTTATATAACATATCTTAAAGGCGTCAATTTAACATAGGGTCAGGATTTCATTACCTGTCCCTAGCCCAAAAAACCACCACCCGACATATCAAACCCTAGCCATTAACTATAATCAATTAGACATTTAATCTACTCTAGTGAGCTAGGGACACCCACGAAGTCGGGTCAACCCAAGTGCCGAGCCAAGCTAGATTGCTTGTTGGTGTGTGCTTGTATAGTTGGTGTCTAGGCAAGTGGTTCAGGGACTAGAGCCCGAAGGGAAGTGGGTTGGTTCGCTTACTTAGCCAATTTCTAATTGGTGTCTAGGCAAGCAAAGAGGAACCTCCACTCACCTTACACTTACCTGGCCAGGTGCCAAGTTACTACTTTAGGTTCATCATCTTGACATTACATTTGGAGAGATCTCCTAGGTCCAGCAAACCATAGCATCGTTTTGTTACGTGTGCACTAGATCAGGAACCTCTTTTCACCCACCTTTTCCACCCTCTACCGACACCATGGACCAACTGCGAGCTGACATCAGAGCCCTAACTCAATCCATGACTCAATCCATGACCCAGTTAGGCAACTAGTTGAATAATAGATTGGATCAAATAGAGGCCAGACTAAGACCCCTAGAGGAAGAGCTAAATGAATCTAAAGACCTTCTAGGAGTAGTCAAATGCATCATAGCCCAAAACATAGTACAGGAAGACTGGCGTAGGACCAACATCCTACAGACCCTGATCAAGCTAGGAGATAAGGTTTGTAAGGTCATCATCGATAGTGGAAGCTGTGTTAATGCCCTTTCCTTGAGTACAGTCAAATCTTTAGGACTAGCCATAGTTCCCCACCCCAACCCTTACAAAGTCTCTTGGATAGATTTAACTTCAATCCCAGTTAAATCTAGGTGCCAAATCAAGATTAAAATGAGTTCCTATGAAGAATCGATTTGGTGTGATGTCTTACACATGGGTGTGGGTAGTATCATTCTAGGACGACCCTGGCTTTTCGACCATGATGCCACCCTTTATGGTCGATCCAATACCTGTGTCTTTCTCCACCAAAGGAAGAAGATTACCATCAACCCAATCAAGCCAAAGGACCCAGTCAAAAAAGGATCAAGTAGCCTTAAAGAAAAGAAGCCTGAAGTTAACCTAATCAAGGATAATGGGTTAGAAGAAGAGATTACTGGGAAAGGACCCTTTAAAGAGTTTCAGGGAGAGAAGGATGAACATTTTGAGAATTTGAATACAAAAATCCCTGAGCCCAATGAAGACTTTAAGGTTGAACCCATTGAAAATCTAGGAAAAGAAACTCCCGAGCCCATTAAAGAATTGAAATAAAGCATCAATGAGTCAAGTTTAGTAGAAGATGGGCCCGAGGGTGAAATCATTGAGGAATCCAAGGAAAATGATCCTGAACCTACTACAAAATTTGAAGAGTAAATGACAGAGCCAGGATCACATCTAGTAAATGAACATAAGGATTCACCAGTCTTTTCCGCAGGAGTTCAGGAACCAACCCTTAATGAACAGATCCAAAGAGAACATCCTCAAGAGATGGTTGAAGCTCGGAAAGAAATTGAGGATGAAGTTCCCGATGAGTTACCTGATCAACTTCCACCCCTAAGAAACATCCATCATACTATAGACTTGGTCCCAGGATCCTCTTTAATAGACCTTCCTCACTGTGGGGTTGACCCTAGCGAGCCCCATGATCTACCGGAATAAGTGGACCATATGACACCTATAGAACGATGCCCAAGTTTTAAGGTCATCCTGAATAACCAAGGTCTGTTTTATGTTTTCCATAAGCCACCCCAAGACTCCGATTCCTATTTCCTACCCTTCCCTGAACCTTTTCACATTTCTAGAGCCATGGGGTTACTTTTTATTGAGATTACTAGAATGCGTGACTCCTTAGAGCCCCTCCTTTTTGCCCTCTACTTCTGGTATACTTTATGGCATTTGCTAGGGATCCTTAATAAATTTTCTTATGCATACCAGACTAGGGTCAAACCTAGAGAGTCAAAAGTCTGTTAGGTTTAGACCCTAGGAGTCCATTAAATTTTTTTTTTCTCAATAAGATTGCATAGTTGAGTCTGCATTTTTGCATCATGTTAGGATTATGCATTAAATACAATTTTTGAAATAATTTGGCTGATTCCCGAAAGCGAGCCAAAGAGTTTGAAATAAGGGATTTTGTAATGTTAGGCTCCGGCCTGAACGGTTTCCACCGGGAACCGTTAAAAAGCTTCACGCTCATGGGGCGGGTCCCTTTAAAGTAATTAGGAGAATGGGCCATAATTCCTATGTGCTAGAACTACCTCCGGATTACGAAATTAGCTTGACATTCAATATCTCTGACTTTGTCGAGTATAGAGAACCCGCAAACATACCCAGTGAGCCGTTTGGGCCTGACCTCCCTTTTGAGAGTTAACCTGAACCTGAGTGTCCACCTTCAAATATACCTGAGCGAGGAGAGCGGATCGAGCGTGTCTTGGATGACCAAGCCATCACTACCCGGGGCAAAGGCTACCAGCATTACCTGGTCTGATGGCAAGGCTGACCCAAATTTGATGACTCAAGGATCACACGGGAGGACTTGCAGCGCATCGACCCCAACATCCTGGAAAGGTATCAAAGCCAAGCTAACCCTTACTCGACAGGGTCGAGTTCCTCTTACCCTGGGAGAATTGGTGTGGGCACCAGGATCTGATAGAGGCTCCTCAACCCTCTGTGGATCTCAATTAGGGTTCCCCATTCTATGAGTCCTGTAATAATGACTTGAGCCAAAGCAATTTCATAAGTTCTTGTCAAACTTTGTTTAGTCCAGTACCTTGACCAATTTGGGTCAAGTTAGTTCATGAGTCCTGTATTTGTTCAAGTCTATGTTTGGTCTAGGCCCAAGCCCAATTGAAGTAACTCTGGTTATCTTCACCAAATCAAGTTCTGGTGGGCCAACCCACCCCTTCCACTTGGAAAAATGCCAACTCAGGTGCCACCTCAGCTACCTACGTGGTGCCACATCAGCTGCCACTTGGGCATCCAAGAAGGGAAACAAAGTGGCATCCTCATGCTTTCCATATGCCTTGGGCAACATTGGAAGGATGAGACACCATCCCCCTCTTCCCTCCCCCACATCACGCTTTGTTCCATCAAAAGAGTGTGTTGGAGATCCTTGAAGAATCCAAGCCTCAAAGCAAGCCCCCTTCCAAGCTTTCTTCCCAAAATGTTTTTACAAGGAAGGAAGGTCAAAGGACACACTCCCCATGTCAAGCCTTATACAAAAGAAAGGGTGTGCAACAAAAGAAGGAAGAAGAACATAAGCCATGCTATAAGCCCCTCTTCATGTCTTTTTCAAAAACAATGAAGATTCTTTCCAACTTCAAGGTGCCATGATCCCTCCTCCTAGCCTTGCTTCATGCCATGCCCATTCAAGAAAAAGAAGAAGAAATTTTGTATTCTTGCATTTGAATTTCAAAATGGGCCTTGGATGCCTATTTAAAGGACCCAACCCCATCCATTGTAAAAAAGAATGAATGAATGAAAATTTGAGTGATTGAGTTTGAGTTTCTTCCACCCTCCAACACTTGTCTCTTAGGCTAGGTTCGAGTGGAATTGCCTTCATCCCCAGGGATGTCGAGTGGTGTGAGGCCACCTATCCATCGTCCCAAGGCGGCGCGAATCCTTCGTCCTCCAGGACGTCGCGTGGTGTGATGCCATATTCCTTCATCCTCCGGGACGTTGCGGGGTGCGAGGCCCCATGTTATCTCCAACTTCGACTTTGGAATCCAGCTGGATGCCGGGCTCGAAGCCCCTTCCCAACTCCAGTTCAATTCCTTTCCGTACATCTCCACATTCCACTAACCTCTCTTTTGTTTGCCTACAGGTCCTCCCTGGCATCTCGAGCATTGGAGACAGTTAGCTTTGCCATCGTGACCTCCAGACCCAGAGCCAGAGCTCCCACGGGTTCGACTGCTCGGGCATCCAGGCCGCATCCACCGAGTTGAGCGATCTCTGCACCGGGCGCTTCAGAAGTTTGAGTTTAGCCTTCTTTATATTTCCTAAGTAGATTTTGTAGGTCGAGCTAGTCCTACCAGGGTTTCTTAATCCCGGGGTCCTGTTCTCGTTCTTACTTTTAGGGCTTTGAACTTCTACCATAAGCTTCCCTTACTGCTCTTCATATTTCTTATCTTTGCTTGTGATCGGGAATCGAAACCCTAAACAACAAAGAAGAACAACAAGAAACATAACAAAAAAAAAAATCATCAACCCTAAAAAAAAAAAAAAAAAAAAATTCCTTGCATCATAAGCATCCATCCCAGCATCCCTAGCCCTAACCCCTTGCCTCCTACATCACCACCTCTTCAGATAGGAGGGGTTGGACAACATCCAACCTTTTCTTCCATTCCCCAGGCGCAGAGCATGCCAGTCATCGAGGTGGAGGTGGAGCCGGAGCTGGAGGAGGCCACGGTCGAGGCTGGATCCGGGGCTGCACAAGATGCCTCCCTGCTAGCTGAGGTCCCCCACTAGCCTGGGAAGGAGCTGACGACTAATACATAAATTTCTTTTTCTTTCTTTGTGCTTAAAATTCTGGAAGGTCTCCCAGCCTGTAGGGAGCTTTCATAAGGCTGTAATGAAGATTTTATCAATGAAGCATCTTTTTCCATCAATTGCTGTTCCTCACTTAGCCCCTCTCTATCTTCTTTTCTTCTCTTTTTTTTTGAAGTACTTTCAATGAATTCCTTGAAGAGTACAGGGGTCTTATCTTTACAATGAGGAAATAGGCTAGTTTACCCAATGAACTTGGTGTAGTTTTGCACCATCTTTCTTTTAGTTGGTGTGCATGTTTCTTTTCTAGGCCTTGATTGCTCTAGGCCTACTTTAAGGCCTCAGGATTGGCATAAAGGTCTTTAGGAGCACCTCATCCTCTTTCCCTTGATTCTTGAGGCCATGCGAGCCCGAATGCAAGACCTCTGCATCTTCTTGCTTTGCTGGGCTGTGAGTCAGGTAGTAGATGGTGGGACTGCTTGAAGTTCCCATCCGACATCTCTGCACTATCAGCAAGGTGGCTTAGTGTCTCTGAGCCTTGGAGATAGGACTGTTGGTGTCTCCTGACCTTGGAGGCGGGACTGCTGGTGTCTCTTGACCTCAGAGACGGGATTGCTTGTGTCTCCTGACCTCGAAGGCAGGATTGCTGGTGTCTCCTGACCTCGAAGGTGGGATTACTGGTGTCTCCTAACCTCGGAGCTGGGACTATTGGCTTCAAGTACCAAGCTTCATAAGTTTTTTGGCCTAGAGTGCCAGGCTTCATAAGTTTCTAGGCTTAGAGTATCGAGCTTTGTAAGTTCCTAGGCTTAAAGTGCTGGGCTTCATAAGTTTCTAGGCTTAGAGTGTCGGGCTTCGTATGTTTTCGGGCTTAGAGAGACGGGCTTTGTAAGTTTCTGGGCTTAGAGTGACGGGCTTTGTATGTTTCCAGGCTTATAGTGTCGGGCTTTGTAAGTTGCCGGGCTTAAAGTGCTGGGCTTCATAAGTTTTCGAGTTTAGAGTGCCAGGCTTCATAAGTTTCTAGGCTTAAAGTGCCAGGCTTCATAAGTTTCCGAGATTAAAGTGTTGGGCTTCATAAGTTTTCGGGCTTAGAGTACTGGGTATCGTAAGTTTTTAGGCTTAGAGTGTCAGGCTTCGTAAGTTTCCGGGCTTAAAGTGCCAGTCTTTGTAAGTTTTTGGGCTTAAAGTGCTGGGCTTCATAAGTTTCCGGGCTACTCCACTGGACTTAGAGTCAGATGGACGAGTTCCTGCATAGGTGAAAAATGAGGTTGCACAAAAAATGAACTTTAATTATGGAGGAAGAACCTTACATTACCGATAGTACATTCTAAAGTTACTGGCATTCTAGGTTTACGTAAATCGAGCACATTTGAGCTCAGCGAGGTAGTAGGCTCCACCCGGTAGAGTCTCGATCACCTTGTAATGAACTTTCCAATTTAGGGAGAGTTTTCCGCACACTATCGATTGAGATACTTTGGCCTGCCTGAGAATGAGATCGCCCAGATGGAATGCTTTGGGCCTCATGCTAGAGTTATAGTAGCACGCTACTTGCTATCAGTAAGCTGCCATCCGGAGTCAGGCCTTGCTCTTGTCTCATCCAATAAATCCAACTTGAGGAGGAAACGGGCCTGATTCTCAGCTTCATCATACTGCTCTACCTGCAACATGGGTAGATCAAGTTCCACTAGATCACGGCTTCAGTACCGAAGACAAGGTTGAAGGGCTTCTCACTTGTTGCCATGCAGGGTGTAGTGTTGTAAGCCCACAACACACTGGACAGTTTGTCAACCCATCGACCCTTGGCTTTATCTAATCTTGTGCGAAGCCCTTACATGATGGTTTGGTTGGTCACTTCGACCTTCCCATTGGTCTAAGGATGAGCTATCGAAGTGAAGTGGTGGTGGATGCCGAGGTCAGCGCAGAACTCCTCGAAAGCTTGATTGTTAAACTACCTCCCATTATCGGTGATGATCGAATGTGGGAGGTCGAATCGACAAATCATAGACTTCCAAAAGAAGGTTATGACCTTCACCTTTGTTATTCGGGCTAGATCTTCGGCCTGGACCCACTTGGTGAAGTAGTCGATGGCCAATTTGATCACACGTGGTAGGAAATGGACCCAGGATGTCCATTCCCCACTAGGTGAATTGCCACAGAGCTGATAATAAAGAAAGTGGAGCCGCTGGTTGTCGTTAGATGTGGGCATGATGTTGACACTAGTCACACATTCTTACAAAGTCAGCGACGTTTCCTGCATAGTCTCCCAGAAGTATCCTTGCTGGATTGCCTTATCGGCCAAGGTCTTGCCCCCCACATGATTGCCAAAGATGCCTTCGTGTATTTCTCAAAGCACATAGGCAACTTTTAAGGGCTTCAAGCATTTCAGTTGGGGGTAGGAATAAGATCTCCAGTACAGCTGTCCATCGATCATCATATAGTGCGCGACCTTCCTCTTGAGGAGGCCGGCTTCCTTCCAATCCTCAAGTAGGGCCCCGATGGTGATATTCGTGACGTAGGGGTCTATCCAACTGGCTTCAGAGGTGACTTGCTGTACTTCTGCTATGGACTCGTGGTTGGGCATCTCAAGGTATTTGATGAAGGTATGTCCTAGCAACGACTCCGGCAAGGTAGCTAATTTGGAGAGGATGTTAGCCCGGGCATTCTCCACTCGGGGAATGTGGAAGATTCTGAAGTATTGGAGATTCACCATGGACAAACATACCTTATCTAGGTACTTCGCCATCATAGGGTCCCGTACTTAGTACTTACCGGTGACTTGGTCCACTACAAGCTAGGAATCAGTGAAGACTTTTAGCCTCTTGATGCCTAATTCACAAGATATTTTTAACCCCACGATGAGTGCCCGTATTTTGCTTGGTTGTTGTTGCCTTGAAGAGGAACCGCAGTGCATACTCTGCGATGACCCCATTGGAGTTGGTGAGAATGAGACCAGCTCCACTTCCTCCGGCATTGGACGTGCCATCGACGTGGAGTACCTGAAAGTTTAAAAGGCATAGCAGGTAGACAAACTATATTTTAAAACTATTTTAAGGTACAGCATAGCAGAAGACGTGATAGATCGATCAAGTTGATCTACCAATCTACCTACAACAGGATCCAACATAATAAAAGTGCATGTACAGATATCAAGAAAAGGAAAGGGTACGTTACCTTTAACCTTTGGATGCAGGTGATGAAGAGCCGCTGAGCCACATAATTTTTTGGCCTCTGCGGGTGGTTCACACCAGGGCTCAATCCCAATCAACTCCCTTAGAGGCTAGCTCCTCAGGATCCTTGAGGCCGATCTTTTCCTTCCTTGGACATACAAGACTTTCTTGAAGCCATCAAAAAATCTGGTTGGGGAATAATGAGAAGAAGTAGAAGTGGAACCCTTTCCAACTAACTCTTTCTTCCTAAACCCTAGCTTGATTTCTAGGTTGGCTCACACCTAAAACCCAAATCTTCTCAAACCCCACTCTAAGGATACCTTCCCTCCCTCTCTTAGAAAAGCCCAGCAAAAGTCAACCTCAACTAACTCTGTTGGCCTACAAAGGCACCAATTTATAGTAGCAGTAAAGAGGGAGAGAGATAAGGAAGGAGTGATTGGGAGAGAGGGTTAAGGGTTGAACCAAATTAGCTCTAGGTTTATATGGAAGAAAATTTGCATTCCAAATAATGCATTCCATAAAAAACCTTGGAGCTAATTTCAGCCAAGATTTGAAATTTGAATTCAAAATTCAAATTTGAATCTTTTAAAGGAAAGTGAGCATGACAAATCAAATCTAATTTGATCCTAAGCCAAGTCACATTTAGCTTGACCCATCAGATTGCAATCATATTGGAAATAAGTCCGCCAAAAATTTACTACTCGAATTAGTGAAAAATCTTCATCATAGCCAAGTATCGACTTATGGAAGTGACGACATTTGGATCATGGTCAATCATATTGATTCCATAGTGATGCTAAATGATTTTCAATTATCGATCAACCTTTAAATCATGTAGAAATCCCTATGGTGTGTGACCCCATAGATTCAAACACTAAGCCGGTAGCACTGGAACGTTTCCAGTACCAGTCAAACTCATCATCTAGAAATGATACCCGATGTCCGGATAGGTCGAAGATACAGAGCAACTCTCTAGAACCTCTGGCATATGGTTACTACATAATTCATCTCTTTGATCTTATAATGCTTAGGATGACCTATGGTTTGACTGCCAACCCTAATTTAGTACATCCAGATCGTGTCTCAACCTTCCAAGTTTTGTGCCTCCTCACAAGAACTACCCTGGTCAAGGTTTTGCTAAATTGAGACATAGTGAGTCATTTACTTCAAACCATTTAGAGGGGTCAATCCCATCTTGATCCACCACTGCTCCACAAGTACTTGGCTGTACCTAGAAAGCTTTCATTACTAGATTAGAAATCTAGGTAGTTCGGTACCAAAGTACAATGAGTTGCTTGCAAACTACCATGGTGACCTTAGGTCTGAGAGACACATATACCCATATCCCTTCACAAGTAACCCTTTGACAGATGGGAGCTCCGCAGATGGTCATCTTTAGTGAGATGTCACACATTTCACCTGTATGTCATATCAGTGTCTCTACACTCCTTGGTTAAGAGGACAACTAACCAATATGACATATAACAACCTATGCTTGATACATCATCATCCTATAACAATGTATCTGTTGCCCAGGTGGCTTCCCAAGAGGAGGGTGAATTGGGACTAAAAAAACTTTTCATAATTATGTGCACTTTGAAATTCCTTTAGTGTTGTAGTGCAATATGCAATGCGGAAGTAAATAAATGCAATAAGACAATAAAAGCACATGCACAAACACAAAGAGATTTAGAGTGGTTCAGAGCAACCAGCTCCAACGTCCACTACCCAAGCACCACTTGGGATTTCCACTATATCCCCCAACCAGAATACAGTCAGATTGTTTTATTAGGCTCACAATCCAAACCTATACACTTTGGTTTTACCAGGATTACCAAAGAAACCCAAACTTCCTTTGGTTTTAGATAGGATTACCAAAGAAATCCTAACACTTGGTTTATACTGGGATCACTAAGAACCCAACTTAGGTTTTTACAAGGCTCACCTAAAAACCTTCAACCCTCTCTTAAGATAGCCCCTTGCTGTTCTTAGAGAGAAAACAAAGATAGAGAGAAATAAACAAGCAACTAAAATAAACCAAGTTTGTTTAAATGTTGTTGATGTATATCAAGACGAAGCCTAGCTTTGAATGCTCTTTAGTTGCTCTTCAAGCTACTTCTTTTCTTCTTTAATGAGTGGATTCAATAATGAAGTGGAGTTGGTGAAGCTTTGAATCATAACTTGAAAGCTCTTGAAGTAGGTAGGTGAAAGACTTGAAGGCTCTTTGATTTCTCAAGATAAATCAATAATAATCTTCTAATTATTTTTTAATCCCTCAAGAATAATCCCTTTTATAGTTTTCCATGACATATGCCTATTGTAGGGCCTAAGGATTTGTGAAAAAGCTGTTAGAGATGAAATGGAATTCAAAAATCACTTTTAGTAACTAGCCATTGAAGTACAGAAAATGGTTACTCGAGTCGGCTCGAGGTGCACGAGTCAGCTCGAAGTCTCAGACAGCCCAAAATAAATTTTTGTTAGAGTTGGCTCTTCAAGTTGGAGTCAGCTCTTGCCTTCAATCACTTCAAAATAACAAATACCTAGAGTCGGCTCTTCAAGGCAGAGTCAGCTCGAGTTCTCAATCACCAAAAATTCATAACTCTAGATGAGTCGGCTCAAGTTCTCAGGATTCAGAAACAAGTATTCATCTATGATTCGGCTCTTGGGACAAGAGTCGGCTCTTGATATTGAAACTCTGAAATTTTCTCCGTGCCGTGCCACAAGGAGTCGGCTCTTGATCCATGAGTCAACTCTTGCCAAGACTTCAATTGATACTTCAATTGATACTTCAAACTTCTCCAAAACTCTTCAGCACTTGAATCAAACAAGAGCTAATCTACATACTCTTAATTTTATAATTTTCAACCCATTTTACAATATTAGAAGATTGACAAAATTAGGGCTTTTACAAGTTAAAGTTCATAAGAGTCCATACATAATTGAATTACCTCTCCATCAATTTTAAAACCAATTTAAACTAAAGATAACTAATTTCCTGCAAAAACCTCTAAAGCAATTGAAAGAATTAGTATCAAATAAATGCTCCAATGTTTTCTGATCATCAAAATCATTCCAAGGGTCAACAATCTCACCCTTTTTGATGATGACAAAACACTGGGCATGAGCAAAATATAAATGTATCATATTCACAATTATCAAATGATATTGATCATAGTGTGTATTAGACTAATTGAGTATCAAGGTATCAACATAGTGTGTCATAGTATATCATATATTTCAAATGTATATCGAGTATTGAAACATAATGTGTCAACACATAATGTATCAAGAGTATCATCTATACATTGCGTATCGAAACTTTAGCATTAACTAGTATTTGAAGTGAATTTTATGAAAACTTAACATAAACTAGATATAAGCTCCCCCTTATTATTGTAATAACATTTCTTTTTGTTTTCATCAAATTTTCATAAATTTTCATATAAAAATACAAACATTTATACACATTTATAATTTAACATTCATGTCTTTATAATTTAACATTTATATCATAGCCTTTTCATGCACATTCTCCCTTCTTCCCCTTTTTGTCATCAACAAAAGGTATATAGAATATGAGAATATACATTTAAAAAATCATTCGCAATGTATATGATAAAGAGACATGTTTCATAAAAGATCATATGTATATATATATGAAAAGTCAGTACATAAGTGATACATTATAAATGTGCCTCGGCACGATAAAATAGTATCACAACAACAAAACATAACAAGCATAGAGTCCTTAAAACATCAAAATGAAAGACTAAAAACCTTAAAAGGATGGACTAGGTTCATCACCACTAAGGTCTTCCTCACTAGAGGAGGAACTGACCTTTAAGATGCCTGGAGCAGGCCTAAACTTAGAGAACCTAGACCTAAGGTCCCTGAGTCTACTCCTAGTAGGTGTGGTAGTCCTAGAAGCTTTGGTTTTGGATTTAGCTTTTACTTTGGACTCTGAAGAAATGATAATGGGAGTGGGTCTGGCAGTGGGAGGATCAAAGGACAAAGCCAAAGTGCTGGTGGTAGACAATATCTCTGTAGCTAGAGTCTGTCCAACGTCAGATCTTGAAACCTCGATACCAGTCTCAGCCTCAGCAGGATTGGCCTGAGAAGGAATGTCATTGAAGTGTGCCACCTGTCCATGCTCGTAATCAGTGCCAGTGCCAGTGTCAGGTGTTGCTGTGGAAGTAGTCAGTACAGATTGACTGGCTATAATAAGCTGTCAAAGAATGTTCATGATATCCTGGAATCCATGGTGCATCTTTGACTGAAGTAAAGCTATTTTGGTATAAGTCTCAGATCTGAGACAAGATATCTCATCCAGTACCTACTGTAATTGGTCATCAGCATCAGGTCCAACATCTGTAGATCCCCTGAATGGTGAACGAAGAGTTGTAGCAGCTAGCTCTGAGGGTCCAGCCTCATCAGTATGTGCATCTACCTCCGCACCATGTCCCTCTGCTACCTGAATGTCCTTATCTGAGTCATCCTCTGAGTGAGTTACTGGAAGACCTGAAGTCTTCCAAATCCAGTGACCGTCTACTTTAATAAATCTCATCCGAGTAAGAGATTTCAGATTATATCTGTCAGTGTGTAAAAGTAGCCGACTGTCCTCACCAATCAAGTCAACTAGGGCATCCTGAAACAGAAGTGCAAAAACCATGCCATATGGTAGACATGCCCGTGCCCTACGAGTAGCCTCTCTCATCTATGAAAGCATAATGAATGGTAGATTGAGGGCCTCCCCCTGAATCAGACATCTCAAAAAAACCAAGTCGTGCACACTGACCTAATCAAACCGCCCTATCCAGGGTAAGAAGATACGACTAATGATGTTGTGCAATAATCTCATTTCCAATGATAATTGATTTGCACTAACATGAATAACACCCTTTACATTTGACCTTTCCAGTACTAATCTCAGGGTCTTCTGCTTCTCCTTCAGAACTAGGTAACATTCACCTTCTTTTGGAATATGAAGAATGCTTGACAATTTTTGTTTACTAATTTCAATATGTTTTCCCTTCACAGTCCCTTCAATATGGAATGACCTAAGGACATACTTTCAAAAAATTGCCTGACAAGATTTGGATAAGTGGGTACATTTAACAAATAAAAATCTCTCCAACCTTGTTTATCCAACCAATCCCCAATGTGCAAATGCTCTTGTTCCAAGAAATTGAAATCAATACATCTACCAGGAGTAACTTGTATATTATCCATTAAAATAACTTGCCTGGGTGCCTCTTGCTCTTCCTCATGCTCTATTATCTATTCTTCTTCTGGATTCGAGGTATCCAAACACCGTTTCATCCTTCTTTCCTCCTCAACCGAACCACTCTCCTAGGTTTTCTAGCTACGGCCTTACGAGGAGCCACCTAGCTTGGATTAGGAGTTTGGAGGGTTTAGGAAGTGTTCTAGGATCTTTTCCTAGGATGGAAAGAGGAGTCGGCTAAGTGGAAGAGAGAAAAAAATGGAAAAACATAGTGAATACAAACTTACGAAACCCTATTTAAAAAACCTTCAGCCTGACTCTCGAGTCGGCTCGCCGAACAGCCTGATGACTCGAGTCAGCTCAAGCCAAAATTTAGCTTAAAATTCAAAAAAGGTTAAAATCAATTTCTATGGGTTTCTAGACACTAAAATAGGTTGTCTTAAGCTCTAGAGTGAAATTTGAAATATCTTGATAATTTTTCCTTATTTTTCAAAAATTAGGTCAAAATTGTTCAGAATGGGTCACACAGTCCTAATTCGCCTCTATTCTTCTCAAATCTATCTAGACTAAGAGGTTTAGTAAAAATGTTAGCAAGTTGATTTTCAGTAGGTACAAATTCTAGCTCAACAATATTATTTAAAACATGATCACAAATAAAATGATGTCTAATTTCTATGTGCTTAGTTCGTGAATGCTGAATTAGATTTTTGGATAAATTAATAGAACTAGTATTGTCACA
Organism: Areca catechu; assembly: GCA_021397845.1. Lineage (NCBI taxonomy): Eukaryota > Viridiplantae > Streptophyta > Magnoliopsida > Arecales > Arecaceae > Areca > Areca catechu. Next base: position 16,345,709 of record CM038048.1, read on the forward strand.
TTTAATAGAAATTTTATATTGGACAACATCATAATCTTCTAGTTGTTGCTTGATCCATAACACTTGAGCACAACAGCTCCCAGGATCTAGGTGCCTGTTTCACCGTACAAAGCTTTATTCAATTTGAAAATATGATTTGGAAAAGTATGATCAATAAAACCTGGTGGTTGCTCAACAAACACTTCTTCAGATAGAAAACCATTCAAAAATGCACTCTTTATATCTATTTGAAATAACTTAAAATTCATAAAGCATGCATAAGCTAGTAGTATTCTAATGGCTTCTAATCTAGCTACTGGTGCATAGGTTTTATCAAAATATATTCTCTTTTCTTGATTATATCCTTGTGCTACTAGTCTAGCCTTATTTCTAATTACATTTCCTTCTTTATCTAGTTTATTTCTATAAACCCACCTAGTACCTATAACAGGATAGTCATTAGGTCTTCTTTCTACTAGGATCCAAACATTATTTCTCCTAAATTGGTTTAATTCATCATGCATGGCTAACATCCAATTAGGATTAGTTTCAGCTTCTTCTATAGTATGTGGTTCTACATGAGAAATAAAAGCAATTAAGTCATGTGCATCTCTTTGTGCAGCTCTAGTTCTAACACCTTGAGATGGGTCTCCTATAATTAATTCTTTGGGGTGTGATTGTACATACCTCCATTCTTTGGGTATATCATCATGATTTTTGCTATCTCTTCTTCATGTGGTTCACTTGATTATTTGTCTTTGAGAGTCAAATCTTTCAGTCCATGTTCTAGAGGACCTGCATCATCAGCAAGATCTTCTTTTTTAGAAGATATAATGCATATTCATTGAAAATAACATATATTGATTCTTCTACAGTCAAAGTTCTTTTATTGAAAACTTGATAGGCTTTACTATTTAAAGAATATCTAAGAAAAATAGCCTCATCGGATTTTGTATCGAATTTACCAAGATTATCTTTTTCATTGTTAAGAACAAAATATTTACAACCGAAAACATGAAAATATTTGATATTAGGCTTTCTATTATTCCAAAGTTCATAGGGGGTTTTTCTAACGATAGGTCTAATCAAAACTCTGTTCAAAATATAGCAAGCGGTATTTACAGCTTCTATCCAAAAATATTTCAGAAGATTTCCTTCACAAAGCATTATTCTGCACATCTCTTCCAAAGTATGATTCTTTCTTTCTACAACACCATTTTGCTGTGGTATTCTAGGTGCAGAGAAGTTATGATCAATACCGTGCTTTGTACAAAAGTGATCAAAATATTGATTTTCAAACTATATGCTATGATCACTACGAATTGAAATAACAGATAGATTTTTCAAATTTATGACTCTTTTATAAAACTTTTTGAATACTTTGAAAGTTTCATCTTTATGTGCAATAAACAAAACCTATGTGTGTCTTGAAAAATCATCTACAATCACAAGGCAATATTTCGTACCACCTAGGCTGGTAGTCCTAGTAGGTCCTAGTAGGTCCAAATAAGTTCATGTGAGGTAGCTCTAAAGGTTTAGTAGTAGAAACGATGTTTTTGGATTTAAAGCTATCCCTCACTTGTTTTCCTAATTGACAAGCATCGCAAACATAATCAAAATTAACTTTATGTTTTGGCAATCCTTTAACTAAATCTTTTGAAATAAGTTTAGCTATAGTATCTATACTAGCATATCCAAGTTGCCTATACCATAGTAAACTTGATTCCTTGCTCTTATCATTCATTGCTACAAGACTTGTGTTGCTTGACATAGCTAGATCATTAAGATCTACTACGTAAATGCTATCAAGTCTATGTCCAATGAATTTAATACTAGAGTTAAGTGGATCAACTACTATATACATTAATGACTTGAAGAAAATATTAAAACCAATGTCACATAGCTGACTAATACTTAAAAGATTATGTTTTAGCTTATCTACAAGTAACACATTTTCAATAAATGTAGAAGGAGTAATTTTGATTTTATCGATACCGATTATCCTTCCTTTTCTATTATCACCAAATGTTACCATTCCACCATCTTTTTGTTCTAGGGTGAAGAATTGATCAATATCACCCGTCATGTGTCTTGAACAGCCACTATCCAGATACCATCTTTTCTTTATATTTGTTGTTGCAAGACATCCCTGCAAAACAATCATTTAATGAATTTAGGTACCCAAGCTTTCTTGGGTCCTTGCAAGTTAGTAGAAATGGTTCCTTCTGGAACCCAAACTTTCTTAAATTTCTTTTTGTCATTATGTTTCAAATGACATTCAAATGCCTTATGACCAAAGTTATTACATGCATAGCATACAATCTTTGACTTTGAATAATAAGCATGAGATGATGCAAATTTAGATCTAACTTGTTTTGAATAGTAAACTTAGGAGCATATGATGTAGATGCAGAAAATTTACATGAAATCGAACCTTTGTAACCAATTCCAAATTTATTATTTGTTTCTTTTTGATCTTTCAAAATTAATTCAAGCTTGTTGAAACTTAGGGTTAGTTTTTCAACCAAAGGCTTGAGCTTTTGAACTTCTTTCTTTAAATCATCATTTTCATTTTTTAAACCTTTGCTTTTCTTAAGAAGCTCTTCTTTTTCAAATTGTGTGATCTTAAGTCTTTCACAAACTAGGTTTAATTTTCTTTGCAAAATCTTATTTCTTTTACCAAATTCATTTTTGTCTTTCTCAATTATATCACAATGATTTTTCAAAGTTTTCATTTTCAAACCAGCTTTCTTGTATTCTACTAATAATTCATAGAATGCATTATGCAGCTCATCATATGTAAATTCTAAGTTAGGTTCAGAAGTAGTTACCTCGTCCTCCAAACCTATAAGACAGATTTGTGCAGTCTTTGTTGTCTCTTCATCCTCTTTAGTGGATGTAGATTCATTGCTGTCACTCCATGCTGTAAGCATTACCTTCTTCTTTTTGGTAATCATCTTTTTCTTTGATTTAGGACAGTTAGGTCGAATGTGTCCTGGCTTCTTGAATCCATAGCAGATTGGTACTTGATCTTTATCTTTATCCTTCTCCTTTTCTTTATCTCTTTCTCTTTCTTTCCCAAAATCTACTTTTCTTAATTTCTTTCTCTATCTATTTATTTTTCTTCTGCCTATAAACCTTTTAAATCTTTTAATTACAAGGGCTATCTTATCATTTTGTAAATCATCATCGTCTGATGAGTCTGAGTCTTCATTCTTGTCCTCTTTTGTAGCTTTAAATGCTATAGCTTTCTTTCTTTTGGTATCTTCATCAGTCCTTCGTTGCATAGCTAATTCATATGTGATTAGTGATCCAAGCAATTCATCCAGTGATAAGGTGTTCAAGTCCTTCATCTCTTGAATAGCTATCACCTTAGCTTCCCATTTATCTGGCAAGGATCTCAAAACTTTTTGGACAAGATCAGCATTAGTGTAAATTCTACCAAGACTTTTGGGACCATTTATAATATCAGTAAAGCGAGTACACATAGTAGATATAGTCTCACTAGGATCCATCTTAAATAACTCATAGTTATGCATAAGAAGATTGATATTTGATGTTTTAACTTATGATGTGCCTTCATGTATAATTTCTAGCTTGTCCCAAATTTTTTTAGCAGAATTATAAGTTAAAATTCTATTAAACTCATTTGGATCCAAAGCATAATATTATAAATTCATCACTTTGGAATTCAGCTCAGCTAATTTCATATCATTTTCATCCCAATCTTCTTCTGGTTTGGGAACCTCTACATCATTAAGTCTTAACAGTGGGTGTGTAAGGTCCTTTCAAGGTAATTTTTCATAAATAAAAATCTATGGCTTGAATGTATATTTTTATTCTTGCCTTCCAATATATATAATTGGTTCCGGTGAAAAGTGGAGGTCGATTTATGGATTGACCTTCGGCCAATGAAGTGCTTATGGGATGTGCCATCTATCTTTACTCTAAGTAACTTTCAGAGACTCTGCTCTGATACCACTTGTTGCCCGAGTGGCTTCCCAAGAGGGGGGTGAATTGGGACTAAAAGAACTATTCACAATTATGTGCACTTTGAAATTCCTTTAGTGTTGTGGTGCAATATGCAATGCGAAAGTAAATAAATGTAATAAGACAATAAAAGCACATGCACAAACACAAAGAGATTTAGAATGGTTCGGAGAAACCGGCTCCTACGTCCACTATCCAAGCACCACTTGGGATTTTCACTATATCTCCCAACCGGAATACAGTCAGATTGTTTTACCAGGCTCACAATCTAAACCTGTACACTTTGGTTTTACCAGGATTACAAAAGAAACCCAAACTCCCTTTGGTTTTAGACGGGATCACCAAAGAAACCCTAACACTTGGTTTTATACCAGGATCACCAAGAACCCAACTTAGGTTTTTACAAGGCTCACCTAAAAACCTTCAACCCTCTCTGAAGACACGGCCCCTTGTTGTTCTTAGAGAGAAAACAGAGAGAGAAATAAATAAGCAACTATAACAAATCGAGTTTGTTTAAATGTTGCCGATGTAGATTAAGATGAAGCCTAGCTTTGAATGCTCTTTAGTTGCTCTTCAAGCTGCTTCTTTGCTTCTTTAATGAGTGGATTCAATGATGAAGTAGAGTTGGTGAAGCTTTGAATCCTAACTTGAAAGCTCTTGAAGTAGGTAGGTGAAAGACTTGAAGGCTCTTTGATTTCTCAAGATAAATCAATAATAATCTTCTACTTACTTTTTAATCCCTCAAGAACAATCCCTTTTATAGCTTTCAATGAGATATGGCCGTTGTAGGGCCTAGGAATTTATGAAAGAGCTATTGGAGATAAAATAGAATTCAAAAATCACTTTCAGCAACTAGCCGTTGGAGTGTAGAAAATGGCTACTCGAGTCGGCTCGAGGTCCATGAGTCGGCTCGAAGTCTCAGACAACCCAAAATAAATTTCTGTAAGAGTCAGCTCTTCAAGCTTGAGTTAGCTCTTGCCTTCAATCACTTCAAAATAACAAATACCTAGAGTCGGCTTGAGTTCTCAGTCACCAAAAATTCATAACTCTAGACGAGTCGGCCCTTGGGGCTCAAGTCGGCTCGTGTTCTCAGGCTTTAGAAACAAGTATTCATCCATGAGTCTGCTCTTGGGACAGGAGTCAGCTCTTAATATAAGAGTCAGCTCTTAATACTGAAACTCTGAAATTTTTTTCGTGCCGTGTCACAAGGAGTCGACTCTTGATTCATGAGTCAGCTCTTGCCAAGACTTCAATTGATGCTTCAAACTTCTCCAAAACTCTTCAACACTTGAATCAAACAATAGCTAATCTATATACTCTCAATTTTATAATTTTTAGCCCATTTTATAAGATTACAAGATTGACAAAATTAGGGCTTTTACAAGTTAAAGTTCATAAGAGTCCATACATAATTGAATTACCTCTCCATCAATTTGAAAACCAATTTAAACTAAAGGTAACTAATTTCCTACAAAAACTTCTCAAGTAATTGAAAAAATTAGTATCAAATACATGCTCCAATGTTTTGTGATCATCAAAATCATTCCAGGGGTCAATAGTATCCTTTGGTTGTGAACCATTTAAGAACTACTCGATACATCCTCTCTGTATTAAATATAATATAGTTCTAAGGACCCCATCGCACAAGAGTTCTTTTCAAGAAAATGCACATGTGATGAATAGCCAAAAGAATAACTTTTATTCATTTAAAGAATTCATATACAATTACAAAGTAGTACAACCATCTACATCCTTGATGATTGGCTTTGGGATACTATTTTCAACAGAGCCCACATCATCTACTGCGATGTTGGGTCCAGCCCGGATTCAGCCCATCGATCCCCTAACTTCGAATCTTCATCTGCTCAGGTGCATTCCACCAAAAAATCTGTAAGGACCTGGGCCTTCTATGCCAGTCATGGGCAATAAGTGATGTTGAACTTATTAAGCTTCACCGCCCATTGGCCAGGTACCAAGAGGTATCTGGGCAGCTCAGAAGAGCCCTCAAGGGCTAATCAGTGAGGATGGTGATGGGGTGTGCTTGGATGTAGGGCCTGAGGCACTGTGTAGATATTATTAGTATATAAATAATCATTTTGGATTGGGTGTACCGGGTTTCTACATCGTGGAGCAGCTTACGGGCGTAGTAGACTGGCCGCTATGAGCCATCCTTGTCAGTATGGACCAGGAGTGAGCTGACCACTTTGAGTAAAACTGCCAGGTACAAAAGGAGTTCCTCTCCAGGCTCAGGCCTGGATAGCAGCGACGGGGAGGCGAGGAGCTTATTTAGCCCTTCAAACACCTCCTGGCACTCCTCGATCCAAGTGAAGCCATTCATTTTTTGTAGCACTTTGAAGAATGGTTGACAACACTCAGTGGAGCATGAGATGAAGTAGCTTAATGCCATGATGCATCTCATTAGGCACTGAACCTCCTTCTTGGAGATTGGATGTCTCATGTTGGCAATCACTTGGATCTTCTCTGGATTGGCCTCTATTCCCCTCTAGGTGAACATAAACCCCAGAAACTTCCTGTTGCCATGTCGAATGCATACTTGGCTGGATTCAACTTCATCTAGTAGAGGTGGAGGTTGCCAAAAGACTCTGCTAGGTTGATAATGTGATCCAACCTTTGACCGCTCATGACAAGCATATCGTCCATGTGAACTTTTATGTTACGGTCGATCTGGTCTTTGAAGATCTTGCTGACTAGATGCCGATATGTGGCTCCCATGTTCTATGGCTAAATGGCATCATCCTCTAACAGTACATACCTCAATCGGTTATAAAGGCTGTGTGCTCCTCATCCTCTGGGTGCATACGAATTTGATTATACCTGGAAAATACATTCATGAAGCTATGAAACCTGTGACTCTACGTCGCATCCACCAGCTGGTTTATCTTGGGGAGTGGGAAGCTATCCTTCGGACATGCTCGGTTGAGGTTAGTATAGTCTACATAGATTCTCCACTTCTTAGAGGCTTTCTTGACCATCACCACAATGGCGAGCTAGTCCGGATACCGTACCTCTCGGATGAAGCCCACCATAAGGAGTTTCTCAACCTCCTCATCGATCACCTTCTATTGCTCTGGGGTGAAGCTTCTTTTCTTCTGCTGGACCGGGTGATGATTGGGGTCGATATTCAACCTTTGGGTGATCACTTTTGGAGGGATGCCAGGCATGTCGGTGGCAGTCCAGGTGAAGACGTCTACATTGGCCCACAATAAGCCAAGCAGATGGGATCTCTCTCCTTCAGGTAGTAGGGCCCCAACCTGGACAGTCCTCGAGGGATCCTCCCCCAAGGAGAAGTTAACAAGTGCTTGACTAGTCCGCCCTTTGGATCCGGCTCCACCGATTTTGATTGAATAATTGAGGGGCTTGGATTGGCCCCTCGAGGTCCTAGGAGCGCCTTTAGGTAGTGCGGGACTAGCTAGCATGATCCTCTCATCTCCCTGGTCGCCCATGGAGTCGGGAGCTGAACGAGGAAATGCCTTATGGAGATGGTAGCGTCAAGCTGATTGAGTCCAAGATGCCCTAAGATAGCATCGTAAGGTGAAGGGATAATGGTGGATGAACTCTAACATGATGCATGATGACATGAAAGAGAGGAAAATAAAAAAAAAATAGATTAAAAGAGAAATGATTTCTAATATTATTTTGGTTTAGTTCTTGAAACATCTAAGATTAGGTTAGGATTTCATGCAACAGTTAGAATCCTACCCACATGCTGGAAACTTTCAAAGAGATAAAAATTTAAGGATCCTAGGGTTAAGAAACACCTATTAGGTACATATTCTTTTTTAAACAAATCAGACAAAGAGAAGAGGGAATCGGGTTTAACATACCAGGCAATGATGTCTTGTTATTGTCGATGAGATCGCTCTGCTCCGATCGATGCCTGGATGACCTAGTCACTTTTTTGTGGATCTGCTGACTTTTTATCAGTTTGATTTGAGGGAAAGGAAGACCTCATCTAGAGGGCTTGGCACCAGAAGGATCCTGCAAATGTCACAAGTTAGGCAGGAAGATTATGCAAAAAATATGAAACGGGTGAGAGGGATGGTGGCAGAGATCTGGCGACCTTAGGAGAGGCTTAGGAATCTGGATCTTGGAGGGGCAATGGTGCGGACACCAGAGGTACCAGAATAAGGTAGAGGCTTTTCAACCCTCTGTGGATTGATCAATAATTTATGAGTCCATCTGTAATAAGGGCTTAGCCCATCCGGGTCCATTTTAGTTGTTATTTGAGTTTTTTGAGTTGTTATTTCAGTTCTGTACTAGTCAGCTAATGTTGAGCTAGTTCAGTCCAACACTAGTCAGCTCATGTTGAGCTAATTTTATTTTTTTGAGTCCTGTCCAAGCATACTGAAGACTTAAGACCACATCATACAAGTGAAGACCAAGTCTAACTAGATTGAAGACATGGAAGTTTAGCCCAAGTCCAACCCAGCTTGAAGATATGAAGACCCCAGGAGGAAAATCAGAAACCCTGATTCCTTACATATGCCCTCTAGATGCCCAGATTCCCTTTCATATGCCAAAGTATATTCATAGACCAAGGCATCCATAATTTTAGAGGTCCATCTATATCATAGCCCAACGAAATCAAGCCCAGGCACCAAGCCCAAGCCCCTAAGAAGCAAGATACCAGGGAATATTCCTGTTACCTGGCTACCAGTCCATCCCAGCTTCCAGAGGCCCAAACCCATGAGCCCGAGCCCCTTTGGACTGGCCCCTTGCTATTCTTAGAAGCCCAACACGCCCCCTAGTCATCCTTGGAGTGTTGACCATGTCAAGAAAATTTTAGAGATTTTTTCTACCTAATGTTTCCTTATTTTCTAGCTAGGGTTTGAGAGGGAAAAGGATTCTTATGTAATGTCAATTGTACCCTTACTTGGGGCCCAAGGTTAAGGGTCTATTTAAGGGTCCCTAGCCTCTTGTATGAAACTAGATTTTGATATATGAAATAAACCTTGAGTTCTTCTATTGCTTTGAGTGTTACCCTACTGTGTGCATAAAGGGGTGTGAGAGTTTTCTTCTTCCCGGTGCTGCAACCATCATCCTGCTGCCAGCCAATCCTCCAGAGCCTTGGCCGTCCACTCCAAAATTCCTTTCTTCTTTGCTATTTTTCTTTATTTTCTTGATATCCTATAAGTTTTCTAACCCCTGACAGGTCATTTGCAGGACCCTGAGTTTCTACGAATCCAACAACTCCAGCCAAGCCTCAATCGGACCACCGAGCAGAAAGCCGGGAATCTACGGGTCTTTGGCTCGATTTTCCAGGCCGCATCTATCAAGGAATGAGAGATCCCTTCGCTGCAACCTTAATCGGGTGCTTCAGATGTTGTCAAGTAAACCCCCTCTACCTCCAGTCTTTATATTGTAGGAGAACTTGCCCAAACCAAGGCTTCTCAGCCCCGGCGATCCTTCTTTAGTACTTTTCTAGGTTCTAATATGAATGCTTGGCTTCAAAAACTTATACAAAACTCCCTACAATTATTTTTGATCTGAAATTTGGGAATTAATCACCTAACCCCACATATAAAACATACAAAAAGAATTGCATGCATATTAGTCTCGCATCATTTGGTATCAGAGCTTAGATTAGGGCTTGTTTTCTATAATTTTTCAGTCCATAAATGCTCTATTATTTTAATTATTTCTCCCTACTCAGAACTTCAAAAATCCTAAAATTTATTTTTCTAGATTCATCATAATTCAGAGTAATTCTTAGAATTTTTGAAGATTTTATTTCGGTATGTGCAGTTTCTGCAAGCCTAAATACAGCCTACAGATTTTTTGGCTCTATTTTTTCAGCAAGACAAGTTTGGAAGTTTTAGGATTTTGTTTAGCATTTTTTTGCATATATTTTATTTTTAGTATGTTTCTAGCATATTAGGTCATTTTTTGAAAATCATATCTCTGCAAAGGAAAACAAAAAATTTTAAAAAATCACATATATAAAAGCTACCAAAACATCTAACCCTAATTTGCATCATTTGCCTGCCATCATTGCATAATCTACTTTTAAGGGCACTCTTGCTATGCCAGATGGGGGGAGGACTTGATCACCTCTCCTTAGCACAAAACCACACCTCCCTTGCATTTGGTCCCAAGCCTAAACAAAAATCGATTAGACTTAATTTGCCATAGTGGGCTAGGGACACCAACTAGTCGGGTCCGGGCTAAGTATCAGATCATTGTGTCAAGCTAACCTGTGTGTGCTTTGTGCTCGGTGTCTAGAACGGTGGTTTAGGGATTCAATCTCGAAGGGCTTGTGTGCTGGTCCGCCTACCTGGCTAATCTCTGATTGGTGTCTAGGATTGGTAATCAGGGACCTAACACTCCCCTTACACCTGCATGGCTAAGTAAAGGGTTACTATAGGCTAGCTTGCTACTCTGATTAAGCCATTAGTTTTGGACTCTAGGTCTAGTTAGTGGTAGTCGGTTTGATCAAGCTTGCATGAGCACTAGATTAGGAGCCCATTAGGCCATCAGCCCATGTCCAGTCTAGATTAGGAGCCTGTTAGTTCATATCCAGCCCAGTCTAGTCATGGAGTCTGGGGTTCAGGCCCAAATTAAAGCCTTTACTGAGCAGCTAGCCCAATCCATGGTCCAAATGAACCATAGGTTTGATCTTCTAGACAACCGACTAGAAATCATAGAGAAAACCCGTAGGACCCAGACTAGATCCAAACCTGAGCCACCTTTACCCTATGTACCCAAAACCTATGAACATTAATCTTATGACTCCAAATCCTATGACTCTAGAACATATGAGCCCATATCCCATGAGCCTAGTAGACCCAACACCCAATATTCTGACCCATATAGGGAGTCCAACCCTAAGAGAACCCAATATCCTGACCCATATAGGGAGCCCAACCTTAGGAGGACCCTATACCATGATCCATCCTTAGAACCTGACCATAGAGCTGACCCAAAATCCTATGACCCCAGATCCTATAATCCCATGACCCATAGATTTGCACCCTTGTCCAATGAGCCCAGAGAACCCATAACCCCTAAGTATCAGCCTAGTACTAGTCAGGTTTCTCCTAGTCAACTTGAACCCTATAGGATTAGTATCCCTAAATATGAGACCAGCAGTGAGCCACTGTCCCTTAGGCAACCTGAACCTACTAGGATTAGTGTTGATAATCAGAAACCAGGACCTAGCCAATTTTTCCCTAGCCGACCTTCTCCAATCATTCCTGAGATTGACAAGGCTTACATTAACGCGAAAGTGTATGAAGCTGATGCGAGCCTAGTGGATGAGTATGAAGGAGAAGAGGAGACACCTTTAGTTGACCTAGAATTAGCTGACCCAGTAGATACCCAGGTAGAAACCAACCCAGAGCTAGTTGACCTTGACCACATCCAACCTAAAGCTATAGTGGAAGAACAATTAGAGGAAGAGAACTCTGATACTAGGATTTTACCTGAGGAAACACTAAAAAAGGATCTAATTGTAGAGCCTATTCCTAAATTCCATGAACAAGAAGACTTTATCGAGGATTTGGCTTACTTAACCCATTGCCCTTAGGATGAATCCCTTCCTACCATTCCTATTAAAGATCTCTTCCTAGAAATTGTTGACCTATCCTTCCATAGCATAGACCTTTCTTGCTTATAGATATATCACAAGCCCGTAAGGTTAGCCTCATTAGTCTAGGATTAGTCCCTGACATGCCTTCTTTTATCCTACTATATCCAACTAACCTGGAACCTTTTTCTCTACCCTACCAAACTAATTCTGAACCCACTTCCTATTTTCTGCCCTTTCCAGACATCTCTAATATTTCTAGGATCATTAGATTGTATTTAGTTGAGATTAGCGTACCACATGCATTCATTATGCATGTTAGGTTTGCATTATACTTCTGGCATACCCTTTGGCATTTGCTTGGAGTCCATTGTAAATACTCTTGTGCACACCACACTAGGGTCCGACCTCGAGAGTCTATAGTCTCTTAGGTTTAGGCCCATAAAAGTCTAATAAATCTCCTTCGATAGGAATTCAAAGTCAAGTCTATTAGGTGTTAGTTTAAGTCCTTTGCATCATCTTGTTAGGAGTCTGCATGTGCCTAGCATGTTCACCACCTGCACTAATCTTAAAACAACTGGCTAATTCTCGAAGATGGACCAAAGAACTTGATGTAGTGGATTCTATCTTGGTTAGGCTTAGGCCTAAAAGAAACTTCATGCTCATAGAGACGGACTTTTTAGAGTGATAGAGAAGGTTGGATCAAATGCCTAGGTGTTAGACTTGCCTCTGGATTTGGGCATTAGTTCTACATTCAATATTATAGACCTGGTTGAGTACAGAGAACCGGCAGTGATACCTAGTAAGGCTTTTGGACCTATCCCCTCTTGTTGTAAGTGACCCTAACCCAGAGTGTCCACTAACAAATTTGGCCTGAGAGAGGAGAGCGGATCGAGCGTATCCTGGATGATCAAGCGATCACGACCTAGGGCCGTGGCTATCAACACTTCCTGGTCTGATGGTAAGGCCGGCCAGAGTCGGACGATTCATGGATTTCTCGAGAGGACATGCAATGCCTTAACCCAGACCTTCTCAAGAGATATGTGAGCCAGTCCGATCTTCACTTGACAGGGTCGAGTTCCTCCCACCCCGGGAGAATTGGTGCGGACACCAGAGGCACCAGATCAGACAGAGGCTTTTCAAACCTCTATGGATTGACCAATAATTTATGAGTCCATCTATAATAAGAGCTTAGCACATCTGAGTCCATTTTAGTTGTTATTTGAGTCTTTTGAGTTGTTATTTCAGTTATGTACTAGTTAGCTCATGTTGAGCTAGTTCAGTCCAACACTAGTCAGCTCATGTTGAGCTAATTTTATTTTTTTGAGTCCTGTCCAAGCATACTGAAGACTCAAGACCACATCATACAAGTGAAGACCAAGTCCAACTGGATTGAAGACATGGAATTTTAGCCCAAGTCCAACCCAGCTTGAAGATTTGAAGACCCTAGGAGAAAAATCAGAAACCCTGATTCCTTGCAGATGCCCTCCAGATGCCCAGATTCCCTTCCATATGCCAAAGTATATTCATAGACCAAGGCATCCATGATTTTAGAGGTCCATCTGTATCCTAGCCCAAAGAAATCAAGCCTAGGCGCCAAGCCCAAGCCCCTAAGAAGCAAGATACCAAAGAATATTCCTGCTACCTGGCTACCAGGCCATCCCAGCTTCCAAAGGCCCAAACCCATGCGCCTGAGCCCCTTTGGGCAGGCCCCTTGCTGCTCTAAGAAGCCCAACACACCCCCTAGGTGTCCTTCGAGTGTTGACCATGTCAAGAGAATTTTAGGGATTTTTTCTACCTAATGTTTCCTTATTTTCTTGCTAGGGTTTAAGAGGGAAAAGGATTCTTATGTAATGTCAATTGTACCCTTACATGGGGCCCAAGGTTAAGGATCTATTTAAGGGACCCTAGCCTCTTGTGTGAAGCTTTATTTTGATATATGAAATAAACCTTGAGTTCTTCTATTTCTTTGAGTGTTACCCAGCTGTGTGCATAAAGGGGTGTTAGAGTTTTCTTCTTCCCGGTGCTGCAACCATCATCTTGTCGCCAGCCAATCCTCCAGATCCTTGGCCGCCCACTCCAAAATTCCTTTCTTCTTTGCTGTTTTCCTTTTTTTTCTTGATCTTCTTTGAGTTTTCTAATCCCTGACAGGTCGTTTGCAGGTCCCTGAGTTCCTACGAATCCAATGACTCCAGCCAAGCCTCAATCGGACCACCGAGCAGATAGCCGGGTATCCACGGGTCTTTGGCTCGGTTTTTTAGGCCGCATCCATCAAGGAGCGAGAGATCCCTTCACTGCAATCTTCACCGGGCACTTCAGACGTTGTCAGGTACACCCCCTCTACCTCCAATCTTTATATTGTAGGAGAACTTGCCCTAACCGAGGTTTCTCAGCCCCGGCGATCCTTCTTTAGTACTTTTCTAGGTTTTAATCTGCATGCATGGCTTCAAAAATTTATAAAAAACTCCTTACAATTAATTTTGATCTGAAATTCAGGAATTAATCACCTAACCCCACATATAAAATATACAAAAAGAATTGCATGCATATTAGTCTTGCATCAGGCAGCTTGGGGCTGATTGGAGGATGCTTGAGAGCTTCCTTGGGTGGTGGCCTGGAGGGGAAGAGGTGGGTTGGCATTAGGGTATGTGGAGGAGTGATGGGGGTAGACTAGAAGAAGGTTGTATGGGGTGGCTTGGAAGGCTAAAGGAAGATGGCATTCAAGAGATTCATGAGGGCTGATGGTTGGCGGCCTAGGTAAGTTACGAAGGTGGCTAGCTAGTCCGTAGAGAACTAGGGTTTGAAAGTAATAAAAAAAGGACTCGGGCCTCACACCCGTCGATGTTCAAAAAATGAAGGCAATTGAAAGAAACACTCAATATTTTTTTTTCATTCATCAAGGTATATTCATACAAGAGGGGGAGGGGTGGGTATTTATAGATTCACCCAGGACCCTAGACTCCTTTACAGACTGGGACTACTTGACTTGAGGGCCAAGAAAGCATAACTTTAGGGCCAAGAAAACTTTCTTGGGCCAGGGCAACTAGGCTCCATACTGGACTTAGATTGGGTGGTATGAAGACTTCCTGGGCTGGGAGGGGTGCCAAGGCTTGGATGAGCTAGGAGAGGCACTAAGGGCTGGTAGGAATGAGGGTGCCAGGGGCTTGTGCTTGGGCTTGGGGTGCTAATTTCTAGGTGGGCTTAGACTGGGCACCAATCTTCATGAGATCTTGCGGACTTGGGGTTCATCACTTGAAGCTTGGTCTAGGATGCTCACTTGAGGGCTTGGTGGTAGGAAAGGGTCCTGGTGCTTGGGCACCACTACTGGGGGGGCCTGAGTAGGGGTCCAGGTGCTTGGAATCCAATTCTGATTAAGGAGGACCTGGTGAATCTTCTAATGTGGTGACTCTCCTCTTGGTTCTTGTCTTGAATGAAAATTACATGATCTCAAAGGGCCTAATTGACAAGACTTAAAATAGGTCTAATAAACAAAGGGACTTGCTTTTCTTACATAGACTCAGTTGACTTCAACTTGATTACATAACTCAATTGGCTCACTTTAGTACAGGACTCAAGTGACACAGTACTAATGGACTACAGGACTCAAAATTGACAAATTTTCCTAACACATGAATCAGAGATCAAAATTAAAACCTTGAAATCTTGGTCTGCTCCTGATGTCCTCATAAATTCTCCCAGGGTGGGAGGAAACTCAACCCTGTCGAGTAAAAGGTCAATCCGGCTCAGGCAGGTCTAGGTTGAGGCATTGTGGATCCTCTCGAGTGATCCACGAGTTCTCAAATCTTGGTCGACCTTGCCAACGAACCATGTGACATGGAAGCCTTTGATCCGAGTACTAGTGACTTGGTCATCCAGGATAAGCTCAATCTTTTTCTCTCATAGGCTAATTTGATGGTAAACACTCAGGGTTGCATTCGCTCTCACAGAAAGGGTTAGGCTCAATAGACTCACTAGGTGTCATTGCTGGCTCCCTATACTCAACTAAGTTTGAGATATTAAAGGTTGAGCTTAATGCCTAATTAGGTGGTAACTTAAGCATTAGGTCCAACTTTTTTTATCACTTTGAAGAATCCAACTTCATGGGTATATAGCCTAATCATTACACAATTTTCCCAGCAGACTCTTTTTGGGAATTAACCATGTTTTTATAAAAGTCATTGATCACATTAATCTATGATTAATTCCTTATGCAGATCTCTAATCATGTAGTGCAAATGATGTAGACTAACACATCATGTAAGCAAATGACTCATACCAATATGCAGGCAAGTGACTCATAACACTACCTAATAGACTATGGACTCGATTGAACCCTAAACTACAATTGGGGTTGACCCTTGGTCTGGTGGGTGACATGCAGATGAGAATGGTGCATTGACTCCAACTAAATGCCATAGGGTTTTCCAGAAGTTAGATACAAACCTAACATGCACAAGATTGTATGCAATATGCTAACCTCTACAAAATGCAATCTAATGGTCCTAGAAATACTAGAAGCTTCAGGAAAGGGTAGGAAATAGGAACTAGGTTCAGGATTAGCTTGGTAGGGTAGGAAATAAGAAGAGGGTTCGGGGTTGATCAGATAGAGTAGGATATAAGAAAATGTTTCAGGTATTAGCCATAGACTAATGAGGTGGACCTTACGGT
This sequence comes from Areca catechu, assembly GCA_021397845.1. NCBI lineage: Eukaryota > Viridiplantae > Streptophyta > Magnoliopsida > Arecales > Arecaceae > Areca > Areca catechu. Next base: position 16,361,892 of record CM038048.1, read on the forward strand.
ATGGGCATCAATCTACAGGGTTTGCCTTATGGAAGAATGGGTCATTAATTTCAGGGAAGAGATCTCCAATGGGAACTATAGGAGGGGATTCATCCTGAAGGTACTGGATTAAATAAGCCAAGTCCACACTAATTTCATTTGGTTCTTGAATTTCAGGACGAGGCTCTACAATTGAGTTCTCTTCTAAAGTCTCCTCAGGTAGGGTTGTAGTAGTAGGATCTTGGTTTTCTTCCTTTTACTGTTCTTCTACTACAACTTCAGTCTAGGTGTGGTCAGGGTTGATGCAGGACTATTCATGCATGTTAGTTATTTTTTTGTGATTAGGTATTAAATTAGGAGTTTTTATCTCGAATTTCAAGCCAAGATATTAAGTAGGGAATTCTATAGAAAATCTAAAGCACAGGCATGCAGAAATAAATCCTAAAGCTGAAAAAACAGGACCACCAAGGCTAGGAAGCCCTGGTTAAGACTAGCTCTTCTACAATACTGCTATTAGAGGAGTCTAGGGGGTGTACCTAGCAGAGATTTGATGATCAATCCACGAAGAGTTTGCTATGCGCTATCAGATGCGACCTAGAAAACAAAGCTAGCGACCCTGCGGATTCACAGCTTTCAATCTGGTGACCCAAAAGCTGGTCAGATGGAATCCTTGGATTCATGAACTCTATGGGACCTACAAGGAACCTTTCATGGTTTAGAAAATAGGAAGAAAAGGGTTAGATCGCTAAAAGAAAAGAAAGGGTAAGAGGTTTGAAGAGGGTGGCCAGGGGATGAAGAAGGCTGGCAGCTTGGAGGCAGGGTGCAGGGGTCACACAGATACCCAAAGAGATCACACAGATACCCTTAATCACACAGAAATTCACTCAAAATTTTGAGAAAAACTCAAGAGAAATTCAATCATAACAATTCATAATAATTGATCATTAGTTACAAGAGAGAGGAGGGGTGGGATATTTATAGATGTTCCCATGCCCTCTCCTAGTAAGGATAGGAATACAAAATTTGATAGGAAGAAGGATTACAAAGTTGCTTAGAACTAGGAGTACACAATTTGAGTAGAAATAAAACTTAATCTCTTAATTAGTAGTGGACTCTTCTCCTTTTTGACTTGGTCAAGGGCTCCTTATGGGCTTGGGCTGGGATGAAATTCTCTTGGGCTTCTTTGACTTTTCCACTCCCTGCTGGGCTTGGACTTGGGCACCAACCTTGTTGGACTGGGCTTGGAGGGGTGCCAAAGCTAAGAATAAGCCTGAGGGCATCATGGCCTGATGGAATGAGGATGCCAGGGACTTGGACTTGGGCCTTGGGTGCCACTTCATGAATTCTTATGGGCTGCTATGCTGGGGCGCGTCTTTTGGAGGACTTGGGTAGCATAAAGGAAGTCTAGATGCTGGGTTGCTGACTTGAGTGTAGGTCTAATGGTCCTTCTCTTTAATATGACTTGAATGAAAGTAATTACAGGACTCAAAGGGGCCTAATTGACAAGACTCGAAGTAGGCCGAATAATACAAATGGACTCAATTAAACTTAGTTAATCTAATCAACTCACATTATTACAGGATTCAAATTGACACAAAACCTCAAAATGACAAACATTCATAATGAACTGACTCAAGCAACTTAGCTTAATTGAACAGAACATAACCCAAACTTAACTCAAAATCCTAATGGTGTGAGTCGACTCTAAATACAGGAATCAAGTGTAACAAGGCATGAAAAATAAAACACAAGGCCCAAAAACAGGACTCAAAGATAAAATTTGAATCATGGCTAAGGGACTCAAAACTTAAGGATCCAAAGTGAACTAGGGCTGACCTAATATCCCCATCAATTCTCCCGGGGTGGGAGGAACTCGACTCTGTTGAGTAAGGGTCGCTCTAGCTCTGGTATCTCTCAAGGAGGTCTGGGTTGAGATGCTACATGTCCTCTCAAGTAATCCACAAATCATCAGATTCTAGTCAACCTTGCTAATGGGATAGGTAGCGTTAATAGCCACAGCCTCAAGTTGTGATAGCTTGATCATCTTAGATATGCTTGATCTGTATTCTTCTTTTAGGCAAATTTAGTGGACACTCAATTAAGGTTTTTGTTGACTCCATTATTGATTTTGATGATGAGCAAAATGCTTAAGTATAAATTGAATACTAATGATTTCTTTGAAGTGTACTTTTATAGAAAAAGGTGCTCATCAACTTGATAAAAATTGTTTGATTGAAGAAGTCCCAAATTTTGATGAAAGATCTACTTAAAAAGGACTTTGATAATTGAAAATTGCTTGAAAGGATACATGAGTTCAACACAAACTTGTTTCAGCAGAAGTTCAGGTGTTTATATGAAAATCTCAGTGAAGTGTCGACTCAAAGTGTCGACACATTACTCAAGTATCGACACATGACTGGGGATGTGTTGACTCAAGCTGATATGCAAGCAGAGTTTCAGTGGCATGGCCGAAGTGTCAATACATGAATGTCTAGTGTCGACTCAAAGTGTCGATATATGGATCAACTCATCGCTTGAGATTTTTGGGTTACAGAACTTTGCTAAAGTTGAAGAATTACCTGAAGTGTCGACACATGGATGCTAAATGTCGACTTAAAGTGTTGACTCACCTGAGAAAGTGTCGACACATCTGAAAATTCTAGAAAGCTACATTAAAGATATTTGAACTAGGTGTCGACTCATGGAATAGTAACGACTGGTTTTTCAAATGCAGAACTCGCTCCTCTTGGGTTCCAATGGCTAGGTTTTCATGTCTAATGGATAGAAACCGAGTTTGAGGCCTTGGAAAGGTATTTATATGATTCAAATCAAATCAAAATATAAGAGAATGAAAACGGAACAACCAAGAGAGAAGAAAAGAAGTGCATTCACTCCTATTCATTAAGTTCAACCAACTTCAAGCAAAAGCAAGTCTCCAAGCATTCAAGAGCCTTCAAGAGCATTCAAGATCTACCTTCTTGAACATTAAAAGAGGCTTCATCAAGTTAGAGGCAGCACTACAACAAAGCTTCAAAGAGATACCCGCTTTTTATTAGAAAGCTTTATTTGTTACTTTACTTCAAACTTATATTTGTTGTAAAGGTTTTTGGTTAGCCTATTGAAAAACCAAGGAGGTTATTGGTGAGCTTTTGAAAACCATTTAGGATCTTGGTTAGCCCACAAAACCAAGGGAGGTTGGTGGTGAGCCTTAAAACTATTTAGGTTCTTGGTTAGCCCAAAAAATTGAGGTTTTGACTTGTGAGACTTATAAAAATAAGTTGGGTTTTGATTAGTGAGCCCGAACAACTAATCGACTGTAATCGGTTGAGATTATAGTGAATTCCTAAGTGGGTCTTGAGGAGTGGATGTAGGTGCATTGGATAGCACCGAACCACTATACTTCTTTTATGTTTGTGATTGCTTGTCTCTTCAATCCTCTCTTCAATTTACTCTTATCTTTATTGTTTTATATTTCCACTGCATACTTATTAAAGAGAGCTTCACTTGCATTCATAGTACCTTGTTTATTTATTGGATTGGTTTACATTCTTGCATTCCATTCAAAAAATTTTTAGAGACCTAATTCACCTCCCTTCTTAGGTTGCTTACTGGGCAACAAATGGTATCAGAGCCCTGTTCTTAGATTATAGGTCTAACCGCCTTGTGTAAAGATCTATGGTAGCCCCTATTGGTACTAGTGTAGTTGAGGGATAGCCTCAAATAGTCCTCCATTGTTTAATGGATCAAATTATACTTATTGCAAAACTAGAATAAGCATATATATGCATTCAATTAATTATAACTTGTGGAAGTGATGCGGGACAGAGCGACGGGGAGGATCGCTGGCGAGCGTAGAAGTCATCAGAAGATTAGGGCTTGTACTTAAGAACCAGGAACCCGGGCGTCACACCCACTCCAATCCGAAGAAAACTCAAAACTCAGACAAAATAATTTTTTAAGTTGTATTCATGAGAAGAAGATGTTTAATACAAGAGGGGAGGGGCAGTATTTATAGATTCACCCCAAGGTACATTACTTGAGGGCTAAGAAACCCAAACTTGTGGGCCAAGAAACCCTGGTGGACCGGTCAACAGTGGGCCTATCTTGGGCTGGAGCTCTCTCTTGCAGGCTTGGCGGCATGAAAGGGTCCAGGTGCATGAAGGCCGGCTCTGGTTGGAGGGGTCTGGTAAATCTCTTGGTTGCTGATGACTCTCCTCTTGACTTAACAACTTAACTGGATTCTTGACTGAACTAAAATGATCAGACCAAACTAAGTGGACTCAATTGACTTAGTTGTCCCACTTTATTACAGGACTAATGGACTCAAATAAAATAAAATAAAATAGATTTTCGGGTCCCCATCATACCCCTGTGGTGGGGATAACTTGGTGTGGGCACCAGGATCCAACAGAGGCTCCTCAACCCTCTGTGGATCTCAGATTAGGGTTCCACTTCTATGAGTCCTGTAATAAAGCTATGAGCCAAAGCAATTTCATAATTTCTTGTCTAAGTTTGTTTAGTCATGTACCTTGACCAATTTGGGTCAAGTTAGGTCATGAATCCTGTATTTGTTCGAGTTTGAGTTTGGACTGGGCCCAAGCTCAATTGAAGTCACCCTGGCTTTCAAGACCAAGTCAAGTCCTTGTGGGCCAACCCACCCCTTCCACTTGGAATGATGCCAGCTCAGATGCCACCTCAGCTACCTATGTGGTGCCACATCAGTTGCCACCTGGGCATCCAAGGAGGGAAACAAGGTGGCGCCCTCATACTTTCCACACACCATCCCCTTGCCTTTTTCTCTTGGGCAACATTGGAAGGAAGAGACACCATCCCCCTCTTCCCTCCCCCACATCATGCCATGATCCATCAAATGTGGGGCGTTGAAGATCCTTGAAGAGACCAAGCCATAAAGCAAGCCCCCTTCCAAGCCTTCTTCCCAAAGTGTTCATGCAAGGATGGAAGGTCAAAGGACACACTCCCCTCTCCAGGCCCTCAACCATGCAACGCCCAAAGCTCTCTCCACTTGGTCGGCCTTGAATCACTCCAAAGAAGGGCATTGAAGAATCCAAGGGAACACATCCCTTCAAGCAAGCCATGTCCCACGTTTTCTTCCCAAATTGAACATGCTAAGGAAGGAAGTCAAGAGGCCAATCCCCCTTTCCAAGCCCTCCCACATGCCACGCCCAATCCAAGTCCTTTTGGTCGGCCAAAAAGAGGAGAAGGTCAATGTTTTTTGGCGCCCCAAGAAAGCTTGTAATTTGGTTTCATTTGAAATTCAAATGGGCCTTGGGTGCCTTTTTAAAGGACCCAATCCCTCCCTTGTCAAATGATTGAATGATTAATGAAGAAAAAAGTTTGAGTTTTCTATCCTCCAACCCTTATCTCTTAGGCTAGGTTGAGTAAAGTTGCCTTCGTCCTCAGGGACGTCGAGTGGTGTGAGGCCACCTGTCCATCGCCCCAGGGCATCGCGAATCCTTCGTCCTCCTGGACGTCGCGTGGTGTGAGGCCATAATCCTTCATCCTACAGGATGTCACGGGGTGCGAGGCCCCAAGTTATCTCCATCTTCGACTTCGAAATCCAGTCAGACACCGGGCTCGAAGCCCCTTCTCAACCCCATCTCAGTTCTTTCATGTCCATCTCCCCATTTTGCTGATCCTTATCTTGTTTGCCTACAGGTCCTCCCTGGTATCCCGGGCACCAGAGACAGTCAGCTTTGCCATCACGACCTTCCGACCAAAAGCCAGTGCTTCCACGGGTTTGATTGTTTGGGCATCTAGGCCGCATCCGTCGAGTTGAGCGATCTCTGCACCGGGCGCTTCAGACATGTGAGGTTTGCTCTCTCTATCTCCTAAGTAGGTATTGTATTTTGAGCTAGTTCTACCGGGGTTTCTTAATCCTAGGGTCCTGTTCTCGTTCTCACTTTTAGGGCTTTGAACTGCAAGCATAAGTTTCCATTACCTATCTTTCTTATTTTTTGCCTTTGCTTGTGATCGGGAATCAAAACCCTAAGAAAAAAAAAAAATCTAAAACTCATCAAACATAAAAAGATTCCTTGCATCCATGCTAGCATCTATCCTGCATCCCTAGCTCGGCCCCCCTTCCACACCACAACTCGACTCTATCGAGTCAAGCTCAGCAGGATTTAATGGAACCGAAACTAACCAAATCAAAGCAGGTGAGGTTCATCCTTTTTTTTTCACCTTTCTTTCTTTCCTTTTTTTTTTTCCTCTGAATTTTATTTGTCTTTTTTTCACTGATTTTCTTTTCTTTTTTTTTCTCTTTTTTTTATTGGCTACTTTGAGATCTGTGCATCCTCAAAAATCCATGTCACTCTGAAAGCCGTGGAGCCCTGAAGTCCGTGCGGATCTAAAGTCTGCAACTGTGAAGGCAATTGCCTTCACGATCATGCTATTCCTCCCTTCCTCAAAGACCAAACCAAGGAGAGGAACAATGAAGTTCACCAACATCAAGGCTGGGCGAAGACCGTCCAGCAGGGCGGTCATGGAGGCGGCGGTGGTTGATGATGGCAACGGGGGTGACGACGACGGCCGACGGTGGGGGTGCGGGCAGCAGTGGGGGCGCGGGAGGCAGTGGGGGCATGGGCGGTAGAGGAGGTGTGGGCGGCGGCCTTCCGACGGAGAAGAGGGGAGCTCGCCTTTGCCGTCAGCTCGGATGATGGAGCAGCGATCGGCATTGTCGATAGTGGAGGGGGCTTTGAAGGAGGGGATCTGCAGGGCGATGGTGCGGGTTCGTCAGGAGCCTTCTTTGTCGTCGAGGATGAAGCGTAGCCGGTTGACGCAGGTGGAGCAAACCTCCCGGTGGCCGCATGATCCATAGGCCACCCACTCGAGGGCATCCATGCACATCGCACAGCTGTCATCCATCTCGGATCCGACGGGCGAGGAGAGCTGAAGATTGCCAGTGGGAGGATGGGTGGAGTCTTCGATGGCCACCGCCAGAAGGCTGTGGAAGAGATGCGGACTCTTTTAGATGAAGGAAGTCGCACGGACACACGGTGGTGGCTTCACAAACGGTCGACACCGTTGGGACGTTGGGGAGGATCACGGGACGGAGGCGGAGGAGGGGGAGGCTTGATCGGAGGGGTTCAGGCGTGAACTTCTGGATCGACGTCGATGGAGGCATGCCTCACAGGTGATGGCAGCAAGGGAGAGGGCTCAGGTGCAGGGCGTTGATGGGCCTCGGCGGTTGATCGAGGTTTGAGAAGTTAGGGAGATCTGGACAGGAGGAAGGATGTAGAGCCGGGAGAAAAAGAAAAACCCTAATCCTCTAGCTCGATACCACTTGATGCGGGACAGAGCGACGGGGAGGATCGCTGGCGAGCGTAGAAGTCACCAGAAGATTAGGGCTTGTACTTAAGAACCAGGAACCCGGGCGTCACACCCACTCCAATCCGAAGAAAACTCAAAACTCAGACAAAATAATTTTTTAAGTTGTATTCATGAGAAGAAGATGTTTAATACAAGAGGGGAGGGGCAGTATTTATAGATTCACCCCAAGGTACATTACTTGAGGGCTAAGAAACCCAAACTTGTGGGCCAAGAAACCCTGGTGGACCGGTCAACAGTGGGCCTATCTTGGGCTGGAGCTCTCTCTTGCAGGCTTGGCGGCATGAAAGGGTCCAGGTGCATGAAGGCCGGCTCTGGTTGGAGGGGTCTGGTAAATCTCTTGGTTGCTGATGACTCTCCTCTTGACTTAACAACTTAACTGGATTCTTGACTGAACTAAAATGATCAGACCAAACTAAGTGGACTCAATTGACTTAGTTGTCCCACTTTATTACAGGACTAATGGACTCAAATAAAATAAAATAAAATAGATTTTCGGGTCCCCATCATACCCCTGTGGTGGGGATAACTTGGTGTGGGCACCAGGATCCAACAGAGGCTCCTCAACCCTCTGTGGATCTCAGATTAGGGTTCCACTTCTATGAGTCCTGTAATAAAGCTATGAGCCAAAGCAATTTCATAATTTCTTGTCTAAGTTTGTTTAGTCATGTACCTTGACCAATTTGGGTCAAGTTAGGTCATGAATCCTGTATTTGTTCGAGTTTGAGTTTGGACTGGGCCCAAGCTCAATTGAAGTCACCCTGGCTTTCAAGACCAAGTCAAGTCCTTGTGGGCCAACCCACCCCTTCCACTTGGAATGATGCCAGCTCAGATGCCACCTCAGCTACCTATGTGGTGCCACATCAGTTGCCACCTGGGCATCCAAGGAGGGAAACAAGGTGGCGCCCTCATACTTTCCACACACCATCCCCTTGCCTTTTTCTCTTGGGCAACATTGGAAGGAAGAGACACCATCCCCCTCTTCCCTCCCCCACATCATGCCATGATCCATCAAATGTGGGGCGTTGAAGATCCTTGAAGAGACCAAGCCATAAAGCAAGCCCCCTTCCAAGCCTTCTTCCCAAAGTGTTCATGCAAGGATGGAAGGTCAAAGGACACACTCCCCTCTCCAGGCCCTCAACCATGCAACGCCCAAAGCTCTCTCCACTTGGTCGGCCTTGAATCACTCCAAAGAAGGGCATTGAAGAATCCAAGGGAACACATCCCTTCAAGCAAGCCATGTCCCACGTTTTCTTCCCAAATTGAACATGCTAAGGAAGGAAGTCAAGAGGCCAATCCCCCTTTCCAAGCCCTCCCACATGCCACGCCCAATCCAAGTCCTTTTGGTCGGCCAAAAAGAGGAGAAGGTCAATGTTTTTTGGCGCCCCAAGAAAGCTTGTAATTTGGTTTCATTTGAAATTCAAATGGGCCTTGGGTGCCTTTTTAAAGGACCCAATCCCTCCCTTGTCAAATGATTGAATGATTAATGAAGAAAAAAGTTTGAGTTTTCTATCCTCCAACCCTTATCTCTTAGGCTAGGTTGAGTAAAGTTGCCTTCGTCCTCAGGGACGTCGAGTGGTGTGAGGCCACCTGTCCATCGCCCCAGGGCATCGCGAATCCTTCGTCCTCCTGGACGTCGCGTGGTGTGAGGCCATAATCCTTCATCCTACAGGATGTCACGGGGTGCGAGGCCCCAAGTTATCTCCATCTTCGACTTCGAAATCCAGTCAGACACCGGGCTCGAAGCCCCTTCTCAACCCCATCTCAGTTCTTTCATGTCCATCTCCCCATTTTGCTGATCCTTATCTTGTTTGCCTACAGGTCCTCCCTGGTATCCCGGGCACCAGAGACAGTCAGCTTTGCCATCACGACCTTCCGACCAAAAGCCAGTGCTTCCACGGGTTTGATTGTTTGGGCATCTAGGCCGCATCCGTCGAGTTGAGCGATCTCTGCACCGGGCGCTTCAGACATGTGAGGTTTGCTCTCTCTATCTCCTAAGTAGGTATTGTATTTTGAGCTAGTTCTACCGGGGTTTCTTAATCCTGGGGTCCTGTTCTCGTTCTCACTTTTAGGGCTTTGAACTGCAAGCATAAGTTTCCATTACCTATCTTTCTTATTTTTTACCTTTGCTTGTGATCGGGAATCAAAACCCTAAGAAAAAAAAAAAATCTAAAACTCATCAAACATAAAAAGATTCCTTGCATCCATGCTAGCATCTATCCTGCATCCCTAGCTCGGCCCCCCTTCCACACCACAACTCGACTCTATCGAGTCAAGCTCAGCAGGATTTAATGGAACCGAAACTAACCAAATCAAAGCAGGTGAGGTTCATCCTTTTTTTTTCACCTTTCTTTCTTTCCTTTTTTTTTTTCCTCTGAATTTTATTTGTCTTTTTTTCACTGATTTTCTTTTCTTTTTTTTTCTCTTTTTTTTATTGGCTACTTTGAGATCTGTGCATTCTCAAAAATCCATGTCACTCTGAAAGCCGTGGAGCCCTGAAGTCCGTGCGGATCTAAAGTCTGCAACTGTGAAGGCAATTGCCTTCACGATCATGCTATTCCTCCCTTCCTCAAAGACCAAACCAAGGAGAGGAACAATGAAGTTCACCAACATCAAGGCTGGGCGAAGACCGTCCAGCAGGGCGGTCATGGAGGCGGCGGTGGTTGATGATGGCAACGGGGGTGACGACGACGGCCGACGGTGGGGGTGCGGGCAGCAGTGGGGGCGCGGGAGGCAGTGGGGGCACGGGCGGTAGAGGAGGTGTGGGCGGCGGCCTTCCGACGGAGAAGAGGGGAGCTCGCCTTTGCCGTCAGCTCGGATGATGGAGCAGCGATCGGCATTGTCGATAGTGGAGGGGGCTTTGAAGGAGGGGATCTGCAGGGCGATGGTGCGGGTTCGTCAGGAGCCTTCTTTGTCGTCGAGGATGAAGCGTAGCCGGTTGACACAGGTGGAGCAAACCTCCCGGTGGCCGCATGATCCATAGGCCACCCACTCGAGGGCATCCATGCACATCGCACAGCTGTCATCCATCTCGGATCCGACGGGCGAGGAGAGCTGAAGATTGCCAGTGGGAGGATGGGTGGAGTCTTCGATGGCCACCGCCAGAAGGCTGTGGAAGAGATGCGGACTCTTTTAGATGAAGGAAGTCGCACGGACACACGGTGGTGGCTTCACAAACGGTCGACACCGTTGGGACGTTGGGGAGGATCACGGGACGGAGGCGGAGGAGGGGGAGGCTTGATCGGAGGGGTTCAGGCGTGAACTTCTGGATCGACGTCGATGGAGGCATGCCTCACAGGTGATGGCAGCAAGGGAGAGGGCTCAGGTGCAGGGCGTTGATGGGCCTCGGCGGTTGATCGAGGTTTGAGAAGTTAGGGAGATCTGGACAGGAGGAAGGATGTAGAGCCGGGAGAAAAAGAAAAACCCTAATCCTCTAGCTCGATACCACTTGATGCGGGACAGAGCGACGGGGAGGATCGCTGGCGAGCGTAGAAGTCACCAGAAGATTAGGGCTTGTACTTAAGAACCAGGAACCCGGGCATCACACCCACTCCAATCTGGAGAAAACTCAAAACTCAGACAAAATAATTTTTTAAGTTGTATTTATGAGAAGAAGATGTTTAATACAAGAGGGGAGGGCCAGTATTTGTAGATTCACCCCAGTGTACATTACTTGAAGGCTAAGAAACCCTAACTTGTGGGCCAAGAAACCCTGGTGGACTGATCAATAGTGGGCCTATCTTGGGCTGGAGCTCTCTCTTCCAGGCTTGGCGGCATGAAAGGGTCCAGGTGCATGAAGGCCAGCTCTAGTTAGAGGGGTCTGGCGAATCTCCTGGCTGCTGATGACACTCCTTTTGACTTAACAACTTAACTGGACTCTTGACTGAACTAAACCGACCGGACCTGACTAAGTGGACTCAACTGACTCAGTTGTCACACTTTATTACAAGACTAATGGACTCAAATAAAATAAAATAAAATAGATTTTCAGGTCCCCATCAGGAATGTTGTTGATAAAGGTCCACATATTCCTTCAATTGTGGTTAATGATGTTTCCATCCCAAAGCTCGTAGAGGATTGTGATGAAAATGACATTAAATAATCCGAGATCAATGCGAAAGCAATGAATCTCCTCTATTATGCATTAAATCCTAGTGAATTTAATAGGATTTTTACTTGCATATCTGCCAAGGAAATATGGGACACTTGAAGTTACCCATGAGGGTACCAATCAAGTAAAAAATACTAAAGTGAACATGTTAGTGCATACATATGAAATATTCCAAATGGAAACTAATGAATCTATCACTGATATGTACACAAGATTCACAAATATTATAAATGGAATGAGAAGTTTAGAAAAAATAATGTCTAATGCTGATCTTGTCAACAAAATTCTCAGGTCACTTCCAACTTCGTGGGATCCGAAGGTGATCGCTATCCAAGAAGCTAAAGATGTTGACAAACTACCATTGGAGCAATTGGTGGGATCGCTCATCACTTTTGAGCTTAACCTAAAGCAAAAATCTATGGATATGGATAAGAAGAAAAAGGAGATTGCATTCAAGTCTACTGCTCAAGAAAATTCCTCAAATGAAAAATCTGAAGAAGAAGAAGAGGATGAGAGTGAAGAAGCACTCCTTGTAAGAAAATTCGAAAGGTTCATGAAGAGAAGAAAGTTTTCATATAAGAAGAAGTTCCAATCAACTAAAGAGAAGGGAAAAGAAAAAGAAAATGAAAAAGAAAAGAAAAAGGAGAAGGAGACATGTTCATGCTTCGAGTGTAAGAAGCCCGGACACTATAAATTCGACTGCCCTCTCCTAAAGAAGTCAAGGAAGAAGCTAAGGAAGAAGGCTATGATGGCTACCTAGAGTAATTTCTGATACAAAAATAGATTTTACTTTTGATGAATTAAAAAATACTTTTGATGAATTAGTTCATGATTACAGATTGATTTAATCTAAAAATAAAAAAATTAAAAAAGCATGCAAATAATTTTTCTCATGAAAACAATTCTTTATTAAATGATGTTAGTGAGATGAAAACTAAACTAGATGTCTTAGAAAAGAAAAATAAGGCTTTAACAATGAAAAATGATGTTTTAAAAAGATCTAAAAATATCATTTCAAATGGAGATCTTTTGAAGAAAAATAAGGATTTAGAGTTAGAAAACAAAAATTACAAAAATGAACTTGATAAAATGAAACATTTTGTTGAAAAGTTCACCTATAGTTCAGAAAAACTAAATCTTCTTCTAAACAACCGAAGGGCAATTTTTAACAAAGCAGGATTAGGTTATAGACATTAAACATAACAAAAGTATTTCAAAAATTCTTTTGTACCTGCTCATCTAGTATTACATGTTTCTCATGCAAAAAATAAGGTCATAAAACTTTTCAGTGTAATATGAGAAAAATTAATACTTATAAAAAAATTTGGGTTCCAAAAAGAACCAATTTATGTGCTAACCCTAAAGGACCCAGTTGGCTTGGATACCTAAAAACAAAGCTTGATTTGTTTTACAGGTGTGTCTTGCAACCAAGGAGAACAAAAGACTATGGTATCTTGATAATGGTTTCTCAAGGCACATGACAGGAGATGTGAAGCAATTCACTACTCTTGAGGAAATGAATAGAGGGAGCGTGACCTTCAAGGATAATGATAAAGAAAAAATCATTGGCATTGATAAGGTTCACAACACTTCTTCTACATGTATTAATAATGTATTTTTAGTTGATGGTTTGAAACATAATCTTTTAAGTATTAGTCAGTTTTGTGACAAGAATTTTCAAGTTATTTTTAAATTATCTTATTGCATAATTACTAGTCATGATAAAAATGAAGTATAATTTATTGGAAAAAAGCATAATAATATTTATTTGGTAGATTTAGATAATCTTTCCTTGCCTAATGGTGAATGCCTAGTTGCAATGAATTCTACTATAGATGAGACTAGTTGTCTTTGGCATAGAAGACTAGGACATTCTAGTATGTATTTTTTTTCAAAAATTTGTAAAAAGGATTTAGTAGGAGATTTACCAAAACTTGTTTTTGAAAAAGATAGAGTTTGCCAAGTTTGGAAATTTAGAAAATAAGTTAAAACTTCTTTCAAGCCTAAAGGTTTTGTTACCACTAGTAGGCCACTAGAACTACTCCATATCGATCTCTTTGGACCAACTAGAACATCTAGTCTAGGCGGTAAGAGGTATGGATTGGTCATAGTGGATGATTTTTCAAGGTTTACATGGATTTTCTTTCTTGTTCATAAAGATGAATCATTTTTTGCATTTATAAAGTTTTATCAAAAAATCTTAAATGAAAAAGGTACTTCTGTTATTTACATATGAAGTGATAATGGGTCTGAATTTGAAAATCAAGATTTTGAAAGCTTTTGTAATGAGAAAGGTATAGAATATAATTTTTCTACACCTAGGAACTTAGCAAAATGGGGTAGTAGAAAGGAAAATTTGTATTTTAGAAGTAATAGCATGCATTATGCTTTGTGAAAATAATTTACCAAGATATTTTTGGATAGAAGCTATTAATATTGCCTGCTACATTTTAAATCAAGTTTTAATCCAATCTATTTTAAAGAAAACTCCTTATGAACTTTGGAATCAAAGAAAATCAACTTTGAAGTATTTTCGAGTTTTTGGTTGTCAATGATTTATTTTGAATTATGGTAAAGACAATCTTGAAAAATTTGATGCCAAGTCTGATGTAGGTATCTTTCTAGGATACTCTACATCAAGCAGGGCATACAGAGTTTTTAACAAAAGAACCATAGTTGTAGAGGAATCAGTACATGTAGTTTTTGAAGAGTCTACTAACAAATCCTCCAGAAAAAATGATACCTCTGATGCATGTGCAGGTGATAAGCTACAAAAGTTGAGATTGAATGATCAACCCTCTCAACAAAGTGAAGAAAATCAAAACAAAGATGATAAAGGTGAAGCCATACAATCCACGTCAAAGCATTAAGATTTACCTAAGGAGTGGAGGTATGCTCATGGACATCCTAAGGAATTTATCCTAGGTGATCCATCAAAAGGGATAAGAATTTGAGCTTCAATTAGAAATGAATGTGATTACATTGCTTTTGTTTCTCAAGTAGAGCCTAAATGTTTTGAAGATGCTGAAAAAGACCCTAACTGGATAAATGCTATGCAAGATGAATTATTTTAGTTTGATAGAAATAATGTTTGGACATTAATAGAAAGACCATCTAATATTTCTATTATTGGCACTAAATGGGTATTTAGAAATAAGTTAGATGAAAATGGAATTATTAATAGAAATAAAGCTAGGCTAGTTGCCAAAGGCTATAATCAGGAGGAAGGAATTGATTTTGATTAAACCTTTGCTCCTATTGCTAGACTTGAAGCAATTAGACTACTATTAGCATTTGCTTGTATTATGAATTTCAAACTCTTTCAAATAGATGTTAAAAATGCTTTTCCAAATGACTTTATAGTTGAAGAAGTTTTTGTTGAACAACCACCTGGTTTTGAAAATCATATACATCCTGATTATGTTTTCAAATTGCACAAAGCTCTTTATGGTTTAAAGCAAGCACCTCAAGCATGGTATGAAAGACTCAACAAATTTCTGATTGAAAATGAATTTTCTAGAGGCCATGTTGATAAAACTTTATTTCTAAAGAAGAAAGATGATGACTTATTAGTAGTGCAAATCTATGTTGATGATATTATTTTTGGTGCTACTAATGAGATTCTTTGTCAAGAGTTTGCTAAGCTAATACAAGATGAGTTTGAGATGAGCATGATAGGAGAACTTAATTTCTTCCTCTAACTCTAAATCAAGCAAATAAAAGATGGAATCTTCATCAACCAAGCTAAGTACACAAGAGAGATCATAAAGAAGTTTGGGATGGAGACTACTAAGTCAATAGGTACACCTATGAGCCCCTCTTGTAAGCTTGATAAAGATGAGCATTGTAAATCTATTGATAAAAAATTATACAGGGATATGATTGGCTCTTTATTGTATTTGACTGCTAGTATACCAGATATAATGTTTAGTGTATGTATGTGTGCTAGATATTAGTCTGATCCTAAGGAATCACATATGTTGGTTGTTAAGCGCATTATTAGATATCTATCTGGTACAATTGATATTGGCTTGTGGTATTCTAGAGACTCATCTGCTGATTTAATTGGATATTCTGATGTTGATTTTGTTGGATGTAAATTAGATAGAAAAAGTACTAGTGGAACTTGCTAATTTCTTGGAGTTAACTTAATCTCCTGGTTTAGCAAGAAACAAACTTCAATTGCACTATCCACAGCTGAGGCTGAGTATATTGCAGCAGGAAGTTATGCTCAAATCTTGTAGATTAAGCAACAA
Source organism: Areca catechu (assembly GCA_021397845.1). Lineage (NCBI taxonomy): Eukaryota > Viridiplantae > Streptophyta > Magnoliopsida > Arecales > Arecaceae > Areca > Areca catechu. The sequence continues at coordinate 16,377,585 of CM038048.1, forward strand.
CATGAAGATTTTGGAATAAAATTAACTTGCACACCCATAAAATGTGATAATACTAGTACTATTTATTGAAATTAGGCATCATTTTATTAGAGACCATGTTGAAAATAGTGATGTTGTGCTTGAATTTATTTGTACTGAATTGTAATTAGCTGATATCTTAACTAAGCCTCTCCAAGAAGATCGGTTCAGTATGATTAGAAGAGAACTTGGGGTCATTAATCCTTTTGATTGAAATTCTTATATTCTTTGACCCATAAAAGATCAAATTTAGCATCAATTACACTCAATTATCTTGAATTTAATTGTACTTCTAGTGGTTTTGCTCTATACTTCATTTTCTTTTTTTTCGATTTTAAGTCGATGTGTCGACACCTGTATGTGTCGACACCTTGATGTGTCGACACATGGCACTATGTCATGAGTCGACATATGAACGGCTACAGACCGAAGATAAAGGCCAAAATAAAGTATTCTTTTCCCCCATTTCTTTCCAACTCGAGCCGACACTTGCCCTAGATCTATTCCATCCACTTCATCCCTCCAAATCTCAGCTCAAACCCTCTCTAATTCCTGTTTTGGATGGATTTTGGTTCGGATTTTACCACTTTTCCTCTCCCGTTTTGATTTTGGACCGTGAGAAACCCTAGTTTTTTTTTGCCATCTTGTTCGATCTGTTTATCTGTGAAATGGGACCTAGGAAACAAGTTGTTCCTCACCCTCAGCCATCAAACCATGAAGAAGAGAGAAGGACTAAAGCTAGACATGAAGCCAAAGCTCCAGATCCACCTGTTCAGCCACTTTTCACTACTTCCAGTCGCATGAGATCGAAGACAGTTGTCAGAGGACATCGTGTAGACTTTGGATTTGTTGACCGGCAGCACTTTCAGATTGGTCAGTGGATTAAAGATGCTGGTTTGACTTCTTTCTACTCATTGAGTGAGAGATTCTACCTAGGCCTGATACAAGAGTTCTATGGATCCTTAGCAAGTGGCAGTGATGGATGGATCGTGCAGGTTCATGGTAGAGATATCCCGGTGTCTGCAGGGTTCTGAGCAGAGTATGGGATATACCCCTGACTGGATCTGTAGTGATAGCTTGGTGGACAAATTTAGTGGACTCCAGTGCATTTTCGAGTCAGATATTCTACTCGAGGGAGCCACTATTCTAGCATATTGTCTTTCTGCTGAGATGAGACTACTACATCATATTGTTGCCCGGATTCTTCTATCGAAGACCAGACATTTTGACTACATCATAAAGAGAGAGAGCTGCTTGTGATGGTCTAATTAGTTCAGCATACCCTTTGCCTTCCAGTACTCATGATACATCAGATGATGGAGGCATCGACCAGTCAGAGACTATGTTTGCCCTACGGGATGGGCTTGATATTGCTCTTCAGAGCATATGGAGTGACATTCGATGATGAGCCCTTCCAGATGCTTTTACATACTGATGTCTATGACATCAGGTTACTACACTAGATGGGATATCAATTGTTCAAAGGCCAGTAGAGACGCAGAGTATCAAGACAGGCCGATGATAGAGTTGAGGACACTGCAAAGGAGGAGGGCATATATTCAGGCGAGGCAAGACCTTCATGGCACATCTACTAGAGATTCAGCCTGAGCCAGTAGCAAAGCCAGAGTTTGCTTCTCAGTCAGAGCCAGCTACCCAGCCTCAGCCAGCTTAATCAGATACTCTAGGAGATTCAAAGAGTCTTATGGACAGAGTCAATCGCATATAGATAGAAAATATGATTGTTCGATAGTGACTCGACTACTTCATTATGGAGACGAGAGAGAGCCACAGAGGATTGAGAGATGGCATCTCCGCTATTTTATCCGCACTATCTAGACCCTCTTCTGAGAGTACTCCCAACTCATCGCTCTAGCTCCACCTACACCAAGACCAGAGATTGACACTGATGGTGATACTGACTCTAACGGTTTCAACTTTCTAGACTTGATGACTTGATACTGACTCTATGCGAAAGAACTTTATTTTGAAAATCTGAAATTTATGGACATTTCTGTGCATTGAGTGAGGGGGAGTAATACCTCCTTTGTATTTAAAATCTATTTTGAATTGGATTTCATGCCCAATCTCTATTTTTAGATATTCATTTTTGTTTATAAATCATCTTTTCAGGGGGAGTATTGTTCACTACTCAATTTGTCTCTCCTGAGCATGTTTTCTTGTAGAGTATCACAATACATGAATTTATCTCTTAAATATTTCAAGCTCTGATACCCTTATACATTATAATACTCTTGGTCTGATACATCTTTTTCAATATTTCAACACCTATTGCAATTAGCTCTTCACACCTTGAAAAGTTCTTTAGAAAGCTTTTTATGTAATTTATACTTAAAGGTTTTGTCATCATCAAAATGGATGAGATTGTTGACTCCGTTATTGATTTTGATGATGAGCAAAATGCTTAAGCATAAGTTGAGTACTAATGATTTCTTTGAAGTGTATTTTTATAGAAAAAGGTGCTCATCAACTTGACAAAAATTGTTTGATTGAAGAAGTCCCAAATTTTGATGAAATATCTACTTAAAGAGGACTTTGATAGTTGAAGATTGCTTGAAATGACACATTAGTTCAACACAAACTTGTTTCAGCAGAAATTCAGGTGTTTATGTAAAAATCTCAATGAAGTGTCAACTCAAAGTATCAACACATGACTCAAGTATCGATACAAGATTGAGGAAGTGTCGACTTAAGCCAATATGCAACCAGAGTTTCAGTGGCACGATCGAAGTGTCAACACATGAACGTTCGGTGTCGACACATCGATCAGCTCATCGTCTGAGATTTTTGGGTTATAGAACTTACTGAAGTTGAAGACTTGCCTGAAGTGTCGACACATAGATGCTAAGTGTCGACTCAAAGTATCGATTCACCAGAGAAAGTGTCGAACATCTGAGAATTTTAGAAAGCTACATTGAAGATATTTGAACTAGCTATCAACTCATGGAATGCAAGTGTCAACCATATGTGTCGACTCACAACCTAAAGTGTCGACACTTGGAGTTCTGGGAATAGTAAAATGTAGAACTCACTGCACTTGGGTCCTAACGGCTAGTTTTTCATGTCTAATGGTTAGAAACTAAGTTTGAGGCATTGGGAAGGTATTTATATGATTCAAATCAAATCAAAAAACAAGAGAATGAAAAAGTAACAACCAAGAGAGAAGAAAAGAAGAGCATTCACTCCTATTCATTGAGTTCGACCAACTTCAAGCAAAAGCAAGTCTCCAATCATTCAAAAGCCTTCAAGAGCATTCAAGATCTACCTTCTTAAGCATTAAAAGAGGCTTTATCAAGTTGGAGGCAGCACTACAACAAAGCTTCAAAGAGATACCCACTTTTTATTAGAAAGCTTTATTTTTGTTACTTTACTTCAAACTTATATTTGTTGTAAAGGTTTTTGGTTAGCCTATTGAAAAACCAAGGAGGTTATGGTAAGCCATTGAAAACCATTTAGGTTCTTGGTTAGCCCACAAAATCAAGGGAGGTTGGTGGTGAGCCTTAAAACCATTTAGATTCTTGGTTAGCCCATAAAATCAATTGAGGTTTTGACTTGTGATCCTTGTGAAAACTAGTTGGGTTTTGATTAGTGAGCCCGAAAAACTAATCGGCTGTAATCGATTGAGATTATAGTGAATTCCCAAGTGGGTCTTGGGGAGTGGATGTAGGTGCATTGGATAGCATCGAACCACTATACTTCTTTTGTGTTTGTGATTGCTTGTCTCTTCAATCCTCTCTTCAAATTGCTCTTATCTTTATTGTTTTATATTTCCGCTGCATACTTATTAAAGAGCACTTCACTTGCATTCATAGTACCTAGTTTATTTATTGGATTGGTTTACATTCTTGCATTCCATTCAAATAATTTTTAGAGACCCAATTCACCCCCCTCTTGGGTTGCTTACTGGGCAACAGTTTCTCTCTCAAAGGATGGGTGAGGTCCAAAAACCTCACTAGGAATCACTGCCAGCTCCCTATACTCAACTAAGTCCGTGATATTGAAGGTAGGGCTAATGCCCAAATCCAAGGACAGATCTAGCACATAGGTATTGGGTTCCACTTTTTTTATCACTTTAATGGGTTCAACTCTGTGAGCATGAAGCTTCTTAACCATAACAAGATTTTTTACATTAAATTCCTTGGCTTTCTTTCGAGAATTAGCTAGTTTTTATAGATTTCATCACTTAAATTAATCTTTTGGCTAATGTCCTGATGCGAATGCTTTGCAGAGGTCAGTGCAGGTGTGGACGGATGAATTAGGTCTGGGACTTATTAGACTCAACACTTAATAACTCGACTAGGCATTCCTATCGAAGAAAATTTATTGGACTCTTCTAGGTCTAAACCTAATAGATTATAGGCTTTCTAGGTTTGATCCTAGCTTAGCCTGCACATGAAAATTTATAATAGACTCCTAGCAAATGCCATTGAGTTTGCCAGAAGTAAGATGCAAATCTAACATGTACAATGAATGTATGCAGTGCGCTAATCTCAATAAAATGTAATCTAATAATCCTAGAAATGCTGGAGGTTTCGAGAAAGGGTAGAAAATAAGAGGTGGGTTCAGGGTTAGTCTGGTAAGATCGAAAAATAAGAAAAGGGTTCGAGGTTGATTGGAAAGAACAAGATACAAGAAGGGGTTTCTGGGATTAGTTGTAGACTAATGAGGTTTAGTTGTAGACTAATGAGGTTGACCTTATGGGGTTGAGGTATATCTAAAGGGTTTGCATAATAGAATAATGGGTCACTAATCTCAAGGAAGAGGTCTTTAATGGAAACTATAGAAGGGGATTCATCCTGAGGGTACTGATAAGCCAAATCCTAAATAAAGTCTTCTGGTTCATGAAATTTAGGACTGGGTTCTATAATTTGGCTTTCTTCTAATGGCTCCTCAGGTAAGATTCTAACATTAGTATTTGGGTTCTCTTCCTCTAACTGTACTTCCACTATAGGTTCAGTCTGGATGTGGTTAGGGTCAGCTAATTTTAGGTTGGCTTCTACCTGGGTATCTATTGGGTCAACTAATTCTAGGTCTTCTATAGGTAACTCTTCTTCATCTTCCTCATACTCATCCACTAAACTCACATCAGCTTCATATATCTCCTCTTCAATATCATTCTTGTGAACTAGTGGGGTGGTAGGAGGGGTTTGGCTAAGGGAAATCTGGCTAGTGTCTGGGATGGCTAGGGTGGGTCGACTAAGGGGTTCCTGACTAATATTAGGCTCATATCTAGGGAAACTGGTCCTATGGGGCTCAGGCTAACTAGGGAAAACTAGGCTATACCCATAGGTACTAATCCTTTCATATTTGGGTTGGCTAAGAAAAACTGGCCTAGTACTAGACTCATATAATATGGGTGCATAAGTTATAGAGTCAAAGGATCTAGAGTCATAGGATTTGGGCTCAGATCTATAGGTTGTGGATCTCCTAGATTCAAGGTATGGGGCTCTCCTAGGGTTAGGCTCTGAGTATGGGTTAGGGTATTGGGCTTTCCTTGGGTTGGACTCAGGTTTAGGTCTGGGATGGGTTTTAGGGATTTTCTTTAGGTTTTCTAATTGGTTCCCTACCTGGTCCAACCTATTGGTTAACAAGTCAATTCTATGGTTTGCTTGGTTATTTGATTGGGTCATTTGGTCAAATCTAAAATTCAATTAGGTCATCTAGGTGGTCAATTAGGTATTGGATTGGTCAAGTTTATGGTTCATTTGGACAAACTGGTTTTGGGATTGGGTGTTGGACTGGTTAATCTGGGTGGTTAATTGGGCATTTGTTTGGTTTATATGGGCTAACTGATTAGTAAGGGATTTCATGAAGGTTTCAAAATTGGATTCCATGGTTGAGCTATGCTGGGGTTTAGACTTTTGGTATTGGATTTCAAGTCTAGTGGTCATGCAATCAATAAGCAAGGTGGTATGATGCAATCAAGCACACAAGAAGAAAATGGACTACAGTTTGCTAGACCTAGAGCCAAAATTGAATGGGTCTACTCAACTTACACTTAACTTAACAGCTAATCCTTCCACTGGCCTGTAAGAGATGGGGTGGTGGGAGGCTCCCTCTGCTTGTGACAGGGTCCTAATTAAAAACTACCAGTCCACTTAGGGCGTTTGCCTCTAGATCTCTAGCCTTAGACACCAGTTTTCAGTAATAGCTGGGGAATTGGTGCACTAGATGGTCCACACAATTCAGACCTGACCTGTTGATGTTCCTAAGCTCTCTAGAGCAATTAGTTTGCTAGTTAATTTTAATTAAGGCTTGGATTCTGATGCTGGGTGGTTGTTTTGGGCCCAGAACAAGTGATGAAAACTTGCCCTGATATGATAGAGGAAATTACCCTTAAGATTGATTAAATGAGATGAACACACTATGAGCCATAATGCAATCTAATAACAATCAAAAAATAAAATATTTTTTTTTATTTTATGAGGTGGTAATTTAAATTTATGTTGATTAAATTATCAAACAAAATTAGGACTTGGGTGAGGTAGGGTTTGGAAGTTGATTAAATTTGGTTTGATCAAGTATGCAGAACAAAAATTAGGGTTTGATTCGATGCATAATTTGGTTCAGCTTTTGATGCAAAAAAATCAAAAAAATTTAGGATAGAGTGTGAATAGTGCAAATGATCTCTACAAAATTTAATATAGAGAAAAATTCAGATGATAATGCAAAACATGGGGTATTCAGATAGTATGTAGAAGTTCAGGATTTCTGTTAGGGTTTCAAAGATGCAAAAATTTTTATATTTTTTTGATTCAAAAAAAATAATTAAAATAATTATAATTATCAAGAATAAACAAAGAGTATGTAATATAAATTTTAATGAAAAATAAAATTCCTAAGATGATGAACTAGATCGAAACTCAAACACCTAATGCAAAGACAAGATGTAGAAGTTTCTAGGGCAAAAGAAAATAGGCATAAAAAAATTATATAAAATGAAATAAATCATAAGAAAACTTTGAAGAATATTATCAATTATGTGGAATCTATAAAAATAAAAATCAGAATTTTTTAATCTATCTACATTTAGAAATAGTAAAAATAACAAACTATGTATAAGAATTATGGGATGCAAAAACTAGCCCTAAAACATGCTCTGATACCAAATGATGCAAGACTATTCATGCATGCTAGTTTTTTTTTTTGTGATTAGGTATTAAATTAGGAGTTTGTATCTTGAACTTCAAGCCAAGATACTAAGTAGAGAATTTTATAAAAAATCTGAAGCATAGGCATGCATAAATAAACCCTAAAAGTAATGAAAAGACCGCCAAGGCTGAGATGCCCTGGTTAGGACTAGCTCTTCTACAATACCGCTACCAGAGGAGACTAGGGGATGTACCTGGTAGATATTTGGAGATCAATCCATGAAGAATTCACTCTACGCCCTCGGATGTGACCTAGAAAACAAAGCTAGCGACCTTGTAGATTCGTGGCTTCAATTCGATGACCCGTTAGCTGGTCAGATGGAATCCTTGGATTTGTGAACTCTGAGGGACCTACAAGGCACCTTTCATAGGTTAGAAAATAAGAAGAAATGGGTTAGATTAGTGAAAGAAAAAAAGGAGGAAGAGGTTTGAAGAGGGTGGCCAAGGGATGAAGAAGGCTGGTGGCTTGGAGGCAGGGCGCAGGGATCACACAGATATCCTGAGGGATTACACAGATACCCGGAGGGATTATATAGATACCCTTAATCACACAAAAATTTACTCAAAACTTTAATGAAAACGCAAGAAAAATTCATTCATAACAATTCATAATAATTGATCATTAGTTACAAGATGATGGAGGGGTGGGGTATTTATAGTGTTCCTATGCCCTCTCTTAGTTAGGATAGCAATACAAAATTTGATAGGAAGAAGGATTACAAAGTTGCTTAGAACTAGGAGTACATAATTTGAGTAGAAATAAAACTTAATCTCCTAGTTAGAAGTGGACACTTCTCCTTCTTTGACTTTGTCAAGGGTTCCTTATGGGCTTGGGCTGGGATGAAATTCTCTTGGGCTGCTTTGACTTTTCCACTCCCTGTTGGGCTTTGACTTGGGCACCAACCATGTTGGACTGGGCTTGGAGGGGTGCTAAATGAAAGGAATATGCCCTAAAGGCCAATCAAAATGTTGTATTTCGATGGGATTTTCTTTTGTATCCCAAACCAGTGTATTGACTTATTAATTAATAAAGGCATTTTATTTTCATCATACGCTGTGTCTTATTTATTTTATTAAGATATGATGAACCCCATAGATTAGGGCTATGGTTCTAGGGTTATGATGAAATCATACCAGTGAGACCTAAAGTCTTAAAATCCTAATCTAGAATATTCCTGGTCGATGGGATATTGAGTAGGGGATCAATATTTCCGGTAAGACCAGCACATCCTATGTGTGCTTGGTGAAGAGGGTGACTGATCTCACAGTCACTTGTGTTTGACACTAATACTAGGATGTGGGTGCTCATTAGAGAATGAGTTCACTGAATGGATCCAGCTTGAGAACATCTAATGGAACCTTATCTGTTTGTCAATAGATAGTTCTCATAGTAGGAGTAGTGCATGTGGTCCTTTGACCTGAGACTGCCATGGTATCGTGTATGCATGAATCCATACTTTGGTTCACACTCAATCATGACACTGAGTCATGCATGGGGTGATACTGGGTATGGTGGATTGCATATGAAGGTTGTGAGTAGGTCAAAAAGGATTCGATCAATCCTAGTAAGAGGGAAGCGCATCAAGATGAATTCAATCAAATGAAGATTCGGGAAATCTTTGATCAAAGTTTGAACATTAGAAATAGTTTCTAATGGTTCAATAATGAATCATCATTATCAGATTGAGCAAGGAATGAATATGAAATTGGATTTGACAAGTATCCATATCCATAGTCATATTCAGTGTGCAAGTAGATCGAATGACTGAATTGCCCGATAAGTCACCACTGAAGGGTATTTTGGTAAATCCATCAAAATTCCTCATCTTCCAGGTAGGCATGACAAGTTGCTAGACGTCAATCTTGTCTTGTAGGTCTTCATGAACCAATTGATTTGGTTTCATGAGTCAATTCGATGTGTGATTCGAATTGGACAATTAGATGAGCCAATTTGACCTAATTAGTTCAATCGGGTTCAATCAGATCGAACCTAAACCTACTGCTGGCTAGATGTGGAACCCAATGGGTCACACACAATAGAGACATGGCCAAGGAAGTCATTCATGATTTAATTAGGGTCATGGATCCTAATTGGTTAGCCGGATTACATACTAGCATATGTAAGCTAACCAAATTCCTAACCCAATTGGATTGGGTCCGGTTGCTTGCTAATTGGGCTAACCTAATTATGGAAAACCTAAATTAGGTTGAGTCCTAAGTGGGGCTATCCTAATCATAGCTAAATCTGATTTTAATTTGGATTTAAGGGCATTTTAGGCACCATACATGAAGAGTCCCAATGGCATGGGACTCTTGGTACCTAAACGATACCTTTACTTCAAAAGGGCACAGAATGAGCTATAGATCTCTAATTTGAATATAATTTATATGGTCAGAAAGGAAATTTTGTGCTCTTTCCAAATGATACCCATATTGTCTATGTTTTGACTGGTCAACATTCTTTGAAATTTGCATGGAAGAAAGATGGCACGCGCGGTGCATGAAGAGTCGCAACTCTTCATGTGGCGCGCGGTTCTGATGGAGAGTCCTTCTGCTATCAGGACTCTTCATAATCTCCGATGTTTGGAGATTGAGGAGGCACCTCTTGGCTTTCTAGGGACCGGTAATTGACATGTGGCAAGTGAGAATTCGTCCAAATAAAAGAAGGGATGTGAATAAGGCCTTTGGTGCATGAATTGGCTTATTAGATATGTTTTTTCAAGCCAAATAACTTCTCTTCGATCTTGAAAAATCATATCTGATAAATTGATGGGAGGACATATCACATGCCCTTCTTGTATATATAAATAGGGGGCGGTGAAATGAGTCTGATAATGAAGAATTCCATCGAAGTACTATTTTGAGTGTCTCCCTCTCCCTCCTTTCTTCAAGACAAGACTTGTCTTGTTAAGATAAGGTCTTTTCTCATTGGACAAGTGATGGGGGACCCGAAACCCATCCGGGTTTCTTTTTTTAATTTTATTTAGAATTTTTTTAGTTATTCCTGCTATTTTGCCTATCCCTTTTATTCCTATTTTATTCCAGGTTTATTCCCGAGTTATCCCTCTGCTATTCCTGTCTTCTCCTTCCTCAAAACCATCGCCCAGAACACCGATTTTTCCACTGCCGGTCCCAGATCCACCGTGCCCGATCCCCGACCGTCTCCGCCGGCATGCCCGACGGCCCCATCCTCGTCGAAAACCCCGGCGTCCACCTCCCCGCCCGCGGAAGACGAAGGGTCCGCCATGGGAAGACCAACCGTCGCCCATGGCCCTCAGCCACCGCCGCCCGCCTGCCGTCGCCCATCCGCCCGCATGCCATCGCCCGGCCGCCTGCTTGCCGCCGCCCTGCCGCCTGCCGCCCTTGGCCCCCGCCCTACCGGCCGGAGGCCTCGCCGGTGCCATGTCGCTGCCCACGGCCATGGAAGGTGAATGGGTGCCTGTGATGCCCCGTGCCGCCCGTCCGTGCTGCCGTGCCACCCCGTCACCGCCACCCGCCCGCTGGCGTGCCGCCGTGCCACCCCGCCGCCGCCCGCTGGGTCGGCCGCCGGAGATCTGGCCACCCCTATTGCTCGGCCATGAAGGAGTTTTCTGCATGCTTCTCAAAGCATCCCAAGAAGCTTCTTACGGTTCTCAAAGCAGCTGGAAGGAGACTGTTCCGCATGAATTTTGGAGCGACATGAATTTCAAAGCGAAGGGGGAATTCAAAATTCAACTAAATGGGATTTATTTGGTATTTTTTTTAGTGAATGTAATTTGGGAAATTTAGGATTTTGATTTTCAATTTGAATTCAAAATCAAGAGAGGATTTCAGGATATTTTATTTTTGAATTTCAAAAAGAATTTGGGCATCTATAAGTACCCATACTCCTCTTGTAATAAAGTAGTTGATGAAAAAAATGAATTTTTGAAAATGTTTTTCCACTTGTGTGTTGTTATGAGCTGAGGCCCGTTTGCCTTCATCCTTCGGGATGTCGAGGGGTGTGAGGCCCCAACTTGCCTTTGTCCTTCGGGACGTCGCGGGGTGTGAGGCCCCAACTTGCCTTCGTCATACGGGATGTCGAGGGGTGTGAGGCCCCGGGTATCTCCATTCTTTTCTTCCATCTTCATGTCTATCCCTATTTCCCCTCGTGATCTTGAGATTCATCCTAGCGCCTCCAAGTATCGAGGAGGGCGTAATGCCTTAGAGGTGAGAGGTCTCTTTGTTAGGATGAATCCCAAGGTCCATGAGTTCCAGTCCCTTGTCTCCCATCCCCGTCCTTCCTTTGCTACCTCCGCCAAGAAAACTAAAAATCAAAAGAGTCTAGCTATTTTAGGACTTTCGAGGTCGTCCTATCCTAGTCCCGGGAGGCTTCTTAGCACTCCCACGATCCTTGGTTTGCTTTAGGTTTTTTTTTCCATTTCTGAATAACCCCAGGTTTCTTCGTGTCCGCCATCACTACATCAAATTGGTACCACAGCCTGCAGCGGACTAGGATTTGCTTTGTCCTCAAACTCGTCGGAGTCGAGTTCTTCGTGTTGCAGGAGAATGATGGGGGACCCGAAACCCATCCGGGTTTCTCTTTTTATTTTTTTTTAGAATTTTTTTAGTTATTCTTGCTATTCTGCCTATCCCTTTTATTCCTATTTTATTCCAAGTTTATTCCCGAGTTATCCCTTTGCTATTCATGTCTTCTCCTTCCTTAAAACCATCGCCCATAACACATATATTTTCGCTGCCGATCCCTGATCCGCCTTGCCTGATCCTCGGCCATCTCCGCTGGCCCGCCCGCCGGTGCTCGCCAGCCCCGCCCTCGCCGGAAACCCCGGCGTCCACCTCCCGGCCCGTGGAAGATGAAGGGTCGGCCGTGAGAAGACCAACCGTCGCCCACGGCCGTTTGCCACTGCCGCCCGCCTGCCGCCGCCCGCTTGCCGCCGCCCTGCTGCCCGCCTGCCGCCGCCCCTGTACCCCGCCCGGCCGGTCAGATGCCTCACCAGTGCCATGCCGCCGCCCATGGACACGGAAGGTGAATGGACACCCGTGACGCCCCGTGCCGCCCGGCCGCCGCCGCCCGCCCGCTGGCACGCCGCCGTGCCGCCCAGCCACCGCCCGTTGGGCCGGTCGCCGGAGATCTGGCCACCCCTGTTGCTCGGCCATGGAGTTTTCTGCACGCTTCTCAAAGCAGCCCAAGAAGCTTCTTATGCTTCTCAAAGCAGTTGGAAGGAGACTGTTCCGCACGAATTTTGGAGTGACATGAATTTCAAAGTGGATTGGGATTTCAAAATTCAAATGAACGGGATTTATTTGGTATTTTTTTTAGTTAATGCAATTTGGGAAATTTGGGATTTTGATTTTGAATTTGAATTCAAAATCAAGGGAGGATTTCAGGGGATTTTATTTTTGAATTTCAAAAGGAATTTGGGCATCTATAAATACCCATACTCCTCTTGTAATAAAGTAGTTAATGAAAAAAATGAATTTTTGAAAGTGTTTTCCACTTGTGTGTGGTTATGGGCTGAGGCCCGTTTGCCTTCGTCCTTCGGGATGTCGAGGGGTGTGAGGCCCCAACTTGCCTTTGTCCTTCGGGACGTCGAGGTGTGTGAGGCCCCAACTTGCCTTCGTCCTTCGGGATGTCGAGGGGTGTGAGACCCTAGGTATCTCCATTCTTTTCTTCTATCTTCATGTGTATCACTGTTTTCCCTCATGACCTTGAGATTCATCCTAGCGCCCCTAAGTATCGAGGAGGGCGTAATGCCTTAGAGGAGAGAGGTCTCTTCGTTATGATGAATCTCAAGTCCATGAGTTCCAGTCCCCTGTCTCCCATCCCCGTCCTTCCTTCGCCACCTCCGCCAAGAAAACTAAATATCAAAAGAGTCTAGCGATTTTAGGACTTTCGGGGTCGCCCTATCCTAGTCCCGGGAGGCTTCTTAGCCCTCCCACGATCCCTGGTTTGCTTTAGGTTTTTTTTTTCATTTCCAAATAACTCCAGGTTTCTTTGTGTTCGCCATCATCACATCAAATAATGATGGGGGACTCGAAACCCATCCGAGTTTCTCTTTTTATTTTTTTTAAATTTTTTTATAGTTATTCCCGCTATTCCCGCTATACCTTTTATTCCCGTTTTATTCCAGATTTATCCCATTATTATTCCCAGCTTATTCCATCATCAACCTTCTTCAACCCGTTCTGTTCATTTGTAAAACCTAGCCGCCACCCCTTCCCCCCCCCATCCGGGCTGCCCGACCCCCGGCCGCCCCGCCGGACCGTCACCGACACTCGCTAGCCCCTGCCCTCGTCGGAGAAACTGCCACCGCTGCCCACGCCCGTGGGAAGATGAACGGACACGGGAGGTGTCTATCCGCCCACCTGTGGCCGTGCCGCCCTGCACCACCGCCGTCCTACTGCCCGTCGCTGTTCCCATTGCTCGCCGGCCCCCGCCCGGTCGTCGGTGGGGTCCGCCGCCGCCCACGCCTGTGGGAAGATGAACGGAAACGGGAGGCGTCCGTCCGTCCCGTGCGCCCGCGTGATGCCACCGCCGTGCCGCCCCGCCAACGCCGCCGGCTCGCCGGCACTCCGCCGATCCGCTGCCCCGCCACCCCGCCGCCCCGCCGGCGTCCCTGAGCCACACGCTTGCAGGAAGACCGAACGGCACGCTCGTGCATGCCGTGCGGCCGTCCCACCCCTGCACCGTCGCCCGCCGCCACCGTCCGCCGCCACCGCCCGCCGGCCGTGCTGCCGCCCGCTGGCCCCCGGCAGACCAGAGTTCGGGTTTTTCCCCCCTGTTGCTCGACCGAGAAGAAAGACCTGCACACTTCTCAAAGCAGCCCAAGAAGTCTCTGCACGCTTCTCAAAGTAGCTGGAAGGAGACTGTATGCACGATTTTTGTAGCGGCACGACTTTCAAAGTGGAGGGGATTCAAAATTCAAATAAACGAGATTTATTTGGTATTTTTTTTAATGAATGTAATTTGGGAAATTTGGGATTTTGATTTTGAATTTGATTTCAAAATCAATGGAGGATTTCAGGGAATTTTATTTTTAATTTCAAAAGGGATATGGGCATTTATAAATACCCATACTCCTCTTGTAATAAAGTAGTTAATGAAATTGAATTTTTGAAAGAGTGTTGGTTCTGTCTCCGTTTGGAGTGGGCTGAGGCCCGTTTGCCTTCATCCTTCGGGACGTCAAGGGGTGTGAGGCCCCAATGCCTTCGCTCTAGTGAGAACGTCGAGGAGCGTGAAGCCGCTCCAAGTCATCAGTGTCGCCATGCATGATGGCAGGGTGTGATCTCCAAGTCATCAGCACCTCCGTGCATGATGACAGGATGTGATCCCAGATAAGGTCTTCGCTACCAAACAGCTGACATGGGGCTCGAAGCCCTAGGTACCCTTTTCCCCTCAATCTCTCTGTTTCCCATCAGATCTACCTCCTAGGTTCGAGTTTCATTCTCGTTCCCCCTCTATATTTTCATCTTTCCTTCGTCATCCCATCAAGAAAACTAAAAATCAAAAGAGTCTGGCTATTTTAGGATTTTTGGGGTCGTCCTATCCTAGTCCCGGGAGGCTTCTTAGCCCTCCCACTATCCTTATTTGCTTTAGGTTTTTTTTTCATTTCCGAATAACCCCAGGTTTCTTCGCGTCCGGCATCACCACATGAAATTGGTATCAGAGCTTTATTCCACATCAACAAGGCTTTGTTTTAAGACATAAACCTAAGGGTTCTAAGAGGAGGGTTATCTTAAAACAAAGAGCGATTTAGGAGAGTGTCTTTAGTGCCCTACAGTAGGACAGGGTGTCCTATAGTGGTCAATAGACCAAAGGCTGCCGAAAGAGTTCCACTTCTCCAAGCAACTTGAAGAAGGAGTTCTTCCTTGGTCCGAGTTTCGTGTGGATCACCGTTGGAGGGCAAACGTTTGGGTGCCTAGTGGAGAAGAAGGCTGAATCAGGGTTTTCTTCATCGGATTGGATACTAGCGGTTCAGGTTGGTGCCTTAACTCTAGTTTATATTATATATGGATGTTTGTATATTTTAATTCCTAGTAAGGAGGTCTTGGGTTAAGGGTTTGGTAGTGGTTTCATAATAAATTTTTGAAATCCATGCTTCCGCCCTAGTCACCAAAACTCTAATAGTGGTATCAGAGCCACCTTATTAGGGCTAAATCATACAAAATTTGAAGTTGCTCAATTTTGTAGGACTCTTGAGGTAGCCCATTTTGGTAGGACTCTACAAAATTTAAAGTTGTCCAATTTTGTAGGACTCTTGAGGTTGCCCATTTCTGTAGGACTCTACAAAATTTGAAGTTGCCCAATTTTGTAGGACTCTACAAAAGTTTAAAGTTACATATGATTGATATGTTTATGCATATATGTATGTCACTGGTTAGAGTTTTCACTTAAACCTTAATTGATATAGAGATAGTTTAGCTTTCTAGTCATCATACTGAAATAAGGTTGCCCTGGCATAATGGTGGATCCATTATGTGGTAGATGGTTGTCCTAGTATGATGACACACTTGGCACATTATAAAATGATATATGATGCATGGTTGATGAATGATAATATTAGAATGTGCTTCTGTTTGAATTGCCCTCTATTAAATTTATATTAAGTTGTAGTGTCATATACCAAAAGCAAAATAATCAAGATGATTAGTTGATCATTCGGTGTCTAGGAAAAGTGGTTCATGATCGGTAAAGATGATGTGGTTTTTAATTGGTTCTGTTCACTGACCTGGCCAATTTTTATTGGTGTCTAGGAAAGCAACAGGGGAACTCCCTGGTGCGGACACCAAAGGCACTAGAATAAGATAGAGGCTTTTCAACCCTCTACAAATTGATCAATAATTTATGAGTCCATCTGTAATAAGGGCTTAGCCCATCTGAGTCCATTTTAGTTGTTATTTGAGTCTTTTAAGTTGTTATTTCAGTTCTGTACTAGTCAGCTCATGTTGAGCTAGTTCAGTCCAATGCTAGTCAGCTCATGTTGAGCTAATTTTATTTTTTTGAGTCCTGTCCAAGCATAATGAAGACTCAAGACTATATCATACAAGTGAAGACCAAGTCCAACTAGATTGAAGACATGGAAGTATAGCCCAAGTCCAACCCAGCTTGAAGATTTGAAGACCCCAGGAGGAAAATTCAGAAAACCCTGATTTCCTGCAAATGCCCTCCAGATGCCCAGATTCCCTTCCAGATGCCAAAGTATATTCATAGATAAAGGCATCCATGATTCCAAAGGTCCATCTGCATCGTAGCCCAAAGAAATCATGGCCAGGTGCCAAGCCCAAGCACCTAAGAAGAAAGATACCAGGGAATATTCCTGCTACCTGGCTACCAGGCCACCCTAGCTTCCAAAGGCCCAAACCCATGCACCTGAGCCCCATTGGGCCGGCCCCTTGCTGCTCTTATAAGCCCAACACGCCCCCCTAGGCATCCTTGGTGTGTTGGCGAAGTCAAGAGAATTTTTATGGATTTTTCTACCTAATGTTTCCTTATTTTCTAGCTAGGGTTTGAGAGGGAAAAGGATTCTTATGTAAAGACTTATGTGCCCTTACATGGAGCCCAAGGTTAAGGGTGTATTTAAGAGACCATAGTCTCTTGTATGAAGGAAGATTTTGATATATGAAATAAACCTTGAGTTCTTATATTGTTTTGTATGATTACCCTGCTGTGTGCATAAAGGGGTTTGAGAGTTCTTCTTCCCAGTGTTTGCAACCATCTTCCTGCCGCCAACCATCCTTCCAGCCCCTCCAAAACATTCTTTCCTATGCTATTTTCCTTTGTTTTCTTGATTTCCTCTGAGTTTTCTAACCCCTGACAGGTCATTCGCAGGTCCCTGAGTTCCTACGAATCCAACGACTCCAGCCACGCCTCAATCGGACCAACGAGCAGAAAGCCAGGTATCCGCGGGTCTTTGGCTCGATTTTCCAGGCCGCATCCATCGAGGAATGAGAGATCCCTTCGCTGCGATCTTCACCGGGCACTTCAGACGTTGTCAGGAACACCCCCTCTACCTCCAATCTTATTATTGTAGGAGAACTTGCCCTAACCTAGGCTTCTCAGCCCCGGCGATCCTTCTTTAGTACTTTTCTAGGTTCTAATCTGAATGCTTGGCTTCAAAAATTCATACAAAATTCCCTACAACAAATTTTGATCTGAAATTTGGTAATTAATCAACTAACCCCACATATAAAACATACAAAAAGAATTGCATGCATATTAGTCCCGCATCATTTGGTATCAGAGCTTAGATTAGGGCTAGTTTTTTGCAATTTTATAGTCTGTATATACTCTATAATTTTAATTATTTCTCCCTGATTAAAACTCCAACAATTCTGATATTTATTTTTCTAGATTCTTCATAACCCACAGTAATTTTAGGAATTTTTTCAGATTTTATTATGGCCTGTAAATTTTTTGCAAGCCAAAATACAGCCTATAAATTTTTGGCTCTGTTTTTTCAGCAAGACAAGTTTGGAAGTTTTAGGGTTTTGTTTAGAATCTTTTGCATATCTTTTAATTTTAGTATATTTTCAGAATATTAGGCCATGATTTGCATGTTTTCTGCTATTTAAGAAAATAGCAAAAAAAAATTACATATTCTCCAAAAATACCAAAAACATCAAAACCCAAATTTGCATCCTCATCTGCCTGCCATCATTGCATAATTTACTTTTAAGGGCACTCTTGCTATATCAGATGGGGGGAGGATTTGATCACCTCTCCTTAGCCCAAAACCACATCCCTTGCATTCGGTCCCAAGCCTTAACCTAAAATTAACTAGACTTAATTTGCCCTAGTGGGCTAGGGACACCAACTGGTCGGGTCTGGGCTACGTGTCAGATCATTGTGTCAAGATAACCTGTGTGTGCCTTGTGCTCAGTGTCTAGAATGGTGGTTTTGGGATTCAATCCCGAAGGGACTTTATGCTGGTCCGCCTACCTGGCCAATCTCTAATTGGTGTCTAGGATTGGCAATCAGGGACCTAACACTCCCCTTACACCTGCCTGGCTGAGTACAGGGATATTATAGGCTAGTTTGCCACCCTGATTGAGCATCTAGTTTGGACTCTAGGTCTAGTCAGCTGTAGTCGTTCTAATCGAGTCTTGCATGAGGACTAGATCAGGGGTTTAATATCATCCTCCTCCTTCACAAATGACTCAACCCATGGAAAATTTGCAAGCCCAAATAAAAGCACTCACTGAGCAACTAACCCAATCCATGGCCCAGTTAACTCAGTCTGGTACCCAAACCAACAATAGAATTGACCATCTTGCCAATAGGTTTGACCATTAAGAAGGCCGTGTGGGGACCATACAAAGAACCCATGGGTCACAGTCTGAGCCAAGTCCCCGAGTTCCTACGAAACCAACGACCCCAGCCAAGCCTCAATCGGACCACCAAGCAGAAAGCCAGGTATCCGCGGGTCATTGGCTCGGTTTTCCAGGATGCATCCATCCAGGAATGAGAGATCCCTTCGCTGTGATCTTCACCGTGTGCTTCAGACATTGTCAGGTACACCCCCTCTACCTCCAATATTTATATTGCAGGATAACTTGCCCTAACCGAGGCTTCTCAGCCCCGGCGATCCTTCTTTAGTACTTTTCTAGGTTCTAATCTACATGCTTGGCTTCAAAAATTCATACAAAATTCTCTACAAATAATTTTGATCTAAAATTCGGGAATTAATCACCTAACTCCACATGTAAAACATACAAAAGAAATTGCATGCATATTAGTCCCCCATCATCTGGTATCAAACCAAGGGAACCTATAATCTCTTAGGTTTTAGATCCAAAGAGTTCAATAAAATTTCCTTCTATAGGAATGCATAGTCAAGTCTGTTAGCTGTTAGTATGAGTCCTTTGAATCATTTGTTAGGAGTCTGCATGTGCCCAGCATGTTCACCACCTACACTAATTTTAAACAAACTGGCTAATTCCCGAAGATGGACCAAAGAATTTGATGTAGTGGATTCTATCTTGGTTAGGCTTAGGCCTAAAAGAAGCTTCATGCTCGCAGAGCCGGACCTTTTAAAGTGATAGAGAAGGTTGGATCAAATTCCTAGGTGTTAGACATGCCTTCGGATTTGGGCATTAGTTCTACCTTAAATATTATAGACCTGGTTGAGTACAGGGATCTGGCAGTGATACCTAGTGAGGCTTTTGAACCTATTCCTTTTCATTGTGAGTGACCCTAACCCAGAGTGTCCATTAATAAGTTTGGCCTGAGAGAGGAGAACGGATCGAGATGATCAAGCCATTATGACCTGGGGCCATGGTTATCAATGCTTCCTGGTCCGATAGCAAGGCCAGCCAGAGTCGAACGATTTATGGATTTATCGAGAGGACTTGCAGCACCTCAACCTAGACCTCCTCGTGAGATATGTGAGCCAGCTTGATCTACACTCGACAGGGTCGAGTTCCCCCAATCCCGGGAGAATTGGAGGGGACACCAAAGGCACCAGAATAAGATAGAGGCTTTTCAACCGTCTATGAATTGATCAATAATTTATGAGTCCATTGTAATAAGGGCTTAGCCCATCTGAGTCCATTTTAGTTGTTATTTGAGTCTTTTGAGTTGTTATTTCAGTTCTGTACTAGTTTGCTCATATTGAGCTAGTTCAGTCCAATGGTAGTCAGCTCATGTTGAGCTAATTTTATTTTTTTGAGTCCTGTCCAAGCATATTGAAGACTCAAGACTATATCATACAAGTGAAGACCAAGTCCAACTATATTGAAGACATGGAAGTATAGCCCAAGTCCAACCCAGCTTGTAGATTTGAAGACCCTAGGAGGAAAATTCAGAAAACACTAATTTCTTGCAGATGCCCTCCAGATGCCTAGATTCCCTTCCAGATGCCAAAGTATATTCATAGATAAGGGCATCCATGATTCCAGAGGTCCATCTGTATCCTAGCCTAAAGAAATCAAGCCCCGGTGCCAAGACCAAGCCCCTAAGAAGCAAGATACTAGGGAATATTCCTGCTACCTGGCTACCATGCCACCCCAGCTTCCAGAGGCCTAAACCCATGCGCCCGAGCCCCTTTGGGCCTGCCCCTTGCTGCTCTTAGAAGCCCAACACACTCCCCTAGTCATCCTTGGAGTGTTGGCCAAGTCAAGATTATTTTTAGGGATTTTTCTACCTAATGTTTCCTTATTTTCTTGCAAGGGTTTAAGAGGGAAAAGGATTCTTATGCAAAGACTTATGTGCCCTTACTTGGAGCCCAAGGTTAAGGGTCTATTTAAGAGACCCTAGCCTCTTGTATGAAGGGAGATTTTGATATATGAAATAAACCTTGAGTTCTTATATTGTTTTGTGTGATTACCCTGCTGTGTGCATAAAGGGGTTTGAGAGTTCTTCTTCCCGATGTTTGCAACCATCTTCCTGCCGCCAACCATCCTTCCAACCCCTCCAAAACTTTCTTCCCTTTGCTGTTTTCCTTTGTTTTCTTGATTTCTTCTGAGTTTTCTAATCCTTGACAGGTCATTTGCAGGTCCCCGAGTTCCTAAGAATCCAACAACTCCAGCCACGCCTCAATCGGACCACCGAGCAGAAAGCCGGGTATCCGCGAGTCTTTGTCTCATTTTTCCAGGCCGCATCCATCGAGGAACGAGAGATCCCTTCACTGCGATCTTCACCGAAAACTTCAGATGTTGTCAGGTACACCACCTCTACCTCCAGTCATATTATTGTAGGAGAACTTGCCCTAACCGAGGCTTCTCAGCCCCGGCGATCCATCTTTAGTAGTTTTCTAGGTTCTAATCTGAATGCTTGGCTTCAAAAATTCATACAAAATTCCCTACAACTAATTTTGATTTAAAATTCAAGAATTAATCACCTAACCCCACATATAAAACATATAAAAACAATTGCATGCATATTAGTCCCGCATCATTTGGTATCAAAGCTTAGATTAGGGCTTATTTTCTGCAAATTTTTAGTTCGTATATACTCTATTATTTTAATTATTTCTCCCTGATAAAAACTCTAACTATTCTAAAATTTATTTTTCTGGATTCTACATAATTCATGGTAATTTTAGGAATTTTTTCAGATTTTATTATGACCTGTGAGTTTTCTGCTAGCCGAAATACAGCCTGCAAATTCTCGGCTCTGTTTTTTCAGCAAGACAATTTTGGAAGTTTTAGGGTTTTGTTTAGCATCTTTTGCATATCTTTTAATTTTAGTATATTTCCAGCATATTAGGCCATTATTTTCAAGTTTTCTTCTATTTAAAAAATTACCAAAAAAAATTACATATTCTTCAAAAATACCAAAAACATCTAAACCCAAATTTACATCCTCATATGCCTGCCATCATTGCATAATTTACATTTAAGGGCACTCTTGCTATATCAGATTAGGGGAGGATTTGATCACCTCTCCTTAACCCAAAACCACATCCCTTGCATTCGGTCCCAAGCCTTAACATAAAATTAACTAGACTTAATTTGCCTTAGTGGGCTAGGGACACCAACTAGTCGGGTCTGGGCTACATGTCAGATCATTGTGTCAAGATAACCTGTGTGTGCCTTGTGCTCAGTGTCTAGAACGGTAGTTTAGGGATTCAATCCCGAAGGGCTTGTGTGCTGGTCCGCCTACCTAACCAATCTCTGATTGGTGTCTAGGATTGGCAATCAGGGACCTAACACTCCCCTTACACCTGCCTGGCTGAGTACAGGGTTACTATAGGCTAGTTTGCCACCTTGATTGAGCATCTAGTTTGGACTCTAGGTCTAGTCAGCTATAGTCGGTCTAATCGAGTCTTGCATGAGCACTAGATCAGGGGTTTAATATCACCCACCTCCTTCACAAATGTCTCAATCCATGAAAAATTTGCAAGCCCAAATAAAAGCACTCACTGAGCAACTAACCCAATCCATGGCCCAGTTAACTCAGTCTGATACCCAAACCAACAATAGAATTGACCACCTTGCCAATAGGTTTGACCAGTTAGAAGGCCGTGTTGGGACCATACAAAGAACCCATGGGTCACAGTCTGAGCTAGGTCCCCGAGTTCCTACGAATCCAACAACTCCAGCCAAGCCTCAATCGGACCACCAAGTAGAAAGCCGGGTATCCGCGGGCCGGGTATCCGCGGGTTATTAGCTTGGTTTTCCAGGCCGCATCCATTGAGGAACGAGAGATCCCTTCATTGCGATCTTCATCGAGTGCTTCAGACATTATCAGGTACACCCCCTCTACCTCCAGTCTTTATATTGTAGGAGAACTTGCCCTAACCGAGGCTTCTCAGCCTCGGCGATCCTTCTTTAGTACTTCTCTAGCTTCTAATCTGCATGCTTGGCTTCAAAAATTCATACAAATAATTTTGATCTGAAATTTGGGAATTAATCACCTAACTCCACATGTAAAACATACAAAAGGAATTGCATGCATATTAGTCACCCATCATTTGGTATCAAACCAATGGAACCTATAATCTCTTAGGTTTAGATCCAAAGAGTTCAATAAAATTTCCTTCTATAGGAATGCATAGTCAAGTCTGTTAGGTGTTAGTATGAGTCCTTTGAATCATTTGTTAGGAGTCCGCATGTGCCCAGCATGTTCACCACCTACACTAATTTTTAACAAACTGGCTAATTCCCAAAGATGGACCAAAGAATTTGATGTAGTGGATTCTATCTTGGTTAGGCTTAGGCCTAAAAGAAGCTTCATGCTCGCAGAGCCAGACCTTTTAAAGTGATAGAGAAGGTTGGATCAAATGGATAGGTGTTAGACATGCCTTCGGATTTGGGCATTAGTTCTACCTTCAATATTATAGACCTGGTTGAGTACAGGGAACCGGCAGCGATACCTAGTGAGGCTTTTGAACCTATTCCTTTTCATTGTGAGTGACCCTAACCCAGAGTGTCCACTAATAAATTTGGCCTGAGAGAGGAGAACGGATCGAGACGATTAAGCCATTATGACTCGGGGCCACGGTTATCAACGCTTCCTAGTCCCATTACAAGGCCGGCCAGAGTCGAATGATTTATGGATTTCTCAAGAGGACTTGCAGTACCTCAACCTAGACCTCCTCGAGAGATATGTGAGCCAGCTTGATCTTCACTCGACAGGTTCGAGTTCCTCCCACCCCGGGAGAATTAGTGGGGACACCAAAGGCACCAGAATAAGATAGAGGCTTTTCAACCCTCTATGAATTGATCAATAATTTATGAGTCCATCTGTAATAAGGGCTTAGCCCATCTGAGTCTATTTTAGTTATTATTTGAGTCTTTTGAGTTGTTATTTCAGTTCTGTACTAGTCAGCTCATGTTGAGCTAGTTTAGTCCAATGCTAGTCAGCTCATGTTGAGCTAATTTTATTTTTTTGAGTCCTGTCCAAGCATACTGAAGACTCAAGACTATATCATACAAGTGAAGACCAAGTCCAACTAGATTGAAGACATGGAAGTATAGCCCAAGTCCAACCCAGCTTGAAGATTGGAAGACCCCAGGAGGAAAATTCAGAAAACCCTGATTTCTTGCAGATGCCCTCCAGATGCCCAGATTTCATTCTAGATGCCAAAGTATATTCATAGATAAGGGCATCCATGATTCTAGAGGTCCATCTGCATCCTATCCAAATGAAATCAAGCACAGGCGCCAAGCCCAAGCCCTTAAGAAGCAAGATACCAGGGATTATTCCTGCTACCTGGCTACCAGGCCACCCCAGCTTCCAATGGCCCAAACCCATGCGCCCAAGCCCCTTTTGGCCGGCCCCTTGCTGCTCTTAGAAGCTTAACATGCCCCCCTAGGCGTCCTTGGAGTGTTGGCCAAGTCAAAAGAATTTTTAGGGATTTTTCTACCAAATGTTTCCTTATTTTCTAGCTAGGGTTTGAGAGGGAAAAGGATTCTTATGTAAAGACTTATGTGCCCTAACTTGGAGCCCAAGGTTAAGGGTCTATTTAAGAGACCCTAGCCTCTTGTATGAAGGGAGATTTTGATATATGAAATAAACCTTGATTTCTTATATTGTTTTGTGTGATTACCCTGTTGTGTGCATAAAGGGGTTTGAGAGTTCTTCTTCCCGGTGTTTGCAACTATCTTCCTGCCGCCAACCATCCTTCCAGCCCCTCCAAAACTTTCTTTCCTTTGCTATTTTCCTTTATTTTCTTGATTCTCTCTGAGTTTTCTAACCCCTGATAGATCGTTTGTAGGTCCTCAAGTTCCTATGAATCCAACGACTCCAGCCGCGCATCAATCGGACCACCGAGTAGAAAGATAGGTATCCGCGGGTCTTTGGCTCAGTTTTCCAGGCCGCATCCATCGAAGAACTAGAGATCCCTTCGCTGCGATCTTCACCAGGCACTTCAGACATTGTTTGGTACACCCCCTCTACCTCCAATGTTATTATTGTAGGAGAACTTGCCCTAACCGAGGCTTCTCAGCCCCGGCGATCCTTCTTTAGTACATTTCTAGGTTCTAATCTGCATGCTTGGATTCACAAATTCATACAAAATTCCCTACAACTAATTCTAATCTGAAATTTGGGAATTAATTACCTAACCCCACATATAAAACATATAAAAAGAATTGCATGCATATTAGTCCCGCATCATTTGGTATCAGAGCTTAGATTAGGGCTTATTTTTTGTAATTGTTTAGTCCGTATATACTCTTTTTTTTAATTATTTCTCCCTGATAAGAATTCCAAAAATTCTGAAATTTATTTTCCTAGATTCAAATAACTCACAGTAAGTTTAAGAATTTTTGTAGATTTTATTATGGCCTGTGAATTTTCTGCAAGCCAAAATATAACCTGCAAATTTTTGGCTCTATTTTCTCAGCAAGACAAGTTTGGAAGTTTTAGGATTTTGTTTAGCATCTTTTGCATATCTTTTAATTTTAGTATATTTCCAGCATATTAGGCCATTATTTGCAAGTTTTCTTCTATTTAAAAAAATATCAAAAAAAAATTACATATTCTCCAAAAATACCAATAACATTTAAACCTTAATTTGCATCCTCATCTGCCTGCCATCATTGCATAATTTACTTTTAAGGGCACTCTTGCTATATCAGATGGGGGGAGGATTTGATCACCTCTCCTTAGCCCAAAACCACATCCCTTGCATTCGGTCCCAAGCCTTAACCTAAAATTAACTATACTTAATTTACCCTAGTGGGCTAGGGACACCAACTAGTCGGGTCCGGGCTACGTATCAGATCATTGTGTCAAGATAACCTGTGTGTGCCTTGTGCTCAGTGTCTAGAATGGTGGTTTAGGGATTCAATCCCGAAGGGCTTGTGTGCTGGTCTGCCTACCTGGCCAATATCTAATTGGTGTCTAGGATTGGCAATCAGGGACCTAACACTCCCCTTACACCTGCATGGCTGGGTACAGGGTTACTATAGGCTAATTTGCCACCCTGATTGAGCATCTAGTTTGGACTCTAGGTCTAGTCAGCTGTAGTTGGTCTAATCAAGTCTTGCATGAGCACTAGATGAGGGATTTAATATCACCCACCTCCTTCACAAATGTCTCAACCCATGGAAAATTTGCAAGCCCAAATAAAAGAACTCACTGAGCAACTAACCCAATCCATGGCCCAGTTAACTCAGTCTGGTACCCAAACCAACAATAGAATTGACCATCTTGCTAAAAGGTTTGACCAGTTAGAAGGCCGTGTAGGGACCATACAAAGAACCCATGGGTCACAGTCTGAGCCAGGTCCTCGAGTTCCTATGAATCCAATGACTCCAGCCAAGTGTTAATCGGACCACCGAGCAGAAAGCCGGGTATCCACGGGTCATTGGCTCGGTTTTCCAGGCCGCATCCATCGAGGAACGAGAGATCCCTTCGCTGTGATCTTCATCAGATGCTTCAGACGTTGTCAGGTACACCCCCTTTACCTCCAGTCTTTATATTGTAGGAGAACTTGTCCTAACTGAGGCTTCTCAGCCCCGGCGATCCTTCTTTAGTACTTTTCTAGGTTCTAATCTGCATGCTTGGCTTCAAAAATTCATACAAAATTCCCTACAAATAATTTTGATCTGAAATTCGGGAATTAATCACCTAACTCCACATGTAAAACATACAAAAGGAATTGCATGCATATTAGTTTTCCATCATCTGGTATCAAACCAAGGGAACCTATAATCTCTTAGGTTTAGATCCAAAGAGTTCAATAAAATTTCCTTTTATAGGAATGCATAGTCAAGTCTGTTAGGTGTTAGTATGAGTCCTTTGAATCATTTGTTAGGAGTCTGCATGTGCCCAGCATGTTCACCACATACACTAATTTTAATCAAAATGGCTAATTCCCGAAGATGGACCAAAGAATTCGATGTAGTGGATTCTATCTTGGTTAGGCTTAGGCCTAAATGAAGCTTCATGCTCGCATAGCCAGACCTTTTAAAGTGATAAAGAAGGTTGGATCAAATGCCTAGGTGTTAGACATGCCTTCGAATTTAAGCATTAGTTCTACCTTCAATATTTTAGACCTGGTTGAGTATAGGGAACCGGCAGTGATACCTAGTGAGGCTTTTGAACCTATTCCTTTTCATTGTGAGTGACCCTAACCCAGAGTGTCCACTAATAAATTTGGCCTAAGAGAGGAGAACGGATCGAGCGTATCCTTGACGATCAAGCCATTATGACCCGGGGCCACGGTTATCAACGCTTCCTGGTCCGATGGCAAGGCCGGCCAGAGTCAAACGATTTGTGAATTTCTCGAGAGGACTTGCAGCACCTCAACCTAGACCTCCTCGGGAGATATGTGAGCTAGCTTGATCTTCACTCGACAGGGTCGAGTTCCTCCAACCCCGGGAGAATTGGTGGGGACACCAAAGGCACCAGAATAAGATAGAGGCTTTTCAACCCTCTATGAATTGATCAATAATTTATGAGTCCATCTGTAATAAGGGCTTAGCCCATCTGAGTCCATTTTAGTTGTTATTTAAGTCTTTTGAGTTGTTATTTCAGTTTTATACTAGTCAGCTCATGTTGAGCTCGTTCAGTCCAATGCTAGTCAGCTCATGTTGAGCTAATTTTATTTTTTTGAGTCCTGTCCAAGCATACTGAAGACTCAAGACTATATCATACAAGTGAAGACCAAGTCCAACTAGACTGAAGACATGGAAGTATAGCCCAAGTCCAACCCAGCTTGAAGATTTGAAGACCTCAGGAGGAAAATTCAGAAAACCCTGATTTCTTGCAGATGCCCTCCAGATGCCCAGATTTCCTTCCAGATGCCAAAGTATATTCATAGATAAGGGCATCCATGATTCCAGAGGTCCATCTACATCCTAGCCCAAAGAAATCAAGCCCAAGCGCCAAGCCCAAGCACCTAAGAAGCAAGATACCAGGGAATATTCCTGCTACCTCGCTACCAAGCCACCCCATCTTCCAGAGGCCCAAACCCATGCGCCCGAGCCCCTTTGGGCCAGCCCCTTGCTGCTCTTAGAAACCCAACACACCCCCCTAGGAATCCTTGGAGTGTTGACCAAGTCAAGAGAATTTTTAGGGATTTTTCTACCTAATGTTTCCTTATTTTCTAGCTAGGGTTTGAGAGGGAAAAGGATTCTTATGTAAAGACTTATGTGCCCTTACTTGGAGCCCAAGGTTAAGGGTCTATTTAAGAGACCCTAGCCTCTTGTATGAAGGAAGATTTTGATATATGAAATAAACCTTGAGTTCTTATATTATTTTGTGTGATTACCTTGCTGTGTGCATAAAGGGGTTTGAGAGTTCTTCTTCCCGGTGTTTGCAACCATCTTCCTGCCGCCAACCATCCTTCCAGCCCCTCCAAAACTTTCTTTTCTTTTCTATTTTTCTTTGTTTTCTTGATTTCCTCTGAGTTTTCTAACCCCTGACAGCTCATTTGCAGGTCCCCGAGTTCCTACGAATCTAACGACTCCAACCACGCCTCAATCGGACCACCGAGCAGAAAGCCAGGTATCCGTGGGTCTTTGGCTCAGTTTTCCAGGCT
Source organism: Areca catechu (assembly GCA_021397845.1). NCBI lineage: Eukaryota > Viridiplantae > Streptophyta > Magnoliopsida > Arecales > Arecaceae > Areca > Areca catechu. The sequence continues at coordinate 16,405,684 of CM038048.1, forward strand.
GCATCCATCGAGGAACGAGAGATCCCTTCGCTGTGATCTTCACCGGGCACTTCAAATGTTGTCAGGTACACCCCCTCTACCTCCAGTCTTATTATTGTATGAGAACTTGCCCTAACCGAGGCTTCTCAGCCCCAGCGATCCTTCTTTAGTACTTTTCTAGGTTCTAATCTGCATGCTTGGCTTCAAAAACTCATACAAAATTTCCTACAACTAATTTTGATCTAAAAATCAGGAATTAATCACCTAACCCCACATATAAAACATACAAAAAGAATTGCATGCATATTAGTCCTGCATCACTCCCACTACTCTCCCACTTACCTGGCCGATAAGATTAACTTAATTCTTGATTGATATGCTTAGTATATTATTCACTACATTAGGCCTTCCTTAATGCTAGGTCATTATTATATTATGATCCATATTAGGTTTGTTCTGTACACACAAGGCATATTATCGTAACTAACACAATTTTGGCCTGGTGCATTTGATGCTTATGGTATTATTTAATATAATACTTTGTTATGAATACACAAGGGTATTATTATTACAATCATGACTATAAAGGAATGAAGGGTCTTACTTAACTAAAAATATTATAGTTTGTTGTGCACACACAAGGCTATTAATATTTTAAAGGCCAGGTTTTGTTGAGAATTGTATGAGATACAATTGGAAAGAGTTCTCCTACCTTTGAACTTATAAAAGATTTGTTGTGTACACATAAGGTCTTTTATAAGGAATTAGGATCTCAACCCCACTAAGAAAACCAATTAGGGTTTCTCGATCATCATATAGAGGGTTATGATGCTTTATAAAATAGTGGGAGACATAATTAAGTTAAAGTCCTAATTTAATTATGTTTTGTCAACATTGGTTGTTTGCTTATGTTATGTTCTTTGTTAATGTATATTAAATGGCCTCTTCACTCTCACTCCGTAGTATACTTGATGCCAATAAATTGACTGGACCGGACTATGTTGACTGGTTGAGAAACCTAAAGATAGTACTCAGCCAGGAAAAACTTTCTTACATTCTTGATACCCCTACCTTGGAACCTTTAAGGGAAGATGCCTCGCAAGAGGAAAAGACCACATACAAGATGTGGCAAAATGACTCACTCACTGTCAAATATATCATGCTTGCCTCTATGATCAATGAGTTGCAGAGGCAACATGATAGCATGGATACTAACTCCATACTGCTCAATCTAAAAGAGCTATATGGAGAACATAGTCGAACTACTAGATATGAGATATCTAAGCAGTTGTTCCATGTGAAAATGATAGAAGGTACATCTGTACAAGACCACGTACTGATGGTTATTGACATGATCACTTGTGTTTTGTTATGGATGGGGAGTTGAATCAGGATTTGATCCTGCAGTCACTCCCGAATTCATTTTCACAGTTTGTTCTTAATTATCATATGAACAAACTTAACACTTCCTTGCCTGAGCTGTTAAACTTGTTAAAAACAGTAGAGAGCAATTTTAAAAAAAATAAGGCTCCACTTCTTCTTGTGGATGGGATCAACAAGAAGAAGTCAGGCAAAAAGGGTTCCAAGAGGAGATTGAACCCAAAAAGGGACATCAAGAAGAAGAAAGGAAAGAAGGCCTCTGGACAGATGACCTGCTTTCACTGTGGCAAGCCGGGTCATTGGAAGAGGAACTGCAAGGCTTACCTTGCAGGTGTGAAGCCTGGTGCATCGGATGCACCAAAAGGTATGAAAGAAGTTCAAACTATTTTGTCATTGGATTCTTCCATTATAATATCCTTGGGTATTGGATACCGCCTGTGGTCATAATATCTGCAAATCATTAAAGGGGCTACAGAGGTTTAAAGTATTGAAGGAAGGAGACTTCGAGCTCTATGGTGCTGGAGGAGAGTCCATCCAAGCAGAGGCCGTAGGGACTTATATCTTGAAGTTACCTTCGGGGAAGATTTTAGAGCTGAGAGATTGTTACTATATGCCTAAGGTCATTAGAAATATCATTTATGTACCCTTGTTACTTAGACAAGGTTATACTATGAATGTGATAAGCAATGGTTGCTCAATCAGCTTTTCTAATGAAATTATATGTTATGGCATATTTTGCAATGGTCTTTTAACTCTATCCACTAATGACAATATACTTCATGTAAGTGACAAACGAAAGAGAGATGATGTAAACAATACTTTACTCTTGCACTATCGGCTTGGACATATTAGTGAGACTAGGATTAGCAAGTTATACAAGGAAAACTTCCTTAATTTTATGATTATGAATCATTAGGAACTTGTGAATCATGTCTCATGGGTAAAATGGCCAAGACTCCATTTAGTGGACATAAAGAAAGGACAAATGAGTTATTAGGACTCATACATACAGATGTATGTGGGCCTATGACAACTCAGGCCAAGGGTGGATACTCTTATTTCATCATGTTTACTGATGATTTTTCAAGGTACGGATTTGTGTATCTTATGAAACATAAGTCCGAAGCCTTTGATAAATTTTTAGAGTATCAAAGTATGGTAGATAAACAAACGGGAAAAAGTATTAAAATCCTTCGATTAGATCGAGGAGGTGAATACTTATCCACCGAGTTTCTCGATCACCTTAAAGAGAAGGAGAATATCTCTGAATGGACCCCTCCTTACATACCACAATTAAATGGTGTTGCTGAAAGGAGGAACCGTACCTTATTAGATATGGTACGGTCCATGATGTGCTTCACAGAGTTACCTATTTCCTTCTGGGGATATGCCTTGGTAACCGTGGCTAATATCTTAAATAGAGTACCATCTAAATCTGTCTCTAGCACTCCATATGAGATATGGAGGGGTAAGAAACCTAATCTTAAGTATCTTAAGATATGGGGATGTCCAGCCTATGTCAAAAGAAATTTTGGACATAAGCTAGATGCTAGAGCAGATAAGTGTCTATTTGTAGGATATCCTAAAGATAGTATAGGATATCTGTTCTACCACCCTACTGAACAAAAAGTTTTTGTCAGTAGGCATGCTACTTTTCTAGAGAAAGAGTTCATCCTACAAAAGGGCAGTGGGAGAAATATTGAATTTGAAGATGTTCAACAAATAGATACATCTCAACCAAATGATAACATTGTTAGTATAGAACCAGAATACACCACTCCTATTCGTAGGTCTGATAGGATGCATCATGCACCTGAGAGGTATGGGTTCATTATTGAAAATAATAAAGCCCGGATCATTGAAAATGATGAGCCTCTAACCTATACGGATGCTGTCATGAGTAGGGACTCAGACAGATGGCTGGAAGCCATGAGATTCAAAATAGACTCCATGTATGTCAACCAAGTGTGGACTTTGGTTGATGCACCAGAGGATGTTAACCCTATTGGATGCAAATGGGTCTATAAGAAAAAGATTGGGGCAGATGGTCAAGTCGAAACTTATAAAGCCAGATTAGTGGCTAAGGGTTTCAGACAAAAACAGTGAATAGATTATGATGAAACATTTTCTCCTGTTGCCATGCTCAAATCTATTTGGATCATGCTTGCTATAGCTGCATATCAAGATTATGAAATCTGGCAGATGGATGTGAAAACTGCATTCCTTAATGGTTTCCTTGAGGAAGAGGTCTATATGTCACAGCTAGAAGGTTTTGTCTTGGAGACTAAACCAAATCAGGTTTGTAGGCTGAAGAAATCCATTTATGGATTAAAGCAAGCATCCAGGAGTTGGAACATCCAATTTGATAAGATAGTCAAAGAGTTTGACTTTATCAAAAATGAGGATGAGTCTTGTGCGTACAAGAAGACTAGTGGGAGTGCCATAGTTTTCTTGGTTCTACATGTGGATGACATACTCCTCATTGGGAATGATATCCCAATGTTACAATCAGTCAAGGTATGGTTATCTAAATAGTTTTCCATGAAAGACTTGGGAGAAGCATCCTATATACTGGGTATCAAGATCTATAGAGATAGATCTAGGAGGATGCTAGCCTTATCCCAGTCTAGGTACATTAACCAAGTGCTAAAGAGATTTAGCATGGCATACATCTTTCTAAGAAGATATCTCCTAAGACACCTGAAGAAAGAAATAGAATGAGTTCTATACCTTATGCTTCGGCTGTAGGATCTATAATGTATGCTATGTTATGTACCAGGCCTGATGTGGCATATGCCTTAGGTATAGCCAGCATATTTCAGGCTGATCCAGGAGAGGATCACTAGAAGGCTGTGAAAAATATTCTTAAGTACTTGAGAAGGACTAAGGATATTTTTCTGATATACGGAGGATCTGATCTTAAACTGGAAGCTTATTCAGATTCTATTTTTCAATCAGATCCAGATGATAGCAAATCTATTTCAGGATATGTTTTTACCCTAAATGGAGGAGTTATAAGCTGGAAGAGTTCTAAACAGCATACTGTAGCTGACACAACAACTGAGGTAGAATACATTGCTGTTAGTAAAGCTGCCAAGGAAGCTGTCTGGATGAAGAAGTTCATCTCAGAGTTAGGCGTTGTTCTGGAGATTGAAGGTCTAGTACCACTTTACTGTGATAATACTGGAGCCGTCGCTCAAGCTAAGGAACCTAGAGCTCATCAAAAATCAAAGCACATTCTAAGACGCTTCCATCTCGTTCGAGAGATTGTTAAAAGACAAGAAGTCTGCATTAAAAGAATAGAAACGAAGAACAACATAGTAGGCCCGTTCACTAAGGCTCTACCACAGCGGGAGTTTGATCGCCACCTCGATTGTATGGGGTTAAAATTTAAAGATGATTGGCTTTAGTGCAAGTGGGAGATTGAAAGGATTATGCCCTAAAGGCCAATCGAAATGTTGTATTTTGATGGGATTTTCTTTTGTATCCCAAACTAGTGTATTGACATTATTAATTAATAAAGGCATTTTATTTTCATCATACGCTGTGTCTTATTAATTTTATTAAGATATGATGAACTCCATAGATTAGGGCTATGGTTCTAGGGTTATGATGAGATCATACCAGTGAGACCTAAAGCCTTAAAACCCTAATCTAGAATATTCCTGGTCGATGGGATATTGAGTAGGGGATCAATGTTTCCGGTAAGACCAGCACATCCTATGTATGCTTGGTGAAGAGGGTGACTGATCTCACAGTCACTTGTATTTGACACTAATACTAGGATGTGGGTGCTCATTAGAGAATGAGTTGACTGAATGGATCCAGCTTGAAAACATCTAATGGAACTTTATCTGTTTATCAATAGATAGTTCTCATAGTGGGAGTAGTGCTTGTGGTCCTTTGACCTGAGACTGCCATGGTACCTTGTATGCATGAATCCATACTTTGGTTCACACTTTATCATGACACTGAGTCATGCATGGGGTGATACTGGGTATGGTGGATTGCATATGGAGGTTGTGAGTGGGTCAAAAAGGATCGATCAACCCTAGTAAGAGGGAAGCGCATCCAGATAATTTCAATCAAATGAATATTCAGGAAATCTTTGATCAAAGTATGAACATTATAAATAGTTTCTAATGGTTCATTAATGAATCATCATTATCAGATTGAGCAAGGAATGAATATGAAATTAGATTTGATAAGTATTCATATCCATAGTCATATTCAGGGTGCAAGTAGATCGAAGGACTAAATTGCCCGGTAACTCACCACTGAAGGGTATTTTGGTAAATCCATCAAAATTCCTCATCTTCCAGGTAGGCATGACACGTTGCTAGACATCAATTTTGTCTTGTAGGTCTTCATGAACCAATTGATTCGGTTTCATGAGTCAATTCGATGTGTGATTCGAATTGGACAATTAGGTGAGCCAATTTGACCTAATTAGGCCAATCAGGTTCGATCGGATCGAATCGGCTCAAACCTAAACCTACTGCTGGCTAGATGTGGAACCCAATGGGTCATACACAATAGAGACTTGGCCAAGGAAGTCATTCATGATTTAATTAGGGTCATAGGATCCTAATTGGTTAGCCGGATTACATACTAGCATATGTAGGCTAACCAACTTCCTAACCAAATTGGATTGGGTCTAGTTGCTTGCTAATTGGGCTAACCTAATTATGGGAAACCTAAATTAGGTTGAGTCCTAAGTGGGGCTAGCCTAATCAAATCTAAATCTGATTTTAATTTTGATTTAAGGGCATTTTAGGTGCCATACATGAAGAGTCCCAATGGCATGGGACTCTTGGTACCTAAATGATACCTTAACTTCAAAAGGACACAGAATGAGCTATAGATTTCTGATTTGAATATAATTTATATGGTCAGAAAAGAAATTTTATTCTCTTTCCAATGACACCCATATTTCCTATATTTTGACTGGTCAACATTCTTTGAAATTTGCATGGAAGAAGGATGGCGCGCGTGGTGCATGAAGAGTCGTAACTCTTTATGTGGCGCGCAGTTCTGATCGAGAGTCCTTCTGCTATCAAGACTTTTCATAATCTCAGATGTTAGGAGATTGAAGAGGCACCTCTTGGCTTCCTAGGGACTGGTAATTGACATGTGGCAAGTGAGAATTCATCCAGATAAAAGAAGGGATGTGAATAAGGCCTTTGGTGCATGAATGGGCTTATTAGATATGATTTTTCAATCCAGATAACTTCTCTTTGATCTTGAGAAATCATATCTGATAAATTGATGGGAGGACATATCACACACCCCTCTTGTATCTATAAATAGGGGGCAATGAAATGAGTCTGATAATGAAGAATTCCACCGAAGTACTATTCTGAGTGTCTCTCTCTCCCTCCTTTCTTTAAGACAAGGTCTTTTCTAATAGGACAAGGCTTTGTTGTAGGACATAAGCCTAAGGGGTCCTAGAAGAGGGTTGTCCTAAAACCAAGAGTAGTTTAGGAGAGTGTCTTTAGTGCCCTACAGTAGGACAGGGTGTCCTATAGTGGTCAATAAACCAAAGGCTGCCGAAAGAGTTCCACTTCTCCAAGCAACTTGAAGAAGGAGTTCTTCTTTGGTCCGAGTTTCGTGTGGATCACCATTGGAGGGCGAACATTTGGGTGCCTGGTGGAGAAGAAGGCTGAATCAAGGTTTTCTTCATCGGATTGGATACTAGCAGTTTAGGTTGGTGCCTAAACTCTAGTTTTTATTATATATGCATGTTTGTATGTTTTAATTCCTAGTAAGGAGGTCTTGGGTTAAGGATTTGGTAGCGGTTTCATAATAAATTTTTGAAATCCATGCTTCCACCCTGGTCACCAAAACACTAACACTAAAGGTAAGAATAGGCCTGAGGGCATCATGGCCTAATGGAATGAGGATGCTAGGGACTTGGACTTAGGCTTGGGGTGCCACTTCATGAATTCTTGTGGGCTAGTATTCTGGGGCGCTTCTCCTAGAGGACTTGGGCAGTGTAAAGGATGTCCAGATACTGGGCTGGTGACTTGAGTGTGGGTCCAATGGTCCTCTTCTTGAATATGACTTGAATGAAAGTAATTACAGGACTCAAAGGGGCCTAATTGACAAGACTCAAAGTAAGCCGAATAATACAAATGGACTTAATTGAACTTGGTGAATCTAATCGACTCATATTATTACAGGACTCAAATTGACACAAAATCTCAAAATAACAAACACTCACAATGAGCTGACTCAACCAACTTAGCTCAACTGAATAGAACATAACCCAAACTTGACTCAAAATCCTAATGGTGTGAGTCGACTCAAAATATAGGACTCAAGTATGACAAGGCTTGAAAAACAAAACTCAAGGCCCAAATACAGGAATCAATGACAAAATTTGAATCTTGGCTAAGGGACTCAAAACTCAGGGATCTATAGTGAACTAGGGTTGACCTGATGTCCCCATCAAGGGTCAACTAACTCTAGGTTGGCTTCAATCTGGGTATGGTCAGGGCCAACTAATTTTAGGTTGGCTTCAGTCTGGTTATGGTTAGGGTCAACTAACTCTGGGTCAGCCATATGTATCTCCTCTTCTTCTCCCTCATACTCATCCACAAAGTTCACCTCAGCTTCATACACTTCCACTTCAATGTCATCCTTATGAACCAATGGGGTGGTAGGAGGGGGTCGGCTAAGGAAAAATTGGTTAGTGTCTGGGGTAGCAGGGGTGGATCGACTAAGGGGTACCTGATTAATACTTGGTTTGCACTCAGGGGTGGTAGGGGTTGGTCGACTAAGGGGAAGTGGGCTAATAGTGGGATCATATCTAGGGGTACTAATCCGATGGGGTTCAGGTTGACTAAGGGTTATGGGCTTATAGGATATGGGTTCAGACCTATGGGTTAGGGGTTCCTTGGGCTCATGGGGCATGGGCTCAGATCTGTGGGTCATGGATTTTTTAGGCTCATAGGTCTTGGGTACATAGGATCTGGGTGCATAGAAACTAGGTTCATATGATCTGGGTAGGTACTTTTTTCTAAGTTTAAGTTTCATGTCACTCCAGGTAGTTATGGGTATGTCTCTTTTTCGTCTGATCATTCTTTCGACATCATCCCAGCAAATTCTAGCTTGGCGTACTAACTTGGATTTAGCAATCTTAAACTTTCTTTCCTCAGTCATTAGATCCTTCTCAAAATATAGATCCATATTTCTTTCCCAAATAAGATAATCTTTGAGATTAAGATCACAACCAAATTTATGTGCTTCTAACTTAATGTACCAAGTGGCTTTATAATTGGGTCTCCTAACACTAAGATCTCAGATTGGGTTAGGTTGTGGGGCTCTCCTAGGGTTGGGATTTAGAAATGGGTCAGGGTATGGGGCTCTCTTAGGGTTGGACTCCAAGAATTGATGGGATTTCTAGGGAGCCAAGGTCATCATGCTACATGCGGAAGTGAATTTTAAAACAAAAATTCTAGCATCAAAACCCTAACTGGCTAGAAGAAACCCTAATTGCCGGATCCCCTTAGACATTATCAACTAATGAATCATAAATGAAGTACAAGAAACATACTTGAAACGATGTTTTCTATTTCTTTCCATAAGACTCACAAGTGTAAGCCCTCCAGCAATGATCCACACGAGAATTGAACCAAGGAAGAACTCCTTCTTAAAGTTGCTTGCTAGAGTAGGACTCTTTCTGCAGCCTTTAGATTTTTCACCACTGTAGGACACCCTGTCCCACTGTAGGGAACTATGAACACTCTCCTAAAGTACTCTTGGTTTTAGGACAACCCTCCTCTAAGACCCCTTAGGCTTATGTCCTAAAACAAAGCCTTGTCCTAGTAGAAAAGACCTTGTCTTAACAAGACAAGTCTTGCCTTAAAGAAAAGAGGGAGCGAGAGACAGAGAGAAACTCAGACAGAACACTTGGTGAAATTAGACTCCTATTTTGGATGACCGAACAACAACATCTCATTTCACCGTACACCCTTAAATAAGAATTTAAGGGGCATGAAAAGCATCCCAAAATTTCTTATCAGATATGTCTCTTCATATCTGATAAGACTCTTCACGACTCAGGAGTCTTATCTGAGTTCTCCAAATGATCTCTCCTCATGCCACATGGCATTACCAGAATCAAGGAAAAAGTGACATCTTTTCTTGTCTTGAAACATCGAAGAGGAATTCTGAGAGCAGAAGGAGCCTTAGAATTGTGCGTAGATGAAGAGACGCGACTCTTCATCTACACGTGCTGACTTCTTCTCACTTCATGCCACACTTTTGTCCCATTTTTGACCAGTCAACCAACACCAAAAGGGCATGGAGACTATTTGAAGAGGTGTCCCAGATAAGAAACTCCTAGAGTTTCATCTACAGAAGGACTCTCAGTCCTTCTGCGTGGACTCTTTTCTCCCGCACGCGCCAAGAGGCGCCATGAGTCCTAAACACCCAGGACTCTTCAATAAACCGGGTTAATGTCCAAATAAAAATAAGATAAAGCCTTGTTTAGGCTGCCCCAATTATGACTCAACCTAATGTAGGTTTTTCTCAATTAGGTTAGTCCAGTTAACAAGCAACTAGACCCAAATCAATTGGGTTAGGATTTGGGTTAGCCTACTCATGCTGGTGTGTAATCTGGCTAACCACTTAGGATGCCATGACCCTAATTAAACCATGTATGACTTCCTTGGCTAACTCCCTAATGTGTATGACCCTTTGGGTTCCACATTTAGCCAGTAGTAGGTTTAGGTTTGAGCCGATTCCAACCAATCAAACTCGATTGACCTAATTAGGTCAAATTGGCTCACCTAATTGTCCTATTCGAATTATCCATCGAATTGACTCATAAAACCAATCCAATTGGTTCATGAAAACCTACAAAACAAGATTGAAATCTAGGAACATGTCATGCCTATGCAGAAAATATGAAATTTGATGGAAAGTACCAAAATATCCTTTAGCAAAAAGTTATTGTGTAATTCAATCTTTCGATCTCCCATTATCCCAATTAAGTGATAGGTATGGATACATGTCAAACCCTAACACTTAGTTATATCGAATCTCAGCTCGATCATGAGAACTCAACTAATGATTGATTAGAAACTACTTCTAATCTCATTCTGCTTTGATCAAAGGCTCCTTGAGTCACTCATCGAAGAGATTACATGGGATAACAATTTCTTTTACTAGGAATGATAGATTCCTTGTTGGTCCACTCACATCCTTCGTACACCTTCCACCATACCCAGAACACCTCGTACATGACTCAATGTCATGAATGAGTATGAACCAAAAATATGGCTTAGTGTGCACAAAGAACCATGGTGAACTCAGGTCTAAAGATCACATGCACAACTCCTACTCTAAGCCCTATCTTTTGACAAGCAGTAAGACTTTCATAAGATAGTCCCAGTGCTGATCAGTTTAGTGTACTCATACCCTGATGAGCACCCTTATCCTTGTATCAGTGTCTCTACACAAATGGTTGTGAGACCAACCATCCTCATTAACTAAGCATATATAGGAGAAGCTAGTCTTACCAGATTCATCGATCCCCGAATTGATGGGGGACTAATATGCATGCAATTTTTTTTGTATGTTTTATATGTTGAGTTATGTGATTAATTCATGAATTTTAGATCAAAATTATTTGTAGGGAATTTCGTATGAATTTTTGAAGATCAGCATGCAGATTAGGACCTAGAAAAGTAGCAAAGAAGGACCGCCGGGGCTGAGAAGCCTCGGTTAGGGCAAGTTCTCCTACAATAAAACTACTGGAGGTAGAGGGGTGTACCTGACAATATCTGTGAAGATCGCAGCGAAGGGGTCTCTCGTTCCTCGATGGATGCGGCCTGGAAAACCGAGCCAAAGACCCGCGAATACTTGCTTTCTGCTCGGTGATCCAATTGAGGATTGCCTGGAGTCGTTGGATTCGTAGGAACTCGGGGACCTGCAAACGACCTGTCAGGAGTTAGAAAATTCATAAAGGAACAAGTAAACAAAGGAAAAATAGAAAGGGAAAGCTTCTTTTGGAGTGGGCATCCAGGGATCTGGAGGGTTTGTTGGTAGCAGGAATATGACTGCAAACACCGGGAAGAAGAACTCTCATAAACCCCTTTATGCACACAGCAAGGTATCACACAACTCAATAGAGGAACTCAAGGTTTTCATTCATATCAAAATTAGGTTTCATACAAGAGGCTAGGGTCCCTTAAATAGACCCTTAACCTTGGGCTCCAAGTAAGGGTACATAAGTCTTTACATAAGAATCCTTTTCCCTCTCAAACCCTAGCTAGAAAATAAGAAAATATTAGGTAGAAAAATCCCTAAAAATTTTCTTGACTTGGTCAAGACACCAAGGATGCCTAGGGGGGCATTTTGGGCTTCTAGGAGCAGCAAAAGGCTGGCCCAAAGGGGCTCGGGTGCATGGGTTTGGGCCTCTGGAAGCTGGGGTGGCCAGGTAGCCAGGTAGCAGGAATATTCCCTGGTATCTTGCTTCTTAGGGGCTTAGGCATGGCACCTGGGCTTGATTTCTTTGGGCTAGGATGCAGATGGACCTCTAAAATCATGGATGCCTTGGTATATGAATATTTTTTGGCATCTGGAAGGGAATCTGGGTATCTGCAAGGAATTAGGGTTTTCTGAATTTTTCCTCCTAGGGTCTTCAAATCTTCAAGCTGGGTTGGACTTGGGCTATACTTCCATGTCTTCAATCTAGTTGGACTTGGTCTTCACTTGTATGATATAGTCTTGAGTCTGCAGTATGCTTGGACAGGACTCAAAAAAAAAAAAATAGCTCAACATGAGCTGACTAGCATTGGATTGAACTAGCTCAACATGAGCTGACAAGTACAGAACTGAAATAACAACTCAAAATACTCAAATAACAACTAAAATGGATTCAGATGAGCTACTCCCTTATTACAGATGGACTCATAAATTATTAATCAATTCATAGAGGATTGAAAAGCCTCTATCTTATTCTGGTGCCTCCGGTGTCCCCACCAATTCTCCTAGAGTGGGAGGAACTCGACCCTATCGAGTGAAGGTCAGACTGGCTCACATATCTCTCAAGAAGGTCTGGGTTGAGGCATTGCAAGTCCTCTCGAGAAATCCATGAATCGTCCGACTCTGGCCGGCCTTGCCATCGGACCAAGAAACGTTGATAGTCATGGCCCTGGGTCGTGATGGCTTGATCATCCAGGATACGCTCGATCCATTCTCCTCTCTCAGGCCAAATTTATTTGTGGACACTCTAGGTTAGGGTCACTCACAATGAAAAGGAATAGGTCCAAAGGCCTCACTAGGTATCGCTGCCGGTTCCCTATACTCAACCAGGTCAGTAATATTGAAGGTAGAACTAATGCCCAAATCCAAAGGCATGTCTAACACCTAGGCATTTGATCCAACCTTCTCTATCACTTTAAAAGGTCCAGCTCTGCGAGCATGAAGCTTCTTTTAGGCCTAAGCCTAACCAAGATAGAATCCACTACATCAAATTCTTTGATCCATCTTCGGGAATTAGCCAGTTTGTTTAACATTAGTGCGGGTGGTGAACATGCTAGGCACATGCAGACTCCTAACAAGATGATGCAAAGGACTCAAACTAACAGCTAACAGACTCGACTATGCATTCCTATCGAAGGAAATTTTATTGAACTCTTTGGATCTAAACATAATAGATTATAGGTTCTCTAGGTTTGATCCTAGCTTGACATGCACATGAAAATTTGCAGTGAACTCCTAGCAAATTCCAAAGAGTATGCCAGAAGTAAGATGCAAACCTAACATGCGTGATGAATGCATGCAGTATGCTAATCTCAGCTAAATGCAATCTAATGATCCTAGAAATGCTGGAGGTGTCAGGAAAGGGCAGAAAATAGGAAGTGGGTTCAGAATTAGTTTGGTAAGGTAGAGAAAAAGGTTCATGGTTAGTTGGATAAAGTAGGATAAAAGACGGGGTGTCAGGAACTAATCCTATACTAATGTGGTTAACCTTATGAGGTTGAGCTATATCTACAGGGTTTGCATAATGGAAGGATGGGTCGCCAATTTCGGGGAAGAGGTCCTTAATTGGAACTATAGGAGGGGACTCATCTTGAAGGTATTGATTCAAAGAGATCAGGTCCTTAATAAATTCTTCTGGTTCTTGTATTTTAGGACTAGGCTCTATAATTTGGCTCTCCTCTATGGTTTCCTTAGGTAAGGCTTTAGCAGCAGTACCTAGGTTCTCTTCCTCTATTTGTTCTTCCACTATAGCTTTAGGTTGGATGTGGTCAAGGTCAATTAGCTCTGGGTTGGTTTCTACCTGGGTATCTACTGGGTCAGCTAATTCTAGGTCATCTAAAGGTGCTCCTCTTCTCCCTCATACTCATCCACTAGGCTCACATCAGCTTCATACACTTCCGCATTAATGTAAGCCTTGCAAGTCTCAGGAATGGTTGGAGAATGTCGGCTAGCAGGAAATTGGTTAGGTTCTTGTCTCTGATTATGGGTACTACTCCTAGTAGGTTCAGGTTGTATAAGAGGTAGGGGCTCACTATTGGGTTCATATTTAGGGATACTAATCCTATGGGGTTCAAGTTGACTAGGGGATGCCTAACTAGTACTAGATTGATACTTAGGGGTTATGGGTTCTCTGGGCTCATAGGACAAGGGTGCAGATCTATGGGTCATGGGATTATAGGATCTAGGGTCATTTGATTTTGGGTTAGCTCTATGGTCATGTTCTAAGGATGGATCATGGTATGGGGTCCTCCTAAGGTTGGGCTCTCTATATGGGTCAGGATATTGGGTCCTCCTAGGGTTGGACTCCCTATATGGGTCAGAATACTGGGTTCTCCTAGGGTTGGACTCCCTATATGGGTCAAAATATTGGGTTCTCCTAGGGTTGGACTCCCTATATGGGTCAGAATATTGGGTGTTGGGTCTACTAGGCTCATAGGGTGTGGGTGCATAGGATCTATGATCATGGGATCTAAAGTCATAGGATCTAGGTTCATAGGTTATGGATTCATAGGTTCTAGGTTCATAGGATTTGGAGTCATAAGATCTATAGGTTGTGGGTATACTAGGCTTATAGGGAGAGGGTAAATAGGATCTATCTTCTATAAAATCCTGATTGGGTCTTCTAGGACTAACCTTAGGGATTGGGTCATGACGATAGCCTCTTCTAGTTTCAACCTCAAGATATGGATCAGGGTTTGGGGTCCTCCTAGGTTTAGGGGAATTAGGATCTGGCTCAGACTGTGACCCATGGGTTTTTCTTGGGGTCCCTATCCGAACTTTTAACTGATCAAACCTATTGGCACGATGATCAATTCTATCATTGGTTTAAATACGAGACTGAGTTAACTAGGTAGCCATCTGGGCTATTTGATCAGCTAGGGCTTTTATTTGGGCCTGTAAATTTTTCATGGGTTCAGACATTTGTGAAGGAGGTGGGTGATATGAAACTCCTGATCTAGTGCTCATGCAAGACTCGATCAGACCGACTATAGCTGACTAGACCTAGAGTCCAAACAAGATGCTCAATCAGGGTGGCAAACTAGCCTATAGTAACCCTGTACTCAGCCAGGCAGGTGTAAGGGGAGTGTTAGGTCCCTGATGCCAATCCTAGACACCAATCAGAGATTGGCAAGGTAGGCGGACCAGCACACAAGCCCTTCGGGATTGAATCCCTAAACCACCGTTCTAGACACTGAGCACAAGGCACACGCAGGTTAACTTGACACAGTGATCTAACACTAGCCCGGACCCGACCAGTTGGTGTCCCTAGCCCACTAGGGCAAATTAAGTCTAGTTAATTTTAGGTTAAGGCTTGGGACCGAATGCAAGGGATGTAGTTTTGGGCTAAGGAGAGGTGATCAAATCCTCCCCCCATCTGATATAGCAAGAGTGCCCTTAAAAGTAAATTATGCAATGATGGCAGGCAGATGAGGATGCAAATTAGGGTTTAGATATTTTTGGTATTTTCTTTGAAAATATGTAATTTTATTTTATTATTATTTTTTGTATTTTCTTAAATAGAAGAAAACTTTCAAATTATGGCCTAATATGAAGGAAATATACTAAAATTAAAAGATATACAAAAAATGCTAAATAAAACCCTAAAACTTCCAAACTTGTCTTGCTGAAAAAAAATAGAGCCAAAAATTTACAGGCTGTATTTCAGCTTGCAAAAAAATCACAGGCCATAATAAAATATGATAAAATTATGAAAATTACTGTGAATTATGATGAATCCATAAAAATGAATTTCAAAATTTTTGGAGTTTTTAGCTTGGAGAAATAATTTAGAAAATAGAGTATATACGGACTGAAAAATTGCAGAAAACAAGCCCTAATCTAAGCTCTGATACCAAATGATGGGGGACTAATATGCATGCAATTTTTTTTGTATGTTTTACATGTTGAGTTGTGTGATTAATTCCCGAATTTTAGATCAAAATTATTTGTAGGGAATTTCATATGAATTTTTGAAGATCAGCATGCAGATTAGGACCTAGAAAAGTAGCAAAGAAGGACCGCCGGGGCTGAGAAGCCTCGGTTAGACAAGTTCTCCTACAATAAAACTACTGGAGGTAGAGGGGTGTACCTGACAATATCTGTGAAAATCGCAGCGAAGGGGTCTCTCGTTCCTCGATGGATGCGGCCTGGAAAACCGAGCCAAAGACCCACGAATACCCGGCTTTCTGCTCGGTGATCCGATTGAGGCTTGCCTGGAGTCGTTGGATTCGTAGGAACTCGGGGACCTGCAAACGACTTGTCAGGGGTTAGAGAATTCACAAAGGAACAAGTAAACAAAGAAAAAATAGCAAGGAAAGGCTTCTTTTGGAGTGGGCATCCAGGGATCTGGAGGGTTTGTTGGCAGCAGGAATATGATTGCAAACACCGGGAAGAAGAACTCTCACAAACCCCTTTATGCACACAGCAAGGTATCACACAACTCAATAGAGGAACTCAAGGCTTTCATTCATATCAAAATTAGGTTTCATACAAGAGGCTAGGGTCCCTTAAATAGACCCTTAACCTTGGGCTCCAAGTAAGGGTACATAAGTCTTTACATAAGAATCCTTTTCCCTCTCAAACCCTAGCTAGAAAATAAGAAAATATTAGGTAGAAAAATCCCTAAAAATTTTCTTGACTTGGTCAAGACTCTAAGGACGCCTAGGGGGGCGTTTTGGGCTTCTAGGAGCAGCAAAAGGCCGGCCCAAAGGGGCTCAGGTGTATGGGTTTGGGCCTCTGGAAGCTGGGGTGGCCTGGTAGCCAGGTAGCAGGAATATTCCCTGGTATCTTGCTTCTTAGGGGATTGGGCTTGGCACCTGGGCTTGATTTCTTTGGGCTAGGATGCAGATGGACCTCTAAAATCATGGATGCCTTGGTATATGAATATATTTTGGCATCTGGAAGGGAATCTGGGCATTTGCAAGGAATCAGGGTTTTCTGAATTTTTCCTCCTGGGGTCTTCAAATCTTCAAGCTGGGTTGGACTTAGGCTATACTTCCATGTCTTCAATCTAGTTGGACTTGGTCTTCACTTGTTTGATATAGTCTTGAGTCTTCAGTATGCTTGGACAGGACTCAAAAAAATAAAATTAGCTCAACATGAGTTGACTAGCATTGGACTGAACTAGCTCAACATGAGTTGACAAGTACAGAACTGAAATAACAACTCAAAATACTCAAATAACAACTAAAATGGACTCAGATGAGCTAAGCCCTTATCACATATGGACTCATAAATTATTGATCAATTCATAGAGGATTGAAAAGCCTCTATCTTATTCTGGTGCCTCCGGTGTCCCCATCACGAATCGATGGTCCATTGACTAGGAACATTTTGATTAGGGTTTATAAAAGATTAGTTCTCACTGTTACGATCTTTATCATAACCCTAATTTCATTGCCCAAATCTATGGGGTTCATCATTATCCATAAATAAGACAGCAGTATATGATGAAAATAAATGCCTTTATTAATATAATGTCATACAAGAGTTGGAAGATTACAAAAATGCCCTTACAATGATTGGCTTTTAGGACACTTTTCTTTCAAGTATGGGTCAGAGTATGGGGCTTTCCTAAGGTTGGACTCCCAATATGGGTCAGGGTTTTAGGCTCTCCTAGAGTGGGGAGGTGTAGGCAGAGGTGACTCTAATTTAGGTTTAGTATGGGCCTTTCTGGTTCTTTCTAGGTTTCCTAAATACCATCTATTTGATCAAACCTACGATCCATTTGGGCACACTTATGGTTCATTTGAATAGACTTTTGGTTCATTTGGTCATACTAATGGTTTGGCTGGGCAGTCAATTAGGCAAACTGGTCATTCAAGGTCTTCATTATAGTTTCAAGAGTTGGTTCTGTGGTTGAGCTGGGTTGGGGTTTGAGGCTACTGGTATTGCGCTCCTAATCTAGGGGTCATGCAACAAGCATACAAGAGTTAGACGTTCTAGGGTTTGCTAGACCTAGAGTCCAAGTAAAGTGAGTCAACTCAACTTACACCCAACTCAACAACTAATCCTTCCACTGGTGGTGGGGGCACCAGGATCATACACAAATACTGCATCCCATATGGTTTACTGATTAGGGTTTAGACCCTTAGTCATGTGTCACAATTTTGTAATCAAGTAAGATTGAGTCCTGTAATAAGTTGAGCTAGTTGATTTGTCTCAACCCTGGTCCAGTTATTGAGTCATGTATTTGAGTATTAGTCCAGTATGAGTCCTATTTTGTATAAGATGAGAGGTTACACAGTTTTGAAGTTCCACCAGGCCTCATCCAGGAGCCAGAAGCCTTCACAGTAGCTTACTAGACCTTGTTTGCCACCTAAGGATCCAAGATTCCTTCCATATGCCCTCTAGATGCCTCCCAAATGCCTTGATACCCTCCATATGCTAGAGAATATTTTCAGATTAGGGCACCTCATAATTCTAGGAATATGTCAACATCCAGGCCAAGAAATTCCATGCCCAGTAGTCAAGCCCATGAGCCCTAAAACCAAGATTACAAAGAATATGCTGATACCAGGAGGCCCATGCACCCAAGCCCTTTAGAAGCTGCCCAAGCCCAATGGTGGACGTCCCTTGCTGCCCTAAAGTCCAATCCCAAGTTCCATAAGGTGTCCAAGCCCAAAGAAGCCCCTTTGACCAAGTCAAATGAGGAGAGAAATCCAAATAGAATAAGGAGAACTAGTTTTATTTTCATTCAAAGTGTATTCTCCTTGTCTTAAGCAAACTTGTATTCCCTCTCCCTCTCTACTTTTTATTCCAATCCTAACTAGGAGAAGACTTGGGGAACATCTAAAAATACCTCACTCCTCCCCCTCTTGTAAGTAATCTTTATTCATGATATCAAAACTATAGTGAATTTTATTTAAGATTGCTCTTGTGTTATATTTTATGTGAAGCGAGTGTTTGGAGTTGTGTGCCCCAATCTTACCAAGCCCTAGCCATCCCAGGTGATCTTCATCCAAGCCCCAACATGCCATCAGCAAGTGCCCTAGCTGACCTCAAACAAGGAGAATCCTTCTTCCACCTTCAAGTCTCCCACATCCAAAACCCTAATCTCTTCTTTTCTAACCCTAGTTCCATGATTCCACTTTGTATTTGTCCTCTAACTAATCCTCTGATGCTTGTAGGATCCCTATGGTATTCACCCTTGAAGAGGAGGCCCTCTTTGCCTCTAGAACTGATCCTAGATAGCTACCCAAATCGAGGAACCGAAGGCTAATCTTCCAAGCGGCAATCCTGAGTGCTGTGCGACCCCGGCTTCGAATAGTTCTTCAAATCGATGCTTGGTAAAATCCTTCCCCATCCTAATTTTTTATTTGATGAAGGTATGCTATCCTAATTGGGGGTTTCTCAATCTCTGTGGTCCTTTCTTTTATTATTTTGCATAAGTCTGATTCGGGTATGCTAGTTTCTTTTATTACTAGTTTCTTAGTTATTCTTTACTTGATTTCAGGAACTTTAGTCTACAAATTAAATTCCTAAAAAAACTCTAAAAATTTAGTTTCTATTTTCTTGCATGCATATGAGTATTAGGAACGTCCTACATCAGTTTGGTATCAGAGCTAGTTTAGGATAGCTTGCATCTTCACCAAAAACATAAAAATATGCATTTCTATTTTTTTCTACATCCTGTCAACTGCAGTAAGTGTCGAGATTCAGTCTTGTTCATCATCTTAGGAGTCTTATTTTTTATTGAAATTACATGTTCTCTATTTAGTCTTGATAATTATCATAATTTTTAATTATTTTGATAGAAACAAAAAGATTATAAAATTTAGCATCCCAGAAACTTTAACCAGGATCTTAAACTTTCTGCATACAGTCTGATAACCCTAGGTTTTGCATCATCATCCAAAGTTTTCATTGCATAAAATTTGGTAGGGATCATCAGCATTTAGTCCTCTATCCTCAATTTTTTCTGAGTTTTTTTTGCATCAGAAACTATGTCAAATTCTATACTGAACCCGAACCCTAAATTCTGTTCTACATACTTTATCAAACCAAACCTAATCAACATCCAAACCCCTCAATCCCAACCCTAATTTTGTTTGCTAACCTAATCAACTTAAACCAAACTTGCCATCTCATAAAACACCCAAAGATATTTATATTTTTTTGATTATTAGTAGATTATATCAGGACCATCGAATGTCATCATCTGCATTAAACAATCTTAAGGGCACTTTCACTATCTCAGATCAGGGCAGGAGGTCATAACCTGTCCTAGGCCCAAAACAACCTCCTTGCATTCTCACCCAAGACTTAATTAAAATTAATTAGACTTAATTCCCTAGTGGGCTAGGTGACACCAACAGGTCGGGTCCGAATTGTGTAAGCCAACTAGTGCATTCAATTCACCAACTATTACTGGAATCTGGTATCTAAGGCTGGGGGTCCACAGTCAAATGACCTAAGTGGGGTTGTGGTTCTTAATTGGATCCCTGCGAAAGCATGGGAGCCTCCAACACTCCCACCCCCTACCTGGCCAGAGAAAGGATTAGTTGTTGAGTTGGGCATAAGTTGAGCTGACCCACTCAGTTTTGGATCTAGGTCTATCAAACCCTAGATTGTACTAACCCTTTTGCATGCTTGGCTACACCATTCCACCTTGAATGATTGTTTGTTCGCATGACCACTAGAATAAGAACCCAATACCGTGACCCATACCAGGAACCCAGATCTTATGAACCCAAGACCTATGCACCTAGATGTACTCAATCCCAATCCTATGTATTTAGATCCTATGACTCTAAGTCTTATTACCCCAGATCCAATGATCACAAACTTTTAAGATAATGGTGGGAACTGAGTCAGGGTAACAAAACTGTGTTTGAATACATTGACCAATTTGATGAGTTTTATTAGATATGTTACATGGTTGAACATGTGTCTCAGATCATATCTAGGTTTTTAGTTGGTCTACATAGCGATATCCAAGGTGAATTATTTCGATGGCAAATTCGAGACCTAGATGATGCCTATGACATAGCCTCGAAATTCGAGTCAAATCTAAGGGAACTCATGTTTAGTCAAACTAAGTCCAACAAGAGTAACCCTCCTAAACCCCAGATCCATAGAACTGAACCCATAACCTTTGAGCCCGTAACCTATAAACCCATAACCTATAAATCCATAACCCTTAGTTTACCCACCCTTGTTATCCCAGACCCTAGTCAATTTTCAATTAGCCAAACCCCTCTTACCATCCTATTGGTTCACCAAGATGACCTAGAAGAAGAGATATATGAGGCTAACCCAAGTCTGGTAGAGGAGTATGAAGATGATGAGTCTATTGAAGATTTAGAAGAAGAGATACCTATAGGCGACCTAGAGTTAGAAGCCAACCCAAAAGTGGTTGATCGAGTGGAAACCCAGATAGAAATCATCCCGGAATTAGTTGAGTCAGAAGTACGGTACAACCAACCCAGTTCAACCATTGACTTTAATTTTGAGGCTTTTATGAAAGCCATGGCTGATCAGTTTGCCTAGATGAACCATAAGTTCAACTAATCCTGTGCCCAATTAATCACCTAGGTCAACCAAATGAACCAAACAAATAACCAAGCAACCAATAGGTTGGACCAGGTAGAAGACAACCCAACATTAGTTGAACCTGACCACACCCAAGTTGAACCTATAGTGGAAGACCAGCTAGAGGAAGAGAACCTAAATACTACTATCAGATCTTTACTTGAAAAGCCACAAAATGAAAGCACAACTTTAGAGCCCGGTCCTTTGGTTTGTGAGCCAGAAGAATTTATTATGTACTTGACCTCCTTAAATCAGTACCCTCAGGATGAAGTCACCTCTTTGACTCGACTTGATCTCTTTCCTAAAATCAACGACCCTTTCTTCCATTATGCAGACCCTCTAGATATGCCTCAACTCCATAAGGTCAACCTCATTAGTATAAGACTCATCCCTGAAACACCTTCTTGTCTCTTAGTCTATCAGATCAACTCCAACCCCTTTGCTTACTTTCTACCTTACTAGACTAACCCTAAAACCACCTCGTATTTTCTACCTTTTCTTGGATTTTTTTATGCTTCTTTAACCGTTCATCTGCATTTTATAGAGGTAAGTATAATGCATGCATTCATTGAGCATGTCATATTTGCATCTTACTTTTGGAGGACCCTATGGCACTTAGTAGGAGTCCACGCACCATTCTCATCTGCATGTCACCCACCTGACAAAAGGTTAAACCCACAGTTGTAGTGTAGGGTTTAATAAAATTTGCATATCAATAAGTGTTAGCTTGAGCTATTTACCCACATTAGGTGTTTAGTTTGCATGTCATTAGGTGTTAATATGAGTCCCTTGCATCATCTGTTAGGAGTTTACATGTGTCCAGCATATTTGCATCTTCATCAGGAACTTAGCCAAAGGTTAATCTAAGTAATGAAATATATAAGAACTTGGCTAATTCCTGAAAGAGAGTTAAGAAATTTTCTGTAGGAGATTTTTTGATCATAAAGAAATTTCATGCTCACATAGCTGGATCATTCAAAATAATGAAGAGAATTGGATCCAACGCCTATGTGCTCAGTTGCCACCCGAATTAGGTATGGGCTCCACTTTCAGCATTTCAAACATTATGGAGTATCGGGAGCCAACAAAGATACCTAGTGAGTATTTTTAACCAATTCCTTCCCTTGAGAGTGAACCCAACCCAGAGAGTCCACTTCTAAATTGGCCTGATAGTGAGGAAAGGATTGAGCGCATCTTGAATGACCAAGCCATCAGTACCCCGAACATAGGTTATCATCGATATTTGGTCCATTGGGAAGGTTGGCAAGAATATGAGGACTTGTGGATCACCCGTGAGGATCTGTAGTGCCTCAGCCTAGAGCTTCTTGAGCTATATGAGAGCCACAATGACCCTTACTCGACGGGGTCTAGTTCCTCCTACCTCGGGAGAATTGGTGGGGGCACTAGGACAGACACAGATTACTGGGTCCCATATGGTTTACTGATTAGGATTTAGAGCCTTAGTCATGTGTCATAATTTTGTAATCAATTAAGATTGAGTCCGGTAATAAGTTGAGGCTAGTTGATTTGTCTCAACCCTGGTCCAGTTATTGAGTCTTGTACTTGAGTATTAGTCCAGTATAAGTCCCATTTTGTATAAGAGAAGAGGTTACACAGTTTTGAAGTTCCACCAGGCCTCGTCCAGGAGCCAGAAGCCTTCATAGTAGCTTATTGGGACTTGTTTGCCATCCTAGGGTCCAAGATTCCATCCAGATGCCCTCTAGATGCCTTCCAGATGCCTTGATACCCTCCAGATATAAAGAATATTCCCAGATCAGGACACCTCATAATTCCAAGAATATGCCAGCACCCAGGCCAAGAGATCCTAAGCCTAGGAGTCAAGCCCATGAGCCCCAGAATCAAGATTCCAAGGAATATGCTGATACCAGGAGGCCATGCTGATACCAGGAGGCCCATGCACCTAAGCCCTTTGGAGGCCACCCAAGCCCAATGGAGGATGTCCCTTGCTGCCCTAAAGTCCAAGCCCAAGTTCCATAATAATTAGGACATTGGCAAGAGAAAGAAATTACAAACTAATAATCTTTGGTTGTAGTGCAATCTTTCCTTTTTTTTAGGTTCACACAAATGTATAAAGCACCTCTTGAAGACTCCTAATTCCATGAATTAAGATTGAATTATTTAAAGCCAACTAATTTAGATTTAGTGTGATTCAGAAATATAAAATTCAAAAAAATTATCTCCCTTGATTTTTTGATTTAAAAATATAAGTTCTTAGGTCATTTCTGAAGTTTTGTCCAGAATTCTGTTTCTGCCTTCCATTTCATTGAATTTTTAAAAAAATATAAAAATATTTTTTTTTAATTTCAAAATATTATATCTAAGATCTAGACCTTGAGTTTTGTTATTTCCAATTATAGTTTTGAATTTTAGAAATGTTTATAGCTCGAAATTTGAAATTTGAATTCAGGTTGTCAAGAGTTAGCTAAACTTCTAGAATCTTTTAGCAACTATTTTCAAACTACCTTCTCAACCAAAATTTGAATTAATTTGAAGTAAAAATTTAAAATTCGATATTTTAGATCTGAGAGATAACCAAATCAATTTTATTTTGAATTTTTTGGATTTTTAAAATTTTAAATTTTGAATTTTCAATTCAGGTTAGCTGGAGGTTTATTGGAAGCTGAAATTTACATTTTAACCACTTTGCTTCCAAGGATGAATTTTCTAATCAAATTTCAAAATTTAAAATTTAAAATTTGGTTACTGTGATTTAGACTTCAAGATTTGAATTACTCAATTTAAATTTTTATTAATTGACATTTCAAAATTGGGTTAAAATTCATGTATTTGTGATTGTGCTTATTGTTTTGCTGAAATTGTTTGCATCCAATTTTAAAATTTCCTAAGGGCATTCAATATTACATAAGGGAAGGAGGTCATTACTTTTTCTTAGCCCAAAACAATCACCCACATTTTCATTAACCTAAACTCTGAGTAAAATCAAGTAGGAACCTAAACTAGGGATACCCATGAGTGGGGTTCAAGTGCAAGGTAAGACAACGTATTATTTGAGCTTGTACTTATTCGTTGAAATTGGTGTCTAAGACTAGAGGTCAAATGGCAAATGCCTTAAGCAGACTTGCAGTTTTTAATTAGGACCTCGCTAAAGCAAGTGGAGCCTTCCACAACCCCACCTCTTACCTGGTCAGTGGATAGGATAATTACATACTTAAGTAGTACCTAGTTAAGTCTTGTATTTTGAACTTTTAGGTTTAGGAACCCTAGAATTTGGTCTTATTTGCTTATCCATTGTATTGTTTACCCTTGTACTATGTCCTATATCAAAGTTTCACCCTCAGTCTAGTTTACCCATGGATCCCAATCTTGAATTCTTTATGGGGACCCTGACTGAGAAATTTGATACCCTGACTAAACAATTAGGATCAATGAACAAAGAGTTAGGAAAAGTGAATACTCAAATCGGGAACATCAAAAAAGATCGCTTGACCTGTACTAATCCTAAATCACCTCTTATTGATCCAAGAGTCTATTGTCATGATCTCACCCCTGAGTATAAACTTAGATATCCCTGTCAAGGCTTTGTAGATCTGGAAGAGAGAGTCTTTAGGAGCAATCGACCCTATGCACCCACTTTTAATGAAAACCCTGAGATGTATGTCGATTGGAAGAAGAAAATGGATCAATCCTTTGAGTTTGATAAAATGTCAGAAAAAAGAAAGTGTCAATTTGCCAAATTAAAGCTAATCCAACATGCTAAGTCATATTGGAAACATGTTAAGCATAAAAGTTATTATAGTGGGGATAAAATAATTACTTGGAGAGATATGAAAAGTAAATTGAGGAAAAAATGCCTAGGCAAATCTTATAAGCAAAATCTTCCAACCCAATGGTACAAATTGAGACAAGATGATAAAACTGTATTTAAATATATTGCTAAATTCAATAAGTATGAGGGAGATGAGGAAGAGACTGAACCCACTGAGAATTTAGAGGAAAGTTCTCCTGAACCAATTGAAGAATTAAAAGATGAAATAAAATCAAAATCCTATCCAAATGAAGGGCTAGAAAGAGAATATCCTAAACCCATTGAAGAACTTAAGGAAGAAGTTTATGAAGCTGGGTTTAACCTTATGGACGAAATTGATCAAGAGCAATTACTTGAAGATAAAATAATTACCCAGCCTAAAGAAATCAACAACGGGGATAATCAAAATGAAATCCAAGGACAAAACCATGGAGATCAATCTGAGGATGACATTGATGATTTGGAATTAATTGATGTTGAAGGTTTAGATCTAGAGATTGATGAAGGATCAGATATTGGGGTATTGACCGTCAAAGAACAAAACCCTATGGATCAGCCCCAAGAAGCTGTAGAGCCATTGAAAACCCTGCAAAATATTTTTCCTAACAATTTTTCTATCCCTGATTTTCCATTTCTGAATATCCACCATCCTGATCCACCAATATGTATCATTCACTCTCCTATTCCATCCAGCTGGGACATCCACCATACCATTGATCTGTACCCAGTGATATTCAATAGTTACTTTCTTAAGACTCTATAGCATATGCTGGGAGCCAAATTAAGATTTACTGCCACTTATCTAAAGATATGTGCAAGAGTCTTAGAAGCCTCTTAAGGGAAATATTGAAAATTAGGAACCTTTGTTTCCTAGCTTAGCAATAAAATTCAGTCCTTAGATAATAAAACCCATTTCATCTTGTCTTTTGTTTTAGTATCATTTGAGTTTGTTTTGTCAATTGGTGTTATCCATGCATAAGTCTGCCGAATCATATGCACAACATCTTAGGGATTTGCATAGAGAGACTAGTAAGAAAATCCAAATAAGTAATGAGAACTACAAGCATATGGCTGATTCTTATAGAAGGGCCAAAGAATATCAAGTAGGGAACTTTGTGATGATCAGGCTAAAACCTGAACAGTTTTCACTAGAAATTATAAAGAAACTCTACGCCTGTGGTGCAGGTCCTTTCAAAATAATATAAAGAATAGGACCTAATGCTTATGTGCTGGACCTACCTTCTTACGTTGGCATTAGCTCTACTTTTAATATCTCAGATCTAGTAGGATACAAGAAGCCCATAATGATTCCCAATGAGTTCCTAGAACCTGATCCATCCCTTGAGAGTGAACCAACCCCAGAGTGCCCACTAGCCACAACACCAAAGTGGGAAGAAAGAGTTGAAAGGGTCATAGATGACAAGATTGTTTCTATCCAGAATAAAGATTACCAATGATACTTGGTCCATTGGCAAGGCACACCTGATTCTAAAGATTCATGGATCACTCAAGAAGAACTACAAAGGATCAATCCAAATATACTTGAATACTTCCAAAGCCAAAATGATTCCATACTCGTCAGGGCCAAGTTCTTTTCATCCGGGGAGAATTAATGAGGACATTGGAAAAAGAAAGAAATTACAAACTAATAATCTTTGGTTGTAGTCCAATCTTTCCTTTTTTTTCAGGTTCCTATAAATGTATAAAACACCTTTTGAAGACTCCTAATTCCATGAAGCAAGATTGAATTGTTTAAAGCCAAAATCAAGTGAAGATTCCTTTTCCAAGCCCATGGGCAGGCCAAGCTATGAAGAAATCTTCTACCTTGAAGCGTAATTGAAAGACCAAATCTTAAAGAACATGTGGAAAGATTAGATGAAGATAAGTATTGCAAGGAGATGGCGCCACATAGAGCTTCTAGGATTTTCTCTTGTTAGGATTAGTTAGACTAGGAACTAATCATGTAATTAATTACCAACTAAATCTGAATTAGTTTGCCCCTTAACCCACCCATTATGGTTGCCCTTGGCCTATAAATAGGACCAAGGCCTCCTCTTGTAAAGCAATGAATGACTTAAGTTGAATGAAAGCTTACTTATTTGCGTTCTCTTCCACTTTGCCAAGTTCTTTAGTTCTTCTTAGAATTTTGAGTATTTTCTTTTAAGTTTGAGTTGGAGTGATGAGTCTAATCTTGAATTTGAGTGAGTGTCTTGAGTTTGGAGGGCCAAAATTCCATTTCCAAGTTTGTCTACATAAGATCCAAGTAGTCCAAGAAGAAGAAGAAGTGTTGTCCAAAAATTCCAGCAACTCTCTTCACTTCTCTTATTGATTCCTTCCTTTTTTCTCTTAATTTCTTTGAATTTTGACTTTCCTTGACTCTTTGTAGGTTTTTCTTGGTGATTTGAAGATGAAGGTGAAGGCTCCATGCCAAGGATCAAAGCTCCAATGATGAATCCAAGAAGAGAGTGTAGATCTTATCTCTAGCCTTCAATTTTTGTGTAGTGAGTGCTTCCCTTCCATTTGAGCTTTGATTTCTCTTCATTGTTAGGAAAAGACCCTCTTGATTCTTAGATCTAAGGTTCTTAAAGGTAGCTTAGCCTAGTTTGAGAGTTTCTATACCCTTAGATCCTTTCTTTTATTTTTTTTGAAAGAAAGCTTGCACAAGGGTGTCAGATTTTTTGCTCACCTATTTCCTAGCTTGAAATTCTTCATCCCTTCTACCCATGAATCCGGCCATATCTAGAGCTCTAATGCTGATATGTTGTTGCTAGGTAAGTAGATCACATCTCCACATACCTATTTCATCAAATTTGCCCCCCATCACATAAGGCATCCAAGCCCACAGAAGCCCCTTTGACCAAGTCAAATGAGGAGAGAAATCCAAATAGAATAAGCAGAACTAGCTTTATTTTCATTCAAAGTGTATTCTCCTAGTCTTAAGCAAACTTGTATTCCCTCTCCCTCTCTACTTTGTATTCCTATCCTAACTAGAAGAGGACTTGGAGAACATCTATAAATACCCCACCCCTCCCCCTCTTGTAAGTAATCCTTATTCATGATATCAAAACTCAGGTAAATTTTATTTGAGATTGCTCTTGTGTTCTACTTTGTGTGAAGTGAGTGCTTGGAGTTGTGTGCCCTAATCCTACCATGCCCTAGCCATCCCAGGTGATCGTCATCCAAGCCCCAACATGCCATTAGAAAGTGCCCCAGCCGACCTCAAACAAGGAGCATCCTTCTTCCACCTTCAAGCCGCCCACATCCAAAATCCTAATCTCTTCCTTTCTAACCCTAGTTCCATAATTCTACTTTTTATTTGTCCTCTAGCTAATCCTCTGATGCTTGTAGGATCCTCATGGTATTAACCTCCAAAGAGGAGGCCCTCTTTGAATCCAGGACTGATCCTAGATAGCTGCCCAAATTGAGGAACCGAAGGCTTATCTTCCAAGTGCCAATCCCGAGTGCTGTGCGACCCCGGCTTCAAACAGTTCTTTGAATCGATGCTTGGTAAAATCCTTTCCCCTCCTAATTTCTGATTTGATGAAGGTATGCTATCCTAATCTTGGTTTCTCAATCTCCGAGGTCCTATCTTTTATTATTTTGCATGAGACTTATATGGGTATGCAAGTTTCTTTCAATACTAGTTTCATAGTTATTCTTTACTTGATTTCGGGAACTTTAGTCTGCAAATTAAAATCCTAAAAAAATTCTAAAAATTTAGTTTCTATTTTCCTACATGCATATGAGTCTTAGGATCATCCCGCATCAACTGGCTAGATAAGAGGTGGGGTGGTGGGAGGCTCCCCCTGCTTGTCATAGGGTCCTAATTAAAAACCACCAGTCCACTTATGGCATTTTCCTCTAGACCTCTAGCCTTAGACACTAGCTTCCAGTTATAGTTGGAGGGTTGAGTGCACTAGTTTTCTCACTAGACTTGGACCCGACCTGTTGGTGTTCCTAAATCAATTAGGTGTCTAATTAATTTTAGTTAGGCTTGGGTGCAAATGAGGATGGTTGCTTTGGGCCCAGGATAGGTGATGAAATCCTGCCCTGATCTGATAGAGTAGAAGTGCCCTTAGATTAGATTAATGCAAGATGATTCACACACGATGAAACCCTACTACAGTCTAAAATCAGAAAATCAAGAGAATAATTTTTATTTTATTTTATGAGGTGTCAAACTTAATTTTTAGTTGATTAACTGGGCAAACAAAAGTGACTTGGGTTTAGGGGAGGTTTGGATGTAAATTAATTTCAGCCTAGGTTAACATGCAAAAATTTTAGCAAGTTAGTCTTTAGGATTTATGCATATTTTATTTTCTGTTTTCAGAAAAAAAAATTCCAAAAAAATTGCAGAAAAATAGAAGACTAAATAGAGATCTACTGATCAAAAAATCAGAGAAAAAAGTAAGAATTTAATGGGAAATCGACCTAGATGTGGATTAGTATGCAAAATTCAGCTTGCAGAATTTTTTGTTAGGGTTTTTCCTCGTGCAGATTTCACCCTATTTTTAGATCATAAAAAATACAGAAAAATCACAGAAAAATAGAGGATTAAACAGATATTAATTGGTGTAAAAATCAAAGGAAAAAATTATAGATTTAATTGGTAAAAAATCCTAGGTTTTGACTAGTTATGTAGGTTTCATCATACAGAAATTTTCCTAACCATACAAGAACATGTCCTAAACTAGCTCTGATACCAAAATGATGAGAGACAAACTCTAACATGATGCATGATGACATAAAAAGGAGGAACATAAAAAATAAAATAGATTAAAGGAGCAATGATTTCTGATGTTATTTTGGTTTAGTTCCCGAAACAGCTAAGATTAGGTTAGGGTTTCATGCAATAGTTAGAATCCTACCCACATGCTAAAAACTTTCAAAAAGATAAAAATTTAAGGATATTAAGGTTAAGAAACACCTATTAGGTACATGTTCTACTTCAAACAAATCAGACAAAGAGAGGAGGGAATCGGGTTTAACATACCAGGCAATGATGTCTTGTTGCTATAGATGAGATTGCTCCACTCCAATCGATGCCTGGATGACCTGGTCACTTTCCCATGGATCCATTGGCTTTTTATTAGTTTGATTTGAAGGCAAGGAAGATCTTATCTCAGAGGGTGTGGCACCAGAAGGATCCTGCAAACATCATAAGTTAGGAAGAAAGATTATGCAAAAAATATGAAATGGGAAGAAAGGGAAGAAATGGATGAGAGGGATGGTGGTAGAGATCTGGCAGCCTTAGAAGAGGCTTGGGCATCTGGATCTTGGAGGGGTGGCCTGGGGCTGATGGGAGGATGCTTGAGAGCTTCCTTGGGTGGCGGCCTAGAGGGGAAAAGGTGGGTTGGCGTTAGGGTTTGTGGAGGAGTGAAGGGGGCTACCTAGAAGAAGGTTGTTTGGGGCAGTTTGGAAGGCTAAAGGAAGATGGTGTCCAAGAGATTCTTGAGGGCTGATGGTGGGTGGCCAAGGTAAGTTAGGAGGTCATCTAGCTAGGGTTTAGAGAACTATGATTTGAAAGCAAGAAAAAAAGAACTCGGGCCACATACCCATCGACGTTCAAAGAACGAAGGCAATTGAAAGAAACACTCAATATTTTTTTTCATTCATTAAAGTATATTCATATAAGAGGGGGAGGGGTGGGTATTTATAGACTCACCCAGGTCCCTGGACTCCTTTACTGACTGGGACTACATGACCTGAGGGCCAAGAAAGCATAACTTGTGGGCCAAGAAAACTCTCTTGGGCCAGGGCAGCTAGGCTCTGTACTAGCTTAGACTGGGCGGTATGAACACTTCTTGGGCTGGGAGGGGTGCCAAGGCTTGGATGAGCTGGGAGAGGTGCCAAGGCTTGGTAGGAATGAGGGTGCCAAGGGCTTGGGCTTGGGCTTGGGGTGCCACTTTTTAGGTGGGCTTAGATTGGGCACCAATCTTCATGAGATCTTGTGGACTTGGGGTGCCATCACTTGAAGCTTGGACAGGGGTGCTCTCTTATGGGCTTGGTGGTAGGAAAGGGCCCAGGTGCTTGGATGCCATTGCTTGGGGGGCTTGAGTAGGAATCCAGGTGCATGGAATCCAATTTTGATTGAGGAGGACCTGGTAAATCTTTTGGTCTGGTGACTCTCCTCTTGGTTCTTGTCTTGAATGAAAATTACATGGACTCAAAGGGCCTAACTAACAAGACAAAAAATAGGCCTAATAAACAAAGGGACTCGCTTTTCTTACATAGACTCAGTTGACTTCAACTTGATTACAGGACTCAATTGGCTCACTTTAGTACAGGACTCAATTGGCTCACTTTAGTACAGGACTCAAGTGACACAGTACTAACAGACTACAGGACTCAAAATTGATAGACTTTCCCAACACATGAATCAGAGATCAAAATTGAAACCTTGAAATCTTAGTCTACTCCTGATGTTCTCATCAAGGGAGCCTCACAATGGTAAATCTTGCCAACACTGTACTTTGCCAGGACGGGGTCTTGGCAGTTATTGGGAGTGTACTCTCTCCTTCCACCCTAACTGAATCTCTAGTAAAGCCTACTAGGGGCATGAATACTGGCTTTATTTGGTTAGCAAACAAGTTCATCCTTGCGAATGCATTATAAAAAGGGATATCCATTGAGCTACCACTGTCAACCATGATTTTTTTTATAAGATGCTTCGCTATCATCATTTCAACGATGACAACATCATTATTTGGGTTATCGACCCCAACTGACCCTTCTCCCATGCAGGGGAGTACATCATCACTCTTCTCTCTAGTCCTAGCCCTCTTTGGGGTTTTTCCTGCCCCCCAGGATATCATCCCTACCGGCTTCTCAATGGGGCGATTGTCGATGGTGAGAGGTCGGGTCTCTTCAGTCCGATCCATTGGGAGCACCTCCCCCTCTACATACTTACCAAGGTAGCCATGCTTGATCAGCTCTTCTATCTCTCTTTTCAGATGGTGACATTCCTTGGTATCGTGACCATGGTCTCAATTGAAGTGGCAGTACTAGGACCTATCTGCCCAGTAGATAGCCTCAGGGGAGGAGGACGGTGCAGGAAGCGCTCACACTCGATCTCAATCAAGATGTTCGCTCTTGGGGCAAAGAGAGGAGTGAACTTCTCTTCTTTGATGAGGTTGATTCTGGGCCTTGGCCCTGGTCACTGGACTGGCACTATCTTCCGAACTAGGGGAGCAGGTGCTTCACCGATGGCATGCCTCTTTAAGAGCCTCCTATCCAGCTCCCTCCTGGTGTGGTCAGCCTCCTTGGCATAGATGTACTTGTGTGCCCAGAGGAGGAGCTCCGAATAAGTCTTTGAAGGTTTCTTATCAAGGGAGTAGGTGAAGCAGGAGGTTCGCAACCCTCTCTTTAGGGCCAACATCGCAACTGGCTCATCAAGGTTGTAGATCTCCAGGATGGCGGCCTTGAACCGGGACACGTAGTCCCAGAGGAACACTCGGTCCTGCTATCGGATCGAGAAGAGGCTATCGACCAAGCATGGTGGTAAGGACACTAGGATCAGACAAAGATTGCTGGGCCCTTTATGGATTTCTGACTAGGATTTTGAGTCCCTTGAGTCCTGTAGTAAACATTGGGTCCTATAATAAAATGAGACAACTAAGTCTAGTTGAGTCCACTTAGTTAATCGAGTTGAGTCCATTTGTATTCGGTCTAAGCAACTAAGTCCCTTTGTGTGCCAGTCTAGTCAAGTGAATAATATCGAGTCCTATAAATTTTGACATTTTTTATTCAAGTCAAGTACAAGAGGAGAGTCATCAGACCCCCACATAGACTACCCCTGTTCATGCACCTGGGCCTCTACTTAAGTCCAACAAGCCCATGTGCCGGGCTCCTTCATGCAGCCCCAAATCACAAGGTTGGCACCCCTCCCAGTCCAAGTTCAATTGGCACCTAGGCCTTCCCCAGCCCAGCATAGAGTTTGCGCCCCAGGCCTTCCCTAGCCCACCTAGAGTTCATGCACCAAGTCCACAAGTAGGCCGACCAGTCCACATGGAATTGCTGCCCAAATCTACAAGGTGTGGCATCCCAAGGTCCAAGCCCAAGAGGATGAGGCGTCCCAGCCCATGAGGAGTCAATTTAACTAAGTCCAAGAGGGAGATGATGTCCAAATCCCACCAGGAGTCTAGTCTCTTAATTCTAATCAAATTTTGTACTCCATATTCTAATCAACATTGTAATCCAACTTTGATAGGGACCTGGGTGATCTATAAATACCCCTCCCCTACCCCTCTTGTATTCATGAATTTTGAATGAACAGTTTGAGAATTCTTTTTATTCTGTGCATTTTTATGCATTGACGCTCCGTGAGGGAGAGGGTGCGAGGCCCATTTTCACTCTGCAAAAAGGTCACGTGAGGTGCAACCCAATCATATCCAAGCCCTAGGCCGCCCCAGCATATTCTATCTTCCCCTTGGCCACCACCTTCTTCTCCCATCCTTGGCCGCCACCAACAATCACTCCACTCCAAGACTGCCCACATCTCTTCCATCCAAAACCCTAAACACCCACCCCAAGCAGCCAATTGTCAATCACATCTCCGAGGCCGCCCCACCAAGACTCTAGGCATCTTCCATCGATCCAGCCTGCCAGCCATCTTCCAATCTTCTCTTCTTTTCCACTTCCAGATTCTTAACTTTTTTATCTTCTACATCCCTAACCCTTGATGTTTGCAGGATCCCTCAAGAGAAACAATCCTTGGAAGAGGTTTTCCTTGTCCTCAATACAAGATGATAAAAAGCTGGTGGATCTGTGGGAAAGCTGCTTTGTCCTCCAGGCACCGATTCGAGAGGTGTGATCCCTTCTACTACTACAAGGAAATCATTGCTAGGTATTTAGACCCATCTTTTCTCACTTTTTCTAATTTATTGAATTAGAGCATGCCTTATTAGCGGTTTCTTAACCCTAGGATCCTTTTCTTTTCTTTATCTCTTTAATAGTTTCTAGTATGCGGGTAGAATGCTAGTTGCTATGTAAAAACCCTAACCTACTCTTGACATTTTTGGAAACTAAACCTAATAAAATCTGAAAATCATTGCATCTGAAATTTCATTATGTTAAACCCTAGCATGTCATCCCACATTAGTCTGGAGTTTGTTCCGCATCAATTTTGGTATCAGAGCTTAGGATAGGGTATGTTCATGCATAGTTTCTAAACCCAAAATACAAAACAAAAAATTTCTGCATGCTGAATTCTGCATACTAGTCTAAACCTAGGGCTGTTTTTCCATCAAAATCATTCTGTTTTGCACCATTCTTTGCATCAATCATTCACATAATTAGTTATTTTTATTTTTGCAATTTTTTTTTAATTGTCTGATTTGAAAACAAGAGAAAATCTGCATAAGAAAGAACCCTAACATAAAAACTGCATGCTGAAATTTTCTGCACACTAGTAGTCTAAATCTAGGGCATGTTTTCCACTAAAACCTATTTGTTTTTCATCAATTCTTGCACCCATTAGTCATGTAGTTAGTGTTCTTTATTTCTGCAATTTTATTTTAATTTTTGAGGTCTGAAAACAAAACAAAATCTGCATGAGAACCCCAAGTATGCCTTGCTGAAATTTCTGCAACTAGTATTGGGCTGAAATCTGTTTGCATCGAAACCCTTCAAAACTTAATCTTTTTTTTGCATTTAATTAGTTGCTGTTAATCCTTATTAAATCTGCCATCTGCACAATGAAAAAAAAATAGAGAAAAAAATTTTCTGCAATTTTCTGATCTTAGTTTCACGTTGCATCTTAGGTTTTCATATGTGTGCATCCATCAATAAACCAACCTAAGGGTAGTTTTACTATGTCAGATGAGGGAAGGATTTCATCACCTTTCCTTAGCCCAAAACTACCACCCTGCATTCGAACCCAAGCCTTAATTAAAACTAAGTAGAAACCTAATTGATCTAGGGACACCAACAGGTCCAGTTCGTGGTCTTGTGAGAAAGCTAGTGCACCCAATCTTTCACTTATTTCATGAAGCTGGTGTCTAGCCTAGAGGTCTAGAGGCAAATGCCCTAAAAGGTGTTGTGGTTACTTGATTAGGACCATACGAGAGCAGGGGGAGCCTCACACACTCCCACCTCTTACTTGGCCAGTGGAAAGGGTAATTATTTGATTGGTTGTAAGTTGAGCTGACTCATTTTACCTAAGCTGCTAGGTCTAGAAACCCTTATAACGTTTGTGTGCTTATTGCATGACCACTAGATTAGGAGCCCCATACTTTCAGTCTCAACCCTAACGTAGCCTAACCATGGAGGCCAAAGCCTAATACCAGTTGACTCAAATCCAACCCAATCTAACCATGGAGTCCATTATAGAAACCTTACTAAGGACCTTAAATGAACAATGATCCCAAGAGACCCATAACCCATAGATCTAAACCCATGTCCTATGAGCCTAAGGACCTATAATCCATCGATCTGAATCCATGTCCTATGAGCCCAAGAGACCCCTAACCTATCAATCTGAATCCATGTCCTATGAGTAGAGGGAACCCATAGCCCATTGACCCGAACCCGATAGGATTAGTACCCCTAGCTATCAGCCAAGTACTAGTCAAGTTCCCCTTAATTGACCTGAACCCGATAGGATTAGTACCCTTAGCTATCAGCCAAGTACTAGTCAAGTTCTCCTTAGTTGACCCACCCCTACTATCCCATTTGTTCTTAAGGCTAACATTGAAGAAGAAATACATAGGGTAGGCCCAGAATTAGCTGACCAAGAAAATACCCAGACTGAAGCTATAGTCGAAGAGCAGTTAGAGGAAGAAAACCATGATACTATTACCATAACTTTGCCTAAGAAAATCCTAGAAGAGAACCCAATGATAGAGCCTAGTCCTGAAATTCAAGAACCAGAAGAACTTATTAAGGACATGATTTCTTTAATCTGGTACCCTCAGGATGAAGTCAATCCTTTAGTCCCAATTGAAGATCTCTTCTCTGAAATTACAAACCCATTCTTCCATAAGATGGACCCTTTATTCCCTGTAGATGTACATCAATATCCAACCCTTAAGGTCAAGCCCATTAGTCTAGGATTATTTTCTGAAGCCTCTTCTTACTTCCTACCCTACCAGGTCAACCCCGAACCTTCTACTTATTTCCTACCCTACCAGGTCTATT
The DNA here is from genome assembly GCA_021397845.1 of Areca catechu. Lineage (NCBI taxonomy): Eukaryota > Viridiplantae > Streptophyta > Magnoliopsida > Arecales > Arecaceae > Areca > Areca catechu. Next base: position 16,441,994 of record CM038048.1, read on the forward strand.
GGGAATTGTGTCCCAAAGCCAATCGTCTAGGCAGTAGACGGTTGTGTAACTAATGTCTATGTATATGAATTATTGAATTGAATAAAAAATTTATTCTGGTTGTTCATCACATGTCATCTTTCTAATTGAACTATCTTGTGATGATGTCCTTTAAGCTACCTTATATGTGATATAGAGAGGATACATCGTATAGTTCATAAACTGGTTCGCGACCAAAGGATATGCTATTTCAGGATGATGGTGTATCGAGAGTAGGTTGTTGATGTCATATCTATTGGTTATCCTCTTTAAAAAGTAGCATGGAGATGTTGGTATGATATCAGGTATTGTGTTTGATACTTCACTGAACGTGACTCTCATGCGAGGTTCTCTTTCTGCCGAAGGAGTCTTGCATTAGAATGTGGACATGAATTATTCCTCTGACTTGAGATCACTATGGCAGCTTGCAAGCAACTTACTATGCTTAGGTGCCGGACTATCCCAATTTCTAATCTGGTGATGGAAGGTTGCTAGGTACAGTCAAGTAATTACATAGTAGTAGTAGGATTTAGATAGGATTGATCTCTCCAAATTATTTAGATTAAATGCTTAATATGCCTCAATTGAGAAAAACCTTGGCTAGGACATTCCATGTAAGGAGTTACAAGGATTCTTTGTTTGAGACATGTTGAGATGGACTGATTAGAGTTGGATAGTTTAACCCTATACCATACGGTGCATTAGGAGGTTCAAGGAATAAGTTCAATGCTATTCCATATTTGACAAGATCATGTTGCTCAGCAACCTTCAACCTATCCGGATGCCAGGTGTCATTGCTAGATGGCAACTTTGGCTGATATGAAAATGTTTCCATGCTACCGATTTAGTGTTTGAACATATGGTGTCACATACTGAGGATTTCTTCTTACTTTGTTGGCATGCGAATGATTGGAAATCATTCTGGACTCATTTGACAAGGTGTTGCAAACTTTTGTTCGATTCAACTTTTCTTGAACAAGTCGACTCGAGATGAGTTGACTCGAATGGTCAAGTCGACTCATCTAACGGACTGCTAAAACTCGAGAATGCTTCATTAAATGCTGTAATGGTTATGGGCTTAATGTTGGGTGTTTCAAGTTTTAATAATTGTTGTTGCTGAATTCCAAGGGACTTCTAACATCTCTGGAATCTCAAGAGACCCAAAACTACTCATTAATCTCTCATTAGTCATGTTAATGATTTTAGGGGCTATTTATTTCTACTGTGTAGATTGTTCATTGATGGTAGATCAGATTTCCTGTTCTACCTATTCTGAGGTCGAGTCTCTCCCCATTCCTTGGGTCAAAGATCCTCTAAGACCTCAAGAGATTGAGAGATTGGATCTCGAGATAAATTTTGTTTTGGGTGGTATCTCTAAGTGCATACCTTCTATTGAAGGTTTGGGATAGAGTGTTGGGAAGGGTTATCAAGAGTCTTTGTTCCAGCACTGCTGAAGCAACCAGCCTTCAAAGGAGTTGAAGTTGTCCGGCTCTTCTTCAAGGAGTTGAAGAAAAAGGAGTCAACCCAACAATGTTTTTGGAGAGGTTAGCATCTCGAAGGAATGAGAAAAAATTGTGCTATATGGTGTGAACCACCCGTAGAGGCAGTACACATGTGCCGCTTGTAGAGCCAGAGTTTTTTCAATAGGTCGGTGCCATCTCTGGGATCGTGACTGAGAGGCGGCCATTTCTACAACTTTTGGTTCTTCCTGGTGAACGTCACCAAGGTATGTGCTTATTCTATGTATGACATAGTTATCATTGCTACATCATTATGTGATTTCTAAGATGGTTCTATTTTTTATACAATGTTTGCATGATTTCATATTTACATTACTCTAGATATATCTTGATCCTGGTAGGGGCTTGTGTTAATTAGATTAACATCTATAGATAAAATGGTTTTATCACTTTTCGCTGCTGCTTGCTCTTAGAAATGTTTTAAAATGCATGTATCGACCCCTAGAAATAGTTTCCTTTTAATGGTATCAGAGCATCCAGGTTGTGTATGCATTAAATTTAATATTTTTTTATGAAATCAATTTGATTTTCTTCATGCAGTACTCGAATAAAGGTGGATTCTCCATGGCCGTCTAGTCATATGAGAGAAATATGGTTTAAAGACCATCTCTTCCCATTCCAAGGGTTTCTCCTATGGCGTGTAGGGGTGTCGCTGCATCATGACATTATGAAAAAGAAAGTGAGAAATTTAATGGATTAAAATTATTTTAATCTATGGTTTATAAATCATAACTATGTTTAGATAAGATCTAAAAGAAGTTTGATCTAGAATTTTGAAAAGTTCAAGTGGAAATGACTGAAGTTTGAAAAAATTATGTTATAGAAGGCTGGCTTGAGCAGAAGAGTAGACTCGAAGAGCTGACTCGACCAGAAGTCTATGTTCTAGAAGAGCTGACTCGAGCAAAAGAGCTGACTCAATGAGCCAACTCGAACAAAAGAGCTAACTCGATTAGAAATATGTGTTATGGAAGAGTTGACTCGATCTGCAAGAGATGACTCGACCAGAAAACTATGAAACGGTAATTTTAAGCTTCAAATTTTTATAAAATTGTTTCATTTCATTTTGAAAATATTTCAAATAGTGTGATACAATTAATTGAGAATTAAGATGTATAATTTTAAGATTTACTATATGATTATAATATTAAGTCACGATTCATAAATCATGGGTTGATTGGGTTAGATAGAATTAGGTCCTTAAATGGATTAGACCTAGATATAGATGAATGGATTAAATAGAAAAATGACTAATCAAAAGTTGAATTAGGTCTCTCCTCTATAGATCTCTCTAATAGTTAGTTAGATCAGTCCATACATCTAAATGGATTTGATTGAGTCTGGTAAACCACTTGGTGTCTAAGGTAAGTTGGACAGTTGTGATCAAGGTTCCTTGGGGCTAACTCTTACCTAGCCAACTCATGGTTGGTGTCTAAGGCAAGAGGCTTACTTGGCTTAACCCATCCCTTGATCTTACTTACTTGGCTAATGTGGTGAATCAGGTCAAATTAGATTATCTATTGATTTGAGTTGACCTATGTCAACTAAGGTTAATTAGTCTGACTGGTTTATAGGTGCCCATGGATCGAATTGATCTAGAAACCCTCTAAGTGTTTGGTGGGAGTTTTTTTTATCAAGGTCCATGTCTTCCTCTCAAATGTCTCAAAATTGAAATCCTCTAAATTATTAGGTCCATAAAAAGACTAAGTTATGTGATAGCCTAAGTCTCAGCCTTCCATTAAGTTGGATTGGTAATGAGTCCATAAGTTGGGTTATCATCGGCAGTTTGGTATGGGCACCAGGATTAGACAAAGGCTTCTCAACCCTCTGTGGATTTTTGATTAGGGTCTCAGTCTTTTGGATCCTGTAATAAGGCTTAGGACACTTAAGCCTGAATAATTTGCATTCAAGTCATGTTATCAGTATGTGGTTGGTTTCAATTTTGGTTTAGTCTTATAATTTGACCAATTTGGTCAAGTTAGGATCAATTGGTCCTGTAAATTACCAAGTTGGTTCACAAACTCGAGTCAACTCGAAGATGGGTTTAAGCTAGTTAAAGATGGGTCCATAAGTGGGCAATCAAGTAAAGCCCAATTGAAGAAGAGTCAAGCCACCTCTTCTCCATGCCATGCTAGGAGTGCCAACTCATGGATTGCCATGTCATCAATGCCATATGGCATGGGGAGGTGCCACTTCACCAAATTCAAAGCAAGCATTGGGTGGCCAAGTTCAAGATGAGAAGTTCAAATTCAAATCCCATGTTGAATGCCCATTAATCTTCTCTTGATCCAAGTAGACAATATGCACACAACACTCCCCAAATCAAACCGTTCCACCAAGGATCAAGCCAAGCCATGGTCGACCAAGTGGTGGGGACACCGGAGGCACCAGAATAAGACAGAGGCTTTTCAACCCTCTGTGAATTGATCAGTAATTTATGAGTCCATCTATAATAAGGGCTTAGCCCATATGAGTCTATTTTAGTTATTATTTGAGTCTTTTGAGTTGTTATTTCAGTTATGTACTAGTCAGCTCATGTTGAGCTAGTTCAGTCCAATGCTAGCCAGCTCATGTTGAGCTAATTTTATTTTTTTGAGTCCTGTCCAAGCATACTGAAGACTCAAGACCACATCATACAATTGAAGACCAAGTCCAACTAGATTGAAGACATGGAAGTTTAGCCCAAGTCCAACCCAGCTTGAAGATTTGAAGACCCCAGGAGGAAAATTCAGAAAACCCTGATTTCTTACAGATGCCCTCCAGATGCCCATATTTCCTTCCAGATGCCAAAATATATTCATAGACCAAGGCATCCATGATTTTAGAGGTCCATCTGCATCCTAGCCCAAAGAAATCAAGCCCAGGAGCCAAGCCCAAGCCCCTAAGAAGCAAGATACCAGGGAATATTCCTGCTACCTGGTTACCAGGCCACCCCAACTTCCAGAGGCCAAAACCCATGCACCCGGGCCCCTTTGGGCCGGCCCCTTGCTGCTCTTAGAAGCCCAACACGTCCCCCTAGGTGTCCTTGGAGTGTTGGCCAAGTCAAGAGAAATTTTAGGGATTTTTTCTACCTAATGTTTCCTAATTTTCTAGCTAGGGTTTGAGAGGTAAAAGGATTCTCATGTAAAGACTAATGTGCCCTTACTTGAAGACCAAGGTTAAGGGTCTATTTAAGGGACCCTAGCCTCTTGTATGAAGGGAGAATTTTGATGAATGAAAACTTTGAGTTCTTCTATTGAGTTGTGTGATACCTTGCTGTGTGCATAAAGGGGTTTGCGAGAGTTTTTCTTCCCAGTGCTGCAATCATCTTCTTGCTGCCAACAAGCATCTCAGATCCCTGGACGCCCAATCCAAAAGAAGCCTTCCCTTGCTATTTTTCCTTTGTTTTCTTGTTCCTTTGTGAGTTTTCTAACCCCTGACAGGTCGTTTACAGGTCCCCGAGTTCCTACGAATCCAACGACTCCAGCCAAGCCTCAATCGGATCACCGAGCAGAAAGCCGGGTATCCGTGGGTCTTTGGCTCGATTTTCCAGGCCGCATCCATCGAGGAACAAGAGACCCTTTGCTGCGATCTTCACAGACATTGTCAAGTACACCCCCTCTACCTCTAGTAGTTTTATTGTAGGAGAACTTGCCCTAACCGAGGCTTCTCAGCCCCGGCGATCCTTCTTTTCTACTTTTCTAGGTCCTAATCTGCATGCTGATCTTCTAAAATTCATATAAAATTCTCTATAACTTATTTTAATCTAAAATTTGGGAATTAATCACTCAAACCCCACATATAAAACATACAAAAAAAATTGCATGCATATTAGTCCCCCATCACCAAGCTTCATGAAAAGGAGATTCAAAATTCAAGTTGGACACCCCTTGGATTGAAATTTCAAATTCAAATTAGGCACCTCTTAATTCATCCTCAAATCAAGCTTTGTAACTCCTTTTTTTGAATTCAAATGAGGTCTTGGGAGCTTATAAAAATGGCCATAACCCTCTTGTAAAAGATGGTTGTTCATGAATGAAAAAAAATTTAGAAATTTCCTTTTCTCTAGCCCTTGTCTCTTGACTTTGAACTCTGTGAGAGAGTGAGCCTTTGTTTTTCGAAACATTGAGGGGTGCGAGGCCCCAGATATCCCCTTCCTATGCAAGCCACCAACCCCTTGGATGCCCCTTGGAAGATCCTCTTGGATGCCCACTAAGAAGAGCCCTTCTTGACTGCCACCTTCACTTCACCTCTCTCTTGTTTCTTTGCTTTCCCATTCCTTCTTGTTTTTCTAACTCATTTATAGGTTGCTTGCAGGTCCTTTCTGTACAACAAACAAAAGAGTAGGCCTACCTTGCCTTTAGAATGATTTGATGATAAGCCAATGGATCCGTAGGGTCGAGGGCTTGATCTTTCAGGCCACATTCGTGATGTGAGCGAACTCGACCACGAGCACTTCAGAAATTCAAGAGGTTTGCACTCCCTCATCTCCTGAGTAGGGTATTGATCTAGAGCTAAGTCCTACTAGGGTTTCTCAAACCTGGGGTCCTTCTTTATTATTGTTTAGGGTCTATATCTACATGCTAGAAGTTTCTTGTTATTATGCAAATCTCAAGATCTATTCTTAGTTTAATTTCAGAAATTTGCCAATTCAATAAAATATAAAAAACAAAAATAAATAATCACTTTGTTGACTCCGTTATTGATTTTGATGATAAGCAAAATGGTTAAGTATAAGTTGAGTACTAATGATTTATTTGAAGTATATTTTTATAGAAAAAGGTGCTCATCAATTTGATAAATGATTGTTTGATTGAAGAAGCCAAAGTTTAGATAAAAGATCTGCTCAAAGAAGACTTGGACAGTTGAAGTTTGCTTGAATGGGTACTTGAGTGCAATACAAATTTGATTCAGCACAAGTTCAGGTATTTTTGTGAAGACTCAATGAGGTGTCGACTCAAAGTATTGACACATGACACCAAGTATCGATACATGATAATGAAGTATCGACTCAAGCTGGTATGCAAAGAAAGTTTAGATGGCATGGCTGAAGTGTCAACACATAGACTTGAAGTATCGACTCAAAGTGTCGACACATAGATCAGCTCATCGTCTAATATTTTTCAAGTCACAGAACTCGCTGAAGATGAAGAACTGCTAAAGTGTCGACACAAGATGCCAAGTGTCGACTCAAAGTATCGACTCACCTAAAGAAGTGTCGACACATCTAAGATTTCTAGAAAGCCAGATTAAAGATATTTGAACTGGGTGTCAACTCAAGAAGTTCAAGTGTCGACCTAAAGTGTCGACTCACAGCCTGAAGTGTCGACACATGGAGTTCTGGAAATAGTAACGACTAGTTTTTTAAATGCAGAACTTGTCCCTCTTTGCCCCCAACAGCTAGATTTTCATGTCTAACAGCTAGAAACTAGATTTGAGGCCTTGGAAAGGTTTTTATATGCTCCAAATCAAATCAAAGATAAAGAGGTTGATCAAGGAAGAACAAAAAGAGAAGAAAAGAGAGCATTCACTCTTATTCATTGAAGTTCAACTAGTCTCAAGCAAAAGCAAGCCTCCAAGCATTTAAAAGACTTCAAGAGCATTAAAGATCAACCATTCTTGAGCAATCAAAGAGGCTACATCAAATTTAAAGCATCACAACAACGAGCTTCGAGGAGATACCCGCTTTTTATTAGAAAGCTTATATTGTTTCTCTACTTCAAAAGTTATTTATTGTAAGGGTTCTTGGTTATCCTATTATAAAACCAAGGGAGGTTATTGGTGAGCCTTTGAAAACCAATTAGGTTCTTGGTTAGCCCACAAAACCAAGGGAGGTTGGTGGTGAGCTTTAAAACCATTTAGATTCTTGGTTAGCCCGTAAAACCAAGTTAGGTTTTGACTTGTGAGCCTTGTAAAAATAAGTCAAGTTTTGATTAGTGAGCTCAGAAAACTAATCGACTGTAATCGATAGAGATTATAGTGAATTTTCAAGAAAATCTTGGGGAGTGGATGTAGGTGCATTGGATAGGACCGAACCACTATACTTCTTTATGTTTGTGGTTGCTTGTCTCTTCTCATTGCTCTTGCTTTTATTACTTTATATTTTTGCTGCACATTTACTTAAGAGCACTTCATTTGCATTCATAGTACCTTAGTTAATTGTTGGATTGGTACACATACTATTGCATTGCATCAAATAATAATTTTTAGAGACCCAATTCTACCCCCCTCTTGGGTTGCTTACTGGGCAACAAGTGGTATCAGAGCTCTATTCTCAGTTGATACGCTTTACCACCTTGAGTAAAGATCTATGGCAGCCCCTATGGTACTAGTGTAGTTGAGGGACAAGCCTCAAATAGACCTCCATTTTTTAATGGGTCAAATTATACATATTAGAAAACTAGGATGAGAATTTATATGAATTCTATTGATTATAACTTGTGGAGAGTAGTTGATAAAGGTCCACATATTCGTTCGATTGTGGTTAATGGTATTTCCATCCCAAAGCTCGAAGAGGATTGGGATGAAAATGACATAAATAATTCGAGATCAATGCTAAGGCAATGAATCTCCTTTATTGTGCATTAGATCCTAGTGAATTCAATAGGATATCTACTTGCACTTCAGCCAAAGAAATATGGAACACACTTGAAGTTATAAATGAGGGTACTGATCAAGTAAAAAATACTAAGGTGAACATGTTAGTGCACACTTATGAATTGTTTCGAATGGAACCTAATGAGTCTATCACTGACATGTACACCATATTTACAAATATTGTAAATGGAATGAAAAGCTTAGGAAAAGTAATGTCCAATGCTGATCTTGTTAACAAAATTCTCAGGTCACTTCCAACATCATGGGATCCAAAGGATGACCACCATTCAAGAAGCTAAAGACATTGACAAGCTAGTTTTGGAGCAGCTGGTAGGATTGCTCATGACTTATGAGCTAAATTTGAAGCAAAAGTAAATGGACATGGATAAGAAAAAAAGGGGATCGCATTCAAATCAAATATACAAGAAGAATCCTCAATTGATGAGTCTGAAGAAGAAGAAGATGAAAGTGAAGAAGCACTCCTCGCAAGAAAATTTAAAAGATTCATGAAAAGGAGGAAGTTCCCTTACAAGAAGAAATTTCAATCAAATAAAGAAAAGGGAAAACATAAAGAGAAAAAAAAAGAAAAGAAAAAGGAAAAAGAGATACCTACATGCTTCGAATGTAAGAAGCCGAGACACTACAAATTCGACTGCCCTCTCCTAAAGAAGTCAAGAAAGAAGCTAAAGAAAAAGGCAATGATGGCCACCTAGAGTGATAGTGAGGACTCTAGTTCTAAAGAAGAACAGATTGAAATTACAAATCTTTGTCTTATGGCACATCAAGAGCAAGAAGAGATAAATTCTGATATTGAAGTAGATTTTACTTTTGATGAGTTAAGAAATACTTTTGATGAACTTATGCATGATTATAAATTAATTTTATCTAAAAATAAAAGATTGAAAAAGCATGCAAATAGTTTTTCTCATGAAATAATTCTTTATTAAATGAAGTTAGTGATTTGAAAACTAAACTAGATGTTTTAGAAAAGAAAAACAATGCTTTAACAATGAAAAATGAAGTTTTAAAAAGATCCAAAACTATTATTTCAAATGGTGACCTTTTAAAAGAAAAATAAGGATTTAGGATTAGAAAATGAAAAGTACAAAAAAGAGCTTGATAAAATGAAACCTTTTGTTAAGAAATTTATCTATAGTTCAGAAAAACTAAACCTACTTTTAAATAGTTAAAGAGCCATTTTTAACAAAGTAGGATTAGGCTATAGACCCCAAAGATAACAAAAATATTTTAAGAACTTTTTTATACCTGCATCATCTAGCATAACATGTTTTTCATGTAAAAAGCAAGGTCATAAATCTTTTCAATACAATATGAGAAAAATTAATTCTTTTAAAAAATGTTGGGTTCCAAAAGGAACTATTTTAAGTGCTAACCCTAAAGGATCCATGTTAGCTTGGATACCTAAAAACAAAGCTTGATTTTTATTGCAGGTATATCTTGCAACCAAGGAGAACAAAAGACTTTGGTATCTTGATAGTAGTTGCTCAAGGCACATGACGAGAGATGTGAAACAATTCACTTCTCTTGAAGCAATGAATGAAGGGAGTGTGACCTTTGAGGATAATGGTAAAGAAAATATCATTGGTATTGGTAAGGTAGACATTACTCCTTCTAGTTGTATTAGCAATGTACTTTTAGTTGAAGGTTTGAAGCATAATCTTTTAAGTGTTAGTCAGTTTTGTGATAAAGATTTTCAAGTTGTTTTTAAATCATCTTATTGCATGATTGCTAGTCCGGATAAAAATGGAGTATAATTCATTGGAAAAAGGCATGATAATATTTATTTGGTAGATTTAGATAATCTATCTTTGCCTAATAGAGAATGCCTTGTTGCAATGAATTCTACTAAAGATGAGACTTGTTGGCTTTGGCATAGAAGATTAGGGCATGCTAGTATATATCTATTTTCAAAACTTTGCAAAAAGAATTTAGTTAGAAATTTACCGGAACTTTGTTTTGAAAAAGATAGAGTTTGCCAAGCATGTCAATTTGGAAAACAAGTTAAAACTTCTTTCAAACCTAAAGGTTTTGTGACTGCTAGTAGGCCACTAGAACTACTTCATATGGATCTCTTTGGACCAACTAGAACATCCAATCTAGGAGGCAAGAGATTGGATTGGTTATAGTGGATGATTTTTCTAGATTTACTTGGATTTTCTTTCTAACACATAAAGATGAATCATTTTCTGCATTTATAAAGTTTTACCGAAAAGTTTTAAATGAAAAAGGTGTTTCAGTTACTTGCATTCGTAGTGATCATGGAATTGAATTTGAAAATCAAGATTTGGAAAGCTTTTGTAATAAAAAAGGTATAGAACACAATTTTTTTGCACCTAGGACACCTCAGCAGAATGAGGTAGTAGAAAGAAAAAATTATACTTTAGAAGAAATGACATGCACTATGCTTTGTGAAAATGATTTACCGAGATATTTTTGGGCTGAAGCAATTAATATTGCATGTTATATTTTGAATCGAATTTTAATCCGACCTATTTTGAAGAAAATTCTTTATGAACTTTGGATCAAAGAAAATCAACTTTAAAGTATTTTCGAGTTTTTGGTTGTCAATGTTTTATCTTAAATAATGGCAAAGATAATCTTGAAAAATTTGATGCCAAGTCTGATGAAGGTATCTCTTTAGGATACTCTACATCGAGCAGGGCATACAGAGTTTTTAACAAAAGAACCTTAGTTGTAGAGGAGTCTATACATGTTATTTTTGAAGAGTCTACTAACAAAATCTCCAGAAAAGAGGATACTTCTGATGCATGCGCAGGTGCTGATAAGCTTCAAAAGTTGACATTGAATGATCAACCCTCTCAACCAAGTGAAAAAGATCAAGACAAAAATGAGAAAGGTGAAGACACTCCAAAGCACCAAGATCTACCTAAGGAGTAGATGTATGCTTATGGACATCCTAAGGAATTAATCCTAGGTGATCCATCTAAAGGGATAAGAACTCGAGCTTCAATTAGAAATGAATATGATTATATAGATTTTGTTTCTCAAGTAGAGCCTAAATATTTTGAAGGTGCTGAAAAAGATCCTAACTAGATAAATGCTATGCAAGATGAATTAATTCAGTTTGATAGAAATAATGTCTGGACATTAATAGAAAGACCATCTAATGTTTTTATTATTGACACTAAATGGATATTTAGGAATAAGTTAGATAAAAATAGAATTATTGTTAGAAATAAAGCTAGGCTAGTTGCTAAAGGCTACAATCAGGAGGAAGGAATTAATTTTGATAAAACTTTTGCTCCTGTTGCTAGACTTGAAGCAATTAGACTACTATTAGCAATTACTTGTTTTATAAATTTTAAACTCTTTCAAATGGATGTTAAAAGTGCTTTTTTATAAGATTTTATAATAGAAGAAGTTTTTGTTGAACAACCACGAGATTTTGAAAATTACGCACATCCTGATCATGTTTTTAAATTATACAAAGTACTTTATGGATAAAAGCAAGCACCTAGAGCCTAGTATGAAAGACTCGGCAAATTTTTGATTGAAAATGAATTTTCTAGAGGCCATGTTGACAAAACTTTATTTCTGAAGAAGAAAGATAATGATTTATTGGTTGTACAAATATATGTTGATGATATTATTTTCGGTGCTACTAATAAAATTCTTTATCAAGAGTTTGCTAAGCTAATACAAGGTGAGTTTGAGATGAGCATGATGGAACAACTCAATTTCTTTCTCAGACTCCAGATCAAGCAAACTAAAGACAGAATCTTCATCAACCAAGCTAAGTATACAAGAGAAATTATAAAAAAGTTTGGGATGGAGACTACTAAATCAATAGGTACACGATGAGCCCCTCTTGTAAACTTAATAAAGATGAACATGGTAAATCTATAGATCAAAAATTATACAGAGGTATGATTGGCTCTTTACTATACTTAACTGTTAGTATACCAGATATAATATTTAGTGTATGCATGTGTGCTAGATATCAGTCTGAACCTAAAGAATCACATCTATTAGCTGTTAAGTACATTATTAGATATCTATCTGGTACAATTGATATTGGCTTATGGTATTCTAGAGATTCATTTGCTGAATTAATTGGATATTCTGATAATGATTTTGTTGGTTGTAAATTGGATTGAAAGAGTATTAGTGGTACTTGCAAATTTTTGGAGTTAACTTAATCTCCTGGTTTATCAAGAAACAAACTTTAGTTGCACTATCCACAGCTGAAGCTAAGTATATTGCAGCAGGAAGTTGTTGTGCTCAAATCTTGTGGATTAAGCAACAACTTGAAGATTTTGAAATTAAGTTAACTAGTATACCTATAAAATGTGATAATATCAGTGCTATTTATTTGACAAAAAAATCATGTTCAACTCTAGATGCAAGCACATAGAAATTAGGCATCACTTTAGTAGAGATCATGTTGAAAATAATGATATTGTGCTTGAATTTATTTGTACTGAATTGCAATCAGCTGATATTATGACTAAGCCTCTCCTAGAAGATCGGTTCTGTATGATTAGAAGAGAACCTGGGATCATTAATCCTTTTGATTAAAATCTTCCTATCTTTGTCTCAAATAGATCAAATTTGACATCAATCATATTCAATTATTATTAATTTTATTGAATTTCCAGTGATTTTGATCAGACTTTCAGTCTCTTAATTTTCAGTTTTAAGTTGATCTGTCGACACATTTGTGAGTCGACACAGGAACAGCAGCAGACTGAGGTTAAGGGCATTTGGAAGCATTTTTTGCTTCCATTTCTCCTCCCCACTCGAGCTGACACATTCCCTATCTCTCTCCACACTGTTCCTTCCCTCCAATCTATGCTCAAAACTCCTTGATTCTTCATTCTTAATGGTTTTTGGTCTAGATTGAGTGACATTCCCTCTCCCATTTGCACTTTAAGCCCTAGAAAACCTAGGTGTCTCCTCCAATCTTGTTCAAACATTTATTCTATGCAATGGGACCTCGAAAATAAGTAGTCCGTCACCCTCGGCCATCCAATCAAGAAGAAGAGCAAAGAACCAAAGCCAGACATGAAGCTAGAGCTCCAGATCCACCTGTTCGACCCCTGTTTATAGCTTCTAGTCGGATGAGCTCGAAGATGGTTGTCGGAGGACACCATGTGGACTTTAGTTTTGTCGACCAGTAGTACTTCAAGATCGGTAAGTGGATTAGAGATGCTGGTCTGACATCTTTCTGTTCTCTGAGCGAGAGATACATCCCAAGGCTCATACGAGAGTTCCACGGATCATTAGCCCATGGGAGTGATGGTTGGCTAGCTCAGTTCAGAGGTAGGGATATCCCCTTGACTTCAAAGATATTGAGCACGGTATGGGATATTCTTATGACTGGTTCAGTTGTTGACAATTTGATTGATATAGTGAGTGGACTTCAGTGCATATTCGAGTCAGACATTTTGCCTGAGAGATCCACTATGCCTGCATCCCATTTGTCCGTGGAGATGAGACTTCTGCACCACATTATCGCCGTACTCTTTTACTGAAGATCGAACATTTTGACTACATTGAGAGAGAGCTGCTCATGATGGTCTCATTGGTACCGCACACACCCGTCTACCTTTTGGTGCTCATGGTACATCAGATGATGGAGGCTTTGACGAGTCAACGACTCTGCTTACCCTATGAGATGGGGTGGGTTGACACTATTGTTCAGGGAGTATGGTGTTAGTTTTGAGGATGAGCCCTTCTGGATGCTCCTACATACTGATGTCTATGACATCAGGTCCTTACATCGGATGGGATATCACCTGTTCAGAGGCCAGTGGAGACGTAGAGTATCTAGTCAGGCCAATAACAGAGATGATGATGATGCTACAGAGGAGGAGTGTATTCTTACCGGTGAGGCAGGACTTATAGAGGCATCTCTTCCAGAGAGTCAGCCTGAACAAGCAGCACAGCCAGAGTCTGCTTCTTAGTCTGAGCCTACACCATTGCCTCAGCCAGTTTAGTCGGATGCTCCAAGAGTTTCAGAAAGCTTGATGGATAGAGTCAGTCGCATAGAGACAGATATCTTGATTATTAGATAGCGACTTGACAACTTTATCATGGAGACGAGAGACAGTCATAGAGGACTGAGTGATGGCATCTCCGCTATATGTATATTTGTATGTATGTGTATGTATGTATGAATATATATGTATGTATATATGTATGTATATATATATGTATGTATGAATGTATGTATATATATATATATATATGTATGTATGTATGTATATATATATATGTAAGTATGTATGTATATATAGATATAGATATGTATATATATGTATATATATATATGCATGTTTGTATGTATGTATGTATGTATGTATGTATGTATGTATGTAGTATGTATGTATTCTTTCCTCCCACATCTTTTTTGTGAGTCTTTGCATATAATAGCCGGTGTATGGTGATGTATTATTATTAATTGAGGCTTATCACTATTTTTTTTGTAGGGTTCGGTGGCAAGGCAGAAACATAGATTTCAAAATTTTTATCTTTATGAAATCTTCACCAAACCCTTAACCCAAGATCTCCTTAAAAGAATTAAAACATATAACATGTATATATAAGAATTAAACTCATATAAAAGTACTAACCTGTATTGCTAAAATCCAAACTCTGAATCTCCACCAGGTGCCCAAATGTTCACCCTCCAATGGTGATCCACACAGAAAAAGATGAAGACAACAATTTCTTGTTCTTGGCTTTTCTTCTTGAATTCTTTTTCAAGAATTCAATTCTTGGACTTTTAGGCTGAATTTTTCTTTCTTGAAAATTTCTTTTCTTCCTTCTTTCCTCTTCTTGAATTCTTTTCTTGAATTCCCTTTCTTGAATTCCTTTTCTTGAATTGAATTGGAGGAAGAAATTAAGACAAGTAGTGTCTTAATTCAATAAAGGAAAGAAGAAGAACAAATCCTTCCTTTTCCTTTCCTTTACCGTTCAAGACCTTCCTCTTATTCTTGTTTAGGGTCAGAGTTTCGATAGAGATTATCTCTGTAAGGGAAACAATACCCAACAAGCATAAAGGGAAGGAGTATTCCAGAGAGGAGGAGAGGAATAT
Source organism: Areca catechu (assembly GCA_021397845.1). Lineage (NCBI taxonomy): Eukaryota > Viridiplantae > Streptophyta > Magnoliopsida > Arecales > Arecaceae > Areca > Areca catechu. The sequence goes on from CM038048.1 coordinate 16,457,186, forward strand.
GATCTCTGAATTTGATTATCAGAAAAAACCCCCGAGAACCCAAACCCTTTTATAGATTTCAGAGGGGCGTCTTTTCAAAACAACGCAACCCTCTGAAACCCCAGGAATCATGATCCCTTATTCCTCACGTGTCCCCTCAACCAAAAATCATGATTCTCTAATTTAATTTTCATTTTTCCGACGAGGAGGACTCTCGGAAAAACTTCAGGAATAATCGCGACTTTTGGAGACGGATTTGCGACCGAAAAATGATCGATCTTTTTCCTTAATTTTTCTGGCCATCAGATCCAGATCCAAGGGTGTCAGATAAACATCCAAATCGCCCCCCCTATCTTTTTTTCTCCGACGGAATTTTCTTCCCATGCGCATGAAGTGGAGTCCACACGCGCGTGGACTCTTCTTCTCGGTGCGCACGGGTGAGGAAAGGAGTGGGCGGCTTGGAGAGAGGGTCTTAGTGCACTTGATTCACTTGGGTTCAGCCATGGGTTAGCCCAATGTCCTAAAATTTAAATTAGACCTTAATCTGGTTCAATCAGAACCCAATTAAGCCCAATTCGAAACCAAATTCGAATCTGATTCGAATAGAAATTTGGTCTACAACACATGCTAGTGTGTTTATCCTGCAAACATGATTTAATTCCAAATTAAATCCTTCATCAATTTTATTTTGTGTGTGACCCATTGGGTTCCACACCTAGCCAGCAATAGGTCCGAGTGCTATTTGACTTAATTCGGTTAGATCTCAACTAAGTCGATTTAGGTCAACCCAAACTAGCTCGACTCGGTCAATTAGAATCTAATTCTAATTAACTGATTTGAATTACCATAATTCAATCATATACCTACAAGACAAGATTGATGTCTAGCAACGTATCATGTTTACCCGGAAGATGTGGAATTTTGGTGGAATTACCAAAATATCCTTCAGTGGTGAGTTACCGGGCAATTCAGTCCTTTGATCAACTTGCATCCCGAATATGATTATGAATATGGATACTTGTCAAATCCAATTTCATATTCATCCCTAGCTCAGTCTTTATAATGATGATTCATTAATGAACCATTAGAAATTAACTCTAATGTTCATACTTTGATCAAAGATTTCCTGAATCCATCATTTAATCGAAATTAGCTGGATGCAATTCCCTCTTACTAGGGCTGATCAATTCCTTGTTGACCTACTCACAACCTCCATATACAATCCACCATACCCAGTATCACCTCGTGCATGACTCAATGTCATGATTGATTGCGATCCAAAGTATGGATTCATATATATAAGGTACCATGGTAGTCTCAGGTCAAAGGACCACATGCACTACTCCCATTATGAGAATTATCTATTGACAAACAGATAAGGTTCCATTAGATATTCTCAATCTGGATCAATTCAGTGAACTCATTCTTTAATGAACACTCACATCCTAGTATTAGTGTCAAACACAAGTGACTGTGAGATCAGTCACCCTCATCACAAAGCATATATAGGACGTGCTGGTCTTGCCGGAAACATTGATCCCCAACTAAATGTCCCATCGACCAGGAATATTTTAGATTAGGGTTTTAAGGCTTTAGGTCTCACTGGTATGATCTCATCATAACCCTAGAACCATAGCCCTAATCTATGGGGTTCATCATATAATCATAAAGACACAGCGTATGATGAAAATAATATCTTTATTATAAAAATGTCAATTCATTGATTTTGGGATCGAAATACAATATTTCAATTGGCTTTCAGGGCACAATCTTTCATTTTTTTGCTAAGAAAAAGGGATAGGGGGAGGAAAATCCCCGCTGTAGTTGCCCCCACTGGGCCGCCGCCCCGCCAAGCCATGTTCAATTCGGGTAGCTATATTTTCGCAATATCCTCTCCACTCGAAGTTGAGTATGTCAGTCTGACCCCACTAAGCTGCCAGAGTAGAATGTTCCCTCCTGTTCCCATGCCCAGGAAAAATTTCTGGATTTAATCGAGTCACCGCATGGATCACGTCTCGAACCCGTGATCGGAGAGACATGAACATGAGCACCCACCAACTGTACTACCACCTTAGTGGTGTGGCTTATCACTTAACAATCACATGGCGAAGATCTTGTGATAGCTGAATGGTCCTTGGGCATTTAATTTCTGATGGGTAGAGGCCTCGCAAATCTATATGATGGGCCGATTAGATTAAAGGCATCTTTTTCTTGATAATGATAGCAAGCAAGCTTGCTACAAAATGTTCCATAGTTAGCTTTGATAATTTCAAATATGGAGATGATTTGTACATGGGATGGTCAGAGTCCGATGCCAGATTTAGCCAATTAGCCATTATAAGGAAATCGGCATCCCATCCTTTATTTGATTGCCATTTTATGTTTTGCCCGTGCATGATTAGTATTCAATTTGTATTTTGTCCATATAGTTTGCGCTTATGTTTTGTATAAAATTATACTTGTTATTGCAAACACTTATCCATAGGCCAAGATTAAATATATATTCAATAATTAGTTGTTATAAAAAATTTTGAATCGATAGGGATAAAATGTAAAATATGAATTAAATTTTAGACCAAGAAGATATGGATATAATTAAGCTAGATTGAATTTGACCTCACAAAACCAACCTAAAATGCCCACACAAGAGGGAATTATTTTGTAGTTATTATCTAAAAATTTGATAAACTAAATGGGTAAAATATATAAATCCAATTGGGCCAAAGTTCAAGAACAAAGCAAATTAAGCATACAGAAAGGGGTATTGTACAATGGGTACCAACCATGCAATTAAGGTGTGGTGGCCACTTTGACCTTTTCTTTGTGAAATCATGGAAGGCACACAATTCTAGTAGGGCTAGGCTGATGCATTTTCCTTGGCTGGAAGTCAATTTCTTTTAGCTACATTCCATTCCCTTTTCATTAATTGGATGGTTAAAAGATCATGGATCATTGAGCAAGAGTTTTTTTAAAATAATATCTTTTTATTAAATATTTATAAAAATGATGCCACTCTGAATATAATTTATAAATTAGATGTTTTTGATTACGTGGCAAATATAAGTAGGATGGAAATATTTTAAATGGAGAAAACATAAGTTGTACCTTTAATTTTTTATTAAAATTGCAAGTACAATTTACAAATTTTCATTTCAAAATTTAATAAAATTAATAAAAATTAATATTTTTTTTCAAAATTAATAATTTTTTTAAAAAAGTTTTTAAAAAATAAAAAAAAGTAATAGTATATTATAATTGATATAGCAAAACCATTGGCATAGAGTATACCTCGGATCCAACAAGTAGCGAAGCGGGTAGACGTCGCCACATCAGATCTCTTTCCAAGCTCCTTCGCCAGGTGGCTACCCAAGGGTCAAGCCCACCTCGACCGAAGTCGAGCTCCCTCAGCTCCTTCGCCAGTTGGCTCCCCAAGGGTCGAGCCCATCTCGACCGAAGTCGAGCTCCCTCAGCTCCTTCGCCAGGCGGCTCCTTAATGGTCAAGCCCACCTCGACCGGAATCGAGCCATCTCTGCTCCTTCGCTAGGTGGCTCTCCAAGGGTCGAGCCTACCTCAGCTGGAGTCGAACCATCTTAGCTCTTTCGCCAGGTGGCTCCCCAAGGGTCGAGCCCACCTCGATCAGAGTCGAGCCATCTCAGCTCCTTTGCCAGGTGGTTCCACAAGGTTTGAGCCTAACTCGTTCGGAGTCGAGCTCCCTCAACTTCTTGCCAGGTGGCTCCCCAAGGGTCGAGCCCACCTCAACCAAAGTCAAGCTCGCTCCTCGAACGTGCCATGAAAAAGATGAAGGAGTCAGCACCAAGTCCGCCATCGAAGCTGGCACATCCAGTATGGCGCCCCAAAGGTTGAGAGGTGCGCCTACCATCATTTGCACCAGTTGGGGAGAAGTGCACCGATTGAGGCATCGTGTCCTACAACCAACCATCTGCACCACCCAAAAAAAGGGCACATCAGGAACCTCAGACCTGAGGGTGGCTAACTCCAGATCGAGGCATTGCTAAATTTTCCCAGCCATGATAACCCACCGGGAAAACAAGGCTCGCAACATAACTCCCTACTATGAGGGGAAGTGACCTCAGGAGCATGGCCAATGGATGCCGTTGACCTTAGAGCATCCCCAGGAGGGGAAAAACCGAGGCAAGAAGCGGGGAGAACCTGTGTTCTAGAAATAGCACCTAACGGGCGAGAGGACAAAAGAGAAAGAAAAGGGCAAGCAAAAGGAGGAGGAGAGAAAAGCACAGAGAGGGCACGGAGGTTGCCGCAAAAAACTCCCTGAGAGAGTCCCAATAGACACGGCCATCACGGCTCGAACCTTACTCCTCTCCTACCCCTCATACTCTATCCTTTAAAAAAAACTCCTCTAATTGTGGTGACCAAAGAGGGATCCGCTTTGGAGGATCTGTTCCTCTTTACCGTCCATTGACTTGATCATCGGATTGCCCCCACTGGGATCCTGGCCTGGGTCCTTAACTTTATTTTGCAAGACCAGGAACCGCTAGATTTTGAGAAATGGGGTCGATGTCCAGTGCCACATCCGAGCAGCGGGCCACAACGGTAAGGGCGACAATAGATTGAAATGCCAGGAAGGGGAGAAAGCCCTTGTCCGAACAAGTCCCCCACAACTTTGGGAACAGCTCTGCTCGAAGCATGGTGGTAACTCGCATGAGGGAAGCCTCCACCAATCGAGCAGGGGATGCCCCTTCTCCTTTAGGCCCACATAGCCCAGAAAGGGAGCTTTCTGCTCCACCATAGTCACCCCCGGTAGAGGGCCAGTATGCTACACTCGCCCAGCAGATGTAGGTTTTGGCCACGGCAGTGAGCTAGTTGCAGCACCAGCAATGCTTCCTGGTCACCAAGCCATAGCCAATGACCCTTGCGGCCCAAGCCACCAGCCCACATGATAGCCTGCACTCCATCCAAGGCAATCTGTTGCATCCATGAGCCACAATTGATCCCTGAGGAAGATAACGAACCCCCGCGAAGAGAAACCATTCTGGGTCGGCTGATCAGTAGAGCTGATCCTTGACAGATAGCAATGCCATCATCAAACATGGCAAACACCACCGAGGAAAGGCTCCTCATCATGACCATCTTCAACTATCAACCCCATCTTCTCCAGTGGCCTCGGTGAAAGGTTCCACTAACGAGGCCATTTGGCGCATGGCCGAGAGGTACCTAGAAGAACAACAGCACAGGCTGGCGGAGCTCTCCTGCCAGTTTGCCAACATGCAAGGCTCCTCTAAGGAGCCAACGGTCTTTGATTCCCGACCCCCCTTTTTCCTGGATATCCAAGAGCAACTGATCCTTAGTCGATTTCGTATGCCTCAGGTGGATCCCTACGAAGGGTCCACCGACTCCCTGGACCACCTAGAGAGCTATAAGGCTCTCATGAGAGTCCAAGGAGCGATGAAAGCCCTGCTGTGCATCACCTTCCCAGCCATCCTCTGGAAGGCTGCTCGAGTCTGGTTCACCCACCATGAGCCCGAAACCATTGACTCCTTCTTGCAGTTGGAGAGGAGGTTTGTGGCCCACTTTGATGCTTATCAAAAGATGCCACAAGAAGTGGATAACCTCTTATCTATCAGGCAGCAAGATCACGAACTCCTGTGGGACTATGTGACCTACTTCAAAGTCATCGCCCCTGAGATCTACAGTCTAGATGAGCCCGTCGCCATGCTAGCATTGAAGAGAGGGCTCAAAACCACCCGCCTGACCTTCTCCTTGGACAAGAAGCCGTCGAAGATATACTCTGACCTCCTCCTCTATGTCCATAAGTACATCTGCACTGAGGAGGCCGACCGCACCAGAAGGGAACTGGACAGGAAGCCTCCGAAGAAGCCAACCCCGAGAGAAGCACCCGAGATGCGGAGACCTAGGTCATCCATGGACTTCTGATCGGGATCGAAGTCGAAGGGCAGTCCCATCCCAGAGGAGACTTTCACTCCCCTCCTCGCTTCGAGGATAAAAATCCTGATGGAAATTGAGGGCAAGCGCTACCTGCACCTACCTCCCCCACTGAAGTCGTCAAGCGGTCATGATAGGATGAAGTATTGTCAATTCCATCGTGACCACGGCCACGACACTAAGGACAACCACAACCTAAAAAAGAAAATCGAAGACCTGATAAGAAGGGGCTGATGGGGACCAAAAGTCTATTTTATTTTATTTTATTTGAGTCCATTAGTCTTATGTCACTTGAGTCAAAGTGAGCCAATTGAGTCATGTAATAAAGTGAGACAGCTGAGTCCAGCTGAGTTCACTTAGTCAGGTCCAGTCATTTTTAGTTCAGTCAAGTTCGATCGAGTCCATTCAAGTTATGTTCAAGAGGAGAGTCAGCATACCAAGAGATTCACTAGGGCCCCCCAACCAGAGCTAGCCTTCATGCACCTGGGCACTTTCATGCCACCAGGCCCGCAAGAGAGAGCTCCAGTCCAAGACAAAGGCCCAATGTTGACTAGGTCCACCAGTGTTTCTTGGCCCACAAGTCAGGGTTTCTTAGCCCTCAAGTCATGTACCCTGGGGTGAATCTATAAATACCACCCCTCACCTCTTGTATGAAGCATCTTTTTTTCTTATGAATACAAATTAAAAAATTATTTTGGTCTAAGTTTTGAGTTTTTCTTTGGATTGGAGTGGGTTTGATGCCCTGGTTCCCTATTCTTGAGTGCAAGCCCTAACCCTGGTGACTTCTACACTCGCCAGCGATCCCCAGCTCCCTATCTCGCATCAACTTGGTATCAGAGCCCAGTGGATTAGGGTTTTTCTCTTCCTCCTTGGCTCCATCGCTTTCCTTTCATCCAGATCAATCCCTATTGCACAATCACCACTGTTCCACCATCGCACAGCACCCCCACTCAGGTCAAAGCTCCACCAACACTCTTTGCTACCATGAACGCCTAATCATCCCAACTGGAAGCATGCTGCCCTCCACTCCTCTGATCGATGCTTCCAAAACCACCGACCATGGCCTACGCTCCCGCCCGAACCCCCTCCTTCATAGTCCGATCGCTGTTCTCACTGGAGTCGCCTGAGATCTCATCGCTTGCTATGCCTCTCTTTCGCCTGGGACAAGGATCGCCTAATCGGTGCCGCCTGCCAGTCTTCGTCTCCAATCAAGCCCAGACTCAATCGGTGCCTCTCGCCAGATCCATTGCTAGCTATCGACGATCGGGGATCCACCTTCTCCCCGCCTAAATCCACAGCATTCGACACCCATGTCTCCGCCCTCGTCCACGATGCCCCCGGCTGCACACGCCTCCAAAGCCACCGACCACAGCTGATGCACCGCCCGATCCCTTCGTCATGCTGGATCCCCTCCACCGACTGCTACCTGGCTACCATCCCCTTGCTGCTGAGACACTGACTGTGCTGAATCTACTGGCAATCGCCACTACTATCGAGATGTCGGATGCCCCGCCCCATCTCTCGGCTACCGTCACCAGCCTCCACCAACTCTGCTATGACCATCGCCGCTGGCAAAGCACGCTGGAAGTCCCTCTGTTTCACCTAGCAAGCATCCATGGAGAACTCCGTGTCCCACAGATCTGCACGACATTGCCAACAATCGGAACCCCATCCATCTGACCATCCTCTTCCCATACCACCATCGGCCTCCATCCAGCGTCGATGCTAGAAAGCCCCTCCGTGAGCCTCCTCGTCCCCTGTTTTTCGATATTCGACCATGAAGATGGAGAAAGGGGACATCATGAATGTGAAAGCTGAATGTTTTTTGGAGCTGCACGATTTTCAGAGTGCATGATTCTTAGAGCAGCGAGAATTTCATAGTTGAATAGATCTCAGAGTAGCCAATAAAAAAAATATGAAAAAAACATCTAGAATTTGTTTGAAAAAAAAAGTGAAGAACCTAGCCTTTTTTGCGATTGGTGCTGGTTCCGTCAAGCCCCCGCTCACCCAAACTCAACGGAGTTGAGTTCTCTCCATTGCAAGGAAATGAGGGGGACAAAAAGTCTATTTTATTTTATTTTATTTGAGTCCACTATTCCTGTGTCACTTAAGTCAAAGTGAGCCAATTGAGTCCTGTAATAAAGTGAGACAACTGAGTCCAGTTGAGTTCACTTAGTCAGGTCCAGTCATTTTTAGTTCAGTCAAGTTCGATCAAGTCCATTCAAGTTATGTTCAAGAGGAGAGTCAACAGACCAGGAGATTCACCAGGCCCCCCCAACCAGAGCTGGCCTTCATGCACCTAGGCCCTTTCATGCCTCCAGGCCCGCAAGAGAGAGCTCCAGTCCACGACAAAGGCCCACTATTGACCAGGTCCACCAGGGTTTCTTGACCCATAAGTCAGGGTTTCTTAGCCCTTAAGTCATGTACCCTAGGGTGAATCTATAAATACCACCCCTCCCCTCTTGTATGAAGCAACTTCTTTTTATGAATACAAATTAAAAAATATTTTGGTCTGAGTTTTGAGTTTTTCTCTAGATTGGAGTGGGTGTGACACCCTGGTTCCCTTTTCTTGAGTGCAAGCCCTAATCCCTGCTGACTTCTACACTTGCCAGCCATCCCCTACTCCCTATCCCGTATCAGGGGCTACCTCGAAAAGTTTATTAGGGGAAAGGTCCCGATGGAGAGTCAACCACTTGCAGCTCTTCCCCCTGTCCCTGTAGTTGATAATCGACCCACCGAGATGCCTGTGGGTATGATATGTTGGGGAATAGAATGCACCCCTAAGAGAGCTCGGGAGGGAGAGAGTCTGGAAAATGTACTCCTCTTTATGAAGGGAAAGGGAAATGAGAAAGAAAATGTAAAAAATGATGCCGACGTGGTCAAAATGGCCATTGCCTGGCATCTTGTATGATGGATTATGGTCGATAGTGAGAGCTTGACTGATGTCCTTTTCACGATGCTTTCTTTTAGATGAACTTGCTCTCTGATCGACAAAAACTATTACACTCTCATGAATTTTACTAGACATTCTGTGGGAGTCGAGGGAGAGATTACTCTTATCGTCACAACCGGGTCACCACCCCAATAGAGAACGATCATGATGACCTTCACTATCATTAGGCTCCCATCACCTTCTAATGTAATTCTTGGCCATCCCGGGCTCAACATACTTGATGCGATCATATCCACCAAATGGTTGCTGGTATAGTTCCTGACCCCCTACGGCATGGGAGAGATGAGGGGAGCACCTCAACCGATCTAACATTGCCTGCAAGCAGTCCCCGGGGCCCGGAGCATCGAACACGATCCTGGCATCGATGACCTCGACCAAAGGGTGTATGACCCTAGGGGTAGCCCCAACGAGTGCCTTTGATGTATCCCCTCAGGTCGGACACATTGAAGATGGTGCAGGTACGAGCACGCTACCAGAAGAAGAATGAGCTCGCCTGCTGAGTTTCCTCCTAGCAAATGCGGATGTGTTTGCCTGGACTACGGTGATATGCCTAGGATTTCTCCTGAAATCATCACTCACAAGCTGAATATTGACCCGAAGTGCTGCTTGGTTTGGCAGAAGATGAGAAGCTTTTGGTGGGTTTCAAGGAGATCATTATGCAACTTAGTATGACTGAATTATAAAATTTCATGTATAAAGATAACACTTTATCAGTTAGAAACCCTAATTCCCAAGATCCCTTATTCGATTACAACTAATATGTCATAAAAGAAGGTTAATAAAACATACCTGGAGCACTATATTCCACTTCTTCCACTAGACTCACAAGTGTTAGTCCTCCAACGATGATCCACACAAGATTTAAAACAAGGAAGAACTCCTTGAAGTTGCTTGCCCGGGTAGGACTCTTCCAGTAGCCTTTTAGACTTTGGCCTTTGTAGGACTCACTATCTCACTACAGGACTCTTTGGACACTCTTCTAAACCACTCTTGGTTTTAGGACCCCTTAGGCTTATGTCCTAAAACAAAGCCTTGTCCTAATAGAAAAGACCTTGTCTTAACAAGACAAGTCTTGTCTTAAAGAAAGAATGTGGGAGAGAAAAAAACTCAGATGGATAATACTGTAGAATCTAGACTCCTATTTCAGATGATCGAATGAATATCATCTCATTCTATCGTACACCCTTTAAATAGTTTCTTAAGGGGCATAAAACACATCCCAAAATCTCTCATTATATATGTTTTTTCATATCTAATAAGATGCTTTAGGATTCAGGAGTCTTATCTGACATCTCTTCATGTCCAAATGAAACCTTCTCATGCCACATGGTATGTACCGATCTCTGGAAGAGCCAAGAGGCATCTTCTCATTTCCCAAAAGTCGGAGAAAATTGAAGAGATTTGAAAGCAGAAGGACTATGCTTCAAACGGTGCACCCTCCCATGAAAAGTCGCAACCTTCCATGTGCACCATTCATCCTTTCCTTCTTCATGCCAATTCAAAAATCATTGACTAGTCAAATCCTTTATGAAAGGGCATGGAGATAAAGATAAAGATTAGAAGAAGTCCAATCAATAGAAGAAACTCATCTACAGAAGGACTCTTGGTCCTTTCTGTGCGCTAAATGAAGAGTTGCTTCTCTTCACAATTCGGTCAACCTTTTTTCCATGCCATATGCTACCTTTGACAAAGTCAAAGTATATGCAATATGGGTGTCAAATGAAAGGGCATTAAATAAGCTTTCCGACTATATAAAGATTTTTATGATCAAAGAACTATAGACCCTTCTAGGCCCTTTTGAATGCCAACATGTCATTTAGGTACCAAGAGTCCTATGCCTTAGGGACTCTTCATAATTCCGAGATAAAACCTCCAAAAAAATTTCAGATAAAATCTGATAAATTCATCCTACTTAGAAGATAACCAAATTTAGGTCTCCCATAAATTGATTAGTCCATTTAGCAAGCAATCGGACCCAATCCAATTGGGTTTAGGAATTAGGTTAGCCTACACATGCTAGTTTGTCACCTAGCTAACCAATTAGGATCCTATGACCCTAATTAAATCATGAATGACATCCTTGTCCAATTCCTTAGTGTGTGTGACCCATTAGGTCACACATCTAGCTAGCAGTAGGTTTAGGTTTGAGACGATTCGATCCAATCGAACCCGATTGACCTAATTAGGTCAAACTAGCTCATCTAATTGTCCAATTCGAACAATCCATCGAATTGACTCATGAAACCAATCCAATTGGTTCATGAATACCTACAAGACAAGATTGATGTATAGCAATGTGTCATGCCTACCCGGAAGATGAGGAATTTAGGTCTCACTGTTATGAAATTCATCATAACCCTAATTCCATTGCTTTAATCTATGGGGTTCATCATAATCATAAATAAGACACAACAGTATATGATGAAAATAGATGCCTTTATTAATAAATAATGTCATACAAGAGTTGGAAGAATACAATAAAAAAAGGCCCTTACAATGATTAGCTCTTAGGGCACTTTTCTATCAAACTTCCACTTGCACTAAAGCCAATCATCCTTGTACTTTATACCCATACGATCTAAGTGGCGATCTAACTGTTGGAAGAATACAATAAAAAAAGGCCCTTACAATGATTAGCTCTTAGGGCACTTTTCTATCAAACTTCCACTTGCACTAAAGCCAATCGTCCTTGTACTTTATACCCATACGATCTAAGTGGCGATCTAACTGTTGCTTAGGTAATGCTTTAGTGAATGGGTCTACAATATTGTTCTTTATATCTACTCGATTGATGACAACATCTTGTCATTCTATTATCTCTCGAACGAGGTGGAACCATCTTAGAATGTTCTTGGACTTGTGATGAGACCTTGGTTCCTTGGCTTTTATAACAGCTCCAGTGTTATCATAGTACAATGGCACTGGCTGTTGTATATCAGGAACCATGCCCGATTCCAAGATGAATTTCTTCATCCAGACAGCTTTCTTTGCGGCTTTACTTGTAGCTATATATTCTGCCTCAGTGACTGAGTAAGCTACTGTTGGCTGTTTTATACTTTTCCAACTCACTGAACCACCATTCAGGGTGAAGACATACCCCGACGTGGATTTGCTATCATCTGGATCTGATTGAGAACTAGAATTTGTATTGCCTTCTAATTTCAACTCAGGTCCTCCATATACTAGAAAAATATCTTTAGTCCTTCTAAGGTACTACAGAATATTTTTCACAGCTTTCCAATGATCTTCTCCTGGATCTGCATGAAATCTGCTCACTATGCCTAAGGCATAAGCAACATCAGGTCTAGTACATAACATAGCATACATAATTGATCCTACAGCCAAAGCATAAGGAATCTTAGTCATCCTCTCTCTTTCTTCTGATTTCTTAGGAGACATATTTTTAGAAAGATGTATGTCTTGCCTTATTGGCAAGTAACCTTTCTTACTTCCATCCATGTTGAATCTCTTCAACACTAAGTCAATATACCTGGATTGGGATAAGCCTAGCATCCTCTTGGATCTATCTCCATAGATCCTTATACCCAGTATATAAGATGCTTCTCACAAATCCTTCATAAAAAACTTTGATAATAGCCAAGTCTTAACCGATTACAACATTGGGATATCATTCCCAATGATCAGTATGTCATCCACATACAAAACCAAGAAAACAAGTGCACTCCCACTTGTCTTCTTATACACACATGGTTCATCCATATTTTTGATAAAAACAAATCCTTTAATTGTTTCATCAAAATGGATGTTCCAACTCCTCGATGCTTGCTTAAGTCCATAAATAGACTTCATTAATTTGCATACCTGATTTGGTCTCCTACTTGAGACAAAACCCTCTAGCTGTGACATATAGACTTCTTCCTCAAGGTTTCCATTGAGAAAAGCAGTCTTTACATCCATTTGCCAGATCTCATAGTCATGGTATGCTGCTATGGCAAGCATTATCCGAATAGACTTGAGCATAGCTATTGGAGAAAAAGTTTCATCATAGTCTATACCATGTTTTTGTCTGAAACCTTTTGCTACCAGTCTAGCCTTGTAGGTCTCAATTTGACCATCTACTCCAATCATTTTCTTGAAGACCCATTTACACCCTATTGGGTTAATTCCATTAGGTAGATCTACCAAAGTCCAAACCTGATTGGAATACATGGAGTCCATTTCAGATTTCATGGTACTTAGCCATTTGTCGGAGTCTCTACTCTCGATAGCTTCTGAATAGGTCATAGGATCATCATTCTGTATGATACTAGCTTCATTGTAATCTTCGATGACAAAGCAATATCTAAGAGGTGCTCCCCGCACCCTCTCTGACCTTCGGAGAGGAGGTGTGTATTGTGGCTATTCTTGATCCTCAAGAACTTCTGGTTAAGAAATATCTCTTAAAGGCTCATCAGTTTGTTGGTTCAGTTCTTCATATAACTCAAGTGAAGAATTACTACTTCTTTCTTGGATAAATTCTTGCTCCAAGAATGTAGCATGCCTACTGACAATTATCTTTCGCTCAGTAGTATTATAAAAGAGGTGTCCAGCATCCTCATTTGGAAAACCAACAAACCTACATTTGTCAGCCCTAGCACTTAACTTATGTCCAAAATTGTTCTTGACATAAGCGTGGCAACCCCAAATCTTTAGGTATTTAAGATTTGGTCTCTTGCCATTCCATAACTTATATGGAGTGCTACTTACTGACTTAGACAGAACCTTGTTTAATATATATGCAGTAGTTTCCAGGGCATGTCCACAAAAGGAAATGGGAAGATCTGTAAAGCTCATCATGGGCCTCACCATATCTAATAAGGTGTGATTTCTCCTTTCTGCCACTCCATTTAACTGGGGTGTATAAGGAGGAGTCCATAATAAGGTGCGATTTCTCCTTTCTGCCACTCCATTTAACTAGGGTGTATAAGGAGGAGTCCATACAGAAATAATGCCTTTGTCTTTGAGATGGTTCAAAAACTCACTAGACAAGTATTCACCTCCTCGATCAAAATGAAGAGTTTTAATACAAAGTCCCATTTGTTTTTCAACCATACTTTGACATTCTTCAAACCTATCAAAAGCTTTAGACTTGTGTTTCATAAGATACACATAACCGAACCTTGATAAATCATCAATAAAAGTGATGAAATAAGAACATCCTCCTCTGACCTTAGTTGACATAGGTCCACACACATCAGTATGTATAAGACCTAACAATTCAGTTGCTCTTTCTTCGTGCCCAGTGAATGGAGACTTAGTCATTTTTCCTTTGAGACAAGATTCACAAGTTCATAATGTTTGGAAATCATTAGAGTCAAAGTAATTATCTTTGACTAACTTGTTTATTCTTGACTCACGGATATGACCTAATCGCCAGTGCCAGAGATATGTGACATTGTCATTATCTCATTTTCTCTTCTGATCATCAACAAGAAAAATATTATCACTGAGTTGCAAAGTTAGAAGACAATTTATAAAAGATCCATGTCCAAATATTTTATTATTATAAAGAATAGAGTAGCCACTGCTCTTTACACTTATTTCATATCCCTGTTGTAATAACAAGGGGATAGAAATAATATTTCTAATAATATCTGGTACATAGAAGCATTCTTCTAGCTTTATTACATCGCTCGAAGGTAATAAAAGAAGATAGGTGCCCACAGCTTCAGCATATAAAGCTTCACCACTAGCCCCATGCAGCTTAAAGTCAGCCCTCTTCAATCTTCTAATTCTGTGGAGTCCCTACAATGAATTGCATATTTGAGATCCACATGCAGTATCTAATACCCATGAATTAGAAATATAAGCACTCAATGATAAATTATTTTGTATCATGTACAAACCTTTAGATGCTCCACTTGCATCTTGCTTCACACTTGCAAGGTAAACCTTGCAATTCTTCTTCCAATGCCCAGTCTTGCCGCAATGGAAACAGGCTCCATCATCCTTCTTAGCTTTCATATTTTTCTTCTAGATGCTCTTCTTAAAGTAAAACTTTCTTTTCATACCCTTGTTCCTTGCCTGTTTCTTTCTTCCATTAACAAGAAGAACATGAGCCTTATCTCCTTTAAAGTGGCTCTCAGCTGTCTTAAGCATGTTAAGCAGCTTTGGCAAAGTGGTATTCAATTTGTTCATATGGTAGTTAAGAATAAACTGATAGAAGGAATCTGAAGTGATTGCAGGATCAAGTCCTGATTAAGTTCACTATCCATCACAAACCCTAATTGACCCAATCGAGTGTTTAAGTCAATCATTTTCAGCACCTGGGTTTGCATATGTGAACCTTCACTCATCCGTGCTCGGAACAACTATTTCGATATCTCATATCGGGCAGCCCTACTTTGCTCTCCATAAAGCTCTTTTAAATTAAGCAATATGGACTGAGGTTACAGACCTTCATGTTGCCTCTGGAGCATGTTGTTCATGGAAGCCAACATGATGCACCTGACAGTCATACTGTCATTTAGCCAAATTTGATGTGTGGCCCTTTCCTCCTCTGAAGCATCCTCTCCAATCACCTCAGGACCCAGAGAATCAAGTATAGAGGAAAGCTTCTCCAGAGTTAATACGATTCTCAGGTTCCACAACCAATCCACATAATTTGGACCGGTTAACTTATTGGCATCCAAGATGCCCCTCAGTGATAAGTTTGAAGCCATAAATATAAATATCCTACATTTAATTAAAGAATAATATCAGCAGACCACTCAAGAATGACATTCATAACAAGATAAGGACTTACTATCTAATTATATCTCCCATTATTTTCTTCAAATACCATAACCCTCATTTTATGGTAAACGAGAAACCTTCCTGGTTTCCTTAGTTGGGTTGAGATCCTAATTTCTCATTAGTACCTTGTGTTACACAACAAACACTAATAAGTTCAAAGGTAGGACTTACTTTCCAATTGCAACCCGTGCAATTCTCAATAATTATCTTTGCCTCTAAGACATTTATAGTCTTGTGTTACACAACAAACTATAATGTCTTAGTTTAGTCAAACCCTTCATTTCTATATAGCTGTAATAGAAGATTGTTGCCCTTGTGTTACACAACAAAGCAACAATTTCAACCATGCCATAAAGCACAAAGTGCACCGATACAAATTTCTTATCAAATCCTAGAGTAGATCTTGTGTAACACAGTAAACCTACTATAGTTTTGATATTAATTTGGCTTAGCATGAAGGAAAGGCAAATTATAGTATACATAATCAATTAGCATTCTCAAGTTAAGGTTTAGATATGACCAAATTGACCAGGTAAGTGAAAGGGGTGAGGGGGTCCCCCCGTTGCTTTTCTTAGACACCAATTAAATTGGCCAGGTTAGACAATGAAACCAATTAATAAACCTCAATCCCTTTACCTTCCCAGAACCACTTGCCTAGACACTAATTGGCTGATCAAACCCTAATTGGTTCTGCATTATGATTAATTTGATACTAAGACTAAATATGAGTTTTAATGAGGTCTTTGATGGTCTCAAACACATTCTAATACTATTAAACATATCATAATGTACTTATAACATAAAACTATACATATATGACATGATGCAATATATATGCTAGGTGTGTCATCATTCTAGGACAACCTTACACGTAACAGACATCCACCATTATGTTAGGATAACCTTATTTCAAAATGTGACTAAAAAATATCTTGACATATTTTAAAGATTAGAATTTAAGTGTTAAAAAATAACCCTAACTAGTGACTAGCATAAGGAATATCAATCTAGCATATGCATAACATTGCATGATGTACATATCAATCATATCATAGCATGATATTTCAAATACCCTGTTGACTAATCCAATCCTAAATAGCTATTAGGATAAAACATGTTATAACGATGCATTTGATCTATAATATGCAAAAAATAATAACATGCTATTTTTCATAATAAAGTAGAGACCAAACATATGATCCCTAATATGCATTGAATCATAATCCAGGGAGGATCATCTTTATTACAAAAGACAAATAGTTGAAATAAACTAAGGGTGGCTCTGATACTACTGTTGGGTTTCAAGGATATCATTATGCAACTTAGTAAGACTGAATTATAAAATTTCATGCATAAAGATAACACTTTACCAGTTAGAAACCCTAATTTCCAAGATCCCTTATTTGATTACAACTAATATGTCATAAAAGAAGGTTAATGAAACATACCTAGAGTGCTATATTCCACTTCTTCAACTAGACTCACAAGTGTAAGTCCTCCAATGATGATCCACACAAGATCTGAAACAAGGAAGAACTCCTTCTTGAAGTTGCTTGCCCGGGTAGGACTCTTTCGACAGCCTTTTAGACTTTGGCCTTTGTAGGACTCACTATCTCACTATAGGACTCTTTGGACACTCTTCTAAACCACTCTTAGTTTTAGGACAACTCTCTTTTAGGACCCCTTAAGCTTATGTCCTAAAAAAAAGCCTTATCCTAATAGAAAAGACCTTGTCTTAACAAGACAAGTCTTGTCTTAACAAGACAAGTCTTGTCTTAACAAGACAAGTCTTGTCTTAACAAGACAACTCTTGTCTTAACAAGACAAGTCTTGTCTTAACAAGACAAGTCTTGTCTTAACAAGACAAGTCTTGTCTTAACAAGACAAGTCTTGTCTTAACAAGACAAGTCTTGTCTTAACAAGACAAGTCTTGTCTTAACAAGACAAGTCTTGTCTTAACAAGACAAGTCTTGTCTTAACAAGACAAGTCTTGTCTTAAAGAAAGGAAGAGGGAGAGAGAAAAACTCAGATGGATAATACTGTAGAATCTAGACTCCTATTTTAGATGACCGACTGAATGTCATCTCATTCCACTGTACACCCTTTAAATAGTTTCTTAAGGGGCATGAAACACATCCCAAAATCTCTTATCATATATGTTTCTTCAAATCTGATAAGACTCTCTAGGATTCAGGAGTCTTATTTGACATCTCTTCATGTCCAAATGAAACCTTCTCACACAACATGGCATGTACCGATCTCTGGAAGAGCCAAGAGGTGTCTTCTCATTTCCCAAAAGTCAAAGAAAATTGAAGAGATTTGAAAGCAGAAGGACTCTGCTTCAAACCGTGCGCCCTCTCATGAAAAGTCGCAACCTTTCATGTCCGCCATTCATCCTTTCCTTCTTCACGCCAATTCAAAAATCATTGACTAGTCAAATCCTTCAAGAATGGTCATGGAGATAAATATAAATATTAGAAGAAGTCCAATCAATAGAAGAAACTCATCTGTAGAATGACTCTTGGTCCTTTCTGTGCGCCAAATGAAGATCGCTTCTCTTCATAATTCGGTCAACCTTTTATCCAGGCCATATGCTACCTTTGACAAAGTCAAAGTAAATGCAATATGGGTTCCAAATGAAAGGGCATTAAATAAGCTTTCCAACCATATAAAAATTTTTCCGATCAGAAAACTATAGACCCTTCTAGGCCCTTTTGAATGCCAATATGTAATTTAGGTACCAAGAGTCCTATGCCTTAGGGACTCTTCATAATTATGAGATAAAACCTCCAAAAAATATCAGATAAAATCTGATAAACTCATCCTACTTAGAACATAACCCAATTTAGTTCTTCCAAAAATTAGTTAGTCCATTTAGCAAGCAACCGGATCCAATCCAATTGGGTTTAGGAATTAGGTTAGCCTACACATGCTAGTGTGTCACCTAGCTAACCAATTAGGATCCTATGACCCTAATTAAATCATGAGTGACTTCTTTGTCTAATTTCCTAGTGTGTGTAACCCATTGGGTTCCATATCTAGCCAGCAGTAGGTTTAGGTTTGAGCTAATTCGATCCAATCGAACCCGATTGACCTAATTAGGTCAAACTAGCTCATCTAATTGTCCAATTCGAACCATCCATCAAATTGACTCATGAAACCAATCCAATTGGTTCATGAATACCTACAAGACAAGATTGACATCTAGCAACTTGTCATGCCTACCCGAAAGATAAAAAAAATGGTTAAAATTATCAAAATACCCTTCAGTAGTAAGTTACCGTGCAATTCAATCTTTCAATCTCCCATTATCCCGATTAAGTGATAGGTATGGATAGATGTCAAACCCTAACATTTAATCAAATCAAATCTCAACTCAAGAGTGAGGACTCACCTGATGACTGATTAGATTCCACTAATCTCATCCTGCTTTGATCAAAGGCTCCTTAAGTCACCCATCGAAGAGATTGCATATGATAACAATTCCTCTTTCTAGGAATGATCGATTCCTTGTTGGTCCACTCATATCCTCCATACACCTTCCACCATATCCAAAACACCCCGTACATGTCGTAATGGCATGAATGAGTATGAACCAAAATATGGCTTAGTGTGCACAAGGAACCATGGTGACCTCAGGTCTAAAGATCACATGCACAACTCCTACTAAGGGATCTATCTTTTGACAAGTAGTAAGACTTCCATAAGATAGTCCCGATACGGATCAATTTAGTGACCCATACCCTGATGAGCACCCTTATCCTTGTATTAGTGTCTTTACACAAGTGGTTGTGTGACCAACCACTCTCATCATCTAAGCATACATAGGATAAGCTAGTCTTACTGGATTCATTGATCCCTGAATCAATGGTCCAATGACTAGGAACATTGTAGATTAGGGTTTATAAAAAATTAGATCTCACTATTATGAACTTCATCATAACCCTAATTTCATTGCTCTAATATATGGGGTTCATCATAATCATAAATAAGACACAACTATATATGATGAAAATAGATGCCTTTATTAATATGTAATGTCATACAAGAGTTGGAAGAATACAAAAGAAAAAAGGCCCTTACAATAATTGGCTCTTAGGGCACTTTTCTATCAAACTCCCACTTTCACTAAAGCCAATCACCCTTGTACTTTATACCCATACCATCCAAGTGGCGATCTAACTGTTGCTTAGGTAATGCTTTAATGAATGCGTCTGCTATATTGTTCTTTGTATCAACTCGATTGATAACAACATCTTGTCTTTCTATTATCTCTCGAACGAGGTGGAACCATCTTAGAATGTGCTTGGACTTGGGATGAGACCTTGGTTCCTTGGCTTGTGCAACAGCTCCAGTGTTATCATAGTACAATGTCATTGGCTATTGTATATCAGGAACCACGTCCAATTTCATGATGAATTTCTTCATCCAGACAGCTTCCTTTGCGGCTTCACTTGCAACTATGTATTCTGCCTCAGTGACTGAGTCAGCTACTGTTGGCTATTTTGTACTTTTCCAACTCACTGCACCACCATTCACGGTGAAGACATACCCCGACGTGGATTTGCCATCATCTAGATCTGATTGAAAACTAGAATCTGTATAGCCTTCTAATTTCAACTTAGATCCTCCATATACTAGAAAAATATCTTTAGTCCTTCTAAGGTACTTAAGAATATTTTTCACAGCTTTCTAGTGATCCTCTCCTGGATCTACCTGAAATCTGCTCACTATGCCTAAGGCATAAGCAACATCAGGTCTGGTACATAACATAGCATACATAATTGATCCTACAGCCGAAGCATAAGGAATCTTAGTCGTCCTCTCTCTTTCTTCCAGTGTCTTAGGAGATATATTTTTAGAAAGATGTATGCCTTGACTCATTGGCAAGTGTTGCCCAGGTGGCTTAGTCCCAAGAGGGGGGTGAATTGGGAATTACAAATTTTTTTAGAATATGTGCACAAGTAATTCCAATTAGTGGTTAGGTGCTGTGTTAATCAGAGAATGAAAGCTGAACCTAAAGGCTAAAACAAACACAACATAAACAAAGCAAATTTATAGTAGTTTGGAGCAACCCAGCTCCTACGTCCACTACCCAAGTTCACCACTCAGGATTTCCACCATATCCCCCAAACCGGAATACAGTCGGATTGTTTTATAGGCTCACAATCCAACCTCTACACTTTGGTTTTTGAAACCGGGCTCACCAAAGAAATCCAAGTTAGGTTTTTACAGGTTCACCTAAAACCTCTACACTTTGGTTTTTAGCTAGGATCACCAAAGAAACCTCTACACTTTGGTTTTAAAGGCTCACCAAAGTAACCTATTTGGTTTTTACAATAGGGCTCACCAATAACCCAGATATTCTAAATGATAGATTAAAAAAGCAACAATAAAGACAAACTCTATTGTCTGGGTGGTTGCTAATGCAGCTCGAGTGAAGATCCACTGAATGCTCTTCAATGCACTTCAATAGTGTTGCCCAGATATGGTGCCCAAGAGGGGGGGTGAATTGGGTATTTTAAAAATTAAAGCAATATATGTGCTATCAAGTTCAAAGGTGAAGAGTGATAGTGCTCAAGTAATTGTGCAACGGAAGCAATGAAAGATAACAACAATTAAAGAGCAAAAGAAGATAGAGAGTAAAGCAATGCAAACACACAAGAAGTATAGTGGTTTGGTGCACCTAGCACCTACATCCACTCTCCAAGCTCCACTTGGAAATTTCCACTATAATCTTTTCTAGATTACAGCTGACTTGTTTTCCAAGGATCACAAGTCAAAACCTTACACACTTGTTTTGGCTTCGGGCTTACAAGCAACCCTAGTTGGTTTTATCAATTGGCTCACCAACAAACTTCACTCACTTGTTTTGGCTTCGGGCTTACAAGCAACCCTAGTTGGTTTTATCAATTGGCTCACCAACAAACCTCACACTAGTTTCAAACCCTTGAAACTAGCCTAAGACAAAAAGAATATGAATACAATGAATAAATCAAGACAAACTCCTTTTGAGCAAAAGGTAATTCGATGTAGCTCTTGATGGAGACTCTTCAAACCTTTCTCTTGAATCTTGGACCTCACTAAATGCCAAACACTTGAAAGTTGGATTCCTCAAAGATGGAAAGCTTTTGGCTAAGGAATCTCTTGGTTTTCTCACTCTTTTTGGCTTAGAATTGATTGAAGGCTTTGTACTTTCACTCTCTACTTTTTCACTTTGTCTCCTTGTCTTTTTTGAAGTTAGGTGGAGGTTAAATACCTCATTCAAGCTGAAACAACTCCACAAGACCGTTAGAATCAAAAATATGGCCGTTTATGGTCGTTAGAAATCAAATCAAAAGTTCAGAAAAACTAGCCATTATGCCATGAGTCGATCTCATGAGTCGACCTCTGGATCAAGTGTCGACCTCATGAGTCGACCTCTAGTTTATCTTAGGCAAAAATCTAGAAAACCATAGTTCTGCCCAATTTGAATTCTCAGGCGATGAGTCGACCTCTGGTGTCGACCTCTGGTGGTCGACCTCTAGAGCGTGCCACTGAAATTTTGCCGTGCTGGTCTAGCTATACTTTTCTTTTCTTCATGAGTCGACCTCTGGTGGTCGACCTTTGGCAAGGTGTCGACCTCTGGTCTGAAATTTTTTGAAACTCTGGAGAGGTGCGTGCCATACTTGAGTTTCTCTAAGCCTCTGTTTCTTTTGTCAATTGCTTCTTAATAATAAGGTCCAATATGAGAAATTTGATTTTGTTCAAGGTAGAAGAGCTCTTTCCCAAATCAGGCAAGCTTGGTTTCATCATTGTACTCTTGATACTCTTTTTGAATAACCTAAGTCCTGAAACTTTATCTTGAAATGAAACATTAGTCCAAACATATACTCAACCTTTTGTTAATCATCAAAACTAAGGAGCCAAAGCCAACAAATAGCTTCCTTGCTTTCCTCAAAAATGTGCTTCAAGCTTCTGGTAAGAGTTGTTGCAGACTTGAAGGCAAACTTTAAAGCTCTAGTGCACTCTTACTTCACTTCAATAAGTGTTCAATAAATGCTCAATAAATCATTATTCGCTCATTAGTCTCTCCAAAGATGTTCTCATACCTTATTTATAGAGACTTCAACTGCCTTCCCTTGATTTTGAGCATTGAAGACCGTTGGAAAGTGACAGGTTACCATTGGAAAACTTTTGGAATTCAAAAACTGAGAACTAGAACTAGCCATTGGAGGTGACCCCATCATTCCAGTCGGCTCAGACAGACTTCAAGTCGGCTGGGATGAAGTTTGGGTCGACTGGGTTGAGTGCAAGTCGGCTAGCTTCCACATTGAGAAAATACCTCACTCTGGATGAGTCGGCTGGGCTGAATTCCAATCGGCTAGAGTCTCAGAGGCCTCTCAGACCATTTTAAACTGAGTTCTGGATGAGTCGGCTAGATCTAATTCTAGTCGGCTCGGATTCCTGAGAATTGCAGAACATTCTCAACCTTGTTCTGGATGAGTCGGCTAGACCTTGGTGCCAGTCGGCTGGATCTGCGTGCTAGAAAACTTGTCTTCAGTGCCAGTGCTAGAGTCGGCTGGGTTGTTCATCCAGTCGGCTCGAATGTGGTTCTTCAACCATATCAGCTTCAAACTTCCAAAACACTTGACTCAAGCTTTAAAGATCTTCTTCAAGCACTTTTTACAAAAAATTAAAAGAAAACTTGAAGCTTGAAAGACTACTAGAAGTAACCCTTGAACTTGTTTTTAATAGAAATTTTTTGTATGGTTCTTCTTTACAAGATTCTAAATAATTTACAACTCAACACAAAACATTAAAGATTGTAGGAGTTAAAAGATGTATCAATGTAGTTGTCCTACCAAAACTTGTCAATCATTTGAGGAGTTGTTAGATAACTAATTGTATGCTCTAATGTTTTGTTATCATCAAAATCACTTTGGGGATCAATAATCTCCCCCTTTTTGATGATAACAAAACACTGGGCATGAAAAGAATCTACCCTATTCAGAAGTATATAAGCATTTATATTTGAATATCAACTGTAATCTCAAATGTATATTAGTATGTGCTATATAGTTATGCACAAAATCAAATTCATAAGCTGTAAATATCAGAGATTGATTGCTTGTATGTATCAAACAGCATTAAGTATCGACTGATAGATATGATAAGTTGAGAGCATCAGAGCATCATAAAAATCATTGAAGTATGTAAGTTAAACATGTATATCTCTCCCTGTTTATAAGATTTCTAGACAATATGAATTGTTTTTAAGTTTCTCCCCCTTAGACATTCACTTGAACATTTTATCAGAATAATATGCAAGAGATCATTCAGAAATGCCTTATAAACTCCCCCTGTCTACTTTACTTTAGTATTACTATTGCAATTCATGTATTCTTTCATGCACTCTCTGGTTCTCCCCCTTTTTGTCAACAATTCAAAAAGGTTAAACAGGTAAGCTCAGAATTTTAAATAGATTGAGAAAGTTTTAAAAATTTGTTTGAGATAATTTCACTTTCTCCATTTAGAGAGAGAATTCTATTTAAACAAATAGAGATGTAATCAAGATAATATAAATACACACATTACATAGTAATCAAAAAGATGTTCATTTCATTTTTGTCAAAAAGTGTTCAGTACATCAGTCATTACAAAAGTTTCAAAAACATCCAAAAAGGTCCTGAAACTATAAAAAGTCTAATCAGAATCATCACTAGGAACATTGACACCTTGCCAAGAAGTGGGTCTAAGTGCTCGACTAGATGAAGCATGTGGAGGAAGAGCCCTAGGGTGAACAGAGGTACTAGGTGCCCTAGTGGAAATGGGTGGCGGATCATATAATGGTCTTGTCCTAGCTATGACTTCCAATGAACTGACAGTGTCATTGAGAGAAATCATTTCCACCCACATTGCTCCCATCTGCTGATCCAAGTCCTTGAGGCTAACTGGTACTTTATTTACTGCCTCTTTCATTTCACCTATC
This sequence comes from Areca catechu, assembly GCA_021397845.1. NCBI lineage: Eukaryota > Viridiplantae > Streptophyta > Magnoliopsida > Arecales > Arecaceae > Areca > Areca catechu. Next base: position 16,481,743 of record CM038048.1, read on the forward strand.
TCTTTCTGCATAGATACAAGCTCAGCTGCTTGGACATTCACGAAGGCTTCTCCTGATCCTCGAAGTCTGCCAAGCTCCAATCTTATGATTCCAATGCCCCTAGTATAATCTTCTGCCATACCTCTTGTATCTACAATGGTTCCCACTCCGCCTCTATGCTCTTTCAATGCAGTCTGATATTCATTCAAAGTGGCATCCACAGACTTTAAAATTGTCTCAGAACTTGAAGAGATGCAATTTAGAATAGGCTGAAGGTCTATCTGAGGTGTACTCCTTGAAGCTTCAATAGCTTCAACCTTTTCTTTTAGATTTGATGCATTCTCTTCTAATTTGTCAAACCTGGTGTCCACTAATTGTTTCAAATCACTAAATAAGGAAGTTATAGTACTAGTCAGTGAATCTGTCAAGTTTTTCAATTGTTCTTCAATCTGAACTTGGACAATTGGAGGCTGTGCAGCTGCAGTAGGATAGTCATGCAATGGAACATCAGCAGAAGGTAGGTCAAACTCCGATGCTGGTAAGTCAAACTCTGCTGTAGGCAAACCAAATATAGGTGACGGTGGTCTGATCTCCTCAGTAACAGCAGTAGGCATAGGTACAAATGACTCAAGCTCCGGTACAGGTGTAGAAGTTCCAGCTGCTTCTTCCTCTTCCTCTTCTTCACTACTACTGGAGCTGCCAATGGCTCTTACATTTGTGCCCTTTTTTCTCTGGACTCCTTCCACTTGAAAATAGCCCATCCTCTCAAGAATCTTAGATGTGTAGATATCAGTGTGATGCAGTTCTAATCTATCTTCACCATCCAAATTGACTCTATGGGATTTAAACAATAATGTAAGCATCATACCATATGGCAAACAGGCTTTAGCTTTTCTAACTATTTCTTTCATCTGCATGATTATGATATATGACAAATTGACAGGAGTTCTTTCTAGGATGTGCTCCATGAGACATAGATCTTTTTCGCTCACCCAATCGAACCTACCAGTTCTTTGTAGGAAAATTCATCAAATGAAGTTGTGAAGTAGTCTCATTTCTAATGAAAGGGTGTTAGCTAAAACAGTCCCAATTCCTCCTACATCCTCTCTATTCAAGATAGTTTTCAGGGTCTTCTCTCTATTTTCAATTACTAAAAATTTCAGTCTCTCAGAAGGAATATCCAGTAATTCAAGCAAGGACTCTTCATTCACAATAACCCTCTTCCCTTTGACACTAGATTCCACATGGTTAATTCCTATCCTTAGGTTCTCATAAAAACTTCTAACCAATGAGGGATAGGTTTTCTCATTTAATGAACAGAATTTCCTCCACCCTTGTTTTTCGATTAAGTCTCCTATCTTTAACCCAATGCCCTTAATAAACTCAAAATTAATACATCGCCCAGAGGTTACCGGACGAGTAGACATTGAGGGTACATGGTTGGGAGCTGATGGAGCTTCTCATGTGGCTTCCTCTGCAATTTCTTCATTGCTTGGCTCTTCTTGCCTTCTCTTGGACCTTCTTTCTTTTTCAGTCGAAGGAGCAACCCTAGCAGACCATTTCCCTGTCGCACGTTTGGGTGCCATAGCTAGGAAGAATGGAAGAGCAAGAGAATGGAGTGCTTGGTAGGGAGTAGGAAGTCTTTGGAGTTGGTTTTGAAGATGAGTGAACCGTTAGAATGGACAACATAGAAGCCAAATGATTTGGAGAAGAGTTTATAACCTTAAGCAAAATGCTTCAGCGAGACAATCCAGTCAACTCAAGTAGCCCTAAAAGGGTTTCCAGTCGACTCGGCCAGAGCTTCTCTAAAATCATCAGAAATTCCAGTCGACTCGAAACTGTTCGAGCTGGCTAGGTCAGAACAAGTTCAAAACTCACAGAAAAATCCAGTCGACTAGGATCAAGATCCAGTCGACTCGAACAGAGAAAATAGAGTTTTGAAAATTTTGAACACAATTCAGAAGGACTTTGAATAGAATTTGAAGGAAATTAAAGCTCAATAGAATAGAATAAATTGAGGAGGTTTTCTAGATAAAGTTTTCTTAGAATTGAAGGAATTAGGTTGAAGAATTTAGAAGGGATCACAAAGTCCTAATTCACTTCTAATTAGCTCAAATCTATCTTGATTGAGTGGCTTGGTGAATATGTCAGCTAATTGATCTTCAGTTGGCACAAAGTCAAGCACAATATTACCATTAGAAACATGATCTCTAATAAAATGATGTCTAATTTTAATGTGCTTGGTTCTAGAGTGTTGAATTGGATTCTTTGTCAAATTGATAGCACTTGTGTTATCTAATTTAATTGGAATTTTGGATTATGATACACCGAAGTCTTCTAGTTGTTGTTTAATTTATAACACTTGAGCACAACAACTACCAGTAGCCATGTACTCAGCCTCAGCTGTGGACAAGGCTACAGAGTTTTGCTTCTTACAGTGCCATGAAATTAAATTCAACCCTAGAAATTGACATGTACCACAAGTGCTTTTTCTATCTATCTTACAACCAGCATAATCAGCATCAGAAAATCCAATCAAATTCAAAGTAGAATGTTTAGAATACCAAATTTCTAAATTACTTGTTCCTTTCAAATATTTAATTATTCTTTTTACAGCAAGCATATGTGTTTCTTTAGGTGAAGACTGAAATCTAGCACATACACATACACTATATAATATGTCAGGTCTACTTGCAGTCAAATATAATAAGGATCTAATCATACCTCTATATAGCTTTTGGTCAACATTGGATCCATTCTCATCTTTGTCCAGTCTGCAAGCTGGGCTCATGGGTGTGCTCATTGTTTTGCTACTCTCCATCCCAAACTTTTTGATGATTTCCTTGATGTATTTGGCTTGGTTGATGAAGATGCCTTCCTTTGTTTGTTTTACTTGAAGTCCAAGGAAGTAGTTCAGCTCACCCATTAAGCTCATTTCAAATTCTCCCTACATAAGCTTAGAAAATTCTTTACATAGAGAATCATTAGTTGCACCAAAAATGATATCATCTACATATATTTGTACAACTAAGATGTCATTATTTTTCATTTTGATAAACAAAGTTTTATCTACATTTCCTCTTGAAAAATCATTTTCAATTAAGAAAGTGCTAAGTCTATCATACCAGGCTCTAGGTGCTTGTTTCAAACCATACAATGCTTTGTTTAATTTAAATACATGGTTTGGAAAAGCATGATTTTCAAAACCTGGTGGTTGTTTCACAAAATCTTGTTCAGAGATAAAACCATTAAGAAATGCACTTTTTATATCCATTTGAAAGAGTTTAAAGTTCATGTAGCAAGCAAATGCAAGTAATAATATAATGGCTTCTAGTCTTGCTACGGGTGCATAAGTTTCATCAAAATCAATACCTTCTTCTTGGTTATATCCCTTAGCCACTAATCTAGCTTTGTTCCTTATAATATTTCCTTATTCATCTAATTTATTCCTATATACCCATTTAGTTCCTATAATTGGATGGTCTGTAGGTCTATCTACAAGTGTCCATACCTTATTTCTTTCAAACTGGTTTAATTCTTCATGCATTGCCATCATCCAATTTGGGTCAGTCTCAGCCTCTTCTAAGCTATGAGGTTCTATTTGTGATACAAAGGCTTGGTAATCATGTGCATCCTTATGTGCAGCCCTAGTCCTAACACCATGTGAAGGATCTCCTATTATTAATTCTTTAGGGTGAGATGTAACATACCTCTAGTCCCTCGGTAGATCGGTGTGATCCTTACTTACCGTTTCTTCTCTACCTTGAGTGTCTTTGTCTTGAATGCTCAAGTCATCCATTCCTTTTTGTAATGTACCTGCATCATTGTCTATGCACTCTTCTTGTCTAGAAGGTGTAGGGTTTGTTTCAATAAATACAACATGAATTGACTCTTCAACAGTAAGAGTCCTTTTATTAAAAACCCTATATGCTTTGCTATGAAATGAATAACCTAGGAAAATCGCATCATCAGCTTTAGAATCAAATTTTCCTAAATTATCTCTTCCATTGTTATGCACAAAGCATTTACAACCAAACACATGAAAATAACTAATGTTGGGTTTTTTGTCATTCCAAAGCTCATAGGGGGTTTTCTTTAAAATAGGACGGATCAAAACGCGGTTTAAAATATAACATGCAGTGTTCATTTCTTCTACCCAAAAGTACTTTGGAAGATTGCCTTCACACAACATTGTGCGAGCCATTTCTTCCAATGTCTTGTTTTTCCTCTCTACAATACCATTTTGTTGAGGTGTTCTAGGAGCGGAGAAGTTGTGATCAATGCCAAATTCAGTACAATAATCTTCGAAAAATTGATTTTCAAACTCAGTTCCATGATCACTTCTAATTGAAATCAAAGATAAGTTCTTTTGATTTGAAACCTTTTTATGAAATTTTCGGAAAACATGAAAAGTTTTATCTTTCGATGCAATAAACAAAATCCATGTAAATCTCGAAAAATCATCTACTATCACAAGAGCATATTTCATCCCTCCTAGGCTAGAGGTCCTAGTAGGTCCGAAAAGATCCATGTGAAGTAGTTCAAGAGGTCTTGTTGTAGAAACTATATTCTTTGATTTAAAACTCCCCGTAGTTTGTTTACCCATTTGGCATGCATCACAAACATGATTTAAATCAACTTTAAACTTAGGCATGCCTCTAACAAGATCTATAGAAATTAATTTGGCAATTGTATGCATGCTAGCATGACCTAATCATCTATGCCAAAGTAAGCCTTACTCTTTGGTCTTAGCATTCATTACAACTAGACTAGGGCTACTAGACATGGCAAGATCATCAAGATCTACTACATAGATATTCCCGAGCCTATGTCCAATAAATTTATTGCTAGAATCTAAAGAGTTGGTTACTATGCACATAGAAGACTCAAAGACAACCTTGAAGCCTTTATCACATAATTGACTTATACTTAATAGATTATGCTTCAATTTGTCTACTAGCAAAACATTTTCAATAAAAGTGAAGGGAGTTATTTTGATCTTATCGATATTGATTATTCTCCCTTTGCCATTATCTCCAAAGGTAACCATACCTCATTCTTTCACTTCAAGGGTGATGAATTGGTCCTTGTCACCCGTCATATGTCTTGAGCAGCCACTGTCCACGTACCATCTTTTCTTCAACTTTTGGGCTGCAAGACATTCTTGTAAAACAATCAATGAATTCTTTTAGGTACCCAAGCTACCTTGGGTCCTTGCAGGTCAGCAAAGGTGGTTCCTTTGGGAACCCAAATCTTTTTAATCTTTTTATGGACATTTCTAAGGTTATTGCATTCAAAAACTTTATGTCCTATTCTTTTGCAAGCATAGCAAACAACTTTAGAATTTTTGTTGGAAACAGAATTTGACGTTCTAAAAGTTGATGCACTTGATGCAGATTTCAAACTTATTGGAATGTATGCATTTTTTATCAAATTATTAGGAGTATATGATAAACATTTTGAAGTAGAAACATCTTTTGGTGTGGCTGAAACTTTTTGAGATAAAATATTTTGAGCTGGTGTTTTGGATTTCACAAAAGTTGTTGCTGAAATCCATTTACAAAAGAAGTGCTGAAACCAATTCCAGCTTTATTTCCAGAAATTCGTTGTTCTTTTAAAATTAGCTCAAGCTTATTTGAAGATAAAGTGAGTTTTTCAATCAAAGGCTTGAGTTTCATAACCTCCTTTTTTAATTCATTATTTTTAGCAAGTAAATCAGTATTTTTCTTTTCATATGATAAATTCTCATTTTTCAGTTTTTCAAATTTTTCAGAAAAGTCATGTAATTCCTTTTGTAATAAAGTGTTCTTTTCTGAAATTTCATTTTTTTGTTTGAGTAAAGAATCATTCATATTTTTCAATGATTTTATCTTTACTCCAGCTTTCTTTAATTCAGAAAGTAAATCATGAAAAGCAGAATTTAATTCTTCAAAAGTAAATTCAGTACAGTTATTAGGGGATGTTACCTCATCTTCGAGACCCATTAAGCAGAGATTTGCAGTTTTGGTGGTCTCTTCTTCTTCCGATGATGTTGAGTCTTCACTATCGGACCATGTGGCAACCATGGCTTTCTTTTTTTCTTTGATCTGAAGGATTTCTTCAACATTGGACAGTCCGGATGTATGTGCCCCGACTTCTTACATTCGTAGCACGTGGGGACTATCTCTTTGTCTTTCTCTCTATCCTTTTCCTTTTCCTTTCAATAATCCTTCTTGTAAAATTTCTGGTTGTACCTTCCTTTCTTTCTTCCCATAAATTTTCTAAATCTTCTCATAACCATAGCGATGTCTTCGTCTTCTAGGTTGTCATTGGAGGAGGTGCTTTAATCTTCAGATTCTTCATCATCTCTCTTTGAATCGAAAGCAGCTTTGAAGGTGATTGTCTTCTTTTTCTTTTGCTCATCTTCCATTCTATGTTGCATTGTTTGCTCGTGGGTGATGAGTGATCCCAGTAGTTCATCCAGTATCAAAGTGTTGAGATCTTTGGCTTCCTGGATTGCAGTTACCTTGGGATCCCATTGTCGGGCAAAGAACGAAGAATCTTTTGAACTAGATTTGCATTGGAGTATATCCTGCCAAGACTCTTTAAACCGTTAATAATACTTGTAAATCTAGAGAACATGGCAGATATTGTTTCAGAAGGTTCCATTTTGAATAATTCATAATTATGAACTAAAATATTTATCTTGGAGATTTTCACTTGAGAAGTTCCCTTATGAGTCACCTCGAGTTTATCCCAGATTTTCTTTGCTGATGAGCAAGTAGAAATTCGGTTGAACTCGTTAGCATCCAAAGCATAATATAACAAATTCATTGCTTTGGCGTTCAATTCCCCCATCATCATGTCATGATCATCCTAGTCCTCTTCAGGCTTAGGGATGTCCACGCCATCAACTTTAATTGTGGGAATGTGTGGCCCTTTCAAGATGACCATCCATAATTGAAAATCTACAGCTTGTATGTAAATTTTCATTCCTGCTTTCCAATATGAATAATTAGTGCCGGTGAATAGTGGAGGTCTATTTGTAGATTGGCCCTCGGCCAAGGATGTACTCATGGGATGAGCCATCGATATTAACTCAAGTAATCAGAGACACTGCTCTAATACCAGTTGTTGCCCAGGTGGATTAGTCCCAAGAGGGGGGTGAATTGGAAATTACAAAATTTTCTAGAATATGTGCACAAGTAATTCCAATTAGTGGTTAGGTGCTATGTTAATCAGAGAATGAAAGCAGAAGATAAAGGATAAAACAAACACAACACAAACAAAGCAAATTTATAGTGGTTCAGAGCAACCCAGCTCCTACGTCAACTATCCAAGTTCACCACTCGGGATTTCTACTATATCCCCCAAACCGGAATACAGTCGGATTGTTTTACAGGCTCACAATCCAAACCTCTACACTTTGGTTTTTAGCTAGGCTCACCAAAGAAACCTCTACACTTTGGTTTTAAAGGCTCACCAAAGTAACCTATTTGGTTTTTACAACAGGGCTCACCAATAACCCATATATTCCAAATGATAGATTAAAAAAGCAACAATAAAGACAAACTCTGTTGTCTGGGTGGTTGCCAATGCAGCTTGAGTGAAGATCCACTGAATGCTCTTCAATGCACTTCAATGGCTTCCTTGCTTTCCTCAAAAAGGTGCTTCAAGCTTCTGGTAAGAGTTGTTGTGGCTTGAAGGCAAACTTTAAAGCTCTATTGCTCTCTTACTTCACGTCAATAAGTATTCAATAAATTATCAACAAATCATTAGTCGCTCATTAGTCTCTCCAAAGATGTTCTCATACCTTATTTATAGAGACTTCAACTACCTTCCCTTGATTTTGAATGTTGTAGACCATTGGAAAGTGACAGGTTACTGTTGGAGCATTTTTGGAATTCAAAAACTAAGAACTGGAACTAGCCGTTGGAGGTGACCCCGTCTTTCCAGTTGGCTCGGACAGACTTCGAGTTGGCTCGGATGAAGTTTGGGTCGATTGGGTTGAGTGCCAGTCGGCTAGCTTCCACAGTTGAGAAAATACCTCACTCTGGATGAGTCGGCTGGGCTGAATGCCAGTCGGCTAGAGTCTTAGAGACCTCTCAGACCATTTTCAACTAAGTTATGGATGAGTCGGCTAGATCTAATTCCAGTCGGCTCGGATTTCTGAGAATCACAGAACGTTCTCAACCTTGTCCTGGATGAGTCGGTTGGACCTTGGTGGCAGTCGGCTGGATCTGCGTGCCAGAGAACTTGTCTTCAGTGCCAGTGCCAGAGTCGGCTGGGTTGTTCATCCAATCAGCTCAAATGTGGTTCTTTAGCCAGATCAGCTTCAAACTTCCAGAACACTTGTCCCAAGCTTTAAAGATCTTCTTCAAGTACTTTTTACAATAATTTAAAGGAAAACTTAAAGTTTGAAAGACTACTGGAAGTAACCCTTGAACTTGGTTTTAATAGAAATTTTTTGTAGGGTTCTTCTTTACAAGATTCTAAATAATTTATTACTCAACACAAAACATTAAAGATTGTAGGAGTTAAAAGATGTATCAATGTAGTTGTCATACAAAAACTTGTCAATCATTTGAGGAGTTGTTTGATAACTAATTATATGCTCCAATGTTTTGTTATCATCAAAATCACTTTAGGGGTCAACAACAAGTAACCTTTCTTACTTCCATCCATGTTGAATCTCTTCAACACTAAGTCAATGTACCTAGATTGGGATAAGCCTAGCATCCTTTTGGATCTATCTATATAGATCCTTATAGCCAATATATAGGATGCTTTTCTGAAATCCTTTATGGAAAACTTTGATGATAGCTAAGTCTTAACCGATTGCAACATTGGGATATCATTCCCAATGATCAATATGTCATCCACATACAAAACCAAGAAAACAAGTGCACTCCCACTTGTCTTCTTATACACACATAATTTATCCATATTTTTGATAAAAACAAATCCTTTAATTGTTTCATCAAAATGAATGTTCCAACTCCTCGATGCTTGCTTAAGTCCATAAATAGACTTCATTAATTTGCATACTTGATTTGGTCTCCCACTTGAGACAAAACCCTTTGGCTGTGATATATAGACTTCTTCCTCAAGGTTTTCATTGAGGAAAGCAGTCTTCTTACATCCATCTGCCAGATCTCATAGTCATGGTATGCTGCTATGGCAAGCATTATCCGAATGGACTTGAGCGTAGCTACTGGAGAAAAAGTTTCATCATAGTCTATACCATGTTTTTGTCTCAAACCTTTTGCTACCAGTCTAGCCTTGTAGGTCTCAATTTGACCACCTGCTCCAATCTTTTTCTTGAAGACACATTTACACCCTATTGGGTTAATTCCTTCAGGTAGATCTACCAAAGTCCAAACCTGATTGGAATACATAGAGTCCATTTCAGATTTCATGGCATTTAAACATTTGTCAGAGTCTCTACTCTCGACAGCTTCCAAATAGGTCATAGGATCATCATTCTGTATGATACTGGCTTCATTATCATCTCTGATAACAAAGCCATATCAAAGAGATGCTCCCCGCACCCTCTCTGACCTTCAGAGAGGAGGTATGTATTATGGCTGTTCTTGATCCTCAAGAACTTCTGGTTGAGGAATATCTCTTGAAGGCTCATCAATTTGTTGGTTCAGTTCTTCATATAACTCAAGTGAAGAATTTCTACTTCTTTCTTGAATAAATTCTTGCTCCAAGAATGTAGCATGCCTACTGACAATTATCTTTTGCTCAGTAGTATTATAAAAGAGGTATCCAACACCCTCTTTTGGATAACCAACAAACCTATATTTGTCAGCCCTAGTACTTAACTTATGTCCGAAGTTATAATTGACATAAGCGTGGCAACCCCAAATATTTAAGTATTTAAGATTTGGTCTCTTGCCATTCCATAACTCATATGGATTGCTACTTACTGACTTAGACGGAACCCTGTTTAATATATATGCAGTAGTTTCCAGGGCATGTCCCCAAAAAGAAATGGGAAGATCTGTGAAGCTCATCATGGACCTCACCATGTATAATAAGGCATGATTTCTCCTTTCTGCAACTCCATTTAACTGGGGTGTATATGGAGGAGTCCATACAGAAATAATGCCTTTGTCTTTGAGATGGTTCAAAAACTCATTAGACAAGTATTCACCCCCTCGATCAGAACAAAGAGTTTTAATACTAAGTCCAATTTGTTTTTCAACCATACTTTGATATTCTTTAAACCTATCAAAAGCTTCGGACTTGTGTTTTATAAGATACACATAACCGAACCTTGATAAATCATCAATAAAAGTGATGAAATAAAAATATCCTCCTTTGTCCTAAGTTGACATAGGTCCACACACATCAGTATATATAAGACCTAACAATTCAGTTGCTCTTTCTCCATGCCCAGTGAATGGAGACTTAGTCATTTTTTCTTTGAGACAAGATTCACAAGTTCCTAATGTTTGGAAATCATTAGAGTCAAAGTAATTATCTTTGACTAACTTGTTCATTCTTGACTCACTGATATGACCTAATCGGCAGTGCCAGAGATATGTGACATTATCATTATCTCTTTTTCTCTTATTATCATCAACAAGAAAAATATTATCATTGAGTTGCAAAGTTAGAAGACAATTTATAAAAGATCAATGTCCAAATATTTTATTTTTATAAAGAATAGAGCAGCCACTGCTCTTTACACTTATTTCATATCCCTGTTATGATAACAAGGGGATAGAAATAATATTTCTAATAATATCTGGTACATAGAAGCATTCTTCTAGCTTTATTACATCACCCGAAGGTAATAAAAGAAGATAGGTACCCACAGCTTCAGCATATATGGCTTCACCACTAGCCCCATGCAGCTTAATGTCACCCCTCTTTGATCTTCTAATTTTGTGGAGTCCCTGCAATGAATTGCATATATGAGATCCACATGCGGTATCTAATTCCCATGAATTATAAATAGAAGCACTCGATGATAAATTAGTTTGTATCATGTACAAACCTTTAGAGGCTCCACTTGCATCTTGCTTCACACTTGCAAGGTAAACCTTGCAATTCTTCTTCCAATGCCCAATCTTGCCGTAATGGAAACAGGCTCCATCATCCTTCTTAGCTTTCTTATTTTTCTTCTGGATGCTCTTCTTAAAGTTAAACTTTCTTTTCATACCCTTTTTCCTTGCCTGTTTCTTTCTTCCATTAACAAGAAGAACATGAGCCTTATCTCCTTTAGAGTGGCTCTCAGCTGTCTTAAGCATGTTAAACAGCTCTAGCAAAGTGGTATTCAATTTATTCATATGGTAGTTAAGAACAAACTGAGAGAAGGAATCTAGGAGCGATTGCAGGATCAAGTCCTGATTAAGTTCACTATCCATCACAAACCCTAATTGACCCAATCGAGTGATTAAGTCAATCATTTTCAGCACATGGGTTTGCATAGGTGAACCATCACTCATCCATGCTTGGAACAACTATTTCGATATCTCGTATCGGGCAGCCCTACTTTGCTCTCCATAAAGCTCTTTTAAATCGAGCAATATGGACTGAGGTTCCAGACCTTCATGTTACCTCTGGAGCTCGTTGCTCATGGAAGTCAACATGATGCACCTAACAGTCATACTATCATTTAGCCACATTTGATGTGTGGCCCTTTCCTCCTTTGAAGCATCCTCTCCAATCACCTCAGGACTCGAAGAATCAATTATATAGGAAAGCTTCTCCTGAGTTAATACAATTCTCAGGTTCCTCAACCAATCCATATAATTTGGACCGGCTAACTTATTGGCATCCAAGATGCCCCTCAGTGATAAGTTTGAAGACATAAATATAAATATCCTACATTTAATTAAAGAATAATATCAGCAGACCACTCAAGAATGACATTCATAACTAGATAAGGACTTACTATCTAATTATGTCTCCCACTATTTTCTTCAAATACCATAACCCTCATTTTATGGTAAACGAGAAACCTTCCCAGTTTCCTTAGTGGGGTTGAGATCCTAATTCCTCATTAGTACCTTGTGTTACACAACAAACACTAATAAGTTCAAAGGTAGGACTTACTTTCCAATTGCAACCCGTGCAACTCTCAATAATTATCTTTGCCTCTAAGACACTTATAGTCTTGTGTTACATAACAAACTATAATGTCTTAGTTTAGTCAAACCCTTCATTTCTATATAGCTATAATTGAAGATCGTTTCCCTTGTGTTACACAACAAAGCAACAATTTCAACCATGCCATAAAGCACTAAGTGCACCAATACAAATTTCATATCAAATCGTAGAGTAGATCTTGTGTTACACAACAAAACCATTATAGTTTTGATATTAATTTGGCTTAGCATGAAGGAAGGCAAATTATAGTATACATAATCAATTAGCATTCTCAAGTTAAGGTTTAGATATGACCAAATTTGCTAGGTAAGTGGAAGGGGTGAGAGGGTCCCCCCGCTGCTGTCCTTAGACACCAATTAAATTCTCCAGGTTAGACAACATAACCAATTAATAAACCTTAATCGCTTTACTTTCCCAGAATCACTTGCCTAGACACCAATTGGCTGATCAAACCCTAATTGGTTCTGCATCATGATTAATTTGATACTAAGAATAAATATGATTTTTAATGAGGGCTTTGATGGTCTCAAACACATTCTAATACTTTTTAACATATCATAATGTACTTATAACAGAAAACCATACATATATGACATGATGCAAAATATATGCTAGGTGTGTCATCATTCTAGGACAACCTTACAATATAACAGACATCCACCTTTATGTTAGGACAACCTTATTTCAGAATATGACTAAAAAATATCTTGACATATTTTATAGATTAGGGTTTAAGTGTTAAAAAAAAACCCTAACTAGTGACTAGCATAAGGCATATCAATCTAGAATATGCATAACATTGCATGATGTACATATCAATAATATCATATCATGATATTTCAAATACCCCACTGACTAATCCAATCAAAAATAGCTATTAGGAAAAAACATGTTATAACGATGCATTTGATCTACAATATGCATAAAATAATAACATGCTATATTTCATAATAAAGTAGAGACCAAACATATGATCCCTAATATGCATTGAATCATAATCCTGGGAGGATCATCTTTATTACAAATGACAAATAGTTGAAAGAAACTAAGGGTGGCTCTGATACCACTATTGGGTTTCAAGGAGATCATTATGCAACTTAGTAAGATTGAATTATAAAATTTCATGCATAAAGATAACACCTTATCAGTTAGAAACCCTAATTCCCAAGATCCCTTATTCGATTACAACTAATATGTCGTAAAAGAAGGTTAATGTAACATACCTGGAGTGCTATATTCCACTTCTTCCACTAGACTCACAAGTGTAAGTCATCCAACGGTGATCCACACAAGATTTGAAACAACGAAAAACTCTTTGAAGTTGCTTGCCCGGGTAGGACTCTTTCGGCATCCTTTTAGACTTTGGCCTTTGTAGGACTCACTATTCCGCTATAAGACTCTTTGGACACTCTTCTAAACCACTCTTGGTTTTAGGACAACTCTCCTTTAGGACCCCTTAGGCTTATGTCCTAAAACAAAGCCTTATCCTAATAGAAAAGACCTTGTCTTAACAAGACATGTCTTGTCTTAAAGAAAGGAAGAGGGAGAGAGAAAAACTCAGATGGATAATATGGTAGAATCTTGACTCCTATTTCAGATGACCGAATGAATATCATCTCATTCCACCGTACACCCTTTAAATAGTTTCTTAAGGAGCGTGAAACACATCCCAAAATCTCTTATCAGATATGTTTCTTCATATCTGATAAGACTCTTTAGGATTCAGGAGTCTTATCTAACATCTCTTCATGTCCAAATAAAACCTTCTCATGCCACATGGCATGTACCGGTCCCTGAAAGATCCAAGAGGCGTCTTCTCATTTTCTAAAAGTCAGAGAAAATCAAGGAGATTTGAAAGTAGAAGGACTGCTTCAAACCGTGCGCCCTCTCATGAAATGTCACAACCTTTCATGTGCTCCATTCATCCTTTCCTTCTTCACACCAATTCAAAAATAATTGACCAGTCAAATCCTTCATGAAAGGGCATGGAGATAAAGATAAAGATTAGAAGAAGTCCAATCAATAGAAGAAACTCATCTGCAGAAGGACTCTTGGTCCTTTCTGCATGCCAAATGAAGAGTCACTTCTCTTCATAATTCGGTCAACCATTTTTCCATGCCATATGCAACCTTTGACAAAGTCAAAGTATATGCAATATGGGTGTCAAATGAAAGGACACTAAATAATCTTTTCGACCATATAAAATTTTTTCTGATCAGAGAACTATAGACCCTTCTAGGCCCTTTTGAATGCCAACATGTCATTTAGGTACCAAGAGTCCTATGCCTTAGGGACTCTTCATAATTCCAAGATAAAACCTCTAAAAAATATCAGATAAAATCTGATAAATTCATCCTACTTAGAACATAACCCAATTTAGGTCTCCCACAAATTAGTTAGTACATTTAGCAAGCAACCAGACCCAATCCAATCATGTTTAGGAATTAGGTAAGCCTACAGATGCTAGTGTGTCACCTAGCTAACCAATTAGGATCCTATGACCCTAATTAAATCATGAATGACTTCCTTGTCCAATTCCCTAGTGTGTGTGACCCATTGGATTCCACATCTAGCCAGCAGTAGGTTTAGGTTTGAGTCAATTCGATCCAATCGAACCTGATTGACCTAATTAGATCAAACTAGCTCATCTAATTGTCCAATTTGAACCATCCATCGAATCGACTCATGAAACCAATCCAATTGGTTCATGAATACCTACAAGACAAAATTGATGTCTAGCAACATGTCATGCCTACCCGGAAGATGAAAAATTTTATAAAAATTACCAAAATATCCTTCAGTAGTAAGTTACCATGCAATTCAATCTTTCGATCTTCCATTATCCCGATTAAGTGATAGGTATGGATAGATGTCAAATCCTAACACTTAATCATATCGACTCTCAACTAGATAGTGAGGACTCAGTTGATGACTGATTAGATTCCACTAATCTCATCCTGCTTTGATCAAAGGCTTCTTAAGTCACTCATCGAAGAGATTGCATAGGATAATAATTCCTCTTACTAGGAATGATCGATTCCTTGTTGGTCCACTCATATCCTCCATACACCTTCCACCATATCCAGAACACCCCGTACATGTCATAATGGCATGAATGAGTATGAACCAAAATATGGCTTAGTGTGCACAAGGAACCATGGTGATCTCAGGTCTAAAGATCACATGCACAACTACTCAGGGATCTATCTTTTAACAAGTAGTAAGACTTCCATAAGATAGTCCTGGTACGGATCAGTTCAGTGTACTCATACCCTGATGAGCACCCTTATCCTTGTATTAGTGTCTCTTCACAAGTGGTTGTGAGACCAACCACTCTCATCATCTGAGCATACATAGGATAAGCTAGTCTTACCGGATTCATTGATCCCCGAATCAATGGTCCAATGACTAGGAACATTTTAGATTAGGGTTTATAGAAAATTAGGTCTCACTATTATGAACTTTATCATAACCCTAATTTCATTGCTCTAATCTATGGGGATCATCATAATTATAAATAAGACACTACTATATATGATGAAAACATATGCCTTTATTAATATATAATGTCATACAAGAGTTGGAAGAATACAAAAGAAAAAAGGCCCTTACAATAATTGGCTCTTAGGGCACTTTTCTATCAGCTTTGCCTCGGAGAGGCAGAAGGTGATCAACAATGAAGTGGAGAAGCTTTTCATGGCTGGGTTCATTCATGAAGTATAGTATCCTTGCTGGTTGGCGAACGTGGTCATGGTCAAAAAGAGAAATGGGAAATGGAGGATCTGTGTATACTACACCGACCTCAACCATGCTTACCCAAAGGACAGCTTCCCCCTTTCAAAGATTGACCAACTCGTGGACGCCTCCTCGAGGCACCACTTACTCTCCTTCATGGATGCATTCTCTGGGTACAACCAGATCCAAATGCATTCGGAGGACGAGGAGCGCATTGCCTTTATCATGGATCATGGAACGTATTACTATAAAATGATGCTGTTCGGCCTAAAGAATGCTGGTGCCACGTACTAGCGGCTAGTCAACAAGGTCTTTAAAGACTAGATCGGTTGCAACATGCAAGTTTACGTGGATGACATGCTCATCATGAGCAGGCCAACCACGGACCACATCGATGACCTGGCGGTGATCTTTCGCAACCTTCACCTTCACCAAATGAAGTTGAACTCGATGATGTGCACTTTTGGTATGGCAGCTGGAAAGTTCCTTGGTTTCATGGTCACCCAGAGAGGGATAGAGGCCAACCCAGAAAAAGTCTGAGCAATTCTTGATATGGAGCATCCCACCTCCAAGAAGCAAGTCCAGTGCTTCACTGGCCGTATAGCGGCTCTGAGCCGGTTCATCCTGCGATCTACCAATCGTTGCCAACCCTTCTTCAAGGCATTGCAAAAGATGCATGACTTCACCTGGACAAAAGGAGTGTCAGGAAGCCTTCGAGGAGCTGAAGAAGACCCTAGCATCACCACCACTTCTCTCCCATCTAGAAGATGGAGAAGAGCTCCTCCTGTACATGGCAGTCACCCCGGGAGCTGTCAGCCCAGTCTTGGTCTGCACAGACGGGGACAAAGTCCAATGCCGGTATATTGTACTAGCAAGCTTCTTCGTGATGCCAAGGTCAGGTATTCTTGCTCCGAGAAGTTAGTTTTTATGATAATCATGTATGTCCAACGCCTCAGGCCTTACTTCCAAGCACACACAATCATGGTTTTGATGGACCAACCACTAAAGGTTGTACTCAGCCACCCCGACACATCCGGGCATCTGGCGAATTTGGTGCTGAAGCTTAATAAATTTGACATCACCTACCGACCGAGGTCATCCATAAGGCACTGGTATTGGCTAACGTCTTGGTCGAGTGCACAAGCCTAAGCAAGAAGCCAAAGGAGATCTCCCAGAGGCAACGACGGGACCTGAACAAGATGGGGATATCTGGGTCCTGCATGTGGATGGAGTGGCCAATGTCGGGGGAAGTGGAGCCGGACTCATTCTCACCAACAATGAAGGAGTCGTCACCGAGAGTGCGCTCCGTTCCAGTTCACAGCAACCAACAACCAAGCGGAGTACGAGGCACTCCTCATGCAACTAAGAGTCTCTCACGAGCTGGGCGTACCCAACCTGAAAGTCTTCACCGACTCATAATTGGTGACCAGGAAGGTCTCAGGAGAATTTGAGGCCCGGGACCCTCAAATGTCAGTACCTGGAGCTGGTATGCATAAGTGCAATGGGCTTCAAATGCTTTAGCATCTCCCACATCCCACGTGGGGAGAATGCTCGTGCTGACACCCTCTCCTAGCTAGCGACCCTACAGGACTCATCCTTCGGGCCTGCCTATATGAACATCTTCAGGCCCCAATCTATAAAGTGCTCAGGGATGCCCAGCAAGTCATCCCGGAGGCCAGCTAGATGGACAAGTATGTCAGGTACATCGCCGATAGTACCTTGCCCGAAGATCGCATAAGGGCTA
Organism: Areca catechu; assembly: GCA_021397845.1. Classification (NCBI taxonomy): domain Eukaryota; kingdom Viridiplantae; phylum Streptophyta; class Magnoliopsida; order Arecales; family Arecaceae; genus Areca; species Areca catechu. The sequence continues at coordinate 16,499,306 of CM038048.1, forward strand.
GCCTCATTAAGAGAAAAGCCACATGCTTCGTGCAAATGGACGGGAAACTCTACCGAAGGTCCTACTCCTACCCACTCTTGAGGTGCCTGAGACCCTCGGAGACAGCCTTCGTACTCCAAGAGATACACGAAGGCCTTTGTGAAAATCATGTGTGGGCTAGGACATTGGCATACAAGGCCCTCCGCTAGGGGTACTACTGGAAAACCATGAGAGAGGATGCAACCAACTTCGTAAAGAAGTGTGACCACTGCGAGAGCCATGCCAGCGTGCAATGCTAGCCGGCTGCACCACTCTCCCAGCTCTCTGCCCCATGGTCATTCACCCAGTGGGGCATGGACATCCTTGGTCCTTTTCCTCCCATGCACGAGTAGCACAAGTTCCTGATAGTTGCCATCGACTATTTCACCAAGTGGGTCGAGGCCGAATCGCTAGCATGGATCACGGAGGCCATAATCAGTAAGTTCTTTTAGAAATCAATCATATGCCACTTCTGACTCCCTCATACCATCATCACCAACAATGGATGGCTGTTCGATAATCGGGAGTTCGAGGAGTTATGCGATGGCCTCAACATCCATTATCGCTTCACCTTGGTGGCCAATCCTCAAACTAACGGGGAGGTCGATGTGACTAATCGAACCATCCTCCAAGGACTCCAGACCATGCTAGACCAAGCCAAAGGTAGATGGGTCAAAGAACTCTCCAGTGTCCTATGGGCATACCACACAACACCCCGTATGGCGATAGACGAGACACCCTTTAACCTCATCTTCGGCATGGAAGCCATGATCCCGGTGGAGCTAGGTCTGCCCATATTGTGAGTGGAATAGTACGATGAGGCTGAGAACCCAGCTTGACTCCTACTCAACCTGGACCTCCTTGAAGAAACAAGGGATAAGGCTCGACTCCGGATGGCAACCTACCAATAACATGTATCCCGGTATTACAACTCCAGGGTGAAGCCAAAGACCTTCCGTTCGGGTGATCTGGTACTACGATGGGCAGAAGCCTCCCAATCTCGAGAATGTAGCAACCTTTCTTCGAACTGGGAAGTCCCTTAAAAAGTAGTCAAGGCCCTTAATCATGGGGCCTACTACCTCGCCTAGCTCGATGGAGCCTGATTTCCATGGACTTGGAATGCCAGCAACTTGAGGATGAACTACCAATGATGTAAGGCTTCCTCTCATTAATAATAAAATTCTCTTTAGCATAATAGTTGTGATGCAGAACAAAGAACAAAGAAGCATATGCGGAAGTAAATTTAAGATTAATTCTTTTTTTTTTTTATATATATTTCAGAAATTGGCTTCGACTCAAAGTAAAGTTAAACTAAGTTGATGGAAACTAGGTAAGGACTGAAAGCACAATTTAGAAGAAGCTAAGTTATCAGAGTAGTTCAGAAGTAACGGATCGCTGGGGGTTGAGAAACTCCCAGACCTAGGGTTTCGCTCTGAACTTTCAACAAGACAGAAATAAAGAGAAGAGATGGTTTACCAACCAGACAGTGATCTTCACAGAATTTGGGTGGAAGAACTCTCTCGAGCAGATTGTTGGATCCTCGGATTCGGCTATCTTCGTAATGGATCCTCCAATACTAGTCTTGAGGCTGGGTCGGCTTCTCCTGGACTCAAGATCTGGGAAGAAGAAAAACAAGTGATGGATTCAGAGACTCAAGAAAAGATTTACCAGGTTAAAGAACTTGAAAGCTGAAGTTGCTGAAATCAGGATTCTCCTGGAGGCTGATCTGACTTCCTCTTAGAATTGCTGTAGATCTGAAGTATCTGGACGGGAGCTGGATGCTGGTGGTCGGCCTGGACTTGGAGGCAGAGGCCGTGGGAGGTGGAATATGCTATGGCTTAGTGGAAAGAGAAGGGTGATGGCGGCTAGGGTTTGAGAGTGGAGTGGCTAACCTAGGGTTTGGGTTTTGGAGATCTCACACCTCCTCAAGGTTCCTGGGGAACCCGGATTTACTCCCTCATGGAGCTCAACACCTGGATGCAAGTGCGGAAGAGAGAAAACACAAAGTTTGCTCACAAAAAAAATTTTGGTTTCATTCATCTGATTTTTTCAAGAGTTACATAGAGTTGAATATATAGACATAACAAAGAAATAAAATTTCATACACTTCCCATGTGGGACTAATAGGACTAACCCACACTTTAGGCATCAAATTCTCTTCCCAAGACTCCTTCCATGAGTGGGCAGCCCAAAAACTCCAAGAAAACTTGAAAATCAGCTCCAAATGGCAGGTTATGGGGGTGTCTCCTAGTATCTCTCCATGAATCAAGGATTTTCCCTTCATGGTTTGGCTCTTTTGGACACCTCCTAGTCTTGCTCCACAAGTTTAGGCTTCTTCCTTTCATGGCTTTGGCACTTTAGGAAACTTTTGGGTGCCTCCTTGATTTTCTCCCCAAGACATGCTCTCTTCCCTTTCATAACTTTGATTTTTATGGAACATTGTGGGGCACCTCCTTGATCCTCTCTTCAAGAAAAATTCTTGCCATCCTGGCTTGGGTTTATCTGGAAAGAAGTTGGCTCCTCCTTGGATTGAGGTATCTTGATGGATTTCTCCCTCATGTGGCGCATGAAAGAAGGGACCTGCTTTCTTGTGGTGTGGGGACCAAGGCACACTGGATGGAGATGTGGCACCTCCAGGACTCTGGCATGTGGCTAGGAGTGTGGCGCCCACTTGCTTGGTCCTGGGAGAAAATGTGGCACCTTGGAGAAGACCTAGACCACTACTAGGACTTGTATTGAGTCAACATGACTCAACAAAATTTAAATTGCAGGGAAATACAGACTCAAACTAAAATTGAGTTGACCAAGTCAACCCTTATTACAAAACCAGAAAACCCTAATTCTTCAGGCAATGTCAATCAGAGATCCAGATGGAGCCTTGAAGTCTTCTTCTGAGTCTGGTGCCCGCACCAATTCTCTTGGGGTGGGAGGAACTCGACCCTGTCGAGTAAGGCTCAAGTTGGCTCTAGTATCTCTCCAAGAGGTCTAGATCCAAATCTTGTAGTTCTTCTTGGGAGATCCAAGAGTCATCAGAGTCTGGCCTTCCTTTCCAGCGGACCAGGTATCTTTGGTATCCTCGATTTCGAGTAGAGATAACCTGATCATCCAGGATCTTTTCAATCTGCTCTTTCCTCACAGGCCAGTTTGTTGGTGGACACACAGGGTCGAGATCACTCTCAATAACAGGATTAGGTTTCAAAGGCTTACTAGGAATCACAACTGGCTCCCTATACTCTACTAAGTCTGTAATGTTGAAAGTGTAGCTAATGCCTAGTTCTGGAGGTAACTCGAGCACATAGGCATTGGATCCTACTCTCTTCACCACTCTAAATGGTCCAGCTCCTCTAGCATGTAACTTTCTAACGGTTCCAGGAGAAAACCGCTCAGGCCTTAACCTAATCATTACATAGTCTCTCTCAACAAAAGTTTTGACTCGTCTTTGAGAATCAGCCAACTTCTTATAAGTTTCATTACTTAAAGTTATTTTGGCATGAATTTCTTTATGCAAGTCCTTTACATGCTATGCAAGTGCATCAAGAGACTTGTGTGTGTGGGCTAATATTGAAATCAGATCAAGTGGTGTGTGAGGCTTGTATCCATGAACAATTTCAAAGGGACTCTAGCCTATAGACCTATTGATCGAAACATTGAATGCAATTTCAGCCCTGGACAAAATACAAATCCCAATTCCTGGTGCTCTCAATCAAACCAAAATCTGAGCCAAAGCCTAGTAAAGGGTCAAGAAAACTAAACTAGATTGACGACGTATTCCTAAAGAATGGACTTTATTACAAAGGAACCCTAAGTCTAAACCTAACAAACTAAGGCTCTCTAGGTTTGACCTTGGGTCGGAGGAGGGCATGCAGAGCATGAAAACTTATTATGGATGCCTAGTAGGTGCCATAAGGTCTTCCAGAAGTAGGTGGCAAACCTAATAGGTTCTGACACGTGGTTCACTCTAAAGGCTTCGACAAAGTATACTTGGATGGTGTAAGAAGCATTGGAAGTCTTAGAGAAAGGGAGGAGATATGAGGTGGAGTCTCGAATTACCTGTTGACTAAAGGTGGTGACCTGAAGGTTTGAATGGTGATCTATGAGTGTCAACTGGTCATCCTTATGAAAGGAAAAGTTTGCTACTCCCAGGAATGGATCAAGAGATGGTTCGGGAAGTAGCCTAGGACATGTGATTGCAATAGTTAAGGTTTGTTTTCTAAGCAAATAATGATCCACTTTCTCAAGAACTGGATTAGAGAATGATTCATGGGAGGGCCTACGGATGATGACCTCAAGACTTGAAATTTGACCTATGGGTGCGGAAAGGTATACTCTATAGAAGGGTAGGTCAGTCATGCGAAGGAAGGGGTCTGGGGCCATAAGGAGGACTTCTACGGACTGGGTGAATCAATCCGCTCAAGACAAGGATGTTCAACTGAGACTACGGGAGAGACCTTAATGGCTGGGCATGGGACAAGGTCCAATTGTAAGAGGCTTGATTCAGTCATCCTAAGGAGAGGATCTACCATAGGGTGGGCAAACTTAAACAGTTCAGTGCAAAGATCTTCAATTGGTACTTGGGGAATGACTGTCATTAGAGGGTACGAACTGATAGCTCGGGCTAACACTATGAGTTCTTCCTGGGGGTATTTGACTAAAGGAACCTGATTCTCACAAATCTCTTGAATTTCTGAACTAGGTCCTACCACTTGGTTGCTCTCCAAGGTCTCCTCAGGTAAGGAACCAATAGTATCGATGTCACATTCTTCAAGTTCTTCCCCCTCATATTCATCAACTAGACTCAAGCCAGCATCATATACTTCCTCGATGCCATCTTCAATGGGTTTCGGGTCAGTGGTAATCGGGTCAACTGATTCTAGGCTTGTCATACCTAACCTTTCTTCCTCATTGGTAGGACCCCCGATAGGCTTGTCATACCTAACCTTTCTTCCTCATTTGTTCTTAGGATAGGGTTCTTGCAGGAATGCTTTCGCCTAACCTTAGGTCTGGCAACCGAAGACGGGAGACCTAGGAGTCCCGCAAATAATCTGCTGGAACCTAGTTTGGTGGCATCGTAAGCCCGAAAACTTACGAAGCCTAGAACCTCAGGATCAAAAACTCCTGAAGCTCGGTACCTTAAGCCTAAAAACTTACGAAGCCCAGCACTTCATGACCGAAAACTCCTGAAGCCCGACACCTTAAGCCCAAAAACTTACGAAGCTCGGCACATTAAGATCGGAAACTCCTAAAGCCCGGCATCTTAAGACCAGAAACTTACGAAGCCCGGCACCTCAAGACCGAAAACTCCTGAAGCCAGGCACTTCAAGACCAGAAACTCCTGAAGCCCGGTACTTCAAAACTGGAAACTCATGAAGCCCGGCACCTTAAGCCTAGAGACTTATGAAGCCTGGCACCTCAAGACCGAAAACTCCTGAAGCCCGACACCTCAAGATGGGAAACTCTAGAAGTCCCACACCGATGCCCTACTCACAGTCCTAAGATATGAATCGGGAAACCCCATGAATCCCGGCATCTATCACTTAGACTCACAGTTCGGCCCCTCAAACCAGGGAGCTTTCGAAGCCCTACCTTCGAGCCAAGAGCAGAGGTTAAATTTATCAGTGAGGTTAAACTCCCCACTAAAGTCACACCCCAACTCCTGGCATGGATGAAAGGACTCTCAAATAGGCCACCGACCTCAGGCAAGTGCCCCAAGTCCTCCAGCAGGTGCCCTAGTTTAGCACAGATGACCCCCTCGGGGACTTCCATATCCCTTCTAAGTCATCTGCTATGATTGAGGCCTCCTAGGGAGGACTGAAGTTTCGAGCCTTCAGATGGTTAGATTTAAAAAATACCTGAGTTCGTGAAACTACAGGAAGATACATGAAGCACAAAAGGAACAAAAGACAAAAATGTAGGGTAGGAGGACATGAAGAAAAAAGACTTCATTACATGAAGGGTTTACAACTTGAAAGGACCCCCGATAGGCTGGGTGGTCCCAAAAAGAAAGTCAAAAACCCTATCCTAAGAACAAATGTTAAAGGAGTGAAGGGCCCCAGAAGGTCACTGCATTACCGGCTCCTTCCTAGGTCGGTGCACCGGCATGTCGGTATCCCCTTGGATGTCCACTAGCATGGCCGTCCGCTCGGTCGGCTGCTCAGCGGTCACTGCCTCTATTGCCCCCGATGAGGTCCCCGCCTCTTTCGAGTGCTCCCCCACGTCGTCATGACGATGCCCTCCAAGATGAGCTCCGGAAAGGCGGACACCACCTTCTCCCGATGGCATCGAATCCCTTTATGAAGGAGTCCACGGCTACCTCGTGGACCTCGTCGTCATAATCCTGAGAGGCTCAAAACTTGGGCGCAGCCTTGGAGGCTTCCTTCTTAGCTACCTCCATCAATGCTATTGCCCCCTTTGCCTTCTAGTTGGCCACCTCCAACTTGGCAAGAACTTCATCCACTCGGACCTCGAGGGTTCGAGATCGCCCCTTCAAGCAGGGCACCTCCATCGTGGACTCCTTTGTGCGGTGTTTCGTTCGAGCCTTCTCCTCGACCAGGGATGCTTTGAGTTCCCTACATGCCCCTCAGCCCTGGACAGGTCACGTTGAAGGGACTTGTTAGTCTCCCTCATCTCCTACCCTCTACATTAGAGTCTTCATGTCGGATACGGGGGAGCCCAATCACTTATCCTTCTGGGCCTCCCTCTTTGCCCAGTTCGTGTAGAAGTCTTGGAGCTAGAGCGCATCAGCCATGATCTGCACCAAAGAGAAGGTTAGTCCTAGTGACCCAACTGGAATATTAAAGAAGCAAGACACTCACCGAGAAGAGCTAGGAAATTATGCAGAGTATGGTCACTGTGTAGTCCCTACCTCCCCTCGCGTGGCAGTCCCCGGGCCGAATGGCATATTCCATCATCCTTTCCATTAGAGAGGGGTCTTGGATGATCGAGGCATTCATCAGGACCCTCGTCGGCACATGCTAGGGTTTGGAGGGTGACGGTACTGAGGTCGCCTCAATGCTTGGTGGCATGGCTCGTGGAGGGACCCCGGTCGCTAGTATAGGACTTGCAACCATGGTCGGTGGCATAGGTGGCACAGCAGGTCGCTCATCTCCCCTCTGCTCCTCGACCTCGATGACTTCCGGGGAGGGTGCTCGCTACTATGGAGGCCTGAAAGCTGGATCAGCCGCCCTTGCCTCTGAAGATGGAGTGGGTCCAGATCCCTGGCCGAGCTTCGCTCGGGCCCTCTTCGGTGGAGTCTCCCTGGCCCGACCGAAGAGCTCCTTTTATGAGTGGACTCCATCAAACGCTCGGTCGAGTACTTCATTGCAACAAGAAAGAAGGAAAGAGAGTCAGTCCCAAATCAAAAATCAAAAGGAAGAGAAGGGACACATCCAGTAGAGACTCACCAAGTTCTTGGATTGAGCTAACCCCAGCCTCAAACAAGTTCTGCTCCAACAGTAGAATGTCGAGGGAGGGAAGCATGTCACTAATCAATAGAGTGAAGACCTCTGGTCTGTAGACTCCACTTGGCTGTTGCGGTTCGGGGACTGGTCCGGATCACTCCAGACCCAGTCAACACCCTCGATCTTAAAGAAAAGTGCCCTAAAAGCTAATCTCTGTAAGGACATTTTTACAATCTTCCAACTCTTGTATGATGTTATTATATTATTAAAAGCATTTTTGTTTCATCATATTGTTATGTCTTAAAGATTATGTGAACCCCATAGGTTAGGGCAATGAAATGAGGTCTATGATGGAGATCATAACGGTGAGACTTAAGTTCCTATAAACTCTAATCTAAAATATTTTTAGTTGTTGGATCATGGATTTGGGGATCGATGCTTCCCGAAAGACTAGCTTGTCCTATGTATACTCGATTGAGAGGGTGGTTGGTCTCACAGTCACTTGAATAGAGACACTAATGTAAGGATATGCTCATTAGGATATGAGTTTACTAAACTGATCCGCACTGAGACTATCATATGGAAGTCTTACTACTTGTCAAAAGATAGTACTTAAAGTAGGAGTTATGCAAGTGATCTTTAGACCTGAGGTCACCATGGTTCCTTATGCACGCTAAGCCATGTTTTGGTTCATACTCATTTATGACATTAAGGGATGTTCTCGGATATGGTGGAAGGTGTATAAAGGATATGAGTGGACCAACAAGGAATCGATCATTCATAGTAAGAGGAATTGTTATCCCAAGTGATCTCTTCGATTGTTGACTCAAGGAGTCTTTGATCAAAGCATGATAAGATTATAAGTGGTTTCTAATCAGTATCAGTAGAGTCCTCATTATCGAATTGAGATTCGAAATGACTAAGTGCTAGGGTTTGACATTTATCCATGCACATCACTTAATCGGGATAATGGGAGATCAAAAGATTGAATTGCATGGTAACTTTCTACTGAAAGGTATTTTAGTACTTTCCACCAAATTCCTCATATTCGGGTAAGCATGACATGTTGCTAGATGTCAATCATGTCTTGTAAGTTTTCATGAACCAATTGGATTTGTTTCATGAGTCAATTTAATGGATAGTTCGAATTGGCAACTTAGGTCAACTCAATTTGACCTAATTAGGTCAATCGGGTTTGATTGGTTTGTATCGACTTGAACCTAGACCTACTGCTGGCTAGATGTGGAACCCAAAGTGTCACACACGTTAAGGAGTTGACCAAGGAAGTCAATCATAATTTAATTAGGTCATGGCATCCTAATTGGTTAGCTAGATTGCACACTAGCATGTGTAGGCTAACCCTATTGATTTGAGTCTTGTTGCTTGCTAATTTAATTAACTAATTTAAGAGAGACTTAAATTGGATTTTTTCTAAATTAAGACAACCTATGTCAAGATTTTCCCTAATTTATTTGGACATGTAAGGCCACTTGGACTAGAGTCCAAGTCGGCATGGACTCTTGGGTGCATGTGTGCGCGTGCCAAGAAAAAGGAGCGCAGAAAGGACCAAGAGTCCTTCTAGAGATGATTCACTCTGGCTGATTCAAGTGGGCCCCCTCTTGGCACTTATCCCCATGCCTCTTGGAGTTATTTTATTGGTCAAACAAGTGGATATGGCATGAAAATTGCATGGAAGGAACCGTGCATGCATGAAGGGACACGTCCCTTCATTTGGCACACTATCTGGAAGCAGAGTCCTTCTATCTGAACTCTTCAATTTCTCCAACTTTTAGAAATTGAAGAGATGCCTCTTGGCCTCCTAATGACTAGTACTTGCCATGTGGCATGTGGGGAATATGTATGGAAAATGGAAGGGACGTAGATATGCGCCTAGGCGCATGAAAAGACTTATCATGAAAAGACTTATCAAGATAAAATAATTCAACCAGATCACTTCTCTTCGATCTTGAAAAATCTTATCTGATAAGATATTGAATGGGCATATCACACGCCCTTCTTGACTTTATAAATATGAATGGTATTCTGATGTTTCAGTATATACTTTTCATCAGAAGAAATTCCGACTATCTCTCTCCCTCCCTCCTCTTTAAGACAAAGCTTGTCTTTTTAAGACAATGTTTTTCTCTTCCAGGACAAGGCTTAGTTTTGAGACAAGAGCCTAGTGTGAGATATCGGAGGGCTATCCTAGATCCAAGAGTGGATTTAGAGAGCACTCAAAGTGCCCTACAGGAGAGTAGGGTGTCCAGCAAAGGAGAAAGCTCAAAGGCTGTCAGAAGGTACCCTAGTCAAGCAAGCAACTGTCATAGGAGTTCTTCCTTGGGCCAATTCCTGTGTCGATCACCATTGGAGGGCTTGCACTTGTGAGCCTTGTGGAAAGAAGTGGAAATCAGAGTTCTAGGTATTCTTTATAACCCTAATTAGTGACTCATTAATTATAGTGAATAAGGGGATCATGGGATTAAGGTTTCTAGTCGATTAGGGTTTTCATGTATAAATTTTTGAAATCCAGTGTTTCATTATGCTATGAGACCCTAAAAAAATCCATCAGTGGTATTAGAGCCACCCTTATTTCATTCAATTAATGATCAAATGAATGATTAAATTCTTATAAGATAGTTAGTTTGATCATAGATTTTGATGCACGCCAATAATTAGGGTTCAGTGAAATGTTGCATGATTATGTATGATAATCATAGTATGATGCTTACCATTGGTTAGGGCATGTTATACTTAAACCCTAATCTATACTTGATAGTGAATACTATCAATAATAGTGCATGTTATTGTTTTTATATGATGCTATAAATGATGCTATTCATATGCATATTAGTAATATGTGTTATCCTAGTAACTGCTTTGGATTGGATTAGTCACCAAGGCCGTCTGGTCATAGGGGTCAAGTAGGGTTTAAAGCCCTTTCTTTCCATTCAATGGGGTCTCTTATGGCATGTAGGGGTGCCGCTGTTGCCATATCCCATGAACAAGTGAGGTGAACGGAGTGTTGAATAATCATGCAATGTTATGCATATTAAAGTTGATATGCAATTATTTTATGCATATTAAAGTTGATATGCAATTGTTATACTTATTGTTATAAACATAATAACATGATTATTTAGGATTTGTATGAGACCATCAAAGCTCTCATTAAAATCATATTTAATTATTATATCAAATTAATCATGATGCAAACCAATTAGGGTTTGATCAGCTAATTGGTGTCTAGGCAAGTGAATCTGGGAAGGTAAAAGGATTAAGGTTTTTAATTGGTTTCATTGGCTGACCTGGCCAATTTAATTGGTGTCTAAGGAAAGAAACGGGGGACCCCCTCACCCCTTCCACTTACTTGGCCAATTTGGTCATATCTAAATCTTAAATTGGGAATGCTAATTGATTATGTATACTACAATTTGCCTTCCTTCATGCTAAGCCAAATTAATATCAAAACTATAGTAGGTTTGTTATGTAACACAAGGCCTACTCTAGGGTTTGATATAAAATTTGTCTCGATGCACTTAGTGCTTTATAGCATGATTGGAATTGTTGCTTTATTGTGTAACACAAGGGCAACATTATTCAATCATGGCTATATAGAAATGAAGGGTCTGACTAAACTAAGATATTTTAGTTTGTTGTGTAACACAAGACTATAAGTGTCTTAGAGGTAGTTAATTTGTTTAGAATTGCATGGGTTGCAATTGGAAAGGAAGTCCTACTTTTGAACTTTTGAGTGTTTGTTGTGTTACTCAAGGTACTCATGAGGAATTGGGATCTCAACCCCACTAAAGAAACTGGTAAGGTTTCTCCCTTGCCATAGGTGAGGGTTATGGTATTCGAATAAAATAGTGGGAGACATAATTAGATATAAAGTCCTTATCAAGTTATGAATGTCATCTTGAGTGGTCTACTTATATTGTTCTTAATTAAATTAGGATTTATTATGTCTATCTTGAGTGGTCTGCTTCAAATTTATCACTACGGGGCATCTTAGATGCCAAGAAGTTGACCGGTCCCAATTATATGAACTGGTTGAGGAACCTGAGGATAATATTGACTCAGGAAAAGCTTTCATATGTTCTTGATACTCTGGATCTAGAGCTGATCGAGAGGATGCTTTTGATAAGAAAATTGCCATACATAAAATGTGGCAAAATGATAGTATAACTATCAGGTACATCATGTTAGCCTCGATGAGCAATGAGCTTCAGAGGCAACATGAAGAGATGGAACCTCAGTTCATATTGCTCGATCTAAAGAAGCTCTATGGAGAGCAAAGTAGGGCTGTTTGGTATGAGATATCGAAGCAGTTGTTATGTGCATGAATGAGTGAGGGTTCATCAGTGCAAACCCATGTTTTAAAAATGGTTGACTTAATCATTCGATTAGGTCAATTAGGGTTTGTAATAGATGCCGAACTCAACCAGGACTTGATCCTACAATCACTCCCGGATTCCTTCTCTCAATTTGTTCTAAATTATCATATGAACAAACTGAATATTTCTTTGCCTGAACTGCTGAACATGCTGAAGACAGCAGAGAGCCATTCTAAAGGTGATAAGGCTCATCTTCTTCTCATTGATGGGAAGGAGACAAAAGCAATGAAAAAGGGTATGAAAAAGAAATTCAACCCTAAGAAGAGCATCCAGAAGAAGAAAGCCAAGAAGGCTGTCAATGATGGAGCATGTTTCCACTATAAGCAAGGGCATTAAAAAAAAATTGCAAGACATATCTTGCAAATGTGAAGGAAGATGCTGGGGCAGCAACTAAAGTTTTGTACATGATACAAACAAATTTATCATTGAGTGCTTCCATTTCTAATTCATGGGTATTGGATACTGCACATGGGTCTCATATATGCAAGTCATTGCAGGGACTCCATAGAATTTGAAGCTTGAAGAAAGGTGACTTCGAGCTATATGGTGCAAGTAGTGTAGCCATGTGCACTGAAGCTATGGGCACCTATCTTCTATTATTACCTTCGGATAATATTTTAAAGTTGGAAGAATGTTACTATGTATCGAATATTGTAAGAAATATTATTTCAATGCCCTTGTTATTACAACAAGGATATAAAATAAGTGTAAAGAGCAGTGGCTACTCTATTCTTCATAATAATAAATATTTGGACATGGTTATTTTATTAATGGCCTTCTAACTTTAGAACTCAATGATGAAATATTACTTGTTGATAACAAGAAGAGAAAGAGAGATAATGTCAATGTCACATTTCTCTGGCATTGCCGATTAGGTCATATAAGTGAGTCAAGGATAAATAAGTTAGTCAAAGATAATTACTTTGATCCTTATGATTTTCAATCACTAGAAACTTGTGAGTCTTGTCTCAAAGGTAAAATGACCAAGTCTCCATTCACTGGACATGGGGACAGGGAAACTGAGTTATTAGGACTTGTGCATACTAATATGTATGGACCTATGACAACTCAGGCTAGAGGTGGATACTCTTACTTTATCACGTTTATCGATGACTTATCTAGGTTTGGTCATGTGTATCTAATGAAACACAAGTTCGAAGCCTTTGATAAGTTTAAAGAGTATCAAAGTATGGTTGAAAAATAAACTGGACATAGTATTAAAACTCTTCATTCTGATCGAGGAGGTGAATACTTGTCTGGTGAGTTTCTAAACCATCTTAAGGACCAAGGCATAATCTCTAAATGGACTCCTCCTTATACACCTCAATTAAATGGTGTGGTAGCAAGAAGAAATCATATCTTGTTAGACATGGTGAGGTCCATGATGAGCTTCACAGATCTTTCCATTTCCTTCTAGAGACATGCCCTAGAAACTGCTGCCTATATTTTGAACAGGGTACCATCTAAGTCAGTGACTAGTACTCCATATGAGTTATGGAATGGCAAAAGACCAATCTTAAGTACTTAAAGATTTAGGGTTGCTATGTTATGTCAAGAATAAATTTGGACATAAGTTAAGTGCAAGGGCTGACAAATGTAGGTTCGTTGGTTATGCCAAAGAGGGTGTTGGATACCTTTTTTATCATACTACTGAACAAAAGGTATTTGTCAGTAGACATGCTACATTCTTGGAGCAAGAATTCATCCAAGAAAGAAGTAGTGAATCAACACTTGAACTAAGTGAAGAACAGAACCAACAACCTAAAGAGTCTTTGAATGAAATCCCTCAACCAGAAGTTCTTATAGATCAGGAACAGCCACAACACACACCTTCTCTATGAAGGTCAGAGAGGGTGCGGGGAGCACCTCTCAGATATGGCTTTGTCATAAGGGATGACAATGAGGCCAGTATCATTCAGGATGATGATTCTATAACCTATTCGAAAGCTATCGAGAGAAAAAGACTCTGATAAATGGCTAAGTGCCATGATGTCTAAAATGGACTCCATGTATTCCAATCAGTTTTGGACCTTGGTAGATCCACCTGAAGGAATTAACCCAATAGGATGTAAATGGGTCTTCAAGAAGATGATAGGAGTAGATGGTCAAGTACAAACCTAGAAGACCAGACTAGTGGCAAAAGGTTTTAGACAAAAAAACATGGCATTGACTATGATGAAACATATTCACTAGTAGCCATGCTCAAGTCCATTCGGATATTGCTTGCCATAGCAGTATACCATGATTATGAAATCTGGTAGATGGATGTAAGGACTACATTCCTCAATGAAAATCTTGAGGAAGAAGTCTATATGACACAATCAGAGGGTTTTGTCTCAAGTGGGAGATGAAACCAAGTATGCAAGCTAAAGAAGTCCATTTATGGACTAAAGTAAGCATCGAGGAGTTGGAACATCTGCTTTGATGAAACTATCAAGGAATTTGGTTTTGTCAAGAATGTGGATGAACCATGTGTGTATAGAAGACAAGTGGGAGTGCACTTCTTTTCTTGGTCTTGTATGTTGATGACATACTAATCATTGAGAATGATATCCCAATGTTACTGGTGGGGATACCTGAGACACCAGAATAAGACAGAGGCTTTTCAACCCTCTGTAAATTGATCAATAATTTATGAGTCCATCTGTAATAAGGGCTTAGCTCATCTGAGTGCATTTTAGTTATTATTTGAGTATTTTGAGTTGTTATTTCAGTTCTGTACTAGTCAGCTCATGTTGAGCTAATTTTATTTTTTTGAGTCCTATCCAAGCATACTGAAGACTCAAGACCACATCATACAAGTAAAGACCAAGTCCAACCAGATTGAAGACATGGAAGTTTAGCCCAAGTTCAACCCAGCTTGAAGATTTGAAGACCCTACGAGGAAAATCAGAAACCCTGATTCCTTGCAGATGCCCAGATTTCCTTCCAGATGCCAAAGTATATTCATAGATAAGGGCATCCATGATTCCAGAGATCCATCTACATCCTATCCCAAAGAAATCAAGCCCAGGCGCCAAGCCCAAGTCCCTAAGAAGCAAGATACCAGGGAATATTCCTGCTACCTGGCTACCAGGCCACCCCAGCTTCCAGAGGCCCAAACCCATGCACCCGGGCCCCTTTGGGACGGCCCCTTGATATTCTTAGAAGCCCAACACGTCCCCCTAGGTGTCCTTAGAGTGTTGGCTGAGTCAAGAGAAATTTTAGGGATTTTTTCTACCTAATGTTTCCTTATTTTCTAGCTAGGGTTTGAGAGGGAAAAGGATTCTCATGTAAAGACTAATGTGCCCTTACTTGGAGCCCAAGGTTAAGGGTCTATTTAAGGGACCCTAGCCTCTTGTTTGAAGGGAGAATTTTTGATGAATGAAAACTTTGAGTTCTTCTATTGAGTGGTATGATACCCTGCTGTGTGCATAAAGGGGTTTGAGAGAGTTCTTCTTCCCGGTGTTTGCAATCATCTTCCTGCTGCCAACAAACCCTCCAGATCCCTGGACGCACACTCCAAAAGAAGCCTTCCCTTGCTATTTTTCCTTTGTTAATTTTCTAACCCCTGATAGGTCATTTGCAGGTCCCTGAGTTCCTACGAATCCAACGACTCCAGCCAAGCCTCAATCGGATCACCGAGCAGAAAGCCGGGTATCCGCGGGTCTTTGGCTCGGTTTTCCAGGCCGCATCCATCGAGGAATGAGAGACCCCTTCACTGTGATCTTCACAGACATTGTCAGGTACACCCCTCTACCTCCAGTAGTTTTATTGTAGGAGAACTTGCCCTAACCGAGGCTTCTCAGCTCCGGCGGTCCTTCTTTGCTACTTTTCTAGGTCCTAATCTGCATGCTGATCTTCAAAAATTCATACAAAGTTTCTTACAAATAATTTTGATCTAAAATTCAGGAATTAATCACCTAACTCAACATGTAAAACATACAAAAAAAATGGCATGCATATTAGTCCCCCATCATTTGGTATCAGAGCTTAGATTAGGGCTTGTTTTCTGCAATTTTTCAGTCCGTATATGCTCTGTTGTTTAAATTATTTCTTCCTGTTAAAAACTCTAAAAAATTTGAAATTTATTTTTCTAGATGAAAAATAATTAATAGTAATTTTCATAATTTTTTCATATTTTATTATGTCTTTTAAATTTTCTTCAAGCCGAAATACAGCCTGCAAATTTTTGGCTCTATTTTTTTCAGCAAGACAAGTTTGGATGTTTTAGGGTTTTATTTAGCATTTTTTGCATATCTTTTAATTTTAGTATATTTCTTGCATATTAGGCCATAATTTGCAAGTTTTCTTTTATTTAAGAAAATACCAAACAAAAAAAATACATATTCTCCAAAAATATCAAAAAAAAAAATATTTAAACCCAAATTTGCATCCTCATCTGCCTGCCATCATTGCATAATTTACTTTTAAGGGCACTCTTGCTATATCAGATGGGGGGAGGATTTGATCACCTTTCCTTAGCCCAAAACAACATCCCTTGCATTCGTTCCCAAGCCTTAACCAAAAATTAATTAGACTTAATTTGCCCTAGTGGGCTAGGGACACCAACTGGTTGGGTCCGGGCTAAGTGTTAGATCACTGTGTCAAGACTAACCTGTGTGTTCCTTGTGCTTGGTGTCTAGAATGGTGGTTTAGGGATTTAATCCCGAAGGGCTTGTGTGCTGGTCCGCCTACCTGGCCAATCTTTGATTGGTGTCTAGGATTAGCAATCAGGGACCTAACACTCCCCTTACACCTGCCTGGCTGAGTACAGGGTTACTATAGGCTAGTTTGCCACCCTGATTGAGCATCTAGTTTGGACTCTAGGTCTAGTCAGCTATAGTCGGTCTGATCGAGTCTTGCATGAGCACTAGATCAGGAGTTTCATATCACCCACCTCCTTCATAAATGTCTGAACCCATGGAAAACTTACAATCTCAAATAAAAGCCCTAGCTGATCAAATGGCCCAGATGGCTACCCAGATAACTACCCAGATGACCCAGCTAACTCAGTCTCATATTCAAACCAATGATAGAATTGACCATCTTGCCAATAGGTTTGATCAGTTAAAATTTTAGGTAGGGACCCCAGAAAAAAACCATGGGTCACGTTCTGAGCCAGATCCTAATTCCCCTTAACCTAGGAGGACCCCAAACCCTAATCCATACCCTGAGGTCGAACCTAGGAGAGCCCCTCATCCTGACTAATACTATAACCCTCAGCCTAGGAGGACCCCAGACCCTGACCCATACCAAGAGGTCGAACCTAGGAGAGCCCATCGTCATGACCCAATCCCTAAGGTTAGTCCTAGAAGACCCAAGCAGGATTTTGTAGACCAGGAAGATAGATCCTATTTTCCCACATCCTCTAAGCCTAGTATACCCACAACCTATAGATCTTATGACTCCAAATCCTATGAACCTAGAACCTATGAATCCATAACCTATGAACCTAGATCCTATGACTCTAGATCCCATGATCATAGATCCTATGCACCCACACCCTATGAGCCTAGTAGACCCAACACCCAATATTCTGACCCATATAGGGAGTCCAATCCTAGGAGAACCCAATATTCTGACCCATATAGGGAGTCCAACCCTAGGAGAACCCAGTATTCTGACCCATATAGGGAGTCCAACCCTAGGAGGACCCAATATCCTGACCCATATAGAGAGCCCAACCTTAGGAGGACCCCATACCATGATCCATCCTTAGAACCTGACCATAGAGCTGACCCAAAATCCTATGACCCCAGATCCTATAAGCCCATGACCCATAGATGTGCACCCTTGTCCTATGAGCCCAGAGAACCCATAACCCCTAAGTATCAATCTAGTACTAGTCAGGTTTCTCTTAGTCAACTTGAACCCTATAGGATTAGCTCCCCGAAATATGAGCCCAGTAGTGAGCCACTACCCCTTAGGCAACCTAAACCTACTAGGATTAGTGTCCATAATCAGAAACCAGGACCTAGCCAATTTTTCCCTAGCCAACCTTCTCCAACCATTCCTGAGATTGACAAGGCTTACATTAACGTGGAAGTGTATGAGGCTGATGCAAACTTAGTGGATGAGTATGAGGGAGAAGAGGAGACACCTTTAGATGACCTAGAATTAGCTGACCCAATAGATACCCAGGTAGAAGCCAACCTAGAGGTAGTTGACCTTGACCACATCCAACCTAAAGCTATAGTGGAAGAACAAATAGAGGAAGAGAACCTAGGTACTGCTACAAGAGCCTTACCTGAGGAAACCATAGAGGAGAGCCAAATTATAGAGTCTAGTCCTAAAATACAAGAACCAGAATAATTTATTAAGGACTTGATCTCTTTGAATCAGTACCCTCAGGATGAGCCTCCTCCTATAGTTTCCATTAAGGACCTCTTTCCTGAGATTAGTAACCCATCCTTCCATTATGCAAACCCCATAGATATACCGCAACCTCATAAGGTAACCTCATTAGTCTAGGATTAGTCCCTGACATGCCTTCTTTTATTGAATTTTATCCAACTAACCTTGAACCTTTTTCCCTACCCTACCAAACTACTTCTGAACCCACTTCCTATTTTCTGCTCTTTCCTGACACCTCCAGCATTTCTAGGATTATTAGATTGCATTTAATTGAGATTAGCATACTGCATGCATTCATTACGCATGTTAGGTTTGCATTATACTTCTGGCATACCCTCTGGCATTTGCTTGGAGTCCATTGTAAATACTCTTGTGCACACCACACTAGGGTCAGACCTAGAGAGTCTATAGTCTCTTAGGTTTAGGCCCATAAAAGTCTAATAAATTTCCTTCGATAGGAATGCAAATTCGAGTGTATTAGGTGTTAGTTTGAGTCATTTGCATCATTTTGTTAGGAGTCTGCATGTGCCCAGCATGTTCACCACCTATACTAATTTTAAACAAACTGGCTAATTCCCGAAGATGGATCAAAGAATTTGATGTAGTGGATTCTATCTTGGTTAGGCTTAGGCCTAAAAGAAGCTTCATGCTCGTAAAGCCGGACCTTTTAAAGTGATAGAGAAGGTTGGATCAAATGCCTAGGTGTTAGACTTGCCTTCGGATTTGGGTATTAGTTCTACCTTCAATATTACAGACCTGGTTGAGTATAGGGAACCGGCAGCACTACCTAGTGAGGCCTTTGGACCTATTCCTTTTCATTGTGAGTGACCCTAACCTAGAGTGTCCATAAACAAATTTGGCCTGAGAGAGGAGAACGGATCGAGCGTATCCTGGATGATCAAGCCATCACGACCCAGGGCCATGACAATCAATGCTTCCTGGTCCGATGGCAAGGCCGGCCAGAGTCAGATGATTCGTGAATTTCTTGAGAGGACTTGCAACGCCTCAACCCAGACCTTCTCGAGAGATATGTGAGCCAGTCTGACCTTCACTCGACAGGGTCGAGTTCCTCCTACTCTGGGAGAATTGGTGGGGACACCTGAGGCACCAGAATAAGACAGAGGCTTTTCAACCCTCTGTAAATTGATCAATAATTTATGAGTCCATCTGTAATAAGGGCTTAGCTCATCTGAGTCCATTTTAGTTATTATTTGAGTATTTTGAGTTGTTATTTCAGTTCTGTACTAGTCAGCTCATGTTGAGCTAATTTTATTTTTTTGAGTCCTATCCAAGCATATTGAAGACTCAAGACCACATCATACAAGTAAAGACCAAGTCCAACCAGATTGAAGACATGGAAGTATAGCCCAAGTCCAACCCAGCTTGAAGATTTGAAGACCCTAGGAGGAAAATCAAAAACCCTGATTCCTTGCAGATGCCCAGATTTCCTTCCAGATGCCAAGGTATATTCATAGATAAGGGCATCCATGATTCCAGAGGTCCATCTGCATCCTATCCCAAAGAAATCAAGCCCAGGCGCCAAGCCCAAGTCCCTAAGAAGCAAGATACCAGGGAATATTCCTGCTACCTGGCTACCAGGCCACCCCAGCTTCCAGAGGCCCAAACCCATGCACCCGGGCCCCTTTGGGCCAGCCCCTTGCTGCTCTTAGAAGCCCAACACGTCCCCCTAGGTGTCCTTGGAGTGTTGGCCAAGTCAAGAGAAATTTTAGGGATTTTTTCTACCTAATGTTTCCTTATTTTCTAGCTAGGGTTTGAGAGGGAAAAGGATTCTCATGTAAAGACTAATGTGTCCTTACTTGGAGCCCAAGGTTAAGGGTCTATTTAAGGGACCCTAGCCTCTTGTATGAAGGGAGAATTTTTGATGAATGAAAATCTTGAGTTCTTCTATTGAGTGGTGTGATACCCTGCTGTGTGCATAAAGGGGTTTATGAGAGTTCTTCTTCCCGGTGTTTGCAATCATCTTCCTGCTGCCAACAAACCCTCCAGATCCCTGGATGCCCACTCCAAAAGAAGCATTCCCTTGCTATTTTTTCTTTGTTTTTTTGTTCCTTTGTGAATTTTCTAACCCCTGACAGGTCGTTTGCAGGTCCCTGAGTTCCTACGAATCCAACGACTCCAGCCAAGCCTCAATCGGATCACCGAGCAGGAAGCCAGGTATCCGTGGGTCTTTGGCTCGGTTTTCCAGGCCGCATCCGTCGAGGAACGAGAGACCCCTTCACTGCGATCTTCACAGACGTTGTCAGGTACACCCCTCTACCTCCAGTAGTTTTATTGTAGGAGAACTTGCCCTAATCGAAGCTTCTCAGCCCCGGCGGTCCTTCTTTGCTACTTTTCTAAGTCCTAATCTGCATGCTGATCTTCAAAAATTCATACAAAATTCCTTACAAATAATTTTGATCTGAAATTTGGGAATTAATCACCTAACTCAACATGTAAAACATACAAAAAGAATGGCATGCATATTAGTCTTCCATCAGTTACAATAGGTTAAAACTTGGCTATCATCAAAGTTTTTCATGAAGGATTTAGGAGAAGCATCCTATATACTAGGTATAAAGATCTATAGAGATAGATCTAAAAGGATGCTAGGCTTATCCTAATCCAGGTACATTGACGTAGTGTTGAAGAGATTCAACATGGATGGAAGTAAGAGAGGTTACATACCTATGAGTCAAGGAATACATCTCTCTAAGAAAATGTCTCCAATGATAACAGAAGAAAGTGAGAGGATGGTTATGATTCCTTATGCTTTGGCTATAGGATCAATTATGTATGCCATGCTATGTACCAGGCCTGATGTTGCTTATGCCTTAGGCATAGTAAGCAAGTTCCAGGCAGATCCAGAAGAGGATCATTGGAAAGCTATGAAAAATATTCTTAAGTACCTGAGAAGGACTAAAGATATTTTTCTTGTATATAGAGGATCAGAGTTAAACGAGAAGGATACATAGATTCTAGTTTTCAATCAGATCCAGATAATAGCAAATCCATATCAGGGTATGTCTTCACCCTATATGGTGTAGTGAGTAGGCAAAATACATAGATGCATATGAAGTCATAAGGGAAGCTATGTAAATGAAGAAATTCATCCCGAAATTGGGCATGGTTTTTACTATAGAACAACCCGTGTCACTTTATTGTGGTAACACTGGAGTTGTTATGCAAGTTAAGGAACCATTGTCTCATAATAAGCCCAAGCACATTCTAAGATGCTTCCACCTCATTCAAGGATAAGATGTTGTCATCGAATAGGTTGATACAAAGAATAATATAGCAGACCCGTTCACTAAAGCTCTACCCAAGTAGCAGTTTGATCACCACTTAGATTATATCGGTATAAAACACAAGGGTGATTGGCTTTAGTGCAAGTGGGAGATTGAAAGAAAAGTGTCCTAAAAGCCAATCTCTGTAAGGACATTTGTGTAATCTTCCAACTCTTGTATGACATTATTATATTATTAAAAGCATTTTTGTTTCATCATACTACTATGTCTTACTTAAAGATTATGATGAACCCCATAGGTTAGGGCAATGAAATTAGGGTTATGATGGAGATCATAACAGTGAGACCTAAGTTTTTATAAATTCTAATCTAAAATGTTCCTAGTCGTTGGTGAAAGGAAAGTGCCCTAAAAGCCATTCATATGTAAGGGAATTTTTGTAATCTATCAACTCCTGTATGACATTTAATATATTAATAAAAGTATATAGTTGCATCATATTGCTGTGTCTTACTTAAAGATTATGATGAACCCCATAGGTTAGGATAAATGAAATTAGGGTTATGATGGAAATCATAATAGTGAGACCTAAGTTTCTATAAACCCTAATCTAAAATGTTCCTAGTCGATGGACCATCGGTTCGGGGATTGACAAGTCCAGAAAGACTAGCTTATCCTATGTATGCTCTATCAAGAGGGTGGTTGGTCTTACAGCCACTTGTGTAAAGACACTAATATAAGGATAAGGGTGCTCATTAGGGTATGAGTTCACTGAACCGATCCACACCGTAACTATCTTATGGAAGTCTTAGAACTTATCAAAAGATAGATCTCAAAGTAGGAGTTGTGCATGTGATCTTTAGACCTGAGATCACCATGGTTCCTTATGTACACTAAGCCATGTTTTGGTTCATACTCACTCACAACATTAAGTCATGTATGGGGTGTTCTCGGATATGGTGGAAGGTGTATGAAGGATATGAGTGGACCAACAAGGAATCGATCATTCCTAGTAAGAGAAATTGTTATCCCAAGTGATCTCTTCGATTGATGACTCAAGGAGTCTTTGATCAAAGTAGGATGAGATTAGAAGTGATTTCTAATCAGTCATCAGCTAAGTCTTCATTATCAAATAGAGTTTCAAAATGACTAAGTGCTAGGATTTGGCATTTATCCATACCCATCACTTAATCAGGATAATGGAAGATCGAAAGATTGAATTGCACGGTAACTTTCTCTGAAGGGTATTTTGGTACTTTCTACTAAATTTCTTATCTTCTGTGTAGGCATGACACGTTGGTAGATGTCAATCATGTCTTGTAGGTATTCATGAACCAATTGGATTGGTTTCATGAGTTAATTCAATGGATAGATCAAATTGGTAATTTAGGTCAGCTCAATTTGACCTAATTATGTCAATCGGGTTCGATTGGTTCGAATCAGCTTGAACGTAGACCTACTGTTGGCTAGATGTGGAACCCAAAGGTTCACACACATTAGGGAGTTGACCAAGGAATTCATTCATAATTTTATTATGGTCATGGGATCCTAATTAGTTGCTAGATTGCATACTAGCATGTATATGCTAACCTAATTCCTAACCTATGTCGATTTAGGTCTAGTTTCTTACTAAATTGATTAATCAATTTAAAGGGAACTTAAATTAGGATATGTCTTAAATGAGGCAGCCTATGTCGGATTTTATCTAACTAATTTTGGACATCTGGTGCCATTTGGACAAGAGTCCAAGTTGGCTAGGTTGCTTGGGCACCATATTGCGCGCGCCAAGGAGGAGAGGGTGCAGAAAGGACCAAGAGTCTTTCTGCAGATGAAATTCTCTTGCTAATTTCATCTGGACTCCTCTTGGCACACATCCCCACACCTCCTAGGATAGATTGACTAGTCAAAGTGTGTTTGAAATTGGCGTGGAGGTTGGATAAAGAGCGTGCATGCATGAAGAGTTGCAACTCTTCAAGTGGCACCCGGTTTTGAAGCAAAGTCCTTCTGCTATCAGGACTCTTCATTTCTTTAGTGCTTAGGGACTGAAATGACACCTCTTGGCTTCCTAGAGATCAGTACTTGCCATGTGGCAAGTGAGAAATCATCTAGGAATGAGAAGGGATGCAGATATGGGCCTTGGTGCATGAATCTACATATCGGATATGATTTGTAAAGCCAGATAACTTCTCTTCGATCTTAAAAAATTATATATGATAAGTTAATGGCTGGCCATATCACATGCCCCTCTTAAAACTATAAATACGGGCGGTGTTCTGAGTTTCAATATTAAATTTCCATCAAAGTTATTCTGAGTGTCTCTATCTCCCTCCCTCCTCCTTAAGACAAACCTTGTCTCCTTAAGACAAGGTTGTTCTTACTAGGACAAGTCTTAAGTTTCAAGATATAAGCCTAGAGTGTCCTATAGAAGGGCTATTCCAAATCCAAGAGTGGTTTTGGAGAGCATTCAGAGTGCCCTACAAGAGGGTGGGGTGTCCTACAAAGGTGAAAGTCTAGAAGGCTATCAAGAAGAGTCCTAGTCAAGCAAGCAACTGAAGTAGGAGTTCTTCCTTAGGTCAATTCCTGTGTGGATCATCGTTGGAGGGCTTGCACTTGTGAGCCTAGTGGAAAGGAGTGGAAAATAGCATTCCAAGTATTCTTCATAAATCTTACTAGCGACTTATGAGTTGTACATGAATGAGGGGATCTTGGGATTAGGGTTTCTAGCTGATAAGGATTTTTTTTATATGAAAATTTTGAAATCCGATGTTTATACATGCAATATGACCCTTATAAAACCCATCAGTGGTATCAGAGCTACCCTTAATTCATTCATTTAATTGTCATTTGTATGATCAAAAGCTTATTAGATAGCTAGTTTGATGATAGGTTTTTGATGCATGCCATTAATTAGGGTTTAGTGGAATGCTATATGGTTATGTAAAATAATCATAGTATGATGTTTGCCATTGGATTGGGGCTGTTATACTTAAACCCTAATATATGTATGATAATTAATATTATCATGAAAAGAGCATGTTATTGTTTTAATATGATATTATGCATATTGCTAATCAAATGCAACTTAGTAACATGTCTTATCCTAGTAACTGCTTTGGATTGGGTTTGTCACCATGGCCTTCCAGTCCTAGGGGTTAAGTAGGGTTTAAAGGACCTCTCTTCTCATTCAATGAGATCTCCTATGGCGTGTATAGGTGTCGCTGTGGCCATAACCATGAATAAGTGAGATGAATGGAGTATTGGAAAATCATACTATGCATATGCTGGATTGATATGCTATTGTTATACTTGTTGTAATAAACATGATAACATGATTATTTAGAATGTGTGTGAGACCATCAAAGCCCTCATAAAAAAAATATATATTTAGTTATAGTATTAACTTAATCATGATGCAAAACTGATTAGGATTTGATTAGCCAGTTGGTGTCTAGGGGTTCTAGAAAGGTAAAGGGAATGAGGTTTTCAATTGGTTCCATTGTCTGACTTGGCCAATTCAATTGGTGTCTAAGGAAAGCAATGGGGGGACCCTCTCGCCCTTTCCACTTACCTAGCCAATTTGGTCATATCTAAACCTTAACATGGGAATGCTAATTTATTAAGTATACTATAATTAGCCATCCTTCATGCTAAGCCAAATTAATATCAAAACTATAGTAGGTTTGTTGTATAACACAAAGCCTACTCTAGGGTTGATATAAAATTTGTCTTGGTGCACTTAGTGCTTTATGGCATGGTTGGAAATTGTTGCTTTGTTGTGTAACACAAGGACAACATTATTCTATCATAGTTATATAGAAATAAAGGGTCTGACTAAACTAAGACATGATAGTTTGTTATGTAACACAAGACTATAAGTATCTTAGAGGCAGTTTATTTGTTGAGAATTACATGGGTTGTTATTGGAAAGGACATCCTACCTTTGAACTCATAAGTGTTTGTTGTGTAATACAAGGCACTCATAAGGAATTGGGATCTCAACCCCACTAAGGATACCGGTAAGGTTTCTCGCTTACCATAGATTGAGGGTTGTGGTATTTGAATAAAATAGTGGGAGACATAGTTAGATACAAAGTCCTTATCTAGTTATGAATATCATCTTGAGTGGTCTGCTTATATTATTCTTTAATTAAATATAGGGTATATATTATGGCTTCAAATTTGTCACTGTGGGGCATCTTAGATGCCAACAAGTTAATCGGTCCCAATTATGTGGACTGGTTGAGGAACTTGAGAATAGTTTTGACTCGAGAAAAACTTTCTTATATTCTGGATTCTCTAGATCCTGAATCGATTGGAGAAGATGCATTCGAGGAGGAAATTGCCACACACAAAATGTTACAAAATAATAGTACAACTATCAGGTGCATCATGTTAGCCTCGATGAGCAATGAGCTTCAGAGGCAACATGAAGAAATGGAACCTCAATCCATATTGCTCAACTTAAAGGAGTTATATGGAGAGCAAAGTAGGGCTACTCAATATGAGATATCGAAGCAGTTGTTCCATGCACGAATGAGTGAGGGTTCATCTATACAAATCCATGTGTTAAAAATGAATGACTTAATCACCCGATTAGGTCAATTAGGGTTTGTGATGGATGGTGAACTCAATCAGGATTTAATCCAGCAATCACTCCCAGATTCCTTCTCTCAGTTTGTTCTTAATTACCATATGAACAAACTAAATATATCTTTGCCTGAACTGCTAAATATGTTGATGATAGCAGAGAGCCATAAGGCTCATCTTCTTCTCATTGATGGGAAAAAGAAACAGGAAAATAAAAAGGGTTTGAAAAGAAAGTTCAACCCTAAAAGGAGCATCCAGAAGAAGAAGAAAACCAAGAAGGCAGTTAATGATGGAGCCTATTTCCACTGCGGCAAGCAAGGGCATTGGAAAAAGAATTGTAAGACATATCTTGCAACTGTGAAGTCGGATGCAAGTGGAGCATCTAAAGGTTTATACATGATACAAACTAATTTATCATTGAGTGCTTCCATTTCTAATTCATGGGTATTGGATACCACATGTGGGTCTCATATATGTAAATCTTTACAGGGACTCCACAGAATTAGAAGTCTGAAGAAAGGTGACTTCAAATTATATGGTGCAAATAGAGAAGCCATGTGTGCTGAAGCTGTGGGCACCTTATCTTCTATTATTACCTTTAGGTAAAATCTTAATGTTGGAAGAATGTTACTATGTCCCAGATATTGTAAGAAACAATATATCAATACCCTTGTTATTACAACAAGGATTTAAGATAAATGTAAAGAGCAGTAGATGCTCTATTCTTCATTGCAACAAAATATTCGGACATGGTTATTTTATAATGGTCTTTTGACTTTAGAACTCAATGATTAAATACTACTTGTTGATGACAAGAAGAAAAAGAAAGATCATGTTAATGTCACTTTTCTCTGGCACTGTCGGTTAGGTCATATAAATGAGTCAAGGATAAACAAGTTAGTCAAAAATAATTACTTTGACCCTTATGATTTTCAATCATTAGGAACTTATGAGTCTTGCCTCAATGAAAAAATGACCAAGTCTCCATTCACTAGACATGGGGACAAGGCAACTAAGTTATTAGGTCTTGTGTATACTGATGCGTGCGGACCTATGACAACTCAAGCCAGAGGTGGATATTCTTACTTCATCACTTTTATTGATGACTTATCTAGGTTTGGTCATGTGTATCTAATGAAACACAAGTCTAAAGCTTTTGATAAGTTTAAAGAATATCAAAGGATGGTTGAAAAACAAACTGGACATAGTATTAAAAATCTTCATTCTGATCGGGGAGGTGAATACTTATCTGGTGAGTTTTTAAACCATCTTAAGGACAAAGGCATAATCTCTGAATGGACCCCTCCTTATACACCCAAATTAAATGGTATGGCAGAAAGGAGAAATCGTACCTTGTTAGACATCGTAAGGTCCTTGATGAGCTTCACAGATCTTCCTACTTCTTTTTGAAGACATGCCCTGAAGACCGCTACCTATAGTTTGAACAGGGTACCTTCAAAGTCAGTGATTAGCACTTCATATGAATTATGGATTGGCAAAAGACCAAATCTTAAGTACTTAAAAATTTGGGGTTGCTATGCTTATGTCAAGAATAATTTTGGACATAAGTTAAGTGCTAGGGCTAACAAATGTAGGTTTATTGGCTATCCTAAATAGGGTGTTGGATACCTTCTTTATAATATTACTGAACAAAAGGTATTTGTCAGTAGACATGCTACATTCTTGGAGCAAGAATTCATCCAAGAAAGAAGTAGTGAATCTATACTTGAATTAAGTGAAGAACAGAACCAACAACATGATGAGTCTTCTTGTAAAACTCCATAACTAGAAGTTCTTGTAGACAAAGAATAACCACAATACACACCTCCTCTTCGAAGGTCAGAGAGGTTACAGGGTGCACCTTTTAGATATGGCTTTGTCATCAAGGATGACAATGAAGCCAGTATTATTCAGGATGATGATCTTGTGACCTATTTGGAAGCTATCGAGAGAAAAGACTCTGGCAAATGGCTAAGCACCATGAAGTCTAAAATGGACTCCATGTATTCTAGTCAGGTTTGGACCTTGGTAGATCCACCTAAAGGAATTAACCCAATAGGGTGTAAATGGGTCTTCAAGAAGAAGATAAGAGTAGATGGTCAAGTAGAAACCTACAAGGCCAGGCTCGTAGTAAAAGGTTTTAGATAAAAATATGGCATTGACTATGTGAAACCTTTTCACCAGTAGCCATGCTCAAGTCCATTTGATAATGCTTTCCATAACAACATACTATGATTATGAAATCTAGCAAATGGATGTCAAGACTGCTTTCCTTAATGGAAATCTTGAGGAAAAAGTCTATATGACACAGCTAGAGGATTTTGTTTCAAGTGGGAGACCAAACCAAGTATGCAAGCTAAAGAGTCCATTTATGGACTAAAACAAGCATTGAGGAGTTGGAACATCTGCTTTGATAAAATAATCAAGGAATTTGGTTTTGTCAAGAATGTTGATGAACCATGTGTGTATAAGAAGATAAGTGGGAGTGCACTTGTTTTCTTAGTTATTTATGTTGATGACATACTAATCATTGGGAGTGATATCCCAATGTTATAATTGGTTAAAACTTGGCTATCATCAAATTTTTCCATGAAAGATTTGGGAGAAGCATCCTATATACTAGGTATAAGGATCTATAAAGATAGATCTAAAAGGATGCTAGGCTTATCCCAATCCAGGTACATTGACTTAGTGTTGAAGAGATTCAACATGGATGAGAGTAAAAGAGGTTACTTACCAATTAGTCAAGGCTTACATCTCTCTAAGAAAATATCTTCTAAGACATAGAAGAAAGAGAAAGAATGGCTATGAATCCTTATGCATCGGCTATAGGATCAATAATGTATGCTATGCTATGCACCAGGCCTGATGTTGCTTATGCCTTAGGCATAGTAAGTAGGTTCCAGGCAGATCCAGGTGAGGATCATTAGAAATTTATGAAAAATATTCTTAAGTACCTTAGAAGGACTAAAGATATTTTTCTTATTTATGGAGGATCAGAGTTGAAACTAGAAGGGTACATGGATTCTAGTTTCCAATCAGATCCAGATGATAGCAAATCCATATCAGGATATGTCTTCACCCTTTATGGTGGTGCAGTAAGTTGGAAGAGTACAAAGCAGTCAACTATAGCTGACTCAGTCACTGAGGCAAAATACATAGCTGCAAGTGAAGCCACGAAGAAAGCTATCTGGATGAAGAAATTCATCATGAAATTGGACGTGGTTCCTGAAATACAACAGCTAGTACCATTATACTATGATAACACTAGAGTTGTTGCACAAGCAAAGGAATCGAGGTCTCATCATAAGTCCAAGCACATCCTAAGACATTTCCACCTCATTCGGGAAATCATAGAAAGACAAGATATTATTATTGAATGAGTTGATACTAAGAATAATATAGCATACCCATTCACCAAAGCACTACCTCAACAGCAATTTGATCGCCACTTAGATTGTATGGGCATAAAGTACAAGGATGATTGGCTTTAGTACAAGTAAGAGATTGAAAGGAAAGTGTCTTAAAAGCCAATCATATATAAGGTTATTTTTGTAATCTTCCAACTCCTATATGACATTTAATATATTAATAAAAGCATATAGTTTTGTTATATTGCCGTGTCTTACATAAAGACTATGATGAATCCCATACGTTAGGGCAAATGAAATTAGGGTTATGATGGAAATCATAACAGTGAGACCTAAGTTCCAATAAACCCTAATCTAAAATGTTCCTAGTCGATGGACCATCAGTTCGGGGATCGATAAGTCCGGAAAGACTAGCTTATCCTATGTATGCTCTGTAAAGAGGGTGGTTGGTCTCACAATCACTTGTGTAGAGACATTAATACAAGGTAAGGGTTCTCATTATGGTATGAGTTCACTGAACTAATCCGCACTGGGACTATCTTATGGAAGTCTTACTACTTGTCAAAAGATAGATCTCAAAGTAGGAGTTGTGCATGTGATCTTTAGGCCTGAGGTCACCATGGTTCCTTATACATCCTAAGCCATGTTTTGGTTCATACTCACTCATGACATTAAGTCATGTACGGGGTGTTCTCGAATAAGGTGGAAAGTGTATGAAGGATATGAGCGGAACAACAAGGAATCGATCATTCCTAGTAAGAGGAATTGTTATCCAAAGTGATCTCTTCGATTGATGACTCAAGGAGTCTTTGATCAAAATAGGATAAGATTAGAAGTGATTCATAATCAGTCATCAGCTGAGTCTTCATTATCGAATAGAGATTCGAAATGACTAGGTTCTAGGGTTTGACATTTATCCATACCCATCACTTAATCGAGATAATGGAAGATCGAAAGATTGAATTGCATGATAACTTTTTACTGAAAGATATTTTGATACTTTTCACCAAATTCTTCATCTTCCAGGTAGGCATGACACATTGCTAGATGTCACTCATATCTTGTAGGTATTCATGAACCAATTAGATTGGTTTCATGAGTCAATTTGATGGATAGATCGAATTGGCAATTTAGGTCAGCTCAATTTGACCTAATTAGGTCAATCGGGTTTGATTGGTTCGAATCGGCTTGAACCTAGACCTACTGCTAGTTAGATGTGAAACCCAAAGGGTCACACATGTTAGGGAGTAGACCAAGGAAGACATTCATAATTTAATTAGGGTCATGGGATCCTAATAGTTAGCTAGATTGCACAGTAGCATGTGTATGCTAGCCTAATTCCTAACCCAAGTCGATTTGGGTCTAGTTACTTGCTAAATTGATTAATCAATTTAAAGGGAACTTAAATTAGGACATGTCTTAATTGAGGCAGCCTATATCAGATTTTATCTATCTAATTTTGGACATCTGGTGCCACTTGGACAAGAGTCCAAGTCGACTAGGATGCTTGGGCGCAATATTGCACGCGCCAAGGAGGAGAGAGTGCAGAAAGGACTAAAAGTCCTTCTGTAGATGAAATTCTCTTGCTAATTTCATTTGGACTCCTCTAGGCACACATCCCCATGCCTCTTATGATAGATTGACCGATCAAAGTGTGTTTGAAATTGGCATGGAGGTTGGATAAAGAGCGCGCACGCATGAAGAGTCGCAACTCTTCGTGTGGCGCACGGTTCTGAAGTAGAGTCCTTCTACTGTCAGGACTCTTCATTTCACTAATGCTTGGGGACTGAAATGATGCCTTTTGGCTTCCCAGAGATAGGTACTTGCCATGTGGCAAGTGAGAAATCGTCCAGGAATGAGAAGGGATGCAGATATGGGCCTTGGT
Organism: Areca catechu; assembly: GCA_021397845.1. NCBI lineage: Eukaryota > Viridiplantae > Streptophyta > Magnoliopsida > Arecales > Arecaceae > Areca > Areca catechu. The sequence continues at coordinate 16,530,536 of CM038048.1, forward strand.
GCATGAATCTACATATCAGATATGATTTTTCAAGCCAGATAACTTCTTTTCGGTCTTGCAAAATCATATCTAATAAGTTGATGGCTGGCCATGTCACACACCCCTCTTAAAACTATAAATAGGGTGGTGTTTTGAGTTTCAATATCAGATTTCCATCAGAGTTATTCTGTGGTCTCTGTCTCCCTCCCTTTCCTTAAGACAAACCTTGTCTTTTTAAGACAAGGTTATTCTTACTATGACAAGTCTTAAGTTTTATGACATAAGCCTAGAGTGTCCTATAAGAGGGCTATCCCAAATCCAAGAGTAGTTTTGGAGATCATTCAGAGTGCCCTACAAGAGGGTAGGGTGTCCTACAAAGGTGAAAGTCCAGAAGTCTATCAAGAAGAGTCCTAGTCAAGCAAGCAACTAAAGTAGGAGTTCTTTCTTGGGTCAATTCCTGTGTGGATCACCGTTGGAGGGCTTGCACTTTTGAGCCAAGTGGAAAGGAGTGAAAAATAGCATTCTAGGTATTCTTCATAAACCTTATTAGTGACTTATTAGTTGTACATGAATGAGGAGATCTTGGGATTAGGGTTTCTAGCCGATAATGGTTTTTTTTTATATGCAAAATTTTGAAATCCAATGTTCATACATGCAATATGACCCTTATGAAACCCATCAGTTGGATCATCGATTCGGGGATCGATGCTTCCAGAAAGACTAGCTTATCCCATGTATGGTCGGTTAAGGGTTGAGAGGGTGGTTGGTCTCACAGCCACTTGTGTAGAGACACTAATTCAAGGATAAGAGTGCTCATTAGGGTATGAATTCACTAAACTGATCTGCACCGAGACTATCATATGGAAGTCTTATTATTGTTAAAAGATAGTTCTCAAAGTAGGAGTTGTATAAGTGATCTTTAGACCTAAGGTTGCCATGGTTCCTTGTGAATACTAAGCCATGTTTTGGTTCATACTCATTCATGATATTAAGTCATGTTCAGGATGTTCTCAGATATGGTGGAACGTGTATGAAGGATATGAGTGGACCAACAAGGAATCGATCATTCCTAGTAAGAAGAATTGTTATCCCAAGTGATCTCTTCGATTGATGATCAAGGAATCTTTGATCAAAGCATGATGAGATTATAAGTGGTTTCTAATCAATCATCAGCAGAGTCCTCATTATCGAATTAAGATTCAAAAGACTAAGTGCTAGGGTTTGACATTTATACATGCCCATCAGTTTATTGGGATAATTTAAGATCGAAAGATTGAATTGCATGATAACTTTCTACTAAAGGGTATATTGGTACTTTCATAAAATTCCTCATCTTCTGGGTAGGCATGACATGTTGCTAGATGTCAATCATGTCTTGTAGATTTTCATTAACCAGTTCGATTGGTTTCATGAGTCAATTTGATAGATAGTTCAAATTGGCAACTTAGGTCAGCTCAATTTGACCTAATTAGGTCAATCGGGTTTGACTGGTTCGAATTGGCTTGAACCAAGACCTACTACTGGCTAGATGTGGAATCTAGAGGGTCACACATATTAGGAAGTTGACCAAGGAAGTCAATCATAATTTAATTAGGGTCATGGGATCCTAATTGGTTAGCTAGATTGCACACCAGCATGTGTAGGCTAACCCAATTTCTAACCCAGTTGATTTGGGTCTAGTTGCTTGCTAATTTAATTAACCAATTTAAGACAGACTTAAATTAGGTTGTGTTTTAATTAAGACAACCAATGTCAGGATTTTTCCTAATTTATTTGGACATGTAATGCCACTTGGACTAGAGTCCAAGTCGGCATGGACTCTTGGGCGCATATGTGCATGCACTAAGAAAAGGGAGCACATAAAAGACCAAGAGTCCTTCTGTAGATGAATCACTCTAGCTGATTCAAGTGAGCCCCTTCTTGGCACTTATCCCCATGCCATTTGGAGTTATTTGACTGGTCAAACAAGTGGAGATGGTATTAAAATTGCATGGAAGGAACCGTGCATGCATGAAGGCACACGTCCCTTCATTTGGCACACTATCTGGAAGCAAAGTCCTTCTGCTATCAGAACTCTTCAATTTCTCTGACTTTTAGAACTTGAAGAGATGCCTCTTGGCCTCCTAATGACCAGTAATTGCCATGTGGCAAGTGGGGAATATGTCTGAAAAATGGAAGGGACATAGATATGTGCCTAGGCGCATGAAAAGACTTATCAAGATAAGATAATTCAACCGGATCACTTCTCTTCGGTCTTGAAAAATCTTATCTGATAAGATATTGAATGGGCATATCACACACCCTTCTTGACTTTATAAATATGCATGGTATTCTAATGTTTCAGCATATACTTTTCTTCGAAAGAAATATCGACTCTCTCTCTCCCTTCCTCTTCTTTAAGACAAAGCTTGTCTTTTTAAGACAAGGTTTTTCTCTTCCAGGACAAGGCTTAGTTTTAAGACAAGAGCCTAGTGTGAGATATAAAAATGCTATCCTAGATCCAAGAGTGGATTTAGAGAGTGCTCAAAGTGCCCTACAGGAGAGTAGGGTGTATAGCAAAGGAGAAAGTCCAAAGGCTGTCAAAAGGTGTCCTAGTCAAGCAAGCAACTGTCATAGGAGTTCTACCTAGGACCAATTCCTATGTCGATCATCGTTGGAGGGCTTGCACTTGTGAGCCTAGTTGAAAGAAGTGGGGATCAGCATTCCAGGTATTCTTCATAACTATTGCCCAGGTGGCTTTTCCCAAGAGGGGGGGTGAATTGGGAATTATAAAATTTCTTGCAAATATGTGCACAAATAATTCCTTTTAGTGGTGGAGTGTTGTGTTAATCAGAATTAGATGCAGTAGCTGAAGAATAAGTAAAGCACAACACAAACAAGGCAAGTTTATAGTGGTTCGGAGCAACCCAGCTCCTACGTCCACTATCCCAGTTCACCACTCGGGATTTTCACTATATCCCCCAAACTGGAATACAGTCAGATTGTTTTACAGGCTCACAATCCCAACCTCTACACTTTAGTTTTTAAATTGGGCTCACTAAAGAAACCCACACTAGGTTTTCACAGGCTCACCTAGAACATCTATACTTTGGTTTTCAGTAGGCTCACCAAATAAACCTATTTGGTTTTTATAACAGGGCTAACCAATAATCCAAATATTCTAAGAGTAGAATAAAAAAGCAACATAAATGACAAACTAGGTTTTCTGGTGGTTTCCGATGCAGCTCGAGTGAAGCTCAATTGAATGCTCTTCAATGTACTTCAATGGCTTCCTTGTTTTCCTCAAAAGATGCTTCAAGCTTCTGATAAGAGTTGGTGAAGGCTTGAAGACTGACTTCAAAGCTCAAGTTCTCTCTTTCTCCTTACTTTAATAAATTTTCAATAAATGCTTAATAACTCATTTTTTTTTCTAAGGATGTTTTCATACCTCATTTATAGAGACTTCAACTATTTTCCCTTGATTTTGAACATTGTAGACCATTGGGAAGTGACAGGTTACCATTGGGGCACTTTTGGAATTCAAACTCAAAAATCTGGAACTAGCCGTTGGAAGTGACCCCATCATTCCAATCGGCTCAGACATTCTTTGAGTCAGCTCGGATCAGGTTCGGGTTGGCTAGGTTGAACACCAGTCGGCTAGGTTCCACAGTTGAGAAAAATGGTTCACTCTGGACGAGTCGGCTAGGTTGAAATCCAGTCGACTCGGATCCCTGAGATTCTTAGAATATTTTCAACTAAGTTCTGGACGAGTCAGCTAGGTTGAAATCTAGTCGGCTCGGATCCCTGAGATTCTCAGAACATTCTCAATCAAGTTCTGGAGGAGTCAGTTGGGACTTGGTGCCTGTGCCAGAGTCGGATGGTTCCTCCATCCAGTCGGCTCGAGATTGGTTCTACACTCAGACCAATTCCAAATATCCAGAACTCACATGTCAAGCTTTGAAGGCTTCCTTCAGATCTTCTTACAACATAATTAAGAAAAATTGAAGCTTGAAACCTAGTAGAAGCAACCCTTTATATTTGATTTTAATGAGGAATTTTTTGTCGGGTTCTTCTTTACAAGATTCTACTTACTTACAACTCAACACAAAGAAATAAAGGATGTAGGATTAAAAAATATGTCAAAGTAGTCATCCTACAAAAATATGTCAATCATTTGAAGAGTTGTTAGATAACCAAATATATGCTCCAATGTTTTGTTATCATCAAAATCACTTCAGGGTTCAACAATCTCACCCTTTTTGATGATGACAAAACACTGGGCATGAAAAAAAAACTGTTCTATTCACAAGTATAGATGTAAATCATAGTAAGCATTTACACTTGTTTGTCGAATCACAATATTAACTATATTCTTAAATGAGTATCAATGTATGCTATACAGTTATTGGTGCGGACACCAAAGGCACCAGAATAAGGCAGAGGCTTCTCAACCCTCTGTGAATTGATCAATAATTTATGAGTCCATCTGTAATAAGGGCTTAGCCCATCTGAGTCCTTTTTTTAGTTGTTTTTTGAGTCTTTTGAGTTGTTATTTCAGTTCTGTACTAGTCAGCTTATGTTGAGCTAGTTCAGTTCAATGCTAGTTAGCTCATGTTGAGCTTATTTTATTTTTTTGAGCATGTCCAAGCATACTGAAGACTCAAGACTATATAATAAAAATGAAGACCAAGTCCAACTAGATTGAAGACATGGAAGTATAGCCCAAGTCCAACCCAGCTTGAAGATTTGAAGACCCCAGGAGGAAAATTCAGAAAATCCTGATTTCTTGCAGATGCTCTCCAGATGCCCAGATTCCCTTCCAGATGCCAAAATATATTCATATACCAAGGCATCCATGATTTTAGAGGTCCATCTACATCCTAGCCCAAAGAAATCAAGCCCAGGTGCCAAGCCCAAGCCCCTAAGAAGCAAGATACCAGGGAATATTCCTGCTACCTGGCTACCAGGCCACCCTAGCTTCCAGAGGCCCAAACCCATGCACCCGGGCCCCTTTGGGCCGGCCCAAGGCTACTCCTAGAAGCCCAACACGCCCCCCTAGGCATCCTTGGAGTGTTAACCAAGTTAAGAGAATTTTTAGGGATTTTTCTACCTAATATTTCCTTATTTTCTAGCTAGGGTTTGAGAGGGAAAAGGATTCTCATGTAAAGACTAATGTGCCCTTACTTGGAGCCCAAGGTTAAGGGTCTATTTAAGGGACCCTAGCCTCTTGTATGAAGGAAGAATTTTTGATGAATGAAAACCTTGAGTTCTTCAATTGAGTTGTGTGATACCCTGCTGTGTGCATAAAGGGGTTTGCGAGAGTTTTTCTTCCTAGTGTTGCAATCATCTTCCTGCTGCCAACAAACCCTCCAGATCCCTGGATGCTCACTCCAAAAGAAGCCTTCCCTTGCTGTTTTTCCTTTATTTTCTTGTTCCTTTGTGAATTTTCTAACCCCTGACAGGTCGTTTGCAGGTCCCTGAGTTCCTACGAATCCAACGACTCCAGCCAAGCCTCAATCGGATCACCGAGCAGAAAGCCGGGTATCCACGGGTCTTTGGCTCGGTTTTCCAGGCCACATCCGTCGAGGAATGAGAGACCCCTTCGCTGCGATCTTCACAGATATTGTCAGGTACACCCCTCTACCTCTAGTAGTTTTATTGTAGGAGAACTTGCCCTAACCGAGGCTTCTCAGCCCCGGCGGTCCTTCTTTGCTACTTTTCTAGTCCTAATCTGCATGCTGATCTTCAAAAAATTCATACAAAATTCCATACAAATAATTTTGATCTGAAATTCAGGAATTAATCACCTAACTCAACATGTAAAATATACAAAAAAAATAGCATGCATATTAGTCCCCCATCATTTGGTATCAGAGCTTAGATTAGAGCTTGTTTTCTGTAATTTTTTTGTCCATATATACTCTGTGCTTTTAATTATTTCTCTCTGATGAAAACTCCAAAAATTCTGAAATTTGTTTTTCTAGATTCATAATAATTAACAAGAATTTTAAGAGTTTTCGTAGATTTTATTATGGCCTGTGAATTTTCTTCAAGCGGAAATACAGCATGCAAATTTTCGGCCCTGTTTTTTTTCAGCAAGACAAGTTTGGAAGTTTTAGGATTTTGTTTAGCATCTTTTGCATATCTTTTAATTTTAGTATATTTCTTGTATATTAGACCATGATTTGCAAGTTTTCTTCTATTTAAAAAAATACCAAAAAAAAAAATTACATATTCTCCAAAAATACCAAAAACATCTAAACCCTAATTTGCATCCTCATCTGCCTGCGATCATTACATAATTTACTTTAAGGGCACTCTCTTTATACCAGATAAGGGAAAGAGGTCATTACCTTTCCTTAGCCCAAAATAACCTTCCTTGCATTCGGTCCCAAGCCTAACTTAAAATTGATTAGACCTAATTTGCCCTAGTGGGCTAGGGACACCAACTGGTCGGGTCCGGGCTAAGTGTTAGATCACTATGTCAAGACTAACCTGTGTGTTCCTTATGCTTGGTGTCTAGAATGGTGGTTTAGGGATTCAATCCCGAAGGGCTTGTGTGATGGTCCGCCTACCTGGCCAATCTTTGATTGGTGTCTAGGATTGGCAATCAGGGACCTAACACTCCCCTTACACCTGCCTGGCTGAGTACAGGGTTACTATAGGCTAGTTTGCCACCCTGATTGAGCATCTAGTTTGGACTCTAGGTCTAGTCAGCTATAGTCGGTCTGATCGAGTCTTGCATGAGCACTAGATCAGGAGTTTCATATCACCCACCTCCTTCACAAATGTCTGAACCCATGGAAAATTTACAATCTCAAATAAAAGCCCTAGCTGATCAAATGGCCCAGATGGCTACCCAGATAACTACCTAGATGACCCAGTTAACTCAGTCTCGTATTCAAACCAATTATAGAATTGACCATCTTGCCAATAGGTTTGATCAGTTAAAAGTCCGGGTAGGGACCCCAGAAAAAAACCATGGGTCACAGTCTGAGCCAGATCCTGATTCCCCTCAACCTAGGAGGACCCCAAACCCTGATCCATACCTTGAGGCTGAACCTAGGAGAGCCCATCATCCTGACCCAATCCCTAAGGTTAGTCCTAGAAGACCCAATCAGGATTTTGTAGACCAGGAAGATAGATCCTATTTACCCACATCCTCTAAGCCTAGTATACCCACAACCTATAGATCTTATGACTCCAAATCCTATGAACCTAGAACCTATGAATCCAGAACCTATGAACCTAGATCCTATGACTCTAGATCCCATGATCATAAATCCTATGCACCCATACCCTATAAGCCTAGTAGACCCAACACCCAATATTTTGACCAATATAGGGAGTCCAACCCTATGGGAACCCAATATTCTGACCCATATAGGGAGTCCAACCCTAGGAGAACCCAGTATTCTGACCCATATAGGGAGTCCAACCCTAGGAGAACCCAATATCCTGACCCATATAGGGAGCCCAACCTTAGGAGGACCCCATACCATGATCCATCCTTAGAACCTGATCATAGAGCTGACCCAAAATCCTATGACCCCAGATCCAATAATCCCATGACCCATAGATCTGCACCCTTGTCCTATGAGCCTAGAGAACCCATAACCCCTAAGTATCAACCTAGTACTAGTCATGCTTCCCCTAGTCAACTTGAACCCCATAGGATTAGTATCCCTAAATACGAACCCAGTAGTGAGCCACTACCCCTTATACAACCTGAACCTACTAGGAGTAGTACCCATAATCAGAGACCAGAACCTAACCAATTTCCTACTAGCCGACCTTCTCCAACCATTCCTGAGATTCACAAGGCTTACATTAACGCAGAAGTGTATGAAGCTGATGTGAGCCTAGTGGATGAGTATGAGGGAGAAGAGGAGACACCTTTAGTAGACCTAGAATTAGCTGACCCAGTAGATACCCAGGTAGAAACCAACCTAGAGCTAATTGACCTTGACCACATCCAACCTAAAGCTATAGTGGAAGAACAAATAGAGGAAGAGAACCTAGGTACTGCTACTAGAGCCTTACCTGAGGAAACCATAGAGGAGAGCCAAATTATAGAGTCTAGTCCAAAAATACAAGAACCAGAAGAATTTATTAAGGACCTGATCTCTTTGAATCAATACCTTTAAGATGAGTCCCCTCCTATAGTTCCCATTAAGGACCTTTTCCCCGAAATTGGCAACCCATCCTTCCATTATGCAAACCCTATAGATATAGCTCAACCTCGTAAGGTTAACCTCATTAGTATAGGAATAGTTCCTGACACCCCGTCTTTTATCCTACTTTATCCAACTAACCATGAACCTTTTTCTCTACCTTACCAAACTAATTCTGAACCCACTTCCTTTCTGCCCTTTCCTGACACCTCCAGCATTTCTAGGATCATTAAATTGCATTTAGCTAAGATTAGCGTACTGCATGCATTCATCATGCATGTTAGGTTTGCATCTTACTTCTGGCATACTCTTTGGAATTTGCTAGGAGTTCACTATAAATTTTCATGTGCATGTCAAGCTAGGATCAAACCTAGAGAACCTATAATCTATTAGGTTTAGATCCAAAGAGTTCAATAAAATTTCCTTTGATAGGAATGCATAGTCGAGTCTGTTAGGTGTCAGTATGAGTCCTTTGCATCATTTGTTAGGAGTCTGCATGTGCCTAGCATGTTCACCACCCGCACTAATCTTAAAACAACTGGCTAATTCCCGAAGAAGGGTCAAAGAATTTGATGTAGTGGATTCTATCTTGGTTAGGCTTAGGCCTAAAAGAAGCTTCATGCTCGCAGAGCCGGACCTTTTAAAGTGATAGAGAAGGATTGGATCAAATGCCTAGGTGTTAGACTTGCCTTCGGATTTGGGCATTAGTTCTACCTTCAATATTACAGCCTGGTTGAGTATAGGGAACCGGCAGCGATACCTAGTAAGGCCTTTGGACCTATTCCTTTTCATTGTGAGTGACCCTAACCCAGAGTGTCCACTAACAAATTGGCCTGAGAGAGGAGAATGGATCGAGCGTATCCTGGACGATCAAGCCATCACGACCCGGGGCCGTGACTATCAATGCTTCCTGGTCCGATGGCAAGGCCAGCCAGAGTCAGACGATTCATAGATTTCTCGAGAGGACTTGCAATGCCTCAACCCAGACCTTCTCGAGAGAAATGTGAGCCAGTCTGATCTTCACTCGATAGGGTCGAGTTCCTCCCACCCCGGGAGAATTGGTGCGGACACCAAAGGCACCAGAATAAGGCAGAGGCTTCTCAACCCTCTGTGAATTGATCAATAATTTATGAGTCCATCTGTAATAAGGGCTTAGCCCATCTGAGTCATTTTTTTAGTTGTTGTTTGAGTCTTTTGAGTTGTTATTTCAGTTCTGTACTAGTCAGCTTATGTTGAGCTAGTTCAGTCCAATGCTAGTCAGCTCATGTTGAGCTTATTTTATTTTTTTGAGTCTTGTCCAAGCATACTGAAGACTCAAGACTATATCATACAAGTGAATACCAAGTCCATCTAGATTGAAGACATGGAAGTATAGCCTAAGTCCAACCCAGCTTGAAGATTTGAAGACCCCAGGAGAAAAATTTAGAAAACCCTGATTTCTTGTAGATGCCCTCTAGATGCCCCGATTCCCTTCCATATGCCAAAATAAATTCATATACCAAGGCATCCATGATTTTAGAGATCCATCTACATCCTAGCCCAAAGAAATCAAGCCCAGGTGCCAAGCCCAAGCCCCTAAGAAGCAAGATATCAGGGAATATTCCTGCTACCTGTCTACCAGGCCACCCCAGCTTCCAGAGGCCCAAACCCATGCACCCGGGCCCCTTTGGGCCGGCCCCTTGCTGCTCCTAGAAGCCCAACACGCTCCCCTAGGTGTCCTTGGAGTGTTAACCAAGTCAAGAGAGTTTTTAGGGATTTTTCTACCTAATATTTCCTTATTTTCTAGCTAGGGTTTGAGAGGGAAAAGGATTCTCATGTAAAGACTAATGTGCCCTTACTTGGAGCCCAAGGTTAAGGGTCTATTTAAGGGACCCTAGCCTCTTGTATGAAGGGAGAATTTTTGATGAATGAAAACCTTGAGTTCTTCTATTGAGTTGTGTTATACCCTGCTGTGTGCATAAAGGGATTTGCGAGAGTTTTTCTTCCCAGTGTTGCAATCATCTTCCTGCTGCCAACAAACCCTCTATATCCCTGGATGCCCACTCCAAAAGAAGCCTTCCCTTGCTATTTTTTCTTTGTTTTCTTGTTCCTTTGTGAATTTTCTAACCCCTGACAGGTCGTTTGCAGGTCCCTGAGTTCCTAAGAATCCAACGACTCCAGCCAAGCCTCTATCTGATCACCGAGCAGAAAGCCGGGTATCCGTGGGTCTTTGGCTCGATTTTCCAGGCTGCATCCGTCGAGGAATGAGAGACCCCTTCGCTGCGATCTTCACAGATGTTGTCAAGTACACCCCTCTACCTCCAGTAGTTTTATTGTAGGAGAACATGCCCTAACCGAGGCTTCTTAGCCCCGGCGATCCTTCTTTGCTACTTTTCTAGGTCCTAATCTGCATGCTGATCTTCAAAAAATTCATACAAAATTCTCTACAAATAATTTTGATCTGAAAATCGGGAATTAATCACCTAACTCAACTTGTAAAACATACAAAAAAAATGGCATGCTTATTAGTCCCCCATCAGTTATACACATGGTCAATTCTATAAAGTGTAAGTGTGAATGAAGCAACATTGAGCATTGATAGTTACATGTAATTAGTAGAGAGCAGAGTATGAAACATTGAAGCAAATTGAACATGTATTTCTCTCTTTTTTATAAAATCTCTAATCAATGTGAAAATTTCTCTCCCTTTATTAATTATTTGAACACTTTTAGCAAAAAAAGATGTGCAATATTCATCAAGCTCCCCCTGTCTAATTGACTTTAGCAATTCTATTGCAATTCATTAAGTTTTTTCTTTCATGCACTCTATTGTATAATAGTTCTCCCCCTTTTTGTCATCAAATCAAAAAGGTTTAACAAATAAGCTCAGAATTTAAAGAGATCGAGAATGTATCAAGATTTGTTTGAGATAATTTCACTTTCTCAATTTTGAGAGAGAATTCTATTTAAAAAAGATATAGACAATGTTAACAGGATAAAAGAAATACATATATGTGTCCAAAAAGATATTCATTTCATTTCCATCAAAAGATTCAGTACATCAAGCATTACATATACTTCACAAAGTTTCCAAAAAGTACTAAAAATACTAAAGACCTACTCACTATCAGATTCTTCCTTAGGTACATTGATAGGTGTACTTGCACCATACCAAGAAGCAGGTCTAGGAGGTCTACTAGAGGATGCATGAGGTGGAGGTACTCTAGGATGGTGAGAAGTTGTAGGACCCCTAGAGGAAATAGGAGAAGGATCATAAAGAGGTCTAGTCCTAGCAGTGATCTCCAAGGATCAAACAATGCCACAGATAGAAACCATCTCCATCCAGATTGCACCAAGCTGTTGTTCCATATCCTTGAGGCTTGTAGGTACCTTGTTCACAGCCTCTTTCATTTCACTAATTTTCTTTTGCATTGATATAAGCTCAGAAGCTTGGACATTAGCAAAGCTTCAGCAGATTATCTAAGTCTTCCAAGTTCTGATATGATAATCCCAATGCCTCTTGTATAGTCATCTGCCATTTGTCTAGTTTCTGCAATTGTTCCTAATATGTATTTGGCTTCATTAAATTCAGTTCTATATTCATTTAATGTTGCATCAACTGAATTCTTTATGCCTTCAGAACTAGAAATAAGATCTAGGATAGGTTGGAGTTCTACTTGAGGTGCAGATCTTGAAGTTTCTATAGCTTCAAGCTTTCCTTGTAAACTTGTGACATGTTCTTCTAGTTGATTTAGTCTACTATCCACTGACTATTTTAGATCACCAAATAGTGAGTGATTGTCCCTGTCAGTGTATCAGTCAAAGTTTTCATTTGTTCTTCAATTTTATTTTGGATGATTGGAGGATATGAAGCTATAGGAGTGTAGTCCGGTAGAGGTAGGTCAACTGTAGTGAACTCTGTAGCAGGCATATCAAACTCAGGAAAAGGTGCTCTAGTCTCCTCACAAGTAGCAGCAGGCTCAGTAGTGAGTGATTCAGGCTCAAGTGCAGGCATAGTGGATGTTCCAGCTTCAACTGTAGTAGTGCCAGCAGGTTCTTCATCTTCTTCTTCTTCTTCTTCACTGCTTGAGCTGCCTATTGCCCTGACATTTGTCCCTTTCTTCCTCCAAACACCTTCAACTTGGATGTAACCCATTCTTTCTAGTGATTTGGAGGTGTAGACATTTGTATGGTGCAGTTCAACTCCATCTTCACCTTCCAAACTCACTCTTTGAGATTTAAATAGTAGGGTTAGCATCATTCCATATGGTAAGCAAGACTTGGCCTTTCTAACTATCTCCTTCATTTGCATAATGAAAATGTAGGATAGATTTACAGGAGTCTTCTCCATGATGTGTTCCTTAAGGCACATGTCTTTTTCTCTTACCCAGTCAAATCTTCCTATCATTTGCAAAAATATTCTGCAAATGAAATTATGTAGCAATCTCATTTCAAGAGATAAGGTATTCACAAAAACTGTTCCAATTCCACTAACATCATCTCTATTTAGGATTGTTCTTAAATCCTTTTCTTTATTATCAATCACTAGGAATTTCACTCCATCAGTAGGTATGTCCAGTAGACCATGTAGAAATTCTTCATTGACAATAATTCTTTTTCCTTTAACAGTAGACTCAACATGATTTGTTCCTAATCTCGGATTTTCATAAAAATCTCTAACAAGAGAGGGATAGGTCTTCTCATTTAGGGAGCAAAACTTTCTCCAACCTTGATCTTCAATCAAATCACCGATTTTCAACCCAATCTCCTTAATAAATTCAAAGTTGATGCGATGGCCAGAGGTTACCGGTCTTGTGGACATTGAAGGGATTTGACATGAAACAGTTGGAGCATCCCTTGTAGCTTCTTCCACAAGTTCCTCATTGTGAATAGTGGCAGTCGGCTCTTCTTGACACCTTTTAGACCTTCTTTCACTTTCCACGGTCGGAGCAGCCCTGGTAGAGCATTTCTTGGTAGCACATTTTGGAGCCATTGCCAGGAAAGAGGAAGAAAAGAGAGATCGAAGAGCTTAAAAGGGAGATAGGAATTTTTGGAGTAGGATTAGGAGAGAAACAAACCGTTAGAGAAGATAAAAAAGAGGTTAGACGGTTCAGAGAGGGGTTTATATCCCAAAATAAAAAACTCAGGCACGAAATTCCAGTTGACTCGAATAAGCCCTAGAGAGGCTCCAGTCAGCTCAGCCAGAACTCTCCCAAAACACTCAGAGAATGTAGTCGACTCGAAAAAGCTCAAGCTGGCTAGGCCAGAACATGCTCAAAACACTTAGAAGATCCAATCAACTCGGTTTAAAAACCAGTCGACTCGAATAGAGAAGTTTAGTTTTTGGAAAACTTAATTATTAACCAGAGAGATTTTGGAGAGAATTTCTAAGGAAATTAAGGCTCTATAATATAGAATGAAATCAGAAGGTTCTCTAGATAATATTTTCTTAAATTTGAAGGAATTAGGATAGAGAATTTAAAAAGGATCGCAAAGTCCTAATTCACTCCTAATTAGTTCAAACCTGTTTTGATTAAGTGGCTTAGTAAATATGTCAGCTAATTGATCTTCAATAGTAACAAAATCATGCACTATATCACCATTTGAAACATGATCTCTAATAAAATGATATCTAATTTCAATGTGCTTGGTTCTAGAGTGTTGAATTGGATTCTTTGTCAAATTGATAGCACTTGTGTTATCACATTTAATTGAAATTTTAGATTGTAATACACCAAAGTCTTCTAGTTATTGTTTAATCCATAACACTTGAGCACAACAACAACCAGCAGCCACGGACTCATCCTCAGCTGTGGACAAGGCTATGGAGTTTTGCTTCTTACAATGCCATGAGATTAAATTCAACCCTAGAAATTGGCATGTACCGCTAGTGCTTTTTCTATCTATTTTACAACCATCATAGTCAGCATCAGAGAATCCAATCAAATTCAAGGTAGAATCTTTAGAATACCAAATTCCTAAATTACTTGTTCCTTTCAAATATTTAATTATTCTTTTAATAGCAAGCATATGTGTTTCTTTTGGTGATGACTGAAATCTAGCACATACACATACACTATATAATATGTCAGGTCTACTTGCAGTCAAATACAATAAGGATCCGATCATATCTTTATATAGCTTTTGGTCAACATTGGATCCATTTTCATCTTTGTCCAATCTGCAAGCTAGGCTCATGGGTGTGCTCATTGATTTGTTACTCTCCATACCAAACTTTTTGATAATTTCTTTGATGTATTTGGCTTGGTTGATGAAGATGCCTTCCTTTGTTTGTTTTACTTGAAGTCCAAGGAAATAGTTTAGTTCGCCCATTAAGCTCATTTCAAATTCTCCCTGCATAAGCTTAGCAAATTCTTTACAAAGAGATTCGTTAGTTGCACCAAAAATGATATCATCAGCATTTATTTGTACAACTAAGATGTCATTATTCTTCTTTTTGATAAATAAGGTTTTGTTTACATTTCCTCTTGAAAAATCATTTTCAATCAAGAAAGTGATAAGTCTATCATACCAGGCTCTAGGTGCTTGTTTCAAACCATACAATGCTTTGTTCAGTTTAAATACGTGGTTTGGAAAAGTATGATTTTCAAAACCTGGTAGTTGTTCCACAAAAACTTGTTCAGAGATAAAACCATTAAGAAATGCACTCTTTACATCCATTTGAAAAAGTTTAAAATTCATGTAGCAAGCAAATGCAAGTAGTAATCTAATGGCTTCTAGTCTTGCTACAAGTGCATAAGTTTCATCAAAATCAATACCTTCTTCTTGGTTATATCCCTTAGCCACTAATCTAGCTTTGTTTCTTATTATGTTTTCCTGTTCATCTAATTTATTTCTATAGACCCATTTGGTTCCTATTATTGGGTGGTCAGCAAATCTATCTACAAGTGTCCATACCCTATTCCTTTCAAACTAGTTTAATTCTTCATGCATTGCCATCATCCAGTTTGGGTCAGTCTCAGCTTCTTCTAGGCTATGGGATTCTATTTGTGATACAAAAGCTAGGTAATCATGTGCATCTTTATGTGCAGACCTAGTCCTAACACCATGTGAAGGATCTCCTATGATTAATACTTTAGGATGAGATGTAACATACCTCCAGTCCCTTGGTAGATCGGTGTGATCCTTACATACCATTTCTTCAACATCTTGAGTGCCTTTATCTTGAATGCTCAAGTCCTTCATTCCTTTTTACAATGTACCTACATCATTATCTATGCACTCTTCTTGTCTAGAAGGTGTAGGGTTAGTTTCAATAAATACAACATGTATTGACTCTTCAACAGTAAGAGTCCTTTTATTAAAAACCCGATATGCTTGCTATGTAATGAATAACCTAGGAAAATTGCATCATCAGGTTTAGAATCAAATTTTCCTAAATTATCTTTTCCATTGTTATGCACAAAGCATTTGCATCCAAATACATGAAAATAATTGATATTGGGTTTTCTATCATTCCAAAGCTAATAAGGGCTTTTCTTTAAAATAGGATGAATCAAAATGCGGTTTAAAATATAACATATAGTGTTCACCGCTTCTGCCCAAAAGTACTTTGGAAGATTGCCTTTGCAGAACATTGTGCGAGCCATTTCTTCCAATGTCTTATTTTTTCACTCTACAACACCATTTTGTTGAGGTGTTCTAGGAGCGGAGAAGTTGTGATCAATGCCAATTTCTGTACAATAATCTTCAAAAAATTGATTTTCAAATTCAGTTCCATGATCACTTCTAATTGAAATTAAAGATAAGTTCTTTTGATTTGAAACATTTTTATGAAATTTTCTGAAAACATGAAAAGTTTCATCTTTCAAAGCAATAAACAAAATCTAAGTAAATCTTGAAAAATCATCTACTATCACAAGAGCATATTTCATACCTCCTAGGCTTGTGGTCCTAGTAGGTCCGAAAAGGTTCATGTCAAGTAGTTCAAGTGGTCTTATTGTAGAAACTATATTTTTTGATTTAAAACTCCCCCTGGTTTGTTTATCCATTTGGCATGCATCACAAACATGATTTAAATCAACTTTAAACTTAGGCATGCTTCTAACAAGATCTTTAGAAATCAATTTGGCAATAGTATGCATGCTAGCATGACCTAGTCATCTATGCCATAGTAAATATGACTCTTTGGTCTTAGCATTCATTGCAACTAGACTGGGGCTACTTGACATGTCAAGATCATTAAGATCTACCACATAGATATTCCTAAGTCTATGTCCAACGAACTTATTGCTAGAATATAAAGAGTTAGTTACTATACACATAGAAGATTCAAAGACAACCTTGAAGCCTTTATCACACAATTGACTTATGCTTAAGAGATTGTGCTTCAACTTGTCTACTAGCAAAACATTTTCAATAAAAGTGAAGGGAGTTATTTTAATCTAACCAATACCGATTATTCTCCCTTTGTCATTGTCTCCAAAGGTGACCATACCTCCTTCTTTCATTTCAAGGGTGATAAACTGGTCCTTGTCACCCGTCATATGTCTTGAGTAGCCACTGTCTAAGTACCACCTTTTCTTCAATCTTTGGGCTGCAAGACATTCCTGCAAAATAGTCAATGAATTCTTTTAGGTACCTAAGCTACCTTGGATCCTTGCAGGTCAGCATAGGTGGTTCCTTTGGGAATCCATATTTTTCTTACATTTTTATGGATATTTCTAGAATTATTGCAATCAAAAGAATTATGTCCTCTTCTTTTGCAAACATAGCATACAACTTTAGAGTTTTTAATAGAAGCAGAATTAGAAGTTCTAAAAGTTGATGCAATTGATGCAGATTTTGAACCTTTTGAAATATAAACATTTTTGCTCAAATTCTTAGCAACATACAATAAAATTTTGAAGTTGAAACAGTTTTTGGTGCAGCCAAGACCTTTTGTGATAAAATATTTCGAACAGGTGCTTTAGATTTCACAAAAGTAGTTGCTAAAATTCCATTCATAATAGACATTTTAAAACCAATTCCAGCTTTGTTTCCTAAAATTCGTTGTTCTTTTAAAATTAACTCAAACTTATTTGAAAACAAAGTAAGTTTTTCAACTAAGGGCTTGAGTTTTGTAACCTCCTTTTTCAGTTCAATATTTTCAATAAGTAAATCGTTGTTTTTCTTTTCAGATAAAAGATTTTCATTTTTTCGTTTTTCATTTCTTTCAGAAAAGTCATGCAGTTCTTTTTGCAGTAACAGGTTCTTTTCTGAAATTTCATTTTTCTGTTTGAGTAAAGAGTCATTCATATTTTTCAATGTTTTTATCTTTACTCCAGCTTTCCTAAATTCAGATAATAGATCATAAAATATAGAATTTAATTCATCAAATGTAAATTCAGTGCAATTGCTAGGGGATGTTACCTCATTGATGCGGGACAGGGATTGGACTGGATCGCTGGTGAGCATGAAAGTCACCAGGGATTAGGATTTGCAAAGGAGGAAAGAAGAGGGTGCAGGGTTAAGATAAAATACTGGGGTTCACATAGATTTCCCAAGAAGAACAAGCACATAGCTAAGGGGCTCACACAGATGCCCTAGAAGAATAAGCACATAGCCAAGGGGCTCACATAGATGCCCTGGGCTCACACATATGCCCAAAATCAGGGATCACACAGAAACCCTGGGAAGATGGAGAAGGGATCATACAGATACCCTAGGAGCACACAGATCCTTCACACAGAACAATAGAAATTTTATTCATCCATCCTCCTATTACAAAAGGCTGAGGGTGATATTTATAGATTTTCCAACCCTCATTTGAATTTGAATACAAGATAAAAAGATAAGAACGAATCAAATTCAAATATAAGATAGGATAAGATAAGCCTATCCATATCTCAATCCTAACCAACAAAATCCTAATTTAAATTTCAAATACAAGATAAATCCTAAATTTATTCTTCAAATTTATTTGCTGCTCCGAAATTCATGCTGCTCCGAGATTCATGCAGGCTGATGTCCCCATCATTCTTGATGCGGGACAGGGATTGGACTGGATCGCTGGTGAGCATGAAAGTCACCAGGGATTAGGATTTGCAAAGGAGGAAAGAAGAGGGTGCAGGGTTAAGATAAAATACTGGGGTTCACATAGATTTCCCAAGAAGAACAAGCACATAGCTAAGGGGCTCACACAGATGCCCTAGAAGAATAAGCACATAGCCAAGGGGCTCACATAGATGCCCTGGGCTCACACATATGCCCAAAATCAGGGATCACACAGAAACCCTGGGAAGATGGAGAAGGGATCATACAGATACCCTAGGAGCACACAGATCCTTCACACAGAACAATAGAAATTTTATTCATCCATCCTCCTATTACAAAAGGCTGAGGGTGATATTTATAGATTTTCCAACCCTCATTTGAATTTGAATACAAGATAAAAAGATAAGAACGAATCAAATTCAAATATAAGATAGGATAAGATAAGCCTATCCATATCTCAATCCTAACCAACAAAATCCTAATTTAAATTTCAAATACAAGATAAATCCTAAATTTATTCTTCAAATTTATTTGCTGCTCCGAAATTCATGCTGCTCCGAGATTCATGCAGGCTGATGTCCCCATCATTCTCCTACGGTGGGATGAACTCGACTCCGTCGAATCAGGCTGAGCGAGGTTGATGGAACTGAAACCAATCAAAAAGGACTTCGATGCTGAGCGAGGTTGATGATGGTGGCAGCCATGGCGGAGGAATGCGGCTAGCCAACGGAGAGCACTGAGGCGATCCGGTGGAGCATTCGATCTGAAGCTTGAGGGCGACGATGAATCAGGTGTTGGAGCTCGCCGGCTGTAGGCAGGGGAGATGTCATTGATGGAGAGAAGAAGACGACCGCCGGTGGGCTCGAAGGTGATCCCTCCGACGAGGTCGGTGGACCAGAGTCTTTCACGGAGTGGCTGGGAGCTGGGGTTGAGGACGGCTGGGGGGAGAATGATCCGACGTCGATGTTGGGGAAGGATCCATGGACGAGATTTGAAACAGGGAAGAAAGAGAATAGTGGGCCGGTGATGAAGCAGAAAAATCCTAATCCTTTAGCTCTGATACCATTTGATGCGGGACAGAGATTGGACTGGATCGCTGGTGAGCATGAAAGTCACCAGGGATTAGGATTTGCAAAGGAGGAAAGAAGAGGGTGCAGGGTTAAGATAAAATACTGGGGTTCACATAGATTTCCCAAGAAGAACAAGCACATAGCTAAGGGGCTCACACAGATGCCCTAGAAGAATAAGCACATAGCCAAGGGGCTCACATAGATGCCCTGGGCTCACACATATGCCCAAAATCAGGGATCACACAGAAACCCTGGGAAGATGGAGAAGGGATCATACAGATACCCTAGGAGCACACAGATCCTTCACACAGAACAATAGAAATTTTATTCATCCATCCTCCTATTACAAAAGGCTGAGGGTGATATTTATAGATTTTCCAACCCTCATTTGAATTTGAATACAAGATAAAAAGATAAGAACGAATCAAATTCAAATATAAGATAGGATAAGATAAGCCTATCCATATCTCAATCCTAACCAACAAAATCCTAATTTAAATTTCAAATACAAGATAAATCCTAAATTTATTCTTCAAATTTATTTGCTGCTCCGAAATTCATGCTGCTCCGAGATTCATGCAGGCTGATGTCCCCATCACTCATCTTTGAGACCCATTAAACATAGATTTGTAGTATTGGTGGTCTCTTCTTCTTCAGATGAAGATGATTCTTCACTATTGCTCCATGTGGTAACCATGGCTTTCTTCTTCTTTTTCTATCTGAAGGGTTTCTTCAATAGAGGACAATCTAGACGAACATGCCCCTACTTCTTGCATTCATAGCATGTGGGGACTACTTTATCTTTCTTTCTGTCCTTTTCTTTTTCATTTCCATAATCCTTCCTATGAAATTTTCGATTGATTCTTCCTTTCTTCCTTCCCATGAATTTTTTGAATCTCCTCATAACCATTGTGATATCATCATCTTCTAGGTCATCATTGGAGGAGGTGCTTTCTTCTTCAGACTCTTCATCATCCCTCTTTGATTCAGCAGTAGCTCTGAAGGCTATAGTTTTTTTTTCTTCTGTTCGTCTTCAGTTCTGTGCTGCATAGTCAACTCGTGGGTGATGAGTTATCCCAGTAGTTCATCCAGTAGTAGTGTGTTGAGATCTTTGGCCTCCTGGATCGCTGTGACTTTGGGATCCCACTTGTTAGGTAAAGAACGAAGTATCTTCTGAACTAGATCAGCATTTGAGAATACCCTTCTAAGACTCTTCGAACCATTAATAATATATGTAAATCTAGAGAACATGGCAGAATTTATTTCATAAGGTTCCATTTTAAACAGTTCATAGTTGTGAACTAAAAGATTTATCTTTGAGGTTTTCACTTAGGAAGTTCGCTCATGGGTCACTTCGAGTTTGTCCCAGATTTCCTTTGCTGAAGAGCAAGTGAAAATTCAGTTGAACTCGTTTGCATCCAAAGCACAGTATAGTAAATTCATTGCTTTGGTATTCAATTCTCCAATTTTCATGTCATGATCATCCCATTCCTCTTCAGGCTTGGGGATGTCCACGCCATCAACTTTGATCGTGGGAATGTGTGGCCCTTTTAAGATGACCTTCCATAATTAAAAATCTACAGCTTAAATGTAAATTTTCATTCATGCTTTCCAATAAGAATAATTAGTGCTTGTGAATAGTGGAGGTCTATTTATTGACTGGCCTTCGACCAAGGATGTACTCATGGAATGAGCCATCAATCTTTACTCAAGTAATCAAAGACACTGCTCTGATACCAGCTATTGCCCAAGTGGCTTTTTCCAAGAGGGGGGGTGAATTGGGAATTATAAAATTTCTTGCAAATATGTGTATAAATAATTTCTTTTAGTGGTGGAGTGTTTTGTTAAACAGAATTAGATGCAGAAGCTGAAGAATAAGTAAAGCACAACACAAACAAGGCAAGTTTATAGTGGTTCGGAGCAACCCAGCTCCTACGTCCACTATCCAATTTCACCACTCGAGATTTCCACTATATCCCCCAAACCAAAATACAGTCGGATTGTTTTACAGGCTCACAATCCCAACCTCTACACTTTGGTTTTTAAACCGGGCTCATTAAAGAAACCCACACTAGGTTTTCACAGGCTCACCTAGAACCTCTATACTTTGGTTTTCAGTAGGATCACCAAATAAACCTATTTGATTTTTATAATCGGGCTCACCAATAACCCAAATATTCTAAGAGTAGAATAAGAAAGAAACAGAAATGATAAACTAGGTTGTCTGGTGGTTGCCGATGTAGCTCGAGTGAAGCTCAATTGAATGCTCTTCAATGCACTTCAATAGCTTCTTTGCTTTCCTCAAAAGATACTTCAAGCTTTTGATAAGAGTTGGTGAAGGCTTGAAGACTAACTTCAAAGCTCAAGTACTCTCTTTCTCCTTACTTCAATAAATGTTCAATAAATGCTTAATTACATATTTTTTTTTCTAAGGATGTTCTCATACCTCATTTATAGAGACTTCAACTGCTTTCCCTTTATTTTGAACATTGTAGACCGTTGGGAAGTGACAGGATACTATTGGAGCACTTTTTGAATTCGAACTCAGAAATCTGGAACTAGCCATGGGAAGTGACCCCGTCATTCCAGTCGGCTCGGACATTCTTCAAGTCGGCTCGAATCAGGTTCGGGTCGGCTGGGTTGAACACCAGTCGGCTAGGTTCCATAATTGAGAAAAATGGTTCACTCTAGATGAGTCGGCTAGGCTAAAATCCAGTCGGCTCAGATTCCTGAGATTCTCAGAATATTTTCAACTAAGTTCTGGACGAGTCGACTAGGTTGAAATCTAGTTGGCTCGGATCCCTGAGATTCTCAGAACATTCTCAACCAAGTTCTGGACGAGTCGGCTGGTTCCTCCATCCAGTCGGCTTGAGACTGGTTCTACACTCAGACCAATTCCAAATATCCAGAACTCACATGTCAAGCTTTGAAGGCTTATTTCAGATCTTCTTACAACACAATTAAGAAAAATTGAAGCTTGAAACCTAGTAGAAGCAACCCTTTATATTTGATTTTAATGAGGAATTTTTTGTTGGGTTCTTCTTTACAAGATTCTACTTACTTACAACTCAACACAAAGAAATAAAGGATGTAGGATTAAAAAATATGTCAAAGTAGTCATCCTACAAAAACTTGTCAATCATTTGAAGAGTTGTTAGATAACCAAATATATGCTCTAATGTTTTGTTATCATCAAAATCACTTCAAGGTTCAACAATAACCCTAATTTGTGACTCATTAATTGTAATGAATAAGGGGATCATGGGATTAAAGTTTCTAGCCAATTAGGGTTTTTATGTTTAAATTTTTGAAATCCAGTGTTTCATTATGCTATAAGACCCTAAAGAAACCCATCACGATCGAGGCAAAAAAGTATCGGCTCTTCCACCCCTTGATAGAATTGGGGAGGTCGAACCTAAGGTACTTAGGCCGGGGTGAAAGAAACCTCCACCCATCATCGGTGGGGTGGCGTTTCAGGGTGAAGAGAATCCTGAACAAGGAAAAATGAGCAACGAACCCATGGAAATGACAAAAAATGATGAAGGCTACAATGTCCCTGATGGCATTTGGGGCCAACTGGGCCAGGACAAAGTGGAAGTTGCTGAGGAAGGAAAAAAGGGTGAAGAGGAAAATGAAAGCCCCCAACGAGTAACTCTTCGTAGATGGCAATCCGACCCAGACCACTCGAGACGGCCCGTTCCCCTGGCCTTGGGAGTGAGAGCCGGATAGAATTCGAGACCTTGTATCTCTCCTGGATCAGAGAAAGGTCCTCTTTGGTCATCATCGAAGCGATGCTGAAAGGACCAATCAAAGTCACTGGCGCTGAGGAGCGGCAGCCGGAATAAAGGATGAAGGAAGAACCCTAGGACTTCCTATAATGATCCCAGAGGGATGCAGGCTCCTCCGGACCACAAGAAGAACCTCGTCCTCCTCATCGGAGGATGGAGTCCTCGATCGAGAAGGGCCTGCTTCATTGGGATTGCTAGAGGAACAGAGTGTTCGACCCAAAGGAGCCATTCAAGGAAGAAAGATGAGGGGGATGGGAGACCTAAAAGAAGGTTTTGGCTAGCTTGAGAAAAAGGGAAGGACTCGGACACTACCGGTTGAAAGGAAGAAGAAGAAAGAAGAAGAAAAATAAAGGAAGGATGCAGGGACTAACCTGTTGATCTTGAAGAGAGAGGACATTCATGGAGGAGGAAACCCTGAACCGCCGGCGAGCACGAGAAGTTCAAAAGAGCAAGTTTGTGGAAAGTCTTTTCTCCTTTCAAAACTGATGGACAATGGCCATACACCCTTTTTGCATCTCCGCCATCAGATGAGTGCCACGTGTAGGGGACGGCCGGTGACGATGCTTCGATGCACTAAAAAATGCCTCGGGTCCGATAACGGTAATTATGTTTCCTCGGACTCGTGGATGTGGTGCCTATGCATTGGACCTCAAGGCATGATCCATGAAGTGGCGGTGATTGCGACAATAATGACATCAGATTTTTATACTTCCACATCAGCTCTACATTTACTCCCTTTATCCTAGTTGCGATGCTTCGATGGGACTTGAGAGTGGGGAGCAAATGATATGGCAAGATCGCTTGCATGGAGTACACCTCGGATCTAGTTAGCAGCAAAGCGGGTAGGCATAACCATGTCAGATCTCTTTCCAAGCTCCTTCACCAGGTGGCTCCCCAAGGGTCGAGCCCATCTCGACCAGAGTCGAGCTCCCTCAGCTCCTTCACCAGGTGGATCCCCAAGGGTCGAGCCCACCTTGACCGGAGTCAAGCTCCCTCATCTCCTTCGCTAGGTGGCTCCACAAAGGTCGAGCCCACCTTGGCTAGAGTCGAGCTCCCTCGGCTCCTTTGCCAGGTGGCTCCCCTAGGGTTAAGCCCACCTCGTCGAAGTCGAGCCATCTCAACTCCTTCACCAGGTGGCTCCCCAAGGGTCGAGCCCACCTTGGTCGAAGTCGAGCCATCTCAGCTCCTTCACTAGATGGCTCCACAAGGGTCAAGCCCACCTCGACCAGAGTCGAGCTCCCTCAGCTCCTTCACCAAGTGGGTCCCGAAGGGTCGAGCCCACCTCAGCCGGAGTCGAGCTCCCTTAACTCCTTTGCTAGGTTGCTCCCCAAGGGTCGAGCCCACCTCGACCGGAGTCGAGCTCCCTCAGCTCCTTCGCCAGGTGGCTCCCTAAGTGTCAAGCCCACCTTGGCCGAAGTCAAGCTCGCTCCTCGAAAATGCCATGAAAAAGATGAAGGCATCAGCACCAAGTCCGCCATCGAAGTTGGCATGTCCAGTACGGTGCCCCAAAGGTTGCGAGGTGCGCCTACCATTGTTTGCACCAATTGGGGAGGAGTGCTTCGATCGAGGCAACGGGTCCTACAACTGACCATTTACACCACCCGAAAGAAGAAGGCCGCATTAAGAACCTTAGACCTGAGGGTGGCTACTCCCGGATCGAGGCCCTGCAAAATTTTTCCAACCATGATAACCCATCGGGAAAATAAGGCTCATAACATAACTCCCTACTATAAGGGGAAGTGACCTCGGGAGCATGGCCAGTGGATGCCGTTGACCTTCGAGCATCCCTAGGAGGGGAAAAATCGGGTGAAAAGTGGGGAGAACCTGTGGTCTAGAAAGAGCACCCAACAGGTGAGAGGAGAAAAGAAAAAGAAAAGGGCTAAGCAAGGAAAAGGAGGAGAAAGAGAGATAAGCATGGAGAGGGCACGGAGGCTACCACGAAAAACTCCCTGAGAGGGTCCCGACGGACATGGCCGTCATAGCTCGAACCTTACTCCTCTCCTACCCCTCCTACTCTATCCTTTGTAAAAAACTCTCCTCCATGCATGGTTACCAAAGAGGGATCTGTCTTGGAGGATCTGTTCCTCTTTACCGTCCGTTGACTTGATCGTCGGAGTGCCCACACCGAGATCTCGGCCCAGATCTCTAACTCTGTTTTGCAGGACTGGGAACCACTGGATTCGAAGAAATGGAGCTAATGTTCGATGCCACATCCGAGCAGCGGGCCACGACGGTAACGATGGAAACAATAATAATATATTATGATATATTTATATTATAATAAATATTTTATATTTTTTAATATAATAAATATATTATAATATATTAAATTATATATTATATATAATAATATAATATATTTATTGATGCACGTATACCGACCATAACAATATATAATATAATATTTATATATATTATATATTATAATATATTACTTATAATATACTAAATAATATATAATATATTTATATTATAATATAATACATAATATACTATAATTATAGTATATTATACTATATATAATATACTATATATTATATATTATAGTATATAATATATAGTTTATTTATTATTAAAATAATAATATAGTATATCATATATTTATATAAGTAATAGTATATATTATTATTATTATTTATATTATAGATATTATTTTAATATGGAGAGTTCTCGCCGGTCGTGCCGTACTGATGGGTGCTGCATGCAGTAGAGCCAGGCACCACCACAATAGCTGGACCCGTTGTGCGGTGTGACCGGCAAAAATGCCCCTATAGCGCGACCACATTATTGCATATGAACAAGGCCGGATACCACTGACATGTCGAGCGATGGTTGCTATCCTGATGGCTTTCATTAGCCTTGCCACACCGACGGGTATCACGTGCGATAAAGTCGTGCATCTCCACGGTGGCTAGACTTATTGCACGGCTCGATCGCTAAGAATGTCCCATTGTATGACTGGACGGTTGCACATATACGAGGCTAAATATCACTGATGCACTGAGCGGTGGTTGCTATCTCGGTAGCCTCCATCAGACATATCGCATTGATAGATGCCACGTGCGATGGAGCTGTGTGCTATGCTAGTGGTGGGACCCATTGCACTACATGATCAAGTCTTGGGGGGCATAGGTAGGTGGGTGCTCGAGCTTGCCCAACACCACCACCCTCAAACCCCATCATCTCCGGCCCCAACGCTCAATGGATGCCCTATCTCGTCGTGCTACATCAATAGCATTTGACACGACACCACCACTACCATGATCGATACACATGCATCAACAAATATACTATATTATAATTTATAATTTAATATATTATATTATATTTAAAATATAAAATATTTATTATAATATAAAATATATCATAATATATTATTATAATATAATGTTATTAGTGCAGGTACTAGAGTTCGAAAGAGACTTTAATCAAACATTCTAGGCTCCTTATGGATTGCAAGTAAATAAGCCAAACTCAATTTTGGCTTCAACTTCATTTTTAATTTTTAGCATGAGTCCTGTAATTAGAGTCGAGTCAGTTTCAATTTCAATTTAGTCTTGTAATTTGGTCAAGTTGAGTTCAATTTGGGTACAAAATTAAACAAGGCATAAACCATGCGAAGAAGCTTGAACCCAAGAAGCATCATGAAGGAGCATCAAGACTGTTGACTCCATTACTAATTTTGATGATAAGTAAAATGGTTAAGTATAGTTGAGGACTAATGGTTTCCTTGAAGTATTTTTGTTGAAAAAGGTGCTCACATTCTTGAAGAAGCTTAATTGTTTGAAGAAGCCAAGTTTGAATGAAAAGAATTGCTCAAAGAGGACTTGGAAACTTAAGAATTGCTTGATTAGATATTTGGTTTAAGTGGAAATATGTTTCAGCTTAAGTTTAGCCTTTCTGTGAAATTTTCAATGAAGTGTCAACTCAAAGTGTCGATACATGACACCAATATCGACACATGGAAGTAAAGTGTCGACTCAGGTCGGTACGCAAGAATATTTCAGATGGCACGGATGAAGCATCAACACATGGACCTGAAGTGTCGACTCAAAGTGTCGACATATGGATCAACACATCGCCTGAGATTTTCA
Organism: Areca catechu; assembly: GCA_021397845.1. NCBI lineage: Eukaryota > Viridiplantae > Streptophyta > Magnoliopsida > Arecales > Arecaceae > Areca > Areca catechu. The sequence continues at coordinate 16,557,595 of CM038048.1, forward strand.
AGCCACAGAACTTGCTGAAAATGAAGAACAGCTGAAGTGTTGACAGATGGAAGAAAGGTGTCGACTCAAGGTGTCGACTCAACTAAATAAGTATCAATACATCTGAGATTTCAAGAGAATCAGATTGGAGCTATTTGAATTGGGTGTCGACTCAAGAAGTTCAAGTGTCGACCTTATGTGTCGACTCACAGCCTGAAGTGTCGACACATGAAGTTCTGGCAATAGTAACGGCTAGTTTTTCAAATGGATAACTCACACATTTTGCACTCCAATGGCTAGTTTTTCAAGTCTAACGGCTAGAAACGGGATTTGAGGTCTCGGGAAAGTATTTATATGCTCCAAATCAAATCAAATGATAACATATTGAATATTATTGAATACCATTGAGAAGAGAGAAGAAAAGAGAGCTTTAACTCCTATTCTTTAAAGATTTAACTACTCTCAAGCTAAAGCAAGCCTCCAAGCATTCAAGAGCCTTCATGAGCATTGAAGATCGACCATTCTTGAGCATTCAAGATGCTTCAATAAGTTCAAAGCACTTCTACATCGAGCTTCAAAGAGATACCCACTTTATTTTAAAAAGCTTACTTTGTTTCATTTCTTCAAAACTATATTTGTTGTAAGGGTTCTTGGTTAGCCTATTGTAAAACCAAGTGAGGTTATTGGTAAGCCTTTGCAAAACCAATTAGGTTGGTGGTTAGCCCGCAAAATCACTTAGGTTCTTGGTTAGCCCAAAAATCAAGGGAGGTTATTGGTTAGCCTTTGAAGACCAATTAGGTTCTTTGTTAGCCCGAAAAACAAAGTGAGGTTTTAACTTGTTGGCCTTATGAAAACAAGTTAGGTTTTTGATTAGTGAGTCCGCAAAACTAATCAATTGTAATCGGGTGTGATTATAGTGAATTCCCAAGGGGATCTTGTGGTGTAGATGTAGGTGCATTGGATAGCACCGAACCACTATATTTCTTAGTCTTTGTGGTTGATTGATCTCTCTCTACTTGCTCTTTATTTATTGCTCTTTAATTCCGCTGCACTTTTATTTAAGAGCATTGCATTTGAACTCATAGTACCTTGCATAATTAATTATTGAATTGGATTGCATTGCTTTGCATCAAGTAAAGTCTTTTTAGATTAATTTTTAGAGACCCAATTCAACCCCCCTCTTGGGTTGCTTACTGGGAAACAAGTGGTATGAGAGCCCTATTCTTAGTGTATAGGCTTTATAATGAGAGATGGACTCGATGAACCCTGGTTTATTTGGAAAAGGGAACACCTAAACAAACTAGGACTATGGGAGGGCTAAGAAGCCTCCCGGGACTAGGGCGAACTGACACTAAACCCTAAAATAGCTGAACTCTTTTGGTTTTCAATTCTCTTGATGGAGGAATAATAAGATGGATGATAGGAAACATGGACACTCTAGGACTGCGGACTCACCTTCACGGAGAGACGTCGCACCTCTAGGGCATCTCACTCATCCCACTACATGTAGTCTAGGGTGTCCCACCTATCTCACTACATGCGGAGCCTAGGGCATCCCACCCAAATCGCTACCTGGAGCCATAAAGAAAAATCCCTAAGACCTAGAGGGGGACTCAATGGAAAAGGGGATAACTAGGGCCTCACACCCCTCGATGCTCGCATGGAGTGAAGGAAGTGGGGACTCACACCCCTCGATACCCGTAGGTGAAGGAAAGACGGGCCTCAACCCTAAACCAGAACCAATGGAAAATCCAAAAATTTCATATCAAACGTATTCATTACAGGGGGAGAGGGGGCTTATACATAGAAAAACCAAACCCCTCACTTACCTAGCCTACAAGAAACCCAAAAAAGGAAAAATAAATTACATCAAAATCCATGCTACATCAATATTGGTACTAATCTATTCTTTGAAGCGTATCGACTTGATGATCTGCTCTGAAAAGCATGTTACTTGGACTGCTCCAGAAAGCGCACAGAACCATCTCATGGACGTGAATAGAGGGAAATATCTCCCCCGAGCAATGGCGAACGGCCGGTGGTCGGGAAGCGGGCAGCGGACGGGGCCAACGGACGGCTAGCGACGGACGGCGGGCGGTAGGCTATAGGCGGGACGGCGACACAGGGGTGTTACGGCATGCCCAGGGTGTGCCATTTCACCTTTCCATGGCTGTGGGGCCCCAAGCACCAGCGAGGACCTCCGACGGCAAGGCCTTGGTCAGTGGACGGCGGGGCGGTGGCAGGCGGGTGGCTACGGTGGTGGCAGGCAACGGGCGGCGGCATCACATGGTCAGACACGTCCATTCATCTTCCCATGGGCTGTGGGGCCTTGGGCACCGGTGAGGGCACCCCCGGTGGCCGGGAGAGAGCCGGTGGTGGCGGGACGGTGGCGGGCGGCGGGACGGCGGCAGGCGGGCAGGCAATGAATGGACTGCTCCGCGTCCGTTCGTCTTCCCATGGCCTTGGGCGGCGGGCAGTTGACTTTTCAGGTGAGGGTGGGGCCGGCGAGCACTGGCGACAATCTGGCGGGGGCGGCCGGGGGTCGGGTAGCCCGGATCTGGGGTGGCATGGTGGTGGGCTAGGGTTTGGGAGGTTTTAAAAATTCACGGGAAGAAGATGGAATAAGGCTGGAATAAAGTAGGGATAGGCTAGGGATAAAATAAGAATAGTGGGGATAGGTGGAATAGCGGGAATAGGAAAATAAAAAATATGAGAAAATTAAGAAAAATGGAAAATGAACCTGGACCTGCCCTGGATTCCCATCATTCTCCTCGACCGCGAAGAACTCAACTCCGTCGAGTTCGAAAAATGGAGCACACCCTAATCCACAACTTGCTCTGATACCAAGTTGATGAGGGACGGACTCGATGAACCCTGCTTTATTTGGAAAAGGGAACACCTAAACAAACTAGGACTGTGGGAGGGCTAAGAAGCCTCCCAGGACTAGGACGAACTGACACTAAACCCTAAAACAGTTGAACTCTTTTGGTTTTCAATTTTCTTAGTGTTGGAACAATGGGATGGAGGATAGGAAACATGAACACTCTAGGACTGGGGACCCACCTTCACAGAGAGACATCCACCTCTAGGGCATCTCACCCACCCCACTACATGTAGTCTAGGGCGTTCCACCCATCTCACTACATGCGAAGCCTAGGGCATCCCACCCAAATCACTACCTGGGGCTGTAAAGAAAAGTCCCTAAGACCTAGAGGGAGACTTGATGAAAAAGGGAATAACTAGGGCCTCATGCCCTTTGACGCTCGCATGGAGTGAATGAAGTGGGGTCTCACACCCCTCGACACCCGTAGGTGAAGGAAAGATGGGCCTCAGCCTAGAACCAAAACCAATGAAAAACCCAAAAATTGTATATCAAACTTATTTATTACAGGGGGAGAGAGGGCCTTTATATAGAAAAACCAAACCCCTCACTTAGCCTACAAGAAACCCAAAAAAGAAAAATTAAATTATATCAAAATCCATGCTACATCAGTATTGGTGATGATATGCTCTAGAAAGCATATCAACTTGATGATGTGCTCTAAAAAGCATGTTGCTTGGACTGCTCCAAAAATCATGCAGAACCATCCCACGGACGTGCACAGAGGAAACGATCTCTGTCGAGCACCGGTGGATGGTCGGCCACCGGGAAGTGGGCGGCGGACGGGGCCGGCAGATGGTGAGCGACGGACGGCAGGCGGCGGGCTGCATGCGAGGTGGTAGCATAGGGGTGGCACAGCACGCCCAGGGCATGCCGTTTCACCTTCCCATGGCCGTCGGGCCCCAAGCATCGACGAGGACCTCCGATGGCCAGGCCTTGGCTGGCGGACGGTCGGGCAGTTGGATGGCGGTGACAGCAAGCGGCGGGCGGCGGTGTCACATGGACGGATGCATCTGTTCATCTTCCCACGGGCCGTGGGGCCCTGGGCGCCGACGAGGGCCCCCCCGGTGGTCGAGCGAGAGCCGGTAGTGATGGGACGGCGACGGGCGGCGGCGGCAGCGACAAGCGGCCGGCGGCGGTGTCTCATGGATGGACACATCCGTTCATCTTCCCACGGGCCGTGGGGCCCTGGGCACCGGCGAGGGCACCCCCGGTGGTCGAGCAAGAGCCGGCAGTGACGAGACGGCAACGGGCGATGGGACGGTGGCAGGCGGTGACAAGCAAGCCATTGGCAGGCGGTGGACGGACGGCTCCCCGTTCGTTCATCTTCCCACGGCCTTGGGTGGCGGGCGGCCCGCTTTTCCAGCGAGGGCGGAGCCGGCGAGCATCGACGGCGTTCCAACGGGGTCGGCCGGGGGTCGGGCAGCCTAGATCTGGGGGCGACGGGGTGGTGGGCTAGGGTTTGGGATGTTTTAAAAAATCACAAGAAGAAGATGGAATAAGGCTGGAATAAAGTGGTGATAAGCTCGGGATAAAACAAGAATAGTGGGGATAGGTGGAATGGCGAGAATAGAAAAAATAAAAAAATGCAAAAAAATTAAGAAAAATGAAAAAAGAACCTGAACCTGCCCTGGATCCCCATCATTGAGCAGCTGGTTGGATCGCTCATTACTTATGAGCTTAACCTGAAACAAAAATTAATGGACATGGACAAGATGAAGAAGGGGATTGCTTTCAAATCTAACATACAAGAAGAATCCTCAATAGATGAGTCCGAAGATGAAGGTGAAGAAGCCCTCCTAGAATGAAAATTCAGAAGATTTATGAAGAGAAAGAAATTTCCTTACAAAAAGAAGATCAATCAAAAGAAAAAGGAAAAGAAAAAGAGAAAGAAAAAGAAAAGAAAAAGGAGAAGGAAGTACCTACATGCTTCGAATGCAAGAAGCCAGGACACTACAAATTTGATTGTCCTCTCAAGAAATCTAGGAAGAATTAAAAAAGAAAGCAACGATGGCCACTTGGAGTGACAGCGAAGACTCCAGTTCTGAAGAAGAGCAGACCGAAGTTGCAAATCTCTGCTTAATGGCACATCAAGATAATGATGAGGTAAATTCTGATACTGAGATCGATTTTGCTTTTGATGAACTTAGAAATGCATTTGATGAACTCATGCATGATTATAAACTGATTTTATCTGAAAATAAGAAATTGAAAAAGCGTGCAAATAGTTTTTCTTTTGAAAACAATTCTTTGCTAAATGATGTTAGTGATTTAAAATCTAAAGTGGATGTTTCAGAAAAGAAAAATAATGCTTTATCTATAGAAAATGAAGTTTTGAAAAGACCTAAGAATGTTATTTCAAACAATGATCTTTTAAAGAAAAATAAAGATTTGGAACTTGAAAATACTAAGTACAAAGATGAACTTGAAAAGATAAAGCCTTTTGTTGAAAAATTTACTTATAGTTTAGAAAAATTAAACCTACTTTTAAATAGTCAAAGACCAGTTTTCAATAAAGCAGGTTTAGGTTTTTGACCACAAAAGCAACAAAAGTATTTCAAAAACATTTTTGTACATGCATCATCTAGCATTACTTGTTTCTCTTGCAAAAAGTTAGGTCATAAATCATTTCAATGCAATTTAAGAAAAATCAATTCTTTTGGTAAAGTGTGGGTTCCAAAAGGAACCATTTTGAATGCTAACCCTAAAGGATCCAAGTTAGCTTGGGTACCTAAAAACAAAGCTTGATCTTATTGCAGGTGTGTCTTGTAACCAAGGAGAACAAAAGACTTTGGTATCTTGATAGTGGTTGCGCAAGGCACATGACTGGAGATGTGAAGCCATTCACTCTTGAATCTTTGAATGGAGGGAGCGTGACCTTCGATGATAATGGCAAAGGAAAAATTATTGGTATTGACAAGGTTCACATAACTCCTTCAAATTGTATCAGTAATGTACTTCTAGTTGATGGTTTGAAACATAATCTTTTAAGCATTAGTCAGTTTTGCGATAAAGATTTTCAAGTAGTTTTTAAATCATCATATTGCATGATTGCTAGTCCGGATTTAAATGGAGTACAATTCATTGGAAAAAGGCATGGAAATGTTTATTTGGTGGACCTAGATGATCTATCTTTGCCTAATGGAGAATGCCTTGTTGCAATGATTTCTACTAAGGATGAGACTAGTTGGCTATGGCATAGAAGATTAGGACATGCTAGTATGTATCTTCTTTCAAAACTTTGCAAAAATAATTTAGTTAGAGATTTACTTGAACTTTGTTTTGAAAAAGATAGAATTTGCCAAGCATGTCAATTTGGTAAGGAAGTTAAAACTTCTTTTAAACCAAAAGATTTTGTAACTACTAGTAGGCCACTAGAACTACTTCATATGGATCTCTTTGGACCAACTAGAACATCAAGTCTAAGAGGCAAGAGATATGGATTAGTCATAGTGGATAAATTTTTGAGATTTACATGGGTTTTCTTTTTAGCACATAAAGATAAATTATTTTCAGCATTCATAAAGTTTTATCGAAAAGTTTCAAACGAAAAAGATGTTTCAGTTGTTTGCATTCATAGTGATAATGGAACTGAATTTGAAAATCAAGATTTTAAAAATTTTTGTAATTAAAAAGGAATAGAACATAATTTTTCTGCACCTAGGACACCTCAGCAGAATGGGGTAGTAGAAAGAAAAAATCATACTTTGGAAGAAATGGCACGTACTATGCTTTGCAAAAATGATTTGCCAAGATATTTTTGTGTTGAAGCTATTAATACTGCATGTTACATTTTAAATCGAGTTTTAATCCATCCTATATTGAAGAAAACTCTGTATGAACTTTGGAACCAAAGAAAATTGACTTTGAAATATTTTCGAGTTTTTGGTTGTAAATGTTTTATTTTGAGCAATGGAAAAGATAATCTTGGAAAGTTTGATGCCAAGTTTGATGAAAGTATCTTTTTAGGATACTCTACATCAAGCAGGGTATACAGAGTTTTTAATAAAAGAACTTTGGTTGTAGAAGAGTCAGTACATGTTATTTTTGAAGAATGTACTAACAAATCCTCTAGAAAAGAGGATATATCTGATGAATGTGCAGGTGCTGACAAGCTTCAAAAGTTGACACTGAATGATCAACCTCAGCCAAGTGATGAAGATCAAGACAAGAATCATAAAGGTGATGACACTCTAAAGCATCAACATCTACCTAAGGAGTGGAGGTATGCTCATGGACATCCTAAAGAATTAATTGTAGGTGATCCATCTAAAGGGGTAAGAACTCGAGCATCAATAAGAAATGAATGTGATTATATAGCTTTTGTATCTCAAGTAGAACCTAAATGTTATGAAGAAGCTAAAAAAGACCCTAACTAGATTAATGCCATGCAAGAAGAACTAATTCAATTTGATAGAAACAATGTTTGGACACTAATAGAAAGACCATCTAATGTTTCAATTATTGGCACTAAATGGGTATTTAGGAATAAGAAAATGGAATTGTTGTTAGAAATAAAGCTAGGCTAGTTGCTAAAGGTTACATCAGGAGGAAGGGATTGATTTTGATGAGACTTTTGCTCCTATTGTTAGACTTAAAGAAATTAGACTATTATTAGCATTTGATTGTTTTATGAATTTCAAACGATTTCAAATGGATGTTAAGAGTGCTTTCTTAAATGGTTTTATAACTGAAAAAGTTTTTATTAAACAACCACCTAGATTTGAAAATCATGCACATCCTGATGATGTTTATAAATTGCACAAAGCACTTTATGGATTAAAGCAAGCATCTCGAGTCTGGTATGAAAGACTCAGCAAATTTCTGATTGAAAATGAATTTTCTAGAGGAAATGTTGATAAAACACTATTTTTGAAAAAGAAAGATAATGATTTATTAGTAGTACAAATATATGTTGATGATATCATTTTCAGTACTGCTAATAAAATTCTTTGTCAAGAGTTTTCTAAGCTAATGCAGGGTGAGCTCGAGATGAGCGTGATGGGAGAACTCAATTTCTTTCTCGGACTCCAGATCAAGCAAACTACATATGGTATCTTCATCAACCAAGCTAAGTATATAAGAGAAATCATCAAGAAGTTTGGGATGGAGAATACTAAAGAAATAGGTACGCCTATGAGCCCCTCTTATAGACTTGATAAAGATAAACATGGTAAATCAGTAGATCAGAAGTTATACAGAGGTATGATTGGCTCTTTATTGTTTCTAACTGCTAAAAGACTAGAAATAATGTTTAGTATATGCATGTGTGCTAGATATCAGTCTGAACCTAAAGAATCACATCTTATGGCTGTTAAGCGCATTATTAGATATCTATCTAGTACTATTGATATTGGTTTATGATATTCTAGAAATTCATCTACTGAATTGATTGGATATTTTGATACGGATTTTGCTGGTTGTAAATTGGATAGAAAGAGTACTAGTGGTACTTGCCAATTTCTTGGAGTTAACTTAATCTCCTGGTTTAGCAAGAAACAAACTTCAGTTGCACTATCCACAGCTAAGGCTGTGTATATTGTAGCAGGAAGTTGTTGTGCTCAAATTTTATGGATTAAGCAATAACTTGAAGATTTTGGAATCAAGTTGACTAGTACACCTATTAAATGTGATAATACAAGTGCTATTTGCTTTACTAAAAATCCTGTTCAACACTCTATGAGAAAACACATTAAAATTAGACATAATTTTATCAGGGATCATGTAGAAAATAATGATGTTTTGCTTGAATTTATAAGTACTGAGTTTCAATTAGCTAATATTTTGACTAAACCTCTTCTGGAAGATCGATTCTATATGATTAGAAGAGAGCTGAGGATCATTAATCCTGTTGATTAAATTTTTCCTATATTTAACTCAAATTCGATCAATTTGACCATAATTATGATCAATTTTACTCAATCATTGTTGTTTATCATCGAATTTAATCATATTTCTAGTAATTTTGATCAGTGCATGATTCCCTAAATTTTTGATTTTTATATCGATGTGTCGACACCTGAATGTGTCGACACATTCGTCAGTCGACACTTAAACCACAGCGAACTGAGAATAAAGGGTTTTCCGAACCATTTTTCTCTCCATTTTTTCTCTCCTTCGAGCCAACACAAGGTTTCAAGGTATTTTCACTATTCCCATTCTCAGTTACATGTTTTTAGCCCGCTGATTCTTCATTTTGGGCATTCGATATTTTGGATTTGGTTGGTTTTCTTCTGGCATTTGAATTCTAAGTCCTAGAAATCCTAGATCTCAACCAAAACCTTGCCCAATTCCTTAATCCAAGCAATGGGACCTCGCACACAAGTTTTCCATCGACCTCGTCAGTCAAATCAAGAAGAAGAGTGAAAGATGAAGGCTAGAATGAGACTGGAGCTCCTGATCCGCCCGCACGACCACTGTTTGTTCCTTCTAGCCAGATGAGCTCAAAGACTATTGTTGGAGGACGCGAGTGGACTTTACTTTTATCGATCAGTAGCATTTTTGAATCGGGCAGTGGATTCGTCATGCTGGTATGACTACACTTTGCTCACTCAGCGAGAGGTATTATCCCAGGCTTATGCAAGAGTTTTATGGATCACTCACCCGTGGGACTGATGGATGGTTAGCATAGGTGAGAGGCCGGGATATCCCTATTACTTCTGATGTTCTGAGCAGAGTATAGGATATACCAATGACTGGATCTGTTATGGACAGTTTGATGGATAGAGTCAGTGGACTTCAATGCATCTTTGAGTCTGACGCACTACCTGTAGGACCACTGTACCAGCATCCAGGTTATTTGTAGAGATAAGACTGCCACATCATATCGTCACCTGGATACTTCTGCCGAAGACCAGATGTTTCGACTATATCACTGTTCGAGAGTTGCTAGTGATGGTTTCTTTGGTTCAGTACATGCTCATCTGCATTCCAGTGCTTATGATTCACCAGATGATGGAGGCGTCAAATAGCCAGCGACTCTGCCTGCCATACGGTATGGGACTGACAGTTTTGTTTAAGGAGTATGGCATCAGCTTTGAGGATGAGCCCTACCGTACACTACTTCATATTGATGTGTATGACATCAGGTCATTACACCGGATGGGCTATCATTTTTTCCAAGGCCAGTGGACTCGCAGGATATCTGGTCAGGCCGAGAACAGAGCTGATGATGATGATGCAGTAGAGCAGGAGCGGATTCTCTTCGACGAGGTAGGACCCAGCGAGAGTCAGCTTGAGATGACAGCATAGCCAACGATTGCTTCTCAGTCTGATCCTACTACTTCAGCATAGCCTCAGCCAGCTCAGATGGAGACTCCAGATGCTTCTAACAGCTTATTGGATAAAGTCAGATGCATTGAGATTGACGTGTTTATCATGAGACAGCATCTTGACTATTTCATATCTGATACCAGAGAGAGCCATATTGGACTTAGTGATGGCATCTCTGCTATACTTTCTGCACTATGTAGACCTTCAGCGAGTGCTCCGATTGCTGATACTACTCCACCTACTCCTGCACCTGTTGGTGATGATATTGTTGGAGATATTGATGGTGATGGTGATCGAGATGATGAGGAGACTGACTCCAATAGATTTGATTTTACAGATCTTATCTCAGAGCCAATAGCGAAGGTGATGGCAGACTTGCCTAGGAGTCCTATTCTTGACCCATCTTGTTCACTTGCCCAGACTCCAGTTCCATCTTCTCCTTTTAGATTGGATGATCGCATTCCTGTTCCCATTCCTATCCTCTCTCCAGTTATTGATACTCCTGTTATACATACACCTATTATTGATTTCCTAGTTATTGATGTTCCAGTTGTACATTCACCCATTATTGATTTACCTATTACTGACACCCCTATCACTTATACACCGATTATAGACCTACCCATTCATTCTACAGCTGATATTTCTATCCTTGATATGCCTGTTGTATCATCAGCTGATACTCATATCTTCAACACATCGATTGTTGATACTCCTACACTTCACACATCCTTGCTTATCCAAGAGCTTGGGTTTTATGCACCCGGCTTTCAGTATCCTGCTCATATCCTTCTTTTGATTGCATACCTCTTCCAGTAGTTGTTGAGATTGTTGACCCGATCAGTTCCATTCTTGCGAAGGACATTGCTTCTACTTCTACTATTCCAGCCAAATGTCGGACATATGCTTATCGCAGAGGACGTGGTTGTCATACACCTTCACAGCTTACCAAGACCAGACTCAGAGATCTCAGATCAAGATGGCTGCGAGCTCGATCTTTTATTGATACAGGACCAATTGAGATCGATTCATCTTCTGATGATACTCACATGGATGTGGATTAGGACTTTTATGTATTTTTAGTTTCTTTTTATGCATCTATGTATGTTTTATATTTTGATTGTACAAACTCTGACTAGAAATGAAACTTCATGTTGTACTCAATGTTTGTGATCTTGAATGTAATGAAATGATTTACACTTCTCTTGTCTTCACTCTTGAATGAATGAATGAATTTTAAATTCATTATAGTATATTGTTGAAGAAGTAGTGACAATTAAATGCAATATCTTATATTTAGCTTGTTTGTCTTCCTATCTTTTTAATGATAACAAAATGGGAGAGTAGTATTGTAAGATATAAGTATAAATAAAATATATTTGTGGTATAAATGCAATATATTTATGATATGCAAGGGGTAAACAAATTTATGTTTATAAAATTCCTTAAGAAAGGGGGAGCTATACTTTGTTTTTATTTGAAAATCCTTTCAAAATGAATTTCATCTTAAAACCCCTCTTTAAATGTTTGAAAAGATATTTACAAACTATTTTATGGATCATTGATTCAGGGGGAGCTTTGTTGATTGCTGAAATTCTCTTGTAGAGTATCATGAGACATGTTTTCTATGTCTTAAATGTATCCCAAAGATCTGATACTCTTAATCATTATAACAAGCTATGGCATTATTACTTTTGTTCCGAAATGTCATATCAATAATGCAAATTATGTTGATATACTTAATGCTTTTAGTTTTATGCTCCTTAATGATTTCTTTTAAAAACCTTTTTAAGCAATTTATAATTAAGGATTTTGTCATCATCAAAAAGGGAGAGATTGTTGACTCCATTATTGATTTTGATGATAATTAAAACGATTAAGTATAAGTAAAGGACTAATGATTTCCTTGAAGTGATTTTGTTGAAAAAGGTGCTCACATTCTTAAAGAAGCTTAATTGTTTGAAGAAGCCAAGTTTGAATGAAAAGAATTGCTCAAAGAGGACTTGGAAACTTAAGAATTGCTTGATTGGATATTTGGTTTAAGTGGAAATGTATTTCAGCTCAAGTTCAGCCTTTTTGTGAAATTTTCAGTGAAGTATCGACTCAAAGTGTCGACACATGACACCAAGTGTTGACATATGGAGATAAAGTGTCGACTCAGGCCGGTACGCAAGAATATTTTAGATGGCATGGATGAAGTGTCAACACATGGACCTAAAGTGTCGACTCAAAGCGTCGACACATGGATCAACACATCGCTTGAGATTTTCAAGCCACAGAACTTGCTGAAAATGAAGAACAGCTGAAGTATCGATACATGGAAGCAAGGTGTCGACTCAAGGTGTCGATTCAACTGAGTAAGTATTGACACATCTGAGATTTCCAGAGAATCAGATTGGAGCTATTTGAATTGGGTGTCAACTCAAGAAGTTCAAGTGTTGACCTTATGTGTTGACTCACAGCCTGAAGTGTCGACACATGGAGTTCTGGCAACATTAATAGCTAGTTTTTCAAACGCAGAACTCGTCCATTTTGCCCTCCAATGGCTAGTTTTTCAAGTCTAATGGCTAGAAACAGGATTTGAGGCCTTGGAAAATTATTTATATACTCCAAATCAAATCAAATAATAACATGTTGAATATTATTGAATACTATTGAGAAGAGAGAAGAAAAGAGAGCTTTAACTCCTATTCTTTAAAGATTCAACTACTTTCTAGCTAAAGCAAGCCTCCAAGCATTCAAGAGCTTTCAAGAGCATTGAAGATCAACCATTCTTGAGCATTCAAGAGGCTTTAACAAGTTCAAAGCACTTCTACATCGAGCTTTAAAGAGATACCCGCTTTATTTTAGAAAGCTTACTTTGTTTCATTTCTTCTAAACTCTATTTGTTGTAAGGATTCTTTGTTAGCCTATTTTAAAACCAAGTGAGGTTATTGGTGAGCCTTTGAAAAACCAGTTAGGTTGGTGGTTAGCCCACAAAACCAAGGAAAGTTATTGGCTAGCCTTTGAAAACTAATTAGGTTCTTGGTTAGCCCGTAAAACCAAGTGAGGTTTTGACTTGTTGGCCTTGTGAAAACAAGTTGGGTTTTTGATTAGTGAGCCCGCAAAACTAATTAACTGTAATCGGGTGTGATTATAGTGAATTTCCAAGGGGATCTTGGAGAGTGGATGCAGGTGCATTGGATATCACCGAACCACTTTATTTCTTGGTCTTTGTGGTTGATTGATCTCTCTCTACTTGCTCTTTATTTATTGCTCTTTAATTTCACTGCACTTTTATTTAAGAGCATTGCATTTGAACTCATAGTACCTTGCATAATTAATTGTTGAATTGGATTGCATTGCTTTGCATCATGTAAAGTCTTTTTAGATTAATTTTTAAAGATCCAATTCATCCCCCCTCTTGGGTTGCTTACTAGGCAACAAAGACCATCTATTGGATTGGAGCTCACCACTTCACCCTCCATACCATGTCAAGCCTTGTTTGAGCGCCACCTCAACATCCATGCCAAGTCAACCATGCCACCTCACTCTCCATGCCACCTCACTCTCCACGCCACATCAGCCCCATTTGTGTGCCCAAAGAATGAAGAATTCAAATTTGAATTCAAGTTGGGGCGCACCACTTATCTCTCCACTCTTCATGCTTGTAATCCCACTTAGCACTCCACTCTTCACCCCACTCTTTATGCTTATAATTTGAATTTGAAAGGACTAGGGGAAGTCAATAAATATCCCTAACCCTTTTGTAATCAAGCTATGTTATGAATGAATGAAAGTTTCTTTTCTTCTTCCATTGCCTTGTTGCATTTGACACTCTGTGAGGGAGAGGGTGTGAAGCCCAACCTATTCATCTAAGACGCCAACATTCATTTCCTTTTCCTCCTTCAAAATTTCTACTTCCCTTTTTCTCTAATCTTTTTCACTCCCACTAATGCCCTCCATTGTAGGATTCCCCATGATTTCAAGCTGAACTAAGGTTTACTTTGCTTCAGAACCATCTACGTTAGAAGTCTTCCATCCAAGGAGTGATAGTCTTTAAATCTAACCACTAGTCCTTGGAGTGCTGAAATTAAACCACCACCAAAAGTGTGAGAGCTCATTGTTGGTAAGTAAACCCTTCTTAGACTCTTAGGTTTGATTATTTGATAGTACATGTCCTAGTTAGAATGGTTTCTCAATCATTAGGTCCTTTCTACTTTTGATTGAATGGAAACTACATTACAGGTATTACAACTTTTATCAAGTAGTCTCCTACATTAAGTTTAGTTGATCTCTCTTATACATATGTTTTGCTGATATACGAAGAAATCCTTGCTCATTTTAGATCATTAAGTTCCTAAGTTAAAAACTCCATCTAGCATCCCGCATCATTCTTGGTATCAGAGCATGGTTACTAGGACAAGTATGCTGGTTGCTGAAATTTTCTGTATCATCTAAAGAATAGACCCGAAAGCTCATCTCATAACTTTTCTAGATCAAACTAGACCTAGAATCTTTTTCCATAGATTTCATATCTGAATTTTCAAAAAAAAATTTATTGTTTTCCTAGTTTACTCTTTAATCAAAGAAAATCATGCCTCCTGAGTGGGTATACAAAAGAATACTTATGACCCATGGGAGTAATGAGCCAAGGCCGGATATGATAACCCAAGATTGGAGGGCCCGTTGGGCTATGTGCATGCTTGCATGATTAGAATTATTGAATGTTTCATTGCATGTTTACTACTCTAGCACAACTTAGGTTCTAAAATTTTTTGGCACCATTCAAATTTGAATCCACCTAACCATAATTCAAAAAGTTAAAATTTAATATTTGAATTTTGAATTCTAAAATTTGAATTTTGAAATGCATGTTATTCCTAGTCTTTATGTTTTATTGATTTTCTAGATTGTTGGATGTGCATTCATTTTAACATATTTAAGAGAATCCTATCATAAGATAAGGGAAGGATTTCATCATCTTTTCTTGGTCCAAAAATAACCAACTACATATTGCATTGACCCAAGCCTAATTTAAAATCGAGTAAGAACCTAAACTAGGGACATCAACAAGTCAAGTTAATGATCATGTTAAGACTTAGTATTGATCGATTCTGTATTTACTCTCGAATATTGGTGTCTAAGGCTAAGGGTCCAATGGCAAACCCCTTATGTAGATTTGTGGTTTTTAATTAGGACCTCACGAAAGCGAGGGGAGCCTCGCTCAGTCCCACCTCTTACCTATCCAATTGAAAGGGTGACCGCAGTCTTAATTAGTGCTTTGGCAAATCATGCTATCTTGAACTTCTATGTCTAGAAGCCCTAAAAGCTAGGATTGCATTACATGACCATTAGATCAGGAACCCCATACTAAAACTCTCAGATCCAACCAAGTCTCATCATGGATCCCAATCTTGAAACTTTGATGAGAACCATGACTGAGCAATTCAGGCAACTAAACCATAGGTTTAACCAAATGAAAGAGCAATTTGAGACCCTTGAAGAGACTAGTTTGACCCACACTAAACCTGAATCACCTAGACCAACTCCCCTTGGCCCAAGAGCCCATCATCAAGATCCCACCCCTAAACATAACCCTAGATGCCCACACCAAGACTTCCTAGATTCAGAGGAAAGAGCCCTTAGGAACATACATCTCGATGCACCGACTTTTGATGAAAATTTAGACCCTAAGGTGTATGTTAATTAGGAGAGTGACATGGATCAACACTTTGAGTGGTATGAAATGTTGGAAGAAAGGAAGTACAAATTTGCTAAACTTAGGTTAGTCCGACAAGCTAGATTATATTGGAAAAATGTTGAGCGCATTTGTCGTTAGAGAGGATACATGCCCATAGTCACATGGAGAGCCATGAAGATCAAACTTAGGGAGAAGTACCTACCCTTGTCCTATGAGCAGAGGCTTTTAGATTAATGGCAAAGATTGATCCAAGGGAATAGAACCGTATCTAAGTATATCGCTAAGTTTGACGAATTTGTCATGAGATGTAATATGGTCGAGTCAGAGGCCATCACCCTATCTAGGTTTAGAGCAGGCCTACATGAAGACATCCAAAGGAAATTATTTCTGAGAGAAGTCCATGACCTAGAGCCGGCTTACCAAATCGTTAGGGACTATGAGAGATTTCAGAGGGGACCCCTAATCTATTGAGCTAAACATAATAGGACTAGTACCCTTGGAAATAGACCAAATTATAGTCAAATTTCCTCGAACCGATCCAATCCTACTACCCCACTAGCTCGTAAAGATGATAAGGGTAAGGGTAAGGCCCCTGAAGTTCAAAGCGATAATCACCAAAATGTGCATTGCTTTAGGTGTCATAAAGTCGGCCACAATGCTAGTCAATTGGTACGGGCACCAGGATTAGAAAGAGGCTTCAATCAAACCAGGTTAGCACCAGCTCCTTATGGATTGCTGATGAATAAGTCTGACTAAATCTAAGTATTGTTAATTTTAGTTTTAAGTCATGAGTCCTGTAATTAGAGTTAAGTCATTTTCAATTTTATGAGTCTTGTTAAGTCAATCTTAATTAGAGTCAAGTTGAGTTTAAGTGCATTAGTCTTCCAAGTCTTGTAAGTCTTCCAAGTCTTGTAATAAAAGTCAAGTCAAAGGAGCAACTCATATGGATTATAACTCTTCCAAGTCTTGTCAAAAGAGCAATTCATATGGACCATTGGATGGAGTAAAGTCAAGATCAATCCACATCATCAAGGCGCCTCATCCAAGAGAAAAGGACCCCACTGCCACCTCATCTCCATGCCAACCAAGCATGCCACATCATCTCCATGCCAACTAAGCATGCCACATCATCCTCTATGCCACCTAGATTAGGACGGAGAGATGAATTCAAATTCAAATGAGAACCCACTATTCTCTCCATGGATCAAACATGGTTGCAACTCCCCACTCTCTTCATGGTTACAACCTCTCTCCATGTATCTTGCTTAAGTTACAACTTCCCTCATTTTCCTCCATGTAATTCAAAATTTCAAAATCTTTGGGAGGTCTATAAATACCTCTTGAAACCCCTTGTAATGGATCATGATGATGCTTGAATGAATGAAAATTTTAGAGTTCCTTCTTCTCTATTTGTGTGTTTGCAAATGACCTCCATGAGGGAGTGAGTGTGAGGCTCAACCTATCTACCAAATAACCCTTATCCAACCAAAGCAGGCCTATCCACTACATCCAAGGATGCCATCATCGACATCCAAGGATGCCATCACCAACATCCAAGGAAGCCATCCCTCCATCAAACTTTCCTTCCCTCCATTATTTTCTTTGTTGGTTTCCAGCTCTTCCATGCCCTAATGATTCTCCATGCAAGATCCCAAGGTGATTCCAGTCTAGGGTGGTGTCTTCCTTGCCTTCAAATCAATAGTGAGGAGCTTCTACTTCCAGGGGTGGAATAGTTCATTCATCCAGTCACCGATCTTGAGAGTTGAAGAGTGATCCCATACAAAGTTTAGTGGAAACTCATTATTGGTACATAACCTTTCCTTCCCTCTAAGGTCTGACATTTTGAATAGAGTTAGTCCTAATCAGATGGTTTCTTGATCATAAAGGTCCTTTCTTTCTTTACTTAAATCTGAGTTGCACTGCGAGATACCAACTCCCTCTACTTTAGTCTTCTTTAGTGCATTTCATTACTCCATTATGACTAAATTTTGATCATATGTTTAGAAGTTTTAATTAGTTCAATTACTTACTCTCTTTATGTTAAATTTCCATGACCATCCTGCATCATCAATGCCCTACCCAAGCCTTACACATAGAAGAGTTAGAGGAAGAAACTCCAGGAACCTTTGAAGAATTTGAGAAAGAAGTATATGAAGCTGGATCAAATTTAGTGGATGAATATGAGGGAGATGAAGAAGATATTTATCCAACTGAAATATTGGGAGTTATTAGTTGTATCCTAGCCCAAACGAAAGAACATGAGGATTGACGAAGCATTAACATCCTACAAACTTGTGTCAAATTAGGGGAGAAGGTTTGTAAAATTTTCATAGATAATGGGAGCTGTATAAATGCCAATCCATGAATCCTGTCAAGAATTTAGGACTACCTACTGTTCCCCATCCCAACCCCTATAAGGTATCTTGGATTGATTCAACCTCTATTTTCATTAAGTTAAGATGCCAAGTTACAGTCCAAATCCAATCTTATTAAGAGAAAGTTTGGTGTGACATTATTCCTATGGGGGTTAGCAATATCATTCTAGGTTGACCCTGGTTGTATGATCATGATGCTACCTTGTATGGTCGATCAAACTCTTATTCATTCACCCACCTAGGAAAGAAAGTCATTATAAACTCTTCACCACCTAAGGACAATACCAAAAGAGGGTCTAGCAACTCGAAGGAAAAGAAACAAGGATTGAATTTGATCGATGTTAAGGATTTGGAAAGGGAGATTAATGAGGGTTCACCAGTTTGGATATTGTCCACCAGGGAAGTCCAGGATCAACTCCAGAAGCAGCAACCCTAGGAAATAGTAGAATTTTTGAAGGATTTTTAAATTGTGTTTCTAGAAGATCTTCCTGATCACCTCCCATCATTAAGGGACATTCAATATGCCATAGACTTAGTCCCAGGAGCTACCTTACCAAACCTTCCACATTAGAGGATGAATCCCACTGAACATTCAGAGTTACAAAGGCAAGTTGAAGATCTTTTCCAAAAGGGATTCATTAGGGAAAGCCTGAGCCCTTGTGCGGTATTTGCCCTTTTGACCCCCAAGGAGGATGGCACTTGGAAGATGTGTGTAGTAGTTGTGCCATCAATAAGATAACGGCCAAGTATCATTTCCCTATTCCCCGTCTTGATGATATGTTAGACATGATGGCTGAAGCCACTATTTTCTCTAAGATTGACCTTAAGAGCGGCTATCACCAAGTTAAGATTAGACCCTAGGATGAGTGGAAGACAGCCTTAAAGACTAAGGATGGCCTTTACAAATGGTTAGTGATGCCTTTTGGCTTTTCAAATATCCCTAGTATATTTATGAGGATCATGTCCCAAGTCCTAAGACCATTCATTAGAAAATTTATTGTAGTCTATTTAGATAACATCCACATATACAGTATGACTAAGAAAAATCACTTGGACCATCTCCAACAAGTATGCCAAGCTCTCAGAAGTGACAGCCTCTATGCCAATCTTAAGAAATATAGCTTCTTGATCCCTGAGTCATTTTTCTAGGCTTTGTCATTATCCCGGAAGGAGTGTCTACCGACTAAGAAAAGATTAAGTCCATAATTGAGTGACCTGTACCCAAAAACGTACATGATGTACGTAGTTTCCATGGCCTTGACACCTTCTATAGGTGATTCATTCAAGGCTTTAGTATGAACATTTCACCCAATATTGACTGCATTAGGAAGGGAACCTTTGAATGGACTAAGGCCGCCGATAGAGCCTTCCTTGATATCAAAGAAAAAAATGACCCAAGCACCCATTTTGAGATTACCTGACTTTTCAAAGGTCTTTGAGGTTGCTTGTGATGCCTCCGGAGTTGGGATTGGAGGAGTTCTAAGTCAAGAGAACCACCCTATAGCCTTCTTTAGTGAGAAGTTGAATGAAGTAAAATTGAAGTATTTAACTTATGATAAGGAATTGTATGCGGTAGTTCAAGTCTTAAGGTATTGGAGACACTATCTCTTACCATAGGAGTTTGTCCTATATTTAGACCATGAAGTACATCAATTCCTTAGTTCTCAAAAGAAATTGAACCCTAGGCACGGCAAGTGGGTAGAGTACATTTAAGCTTATACATTTATTTTGAAACACGGTGCTAGCACTGAAAATTGAGTTGCCGATGCACTGAGTCATCGTTCCATGCTCTTGACCTCTGTAAGCACTGAAGTCATAGGATTTGATAGATTAAAAAGAATATGAAAATTGTCCTAACTTTAGCAAAGTTTTCCAATCTATTCGCCAAGGACCATCTAGCTTGTATAGTGACTACACCCTTCACGATGGATTCCTTTTCAAAGAAAATAAGTTGTGCATCCCTCGAACCTCTATTCAAGAATTTTTAATTTATGAAATCCATACAGGGGTGTTGCCAAGTGGCTTTCCCAAGAGGAGAGTGAATTGGAAATTTAAAAAATTTGAATAAATATGTGCTCTTTTAAATCTAGTTTAGTGTGGAGGTGCTGTGTTTCAAATAATTAAAAGTGAATGCAAACACAGCAAATTTATAGTGGTTCGGAGCACCCTCACTTCTATGTCCACTACCCAAGATATCACTTGGGATATCCACTATATTTACTATCGAAATATAGTCAGATTATTTTACAAGGCTCATAATCCAAAACCCAACACTTGGCTTTCAACAGAATCACCAAGAACCCAACTTGGTTTTGAACAGGATCACCAAGAACCTAACTTTGGTTTTGACCGGGCTCACTAAAAACCCTTACAATGTTAGCTTTAAAATGGGACCATATAGATGATTCAAAGATAACCTTGAAGCCTTTATCATAAAGTTGACTAATGCTTAATAAATTATGCTTTAATTTATCTACTAGCAGCACAATAAAAGTACAGGGGGTTATTTGATCTTATCGATTTTGATTATTTTTTCCTTGCCATTATCATCGAAAGTAACCAATCCTCCTTCTTTCATTTGTAGGGTGATGACTAATCTTTGTCACCCATCATATGCCTTGAACAGCCGCTGTCAAGATACCATCTTTTCTTCAATTTGTGGGCTGCAAGACAATCCTGCAAAACAATCAAGGAGTGATTTTAGGTACCCAAGCTAACTTGGATCTTTTCGGGTTAGCAAAATTGGTTTCTTTTGAAACCCAAACAGTTCTATACTTCAATATATCAATTTTGGAATTTTTCATGTAATTGCATTGATGTACTTTATTCCTAAATCTATGACATGGATAGCAAATATTTTTTTCATATTTGAATGATGCATGCTTTGAAGCTTTAACAGATGTAGAAATAGATATGTTTGGTTTGAAGGTTTTTCGAACAGAAATCTTAGGAATGTACTTTTAGCCATTTGAACCAGAATTTGATGGAAAAGCTTTTTGATATTTTGTATTTGAAGCTGAAGCTTTGGAGGATACAAATTTTGTTGCTGAAACTCCTTTAGCATTTAAAGCATTAAATCCAATTTCAACTTTGCTTTTGAATCTCTTTGTTCTTTTAGAATTAGCTCAAGCTTATTGGAACTTAAAGTAAGTTTTTCTACTAAAGGCTTAAGCTTTTCTACCTCCTTTTTCAAATCAATGTTTTCGGAAACTAAAACTTTGTTTGCCTCATTTAAAACATTCTTTTCATTTTTCAAAGCAATAACATTATCAGTAAAGACATTCAATTCTTTTTGCAAAATGTTATTCTTTTCAAAAATTTCATCCTTGTCTTTTAGTAATAAATCATTTTATTTCTTCAAGGATTTAATTTTAACCCCAACTTTCTTGAATTCAATAAGAAAATAATGAAATACAGAATTCAATTCATCATAAGTAAATTCAGTTTGAAGCTCAGGGGATGATACCTCATTCTCAAGACCCATTAGACACAAGTTTGCTATTTTCATGGTCTCTTCTTCTTCAGTAGATGTGGATGCTTCGCTTTCGCTCCACGTTGCTACCACAGCTCTCTTTCTCTTTTTCTTGAAACTCTTTTTCAGCAATGGATAATCTGGTCGAATGTGCCCTGGTTTTTTGCATTCGAAGCAGACGGGCATTTCTTTTTCTTTTTCTTTTTTCTTTTTCTTTTTTCTTTTCCCTTTCTTTGCTGAATTCTTTGTTCTTGTGGAATTTCCTATAGTTTCTTTCTTTTCATCTTCGCAAGAACTTCTTGAATCTCCTAACGACCATGGCAACATCTTCATCTTCCATGTCGCTTTTAGTAGAGGAGCATTCTTCTTCCGATTCACCATCATTTCTTGAACCATAGCAGCTTTGAAGGCAATAGACATCTTCTTCTTTTGATCATCCTCAGTTTTGTGCTACATGGTCAGTTCATGTGTGATGAGAGATCCTAGTAGTTCATCCAACAGTAAGGTATTCAAATCTTTTGCTTCCTGGATGGAGATCACTTTTGGATCCCATTTGTCCGAAAGAAATCTTAAGATCTTTTGTACAAGATCTGCATTAGAATATATCCTGCCAAGACTTTTTAAGCCATTAATAATATCAGTGAAACATGAAAACATCGCAGAGATTGTTTCATTAGGTTCCATTTTGAATAATTCATAATTATGCACAAGAAGATTAATTTCTGAAGACTTCACTTGAGACGTTCCTTCATGGGTCACCTCAAGTTTATCCAAAATTTTCTTTGCCGAGGAGTAAATGGAAATTTGATTAAACTCATTACTATCCAAAGCATAATACATCAAGTTCATTGCTTTGCCATTTAACTCACCCATTTTCATGTCGTGTTCATCCCAATTCTCTTCATGTTTTGGAGCATCCACTCCATCAATTTTAATCATGGGGATATAAGGACCCTTTAGAATGACCTTCCATAACTGAAAATCAACTGCTTGAACATAAATTTTCATTCTAGCTTTCCAGTGTGCATAATTTGTGCTAGTGAAGAGTGGAGGTCAATTGGTTGATCGGCCTTCGGCCAAGGACATACTCATTGGATCAGCAATCAATCTTTACTCTTATGTAATCAGAGACACTGCTCTGATACTAATTGTTGCCCAAGTGGCTACCCAAGAGGGGGGTGAATTGAGAATTTAAAAAATTTAAGTAGATTATGTGTACTTAAAAATCTCTTCTAGAGTGTTAGGTGCTGTGGCAAAATAATAACTTGCAGAAGCTAAAGATGATCAAAGAATCACAACACAAACATAAAAATTTATAGTGGTTCAGAGTAACCCAGCTCCTACATCCACTATCCAAGATACCACTTGGGATTTCTACTATATTCACACCTAAATATAGTAGGATTATTTTACATGATCACATTCCAAAATCTCTATACTTTGGTTTTAACGGGATCACCAAAGAAAACCCAACACCCTTTAGTTTTAAACAGGATCACCAAAGAAACCCAACTTAGTTTTCACAGGATCACCAAGAACCTAACCCTTGGTTTTTATCTAAGGCTCACCAAGAACCTATTTGGTTTTTCAAACGAGCTCAATAATAACATAAACAATTCAAGAATGAATTGAAATAAATGAAACAATAATGACAAACTCTAGTTGTTGAATGTTGCCGGTGCAGCTTGAGAGAAGTCCACTTGAATGTGCTTCAATGAGCTTTAATTGCTTCAGTAGCTTCTTTCCAAAGTGCTTCATGCTTCAGATCAGAGTTGGTGAAGACATGAAAACTGACTTGAATGCTCTTTGTGCTCTCTTGCTTGGTGGTTGGTTGGATATTCAATAAATCCTTAAAACCTTAAGGAACTTTTTTACTCTTCTTTTCTATATCTTCAATAAAGTTCAAATCCCTCAAATATAAGGTCTTCTATCACTTCAAGGTAGTTTGAGATGTTGTAAACCATTGGGATGTGACATATGACCGTTGGAGCACCTTTTGGCATCAAAAAGAAATTCTAGAACTAGCCATTATGTACCTGGAAACGATATTTGAGTCGGCTCAGATCCTTTGAGTCGATAGGTCGAGTCGCCAATTCTTCAGTCCAGTCAGCTCTTTATCTCATGGTGAAAAAATTTAACTCTGGATGAGTCAGCTCTCGATAGCTCAGGTCGGCTCAAACTTCTATCGTTGAACACATTGAACTCGAGGGGTCGGCTCACTTGAATTTGGGTCGAATCTTCTTCTCAGAATCGGAAATCTTTACTCTGGAGGAGTTGGCTCATTGTAGCTTGGATTAGCTCGCTTCACCAGGTCTTCAAATTTTGGTTTGGCAGAGTCGGCTCGTTGTGATTCGGGTCGGCTCGCCTGGCTTGTTCTTAGAACACTTCAAAATTAGACTCTGGAAGAGTCAGCTCAGACTTATTCTAGTTGACTCGAATTCACTAGAGCTGGCTCAATTTCCTTCGAGTCGGCTAGAATTACTACATGCCAGAATCCTTGTTGCATGCCATAAGATAGAGTCGGCTCTTTTGAGGTTGGATCGGCTCGAGTGACTTCTTCTGGGTTTTTACAATTTAACTTCAAGAAGACTCTCACCAACACTCTTATACATTTGATACAAACTAACTCAAAATAAATTGAAGGCATAACACACATAGTAGTAACCCTTTTTCATGATATTTCTTAACTTTTTCATTGGATTCTTCTTTACAAAATCAGATTACAATACAACTCAAAACAAGAAGTAAAGATGTAGGAGTTGATGTTTGTGTAGGGTTCGATGGCAAGGTGGAAACATAGATTTCAAAATTTTTATCTTTATGAAATCTTCACCAAACCTTTAACCCAAGATCTCCTTAAAAGAATTAAAACATATAAGATGTATATATAAGATTTAATCACAAATTAAAATACTAACCTGTATCGCAAAAATCCAAACTCTGAATCTCCACCAGGTGCCTAAATGTTCACCCTCCAATGGTGATCCACACAGAAAAAGATGAAGACAACAATTTCTAGTTCTTGGCTCCTCTTCTTGAATTCTTTTTCAAGAATTCAATTCTTGGACTTTTAGGCTGAAATTTTCTTTCTTGAAAATTTCTTTTCTTCCTTCTTTCCTCTTCTTGAACTTTTTTTTTTTTTTCAAGAATTCCCTTTCTTGAATTCCTTTTCTTGAATTGAATTGGAAGAAAAATTAAGACAGGCAAAGTCTTAATTCAAGAAGGAAAAGAAGAAGAACATATCCTTTCTTTTTCCTTTCCTTAACCGTTCAAGACCTTCTTCTTATTCTTATTTAGAGTCAGAGTTTCGACAGAGGATACCTCTGTAAGGGAAACAATACCCAACAAGAACAAGGGGAAGGAGTATTCTGGAGAGGAAGAAAAGAAGTCGGATCTCTGAATTATGTTACATGAAAACCCCCGAGAACCCAACCCTATTTATAGATCTCAGAGGGGCGTCTTCTCAAAACAACGCAACCCTCTGAAACCCCAGGAATCATGATCCCTCATTCCTCATGCGTCCCCTAAACCAAGAATCATGATTCTCTGATTTAATTTTCATTTTTCCGACGAGGAGGACTCTCGAAAAAACTTCAGGAAGAATCGCGACTTTTGGAGATGGATTTGCGACCGAAAAGCGACGGATCTTTTCCTTAATTTTTTCAGGCCATCAGATCCAGATCCAAGGGCACCAGACAAGGATCTGAATCGCCCCTTTTTCAGATTTTTCTTTGATGTTATTTTCTTTCTAACGCGCATGAAGAGGAGTCCACGCGCGTGGACTCTTCTTCTTGGCGCACGCGGGTGAGAAAGGGAGAGGGCAGCTTGGAAAGAGGGTCTCAGTGAACTTAATTCACTTGGGTTCAGCCATGGGTTAGCCCAATGTCCTAAAAATTAAATTGGACCTTAATCTGGTTCAATTAGAACCCAATTAAGCCCAATTCGGAACCAAATTCGAATCTGATTCGAATAGAAATTTGGTCTACAACACATGCTAGTGTGCTTATCTTGCAAACATGATTTAATTCCAAATTAAATACTTCATCAATTTTCTTTTGTGTGTGACCCATTGGGTTCTACACCTAGCCAGCAGTAGGTCCGAGTGCTATTTGACTTAATTCGGTTAGATCTCAACTAAGCCGATTTAGGTCAACTCAAACTAGCTCGACTCGGTCAATTAGAATCTAATTCTAATTAACTGATTTGAATTACCATGACTCAATCATATACCTACAAGACAAGACTGACGTCTAGCAATGTATCATGTCTACCCGGAAGAAGTGGAATTTTGGTGGAATTACCAAAATACCCTTCAGTGGTAAGTTACCGGGCAATTCAGTCCTTTGATCAACTTGCATCCCGAATATGATTATGAATATGGATACTTGTCAAATCCAATTTCAAATTCATCCCTAGCTCAATCTTTATAATGATGATTCATTAATGAACCATTAGAAAATAACTCTAATGTTCATACTTTGATCAAAGGTTTCCTGAATCCATCATTTGAAATTAGCTAGATGCAATTCCCTCTTACTAGGGCTGATCAATTCCTTGTTGACCTACTCACAACCTCCATATACAATCCACCATAACCAGTATCACCTCGTGCATGACTCAGTGTCATGATTGATTGCGAACCAACGTATGGATTCATATATAAAAGGTACTATGGTAGTCTCAGGTCAAAGGACCACATGCACTACTCCCACTATGAGAATTATCTATTGACAAACAGATAAGTTTCCATTAGATATTCTCAATCTAGATCAATTCAGTGAACTCATTCTCTAATGAACACTCACATCCTAGTATTAGTGTCAAACACAAGTGACTGTGAGATCAATCACCCTCATCACAAAGCATATATAGGATGTGCTGGTCTTGCCAGAAACCTTGATCCCCAACTCAATGTCCCATTGACCAGGAATATTTTAGATTAGGGTATTAAGGCTTTAGGTCTCACTGGTATGATCTCATCATAACCCTAGAACCATAGCCCTAATCTATGGGGTTCATCATAAAATCATAAAGACACAGCGTATGATGAAAATAATGCCTTTATTATAAAATGTCTATTCATTGATTTTGGGATCAAAATACAATATTTCAATTGGCTTTCAGGGCACAATCTTTCAATCTCCCACTTGCACTAAAGCCAATCGCCTTTAAATCTTAACCCCATACAATCAAGGTGGCGATCAAACTCTCGCTGTGATAGAGCCTTAATGAACGGGTCTGCTATGTTGTTCTTTGTATCTATCCTTTTAATGCAGACTTCATGTCTTTCGATAATCTCTCGAACGAGATGGATGCGTCTCAGAATGTGCAATGATTTGTGATGAGCTCTTGGTTCCTTTGCTTGAGCAACAACCCCCGTATTATCATAGTAAAGTGATACTGGACCTTCAATCTCAGGAACTATGCCCAACTCTGATATAAACTTCTTCATCCAGACAGCTTCCTTGGCAGCTTCACTAACAGCAATGTACTCTGCCTCAGTTGTTGAGTCAGCTACAGTTTGCTGTTTAGAACTTTTCCAGCTTATAGCTCCTCCATTAAGGGTAAAAACATACCCAGATATAGATTGGCTGTCATCTGGATCTGATTGAAAACTAGAATCTGATTAAGCTTCTAGTTTAAGATCAGATCCTCCGTATATTAGAAAAATATCCTTAGTTCTTCTTAAGTACTTAAGAATATTTTTCACAGCCTTCAAATGATCCTCTCCTGGATCAGCCTGAAACCTGCTGGCTATACCTAAGGCATATGCCACATCAGGCCTAGTACATAGCATAGCATACATAATAGACCCTACTGCCGAAGCATAAGGTATAGAATTCATTCTATTTCTTTCTTCATGTGTCTTAGGAGACATCTTCTTAGAAAGATGTATGCCATGACCAATAGGTAAGTAACCTCTTTTACTTTCCTCCATGCTAAATCTTTTTAGCACTTGGTCAATGTACCTAGACTGGGATAAACCTAGCATTCTCCTAGATCTATCTCTATAGATCTTGATGCCTAGTATATAAGATGCTTCTCCCAAGTCTTTCATTGAAAACTGTTTAGATAACCATACCTTGACCGATTGTAACATTGGGATATCATTCCCAATGAGGAGTATGTCATCTACACACAGAACCAAGAAAACTATGGCACTCCCACTAGTCTTCTTGTACACACAAGGTTCATCCTCATTTTTGATAAAGCCAAATTCTTTGACTATCTTATCAAATCGGATGTTCCAACTCCTAGATGCTTGCTTTAATCCATAAATAGATTTCTTTAGCCTACATACCTAATTAGGTTTAGTCTCCAAGACAAAACCTTCTGGCTGTGACATATAAACCTCTTCCTCAAGGAAACCATAGAGGAATGCAGTTTTCACATCCATCTGCCAGATTTCATAATCATGATATGCTGCTATAGCAAGCATGATCCGAATAGATTTGAGCATGGCAACAGGAGAAAATGTTTCATCATAATCTATTCCCTCTTTTTGTCTGAAACCCTTAGCCAATAATCTGTCTTTATAAGTTTCAACTTGGCCATCTGCCCCAATCTTTTTCTTATAGACCTATTTGCATCCAATAGGGTTAACACCCTCTGGTGCATCAACCAAAGTCCAGACTTGGTTGACATACATGGAGTCCATTTCGGATCTCATGGCTTCCAGCCATTTGTTTGAGTCACTATTTATGACAGCATCCATATATGTTAGAGGCTCATCATTATCAATGATTTGGGCTTCATTATTTTCAAAAATGAACCCATACCTTTCAGGTGCATGTCACACCCTCTCAGACCTACGGATAGGAGTGGTGTGTTCTGGTTCTATACTAACTATGTTATGATTTTGTCGAGATGTATCTACTTGTTAAACTTCTTCAAGTTCAATATTTCTCCCACTGCCCTTTTGTAGGATGAACTCTTTCTCCATAAAAATGGCATGCCTACTGACTAAAACCTTTTGTTCAGTAGGGTGGTAGAATAGATATCCTATACTATCTTTAGGATATCCAACAAATAGACACTTTTCTGCTCTAACATCAAGCTTATGTCCAAAATTTTTTTTGACATAGGCTGGACATCCCCATATCTTAAGGTGCTTAAGATTGGGTTTCTTTCCCCTCCATAACTCATATGGAATGCTAGATACAGATTTGGATGGTACTCAATTTAAAATATTAGCCGCTGTTTCCAAGGCATATCCCCAGAAAGAAACAGGTAAGTCTGTGAAGCACATCATGGACCGTACCATATCTAATAAAGTACGATTTCTCCTTTCAGCAACACCATTTAATTATGGTGTGTAAGGAGGAGTCCATTCAAAGATGATTCCCTTTTGTTTAAGGTGATCAAGAAACTCGGTGGATAAGTATTCACCTCCTCTATCTGATCGAAGGATCTTAATACTTTTTCCCATTTGTTTCTCTACCATACTTTGATACTCTAAAATTTTTTCAAAAGCTTCGGACTTATGTTTCATTAGATACACAAATCCGTACCTTGAAAAAAGATCAGTGAATGTGATGAAATATGAGTATCCACCCTTGGCCTGAGTTGTCAAAGGTCTACATACATCAGTGTGTATGAGTCCTAACAACTCTGTTTTCCTTTCATTATGTCCACTAAATGGAGTCTTGGTCATTTTACCCATGAGACATGATTCACAAGTTCCTAATGATTCATAGTCATAAGGATTAAGGAATTTTTCCTTGTATAACTTGTTAATCCTCTGCTCACTAATATGTCCAAGACGACAGTGCCAAAGAAAAGTATTGTTTACTTCATCTCTTTTTCATTTATTACTAACATGTAGTATATTGTCATCAGAAGATAAAGTTAAGAGACCATTGCAAAATATGCCATTAAATATTATTTCATTAGAAAAACTGATTGAGCAGCCACTGCTCATTACATTCATAATATATCCTTGTTTAAGTAACAAGGGTACAGATATGATGTTTCTAATGATTCTAGGCATAAAATAATAATTTTTTAACTCTAAAATCTTCCTAGAAGGCAGCTTCAACATATAAGTCCCTACAGTTTCTGCTTGGATGGAATCTCCTCCAGCACCGTAGAGCTCGAAGTTGCCTTCCTTCAAAACTCTAATGTTATGTAGTCCCTGCAATGATTTGCAGATATGATGACCACAAGCAGTATCCAATACCCAAGAGTTTGAATTAGAAGAGTCTAATGACAAAATTGCATTTATCTCATACATACCTTTTGGTGCATCACTAGCACCAGGCTTCACACTTGCAAGGTAAACCTTGCAGTTTCTTTTCCAGTGACCCGGCTTGCCACAATGAAAGCAGGTCATTTATCCGGAGGCCTTCTTTCCTTTCTTTTTCTTGATAACCCCTTTTGGGTTCAACCTCCTCTTGGAATCCTTTTTGCCTATTTTCTTCTTGTGTACACCATCCACAAGAAGAAGTGGAGCCTTATTTTTCTTTAAATGGCTCTCTGCTGTTTTTAACATATTCAACAGCTCAGGCAAGGAAGTGTTAAGTTTGTTCATATGATAATTAAGAACAAACTGTGAAAATGACTCTGGGAGTAACTACAGGATTAAATCCTGATTCAACTCCCCATCCATAACAAAACCCAATTGACCCAATCGGGTGATTAGGACAATAACCTTTAATACATGATCTTGTACGGATATACCTTCTGTCATCCTTGCATGGAATAACTGCTTAGATATTTCATATCTTGCAGTTCGACTATGTTCTCCATAAAGTTCTTTTAAATTGAGCAATATGGAGTTTGTGTCCATGCTTTCATGTTGCCTCTGTAACTCATTGGTCATAGAGGCAAGCATTATACACTTGACAGTAAGTGAGTCATTTTGCCACGTGTTATATGTGGTCTTATCCTCTTGCGAGGCATCTTCCCCTAATGGTTCCAAGGTTGGGGTATCAAGAATATAAGAAATTCTTTCTTGGCTGAGTACTATCTTCAGGTTTCTCAACCAATCAACATAGTTTGGTCCAGTCAATTTATTTGCATCAAGAATGCTACGGAGTGAGAGTGAAGAGGCCATTTAATCTACATTAACAAAGAACATTACATAAGCAAACAATCAATGTTGACAAAACATAATTAAATTAGGACTTTAACTTAATTATGTCTCCCACTATTTTATCAAGCATCATAACCCTCCATGTGATGATCGAGAAAACCCTAATTGGTTCTCTTAGTGGGGTTGAGATCCTAATTCCTTATAAAAGACCTTGTGTATACACAACAAATCTTATATAAGTTCAAAGGTAGGAAAACTCTTTCCAATTGTAATTCATACAATTCTCAACTTATCTTGGCCTCTAAAATATTAATAGCCTTGTGTGTACACAACAAACTATAATATTTTAGTTAAGTTAGACCCTTCATTGCTATATAGTCATGATACTAATTATAATACCCTTGTGTGTACATAACAAAGTATTATATTAAATCATGCCATAAACATCAAATGTACCAAGCCAAAATTATGTTAGTCACCATAAAAAAAAGGTCTTGTGTGTACACAACAAACCTAATATGGATCATAACATAATAATGACTTGGCAAGAAGGAAGGCCACATGTAGTGAATATTACACTAAGCATATCAATCAATAATTAAGTTAATCATATCGGCTAGGTAAGTGGGAGAGTGGTGGGAGTCCTCCCGCTGCTTTCCTTAGACACCAATAAGAATTGGCCAGGTCAATCAACGGAACCAATTAAAAACCACGTCCTCTTTACCGATGATGAACCACTTTTCCTAGACACCGAATGACAAATTAATCATATTGATTATTTTTGCTTTTGGTATATGACACTACAACTTAATATGATTTTAAAGTGGGCTTTATTAAAACAAAGCACATTCTAGCAAATATGTGCCATAGTGTGCCATCATACTAGGACAACCATTTACCACATAATGGATCCACCATTATGCCAGGGCAACCTTATTTTAGTATGATGACTAGAAGGCTAAACATATCTCTATACAAATTAAGGTTTAAGTGAAAACCTTAATTAGTGGCATACATCAAACATATATGCATAATTAACACAAATATGTGATTAGTGTGTCATCATACTAGGACAACCATTTACCACATAATGGATCCACCATTATGCCAGGGCAACCTTATTTCAGTATGATGACAAGATCTCTAAATATATCTCTACAACAATTAGGGTTTGAGTGAAAACCTTAATTGGTGACATTACATCAAACATATACTACATCTCATGTTACTTATATAAATATGCATCTAAAAATCAGCATATATATTTTAATCTTAATAAGGAGGCTCTGATACCACTGCAGGGTTCGATGGCAAGGCGGAAACATAGATTTCAAAATTTTTATCTTTATGAAATCTTCACCAAACCTTTAACCCAAGATCTCCTTAAAAGAATTAAAACATATAAGATGTATATATAAGATTTAATCTCAAATTAAAATACTAACCTGTATCGCAAAAATCCAAACTCTGAATCTCCACCAGGTGCCCAAATGTTCACCCTCCAATGGTGATCCACACAGAAAAAGATGAAGACAACAATTTCTAGTTCTTGGCTCCTCTTCTTGAATTATTTTTCAAGTATTCAATTCTTGGACTTTTAGACTAAAATTTTCTTTCTTGAAAATTTCTTTTCTTCCTTCTTTCCACTTCATGAATATTTTTTTTTTTCAAGAATTCCCTTTCTTGAATTCCTTTTCTTGAATTGAATTGGAAGAAAAATTAAGACAGGCAAAGTCTTAATTCAAGAAGGAAAAGAAGAAGAACAGATCCTTTCCTTTTTCTTTCCTTTACCGTTCAAGACCTTCTTCTTATTCTTGTTTAGGGTCAGAGTTTCGACAGAGGATACCTCTGTAAGGGAAACAATACCCAACAAGAACAAGGGGAAGGAGTATTCTGGAGAGGAAGAAAAGGAATCGGATCTCTGAATTATGTTACATGAAAACCCCCGAGAACCCAACCCAATTTATAGATCTCAGAGGGGCGTCTTCTCAAAACAACGCAACCCTCTGAAATCCCAGGAATCATGATCCCTCATTCCTCACGCGTCCCCTCAACCAAAAATCATGATTCTTCGATTTAATTTTCATTTTTCCGACGAGGAGGACTCTCGGAAAAAATTCAGGAAGAATCGTGACTTTTGGAGATGGATTTGCGACCGAAAAGCGACGGATCTTTTCCTTAATTTTTTTTGGCCATCAGATCCAGATCCAAGGGCACCAGACAAGGATCTGAATTACCCCTTTTTCAGATTTTTCTTCGATGTTATTTTCTTTCTCACGTGCATGAAGAGGAGTCCACGCGCGTGGACTCTTCTTCTTGGCGCGCGCGGGTGAGAAAGGGAGAGGGCGGCTTGGAGAGAGGGTCTCAATGAACTTAATTCACTTGGGTTCAGCCATGGGTTAGCCCAATGTCCTAAAAATTAAATTGGACCATATTCTGGTTCTATTAAAACCCAATTAAGCACAATTCGGAACCAAATTCAAATCTGATTTGAATAGAAATTTGGTCTGCAACACATGCTAGTGTGTTTATCCTGCAAACATGATTTAATTCCAAATTAAATCCTTCATCAATTTTCATTTGTGTGTGACCCATTGGGTTCCACACCTAGCCAGCAGTAGGTCCGAGTGCTATTTGACTTAATTCGGTTAGATCTCAACTAAGCTGATTTAGGTCAACTCAAACTAGCTCGACTCGGTCAATTAGAATCTAATTCTAATTAAATGATTTGAATTACCATGACTCAATCATATACCTACAAGACAAGATTGACATCTAGCAACGTATCATGTCTACCAGGAAGATGTGAAATTTTGGTGGAATTATCAAAATACCCTTCAGTGGTGAGTTCCGGGCAATTCAGTCCTTTGATCAACTTGCATCCCGAATATGATTATGAATATGGATACTTGTCAAATCCAATTTCATATTCATCCCTAGCTCAATCTTTATAATGATGATTCATTAATGAAACCATTAGAAAATAACTCTAATGTTCATACTTTGATCAAAGGTTTCCTGAATCCATCATTTGAAATTAGCTGGATGCAATTCCCTCTTACTAGGGCTGATCAATTCCTTGTTGACCTACTCACAACCTCCATATACAATCCACTATAACCAGTATCACCTCGTGCATGACTCAGTGTCATGATTGATTGCGAACCAAAGTATGGATTTATATATATAAGGTACTATGGTAGTCTCAGGTCAAAAGACCACATGCACTACTCCCACTATGAGAATTATCTATTGACAAACAGATAAGGTTCCATTAGATATTCTCAATCTGGATCAATTCAGTGAACTCATTCTCTAATGAACACTCACATCCTAGTATTAGTGTCAAACACAAGTGACTGTGAGATCAGTCACCCTCATCACAAAGCATATATAGGATGTGCTGGTCTTGCCGAAAACATTGATCCCCAACTCAATGTCCCATCGACCAGGAATATTTTAGATTAGGATATTAAGGCTTTAGATCTCACTGGTATGATCTCATCATAACCCTAAAACCATAGCCCTAATCTATGGGGTTCATCATAAATCATAAAGACACAGCGTATGATGAAAATAATGCCTTTATTATAAAATGTCAATTCATTGATTTTGGGATCAAAATATAATATTTCAATTGGCTTTCAGGGCACAATCTTTCAATCTCCCACTTGCACTAAAGCCAATCGCCTTTAAATTTTAACCCCATACAATCAAGGTGGCGATCAAACTCTCGCTGTGATAGAGCCTTAGTGAACGGGTCTGATATGTTGTTCTTTGTTTCTACCCTTTTAATGCAGACTTCATGTCTTTCGACAATCTCTCGAATAAGATGGAAGCGTCTCAAAATGTGCTTTGATTTGTGATGAGCTCTTGGTTCCTTTGCTTGAGCAACAGCCCCCGTATTATCACAGTAAAGTGATACTGGACCTTCAATCTCAGGAACTACGCCCAACTCTGATATGAACTTCTTCATCCAGACAGCTTTCTTGGTAGCTTCACTAACAGCAATGTACTCTGCCTCAGTTGTTGAGTCAGCTACAATTTGCTGTTTAGAACTTTTCTAGCTTACAGC
This sequence comes from Areca catechu, assembly GCA_021397845.1. Lineage (NCBI taxonomy): Eukaryota > Viridiplantae > Streptophyta > Magnoliopsida > Arecales > Arecaceae > Areca > Areca catechu. Next base: position 16,592,366 of record CM038048.1, read on the forward strand.
TCCTCCATTAAGGGTAAAAATATACCCAGATATAGATTTGCTGTCATCTGGATCTGATTGAAAACTAGAATCTGAATAAGTTCAAGTTTAAGATCAGATCCTCCATATATTAGAAAAATATCCTTAGTTCTTCTTAAGTACTTAAGAATATTTTTCACAGCCTTCCAATGATCCTCTCCTGGATCAGCCTGAAACCTGCTGGCTATACCTAAGGCATATGCCACATCAGGCCTAGTACATAGCATAGCATACATAATAGACCCTACTGCCGAAGCATAAGGTATCGAATTCATTCTATTTCTTTCTTCAGGTGTCTTAGGAGACATCTTCTTAGAAAGATGTATGCCATGACCAATAGGTAAGTAACCTCTTTTACTTTCCTCCATGCTAAATCTTTTTAGCACTTGGTCAACGTACCTAGACTGGGATAAACCTAGCATCCTCCTAGATCTATCTCTATAGATCTTGATGCCTAGTATATAAGATGCTTCTCCCAAGTCTTTCATGGAAAACTGTTTAGATAACCATACCTTGACCGATTGTAACATTAGGATATCATTCCCAATGAGGAGTATGTCATCTACATACAGAACCAAGAAAACTATGGCACTCCCACTAGTCTTCTTGTACACACAAGGTTCATCCTCATTTTTGATAAAGTCAAATTCTTTGACTGTCTTATCAAATCGGATGTTTCAACTCCTAGATGCTTGCTTTAATCCATAAATAGATTTCTTTAGCCTACATACCTGATTAGGTTTAGTCTCCAAGACAAAACCTTCTGGCTGTAACATATAAACCTCTTCCTCAAGGAAACCATAGAGGAATGCAGTTTTCACATCCATCTGCCAGATTTCATAATCATGATATGCTGCTATAGCAAGCATGGATCCGAATAGATTTGAGCATGGCAACAGGAGAAAATGTTTCATCATAATCTATTCCCTGTTTTTGTCTGAAACCCTTAGCCACTAATCTGGCTTTATAAGTTTCAACTTGGCCATCTGCCCCAATCTTTTTCTTATAGACCCATTAGCATCCAATAGGGTTAACACCCTCTGGTGCATCAACCAAAGTCCAGACTTGGTTGACATACATGGAGTCCATTTCGGATCTCATGGCTTCCAGCCATTTGTCTGAGTCACTACTTATGACAGCATCCGTATATGTTAGAGGCTCATCATTATCAATGATTTGGGCTTCATTATTTTCAATAATGAACCCATACCTTTTAGGTGCATGTCACACCCTATCAGACCTACGGATAGGAGTGGTGTGTTCAGGTTCTATACTAACTATGTTATGATTTTGTCGAGATGTATCTACTTGTTGAACTTCTTCAAGTTCAATATTTGTCCCACTGCCCTTTTGTAGGATGAACTCTTTCTCCATAAAAATGGCATGCCTACTGACTAAAACCTTTTGTTCAGTAGGGTGGTAGAATAGATATCCTATACTATCTTTACGATATCCAACAAATAGACACTTTTCTGCTCTAACATCAAGCTTATGTCCAAAATTTCTTTTGACATAGGCTGGACATCCCCATATCTTAAGGTGCTTAAGATTGGGTTTCTTTCCCCTCCATAACTCATATGGAATGCTAGATACAGATTTGGGTGGTACTCTATTTAAAATATTAGCCACTGTTTCCAAGGCATATCCCCAGAAAGAAACAGGTAAGTCTGTGAAGCACATCATGGACCGTACCATATCTAATAAAGTATGATTTCTCCTTTCAGCAACACCATTTAATTGTGGTGTGTAAGGAGGAGTCCATTCAAAGATGATTCCCTTTTGTTTAAGGTGATCAAGAAACTCGGTGGATAAGTATTCACCTCCTCTATCTGATCGAAGGATCTTAATACTTTTTCCCGTTTGTTTCTATACCATACTTTGATACTCTAAAAATTTTTCAAAAGCTTCAGACTTATGTTTCATTAGATACACAAATCCATACCTTGAAAAATCATCAGTGAATGTGATGAAATATGAGTATCCACCCTTGGCCTGAGTTGTCATAGGTCCACATACATCAGTGTGTATGAGTCCTAATAACTCTGTTGTCCTTTCATTATGTCCACTAAATGGAGTCTTGGTCATTTTACCCATGAGACAATGATTCACAAGTTCCTAATGATTCATAGTCATAAGGATTAAGGAATTTTTCCTTGTATAACTTGTTAATCCTCTGCTCACTAATATGTCCAAGACGACAGTGCCAAAGTAAAGTATTGTTTACTTCATCTCTTTTTCGTTTATTACTAACATGTAGTATATTGTCATCAGAAGATAAAGTTAAGAGACCATTGCAAAATATGCCAATATATATTATTTCATTAGAAAAACTGATTGAGCAGCAACTGCTCATTACATTCATAATATATCCTTGTTTAAGTAACAAGGGCACAGATATGATGTTTCTAATGATTCTAGGCATAAAATAACAATTTTTTAACTCTAAAATCTTCCTAGAAGGCAGCTTCAACATATAAGTCCCTACAGCTTCTGCTTGGATGGAATCTCCTCCAGCACCGTAGAGCTCGAAGTCGCCTTCCTTCAAAACTCTAATGTTCTGTAGTCCCTGCAATGATTTGCAGATATGATGACCACAAGCAGTATCCAATACCCAAGAGCTTGAATTAGAAGAGTCTAATGACAAAATTGCATGTATCTCATACATACCTTTTGGTGCATCACTAGCACCAGGCTTCACACTTGCAAGGTAAACCTTGCAGTTTCTTTTCCAGTGACCCGGCTTGCCACAATAAAAGCAGGTCATTTGTCCGGAGGCCTTCTTTCCTTTCTTTTTCTTGATGCCCCCTTTTGGGTTCAACCTCCTCTTGGAATCCTTTTTGCTTATTTTCTTCTTGTTTACACCATCCACAAGAAGAAGTGGAGCCTTATTTTTCTTTAAATGGCTCTCTGCTGTTTTTAACATATTCAACAGCTCAGGCAAGGAAGTGTTAAGTTTGTTCATATGATAATTAAGAACAAACTGTGAAAATGACTCTGGGAGTGACTGCAGGATTAAATCCTGATTCAACTCCCCATCCATAATAAAACCCAATTGACCCAATCAGGTGATTAGGTCAATAACCTTTAATACATGGTCTTGTATGGATGTACCTTCTGTCATCCTTGCACGGAATAACTGCTTAGATATTTCATATCTTGCAGTTCGACTATGTTCTCCATAAAGTTCTTTTAAATTGAGCAATATGGAGTTTGTGTCCATGCTTTCATGTTGCCTCTGTAACTCATTGGTCATAGAGGCAAGCATTATACACTTGACAGTAAGTGAGTCATTTTGCCACGTGTTATATGTGGTCTTATCCTCTTGCGAGGCATCTTCCCCTAATGGTTCCAAGGTTGGGGTATCAAGAATATAAGAAATTCTTTCTTGGCTGAGTACTATCTTCAGGTTTCTCAACCAATCAACATAGTTTGGTCCAGTCAATTTATTTGCATCAAGAATGCTACGGAGTGAGAGTGAAGAGGCCATTTAATCTACATTAACAAAGAACATTACATAAGCAAACAATCAATGTTGACAAAACATAATTAAATTAGGACTTTAACTTAATTATGTCTCCCACTATTTTATCAAGCATCATAACCCTCCATGTGATGATCGAGAAAACCCTAATTGGTTCTCTTAGTGGGGTTGAGATCCTAATTCCTTATAAAAGACCTTGTGTGTACATAACAAATCTTATATAAGTTCAAAGGTAGGAAAACTCTTTCCAATTGTAATTCATACAATTCTCAACTTATCTTGGCCTCTAAAATATTAATAGCCTTGTGTGTACACAACAAACTATAATATTTTAGTTAAGTTAGACCCTTCATTGCTATATAGTCATGATACTAATTATAATACCCTTGTGTGTACATAACAAAGTATTATATTAAATCATGCCATAAACATCAAATGTACCAAGCCAAAATTATGTTAGTCACCATAAAAAAAAGGTCTTGTGTGTACACAACAAACCTAATATGGATCATAACATAATAATGACTTGGCATGAAGGAAGGCCACATGTAGTGAATATTACACTAAGCATATCAATCAATAATTAAGTTAATCATATCGGCCAGGTAAGTGGGAGAGTGGTGGGAGTCCCCCCGCTGCTTTCCTTAGACACCAATAAGAATTTGCCAGGTCAGTCAACGGAACCAATTAAAAACAACGTCCTCTTTACCGATCAGGAACCACTTTTCCTAGACACCGAATGATAAACTAATCATATTGATTTTTTTTGCTTTTGGTATATGACACTACAACTTAATATGTTTTTAAAGTGGGCTTTATTAAAACAAAGCACATTCTAGCAAATATGTGCCATAGTGTGCCATCATACTAGGACAACCATTTACCACATAATGGATCCACCATTATGCCAGGGCAACCTTATTTCAGTATGATGACTAGAAGGCTAAACATATCTCTATAAAAATTAAGGTTTAAGTGAAAACCTTAATTAGTGGCATACATCAAACATATATGCATAATTAACACAAATATGTGATTAGTGTGTCATCATACTAGGACAACCATTTACCACATAATGGATCCACCATTATGCCAGGGCAACCTTATTTCAGTATGATGACAAGATCTCTAAATATATCTCTACAACAATTAGGGTTTGAGTAAAAACCCTAATTGGTTACATTACATCAAACATATACTACATCTCATGTTACTTATATAAATATGCATCTAAAAATCAGCATATATATTTTAATCTTAATAAGGAGGCTCTGATACCACTGCAGGGTTCGATGGCAAGGCGGAAACATAGATTTCAAAATTTTTATCTTTATGAAATCTTCACCAAACCTTTAATCCAAGATCTCCTTAAAAGAATTAAAACATATAAGATGTATATATAAGATTTAATCTCAAATTAAAATACTAACCTGTATCGCAGAAATCCAAACTCTGAATCTCCACCAGGTGCCCAAATGCTCACCCTCCAATGGTGATCCACACAGAAAAAGATGAAGACAACAATTTCTAGTTCTTGGCTCCTCTTCTTGAATTCTTTTTCAAGAATTCAATTCTTGGACTTTTAGGCTGAAATTTCCTTTCTTGAAAATTTCTTTTCTTCCTTCTTTCCACTTCTTGAATTTTTTTTTTTTCAAGAATTCCATTTCTTGAATTCCTTTTCTTGAATTGAATTGGAAGAAAAATTAAGACAGGCAAAGTCTTAATTCAAGAAGCAAAAGAAGAAGAACAGATCCTTTCCTTTTTCTTTCCTTTACCGTTCAAGGCCTTCTTCTTATTCTTGTTTAGGGTCAGAGTTTCGACAGAGGATACCTCTGTAAGGGAAACAATACCCAACAAGAACAAGGGAAAGGAGTATTCTGGAAAGGAAGAAAAAGAATCGGATCTCTGATTTATGTTACATGAAAACCCCCGAGAACCCAACCCTATTTATAGATCTCTAAAGGGCGTCTTCTCAAAACAACGCAACCCACTGAAACCCCAGGAATCACGATCCCTCATTCCTCACATGTCCCCTCAACCAAAAATCATGATTCTCTGATTTAATTTTTGTTTTTCCGACGAGGAGGACTCTCGGAAAAACTTCAGGAAGAATCGCGACTTTTGGAGATGGATTTGCGACCGAAAAGCAATGGATCTTTTCCTTAATTTTTTCTGGCCATCAGATCCAGATCCAAGGGCACCAGACAAGGATTTGAATCGCCCCTTTTTCAGATTTTTCTCCGATGTTATTTTCTTTCTCACGGGCATGAAGAGGAGTGCACGCGCATGGACTCTTCTTCTTGGCGCGCGCGGGTGAGAAAGGGAGAGGGCGGCTTGGAGAGAGGGTCTCAGTGAACTTAATTCACTTGGGTTCAGCCATGGGTTAGCCCAATGTCCTAAAAATTAAATTGGACCTTAATCTGGTTCAATTAGAACCCAATTAAGCCCAATACGGAACCAAATTCAAATATGATTCGAATAGAAATTTGGTCTGCAACACATGCTAGTGTGTTTATCCTGCAAACATGATTTAATTTCAAATTAAATCCTTCATCAATTTTCTTTTGTGTGTGACCTATTGGGTTCCACACCTAGCCAGCAGTAGGTCCGAGTGCTATTTGACTTAATTCGGTTAGATCTCAACTAAGCCGATTTAGGTCAACTCAAAATAGCTTGACTCGGTCAATTAGAATCTAATTCTAATTAAATGATTTGAATTACCATGACTCAATCATATACCTACAAGACAAGATTGACGTCTAGCAACGTATCATGTCTACCCGAAAGATGTGGAATTTTGGTGAAATTATCAAAATACCCTTCAGTGGTGAGTTACCGGGCAATTCAGTCCTTTGATCAACTTGCATCCCGAATATGATTATGAATATGGATACTTGTCAAATCCAATTTCATATTCATCCCTAGCTCAATCTTTATAATGATGATTCATTAATGAACCATTAGAAAATAACTCTAATGTTCATAATTTGATCAAAGGTTTCCTGAATCCATCATTTAAAATTAGCTGGATGCAATTCCATCTTACTAGGGCTGATCAACTCCTTATTGACCTACTCACAACCTCCATATACAATCCACCATAACCAGTATCACCTCGTGCATGACTCAGTGTCATGATTGATTGCGAACCAAAGTATGGATTCATATATATAAGGTACTATGGTAGTCTCAGGTCAAAGGACCACATGCACTACTCCCACTATGAGAATTATCTATTGACAAACAGATAAGGTTCCATTAGATATTCTCAATCTGGATCAATTCAGTGAACTCATTCTCTAATGAACACTCACATCCTAGTATTAGTGTCAAACACAAGTGACTGTGAGATCAGTCACCCTCATCACAAAGCATATATAGGATGTGCTGGTCTTGCCGGAAACATTGATCCCCAACTCAATGTCCCATCGACCAGGAATATTTTAGATTAGGATTTTAAGGCTTTAGGTCTCACTGGTATGATCTCATCATAACCCTAGAACCATAGCCCTAATCTAAGGGGTTCATCATAAAATCATAAAGACACAGCGTATGATGAAAATAATGCCTTTATTATAAAATGTCAATTCATTGATTTTGGGATCAAAATACAATATTTCAATTGGCTTTCAGGGCACAATCTTTCAGTTTGAACAAATAAATCATCCTACAAAAACTTGTAAATCACTTGAAGAGTTGTTAGAAATAAATGTACATGCTCAAATATTTGGTTATCATCAAAATCACTTATGGGGTCAACAATCTTCCCCTTTTTGATGATGACAAAATACTGGGCATGAAAAAGTAAGATAAAATTTTACATTTACAGATTTACTTGTATACTTGTATTTGCAAGAGTGTATGAACAAGTAAAAAGAATTGACTTCAATTAGTGTCAAACTATGGAAGGAGAATTAGGACAAGTTAGTGATAAGGAATCAGAGTAGTATGAAATAATCTCCCCCTCAATAAAATACTCCATGTTTTGACACGCTTTCCATGCAAGTTCGAAGCCCAAAAGTTTCAAAGAAAACTTTAAGTATCAGGGCTTAAAACATTATGTAACAGGGCTTAACACATTTAAAACATTATATATCAGAGCTTATTGTATGTCAGAGCTTAAAATGATCTTTATACATTAAAGCATATTGTGTTTCATGTACCAGAGTATAATCAGATAGATTTTATCCTTTTCAAGCTTTATGTATCAGAGCAAAAATAAAAATGAGCAAAAATAAAAACATCTTATCCTTTTCATGCAATATCTTCATAAATTTCTTTTCCTTTTTGTCAATCACTCAAAAAGGTGAAGTTAGAATGAAGCTCTAATTTTAAAATAGAATGAGAAAGTATTTAAAATTTGTTTGGGATAATTTCACTTTCTCACATTTATCTTGATATTCTACTTAAAAAATCAGACATTGTATGAGCAAAATATGAACTTTCATTGTAAAAGCATAAGAGTAATTCAAAATTCAAACTTTCATTTCATTTCAATCAGAGATTGTCAATACAAAGTACAAAATGAAAGAAAGTACATCTAGTCCCTATCTATGTCGACTCTAGGGTTTGTAGATCAACCAGAAATTTGGATGCCCGTAGGCTTTGAAGCAATTGGGTCAGGATCTAACACATCAGATGGTGGAGTTGTATAAAATCCTTGGGGTGTAAAATGAGGAGTTGGTTGTCTGGGATGAGCAGAGTGACCAGCAAAAGATGAGGGTTAAGGCCTAGGTCTAGAGGAGATAGATGATGAAGGAGGTATACTCTGAGCAGGTCGAAGGTCTTCAACTTTAGTCATCAACTTCCATAAAAAACTGTTAATTGTTTTCAATCTAGCTTCAATTTTATTTGAATTCTTGGAAGCAGTCAGTTTTTCCATTGAGACTCTTATTTCCGCAACTTCCTTCTGCATTGAAAGAATTTCAGAGGCTTGTACATTTGCAAATGCTTCGACTGATCCTCTTAGCCTTCCTAGTTTACCTCTGAGAATTCCTAAATCTTTTATGTAGTTGTCCTCCCTTCTTAGTCTTTTCTCTATATCTCCCATACCCTTTTTCATTAAGTTCAATTCCTCTCTAAACTCATGAAGACTTTGATCCGCTTTTGCTTTCAGATCATCAATCATGGATCCAAAGGAATTTAACAAACCTTCTACAAATTTATTAAGCTGCTCTATGATATCAACATGATGGATAGTAGAGGGTTCTGGAGCAGTAGCAGGAGCAAGTTCAGGAGTAGTAGCAGGAGCAGGTTCAGGTATTGGAGTGTTAGAAGGAGTAGGAGGAGCAATGGGAGTAAAGTCTGGTATGAATGCATCAAAAGCTATCTGAACTGGTGAACCTTAAAGTGTTGAGGCACAGGGATTGGAATTGAGGTGCCTTCACCAATTTCCATCTCAACCTATTCTTCTTCTGGTTCTTCAGTAACTGGTGCTTCAAATTTCTTCTTCCAAGTCCCTTCAGATAGTAAGTAACCCATCCTTTGTAAGGTTTTAGCTGTACAAGTGTCAATGTGTAGGAGAGATTTACTATCTTCTCCTGATAGATCAATATTTGCAGCCTGGAAGAAAAGAGTAAGAATCATCCCATAAGGCAAACATGCCTTCACCTTTCTTACAGCTTCCTTCATATGACTTATCATTATAGCAGGAAGATTGATTTTATCTCCAATTATCAGTAGCTCCATAAAACATAAGTTGTGCTCACTCACCCAGTCAAATCGACCTGTCCTGGGTAGAAATATCCGATTTATGAAGCTGTGGAGTCATTTTAATGGATAAGGAGCTAGCCTTAAGGATTCCAATCTCATCAACATCAGTCTGCTCTAGTATAGTCTGTAAAGCCCTTGTCCTATCCTTTAGGACTAAATATTCTGTACCTTCAAATGGCATTTCTAGGGTATTCCCGAGTAGTTCTTCTGAGATAATGATCCTTTTCCCTTTGACCAGACAGTCAATGTGGTCTTCTCCAAATCTCATGTTCTCATAAAATGTTTTAACAAGATTTGGAAAAGTTCGAATGTCCAAAGAACACATATTCTGCCAGCCCTGATTTTTGATTAAATCCCCAACTATAAACCCTATTTCTTTAAGGAATTCAAATAAAATTCTTCTACCTGTTATTACAGGCCGCATCCCAAGGAAATTTGTTGACTTGGAGAGATGGAGCTGGGTTCTTCCGCCAGTTGAGGAGGAACTCGAGAAGAGCTATGTTCACGGTATTTGGTTCTTCTTTCCTGTTGGCTCCACCCAGTGATTTTGATGAATAACAAAACATTGAGTGCATATTGTATAATAATGTGTATTTCAAGTTATGAGTTTTTAGGGAGAAAGCACCTCAAAATTTCAAAAACTTATGTATCATGGGACGGACATTTTTCGCAAAACTGGATATCCTCTTCATGAAAATAGGACATCTACATATTTAATTATTATGTGTTTATGATTCATTTAAGTTTCAAAAATTATATTTATGTTTTTGGAGCAATTTACACTTGAATCTGAGCTTTTCAGTCTCAAGTGTCGACACCTGGGAAGCCAAGTGTTGACACTTCAGTATTTGGCATGAACAAAAATCCTTGGCACGCCAAGTGTCGACGCCTAGAACTCAAGTGTCGACACCAAGTGTCAACACTTAGGTTTCCAAGTGTCGACTCAAGGCCTGAGAATTTTGAAAATACAGAACATTGTCATTTAAGGATTTTTGTGTCAAGTGTCGACACCTGTGCATCAAGTGTCGACACTTGAAAGTTCAAGTATCGATACCTAGAAATCAAGTGTCGACACCTGACAGCCAAGTGTCAACACCTAACAGCCAAGTATCGACACTTGAAGCCTGACAGCTCTAATGGATCTATTTTTCTGACTTTTAGAACTTGCTTTTCAAGCTCCCAATGGCTAGATCCGAGGCTCCAACGGTCACAAACCATTTTTTGAAAGATTCTTGGTATATTTAACCTCCACCAACCTCATTCTAAAGACATTGAAGTGTATTGAAATGTATTGAAGTCCATTCAAAAGCCAAAAAGCCTATATTCTCTCAAGTACTCCACATCAAAAACCTTTTATAGTTTGATTCCTTGAAAAAGTCTACAAACTCATCCTTACATCATTCCAAAAGAGGCATTTTAAAGGATATTCCAAGGAAGAGTCAAGACAAAGCATCAACTTGAGCTTCAAAGATTCCATTCTACTCTTGAAGAGGGTTTGTTTTAGTTTTAAAGTTATATATCTATTTTTATCTTATGATTTGACCTTACTTTCAAGGGTGTCTTGGAAGAAGGTTGTTGTGGTTTGTTGGTGAGCCAAAGGGATAAAACCATCTAGGGTTAACTTGTGAGCTCGAAGACAAAACAAGTGTTAAGGTTTGTTGGTGAGCCTAGGTGACAAAACCAACTTAGGTTTTGACTTGTGAGCCTTGTGAAAAACAAGTCAGCTATAATCTTGTTTGGATTATAGTAAAATTTCCAAGGGTGGCTTGGGAAGTGGATGTAGGTGCTAGGTTTGCACCGAACCACTATAAACCTTGTGTTTGTATGTGATTGCCCTCTTTCTCTCTTGCTCTTTGGTTATTGCTACTCACTTATTATTTTCTGCTGCATTCAATCTCTTGCATTGAATTTATTATTATTCATAAACACCACTAGACCTTCACATTATTATTTTAATTTTTTAAAAGACCCAATTCACCCCCACTCTTGGGCTCCATTTCTGGGCAACAAGTGGTATCAAAGCACCGGTACTCCCTTGTAGGTCCAAGGATCTTGAGTAAAAGATCATGGCAACCCTAATAGGAATGGGTATAGTTGAAGGTCAAGCTTCAAATCGTCTCCCAATTTTCAATGGCACAAATTACACATACTGGAAAATGCGCATGCGCATTTTTATTCAAGCTCTTGACTATAATTTGTGGAGGATAATTGTAAAAGGTCCTCATCAGCCTACAATGTTGGTTAATGGCATTCTCACTCCAAAGATGGAAGATGATTGGGATGAGAATGACATTAAGCAAATCGAGCTCAATGCTAAGGCTATGAATCTATTATTTTGCTCTCTTGACCCAAGTGAATTTAATAGAATATCTAATTATCTCTTCGCCAAGGATATTTGGGATACACTTGAGGTTATCCATGAGGGTACATACCAAGTGAAAACTACCAAGGTTAACATGCTTATTCATACGTATGAAATGTTTAAAATGGAACCTACTGAGTCTATTAGTGAAATGTATACTAGGTTCACAAATATTGTGAATGGCATGAGAAGCCTAGGGAAAATTATTTCTAACGGTGAACTTGTGAACAAACTTCTCAGGTCTCTACCGGCTTCTTGGGATGAAAAAGTAACAGCTATTGAAGAAGCCAAGTATGTCAACACTCTTCCACTTGAATAACTGTTGAGCTCACTGATGACCTATGAGCTCTCCCTCAAACAAAACAATGTGGAAGTCGACAAAAAGAAGAAAGTAATCGCCTTCAAATCTACTGTGAGAGAAGAATCAAGCGATGACTCTGAAGAAGATGATGAAGAAGATAAGACGGCTCTAATGGCGAGAAAATTCAAAAGGTTCATAAGGAAGAAAAGGTTCAACTTCAAGAAGAAATCTCTGAAAGGTGAGCCAAGTAAAAAGAAGGACAAAGAGAAGGAGAAAGAGCAGCCCACTTGTTTTGAATGCAAGAAACCCAGCCATTTCAAGGTAGACTGCCCCTTGCTCAAGAAAAGCAGAAGAAAGTTGAGAAAGAAAGCCATGATGGCAACCTGGAGTGATTGTGAGGACTCTAGTTCTGAGGAAGAACAGCAGGAGGTGGCAAACTTCTGTCTGATGGCTGATCATGATGAGGTATGTTCTGAAACAGAAAATGAATTTACATTTGATGAGCTTCATGAAGTTTTTGATGAATTAGTCATAGAATTTCAAAAACTAAAATCAAAACATAAAGATTTAAAAAAGCAAAATTTGGATTTAGCCAAAACAAATGACAAGCTTTCAGGTGAAAATGACTGCGTTCTTCTTCAAAATAGAAAATTAAATGATAAGATTGTAGCACTTGAAAAAGAAAAAGAAGTCTTGAAAAAGAAAAGTTCTTCACTTTCAAATGAAAATTTTTCAAAACAAAGCAAAGAAATTTTGGATAAAAATAAAAGATATAAAAAAGAAATTGAAAAATTAAAACCTTTTGTAGATAGATTTACTTATAGTTCTGAAAAATTGAATTTGCTTTTGAACAACCAAAGAGCAGTTTTTGATAAAGCAGGTTTAGGATTCAGAACTCATAAGAAACAAAAACTTTTTAAAATTTTTTTGTGCCTACATCTTCATCCATTACTTTCTATACATGTGGTACTAAAGGGCATAAATCTTATATGTGCAACAAAAGAAGATTGAGTAACATTAAGAAAGTTTGGGTTCCAAAAGGAACCAATGCCACTAACCTAAAAGGACCCAAGATGGCTTGGGTACCTAAAGTCTCTACTTGATCTTTATTGCAGGTATGCCTTGCAACCAACAAGAAAAGAATATGGTACCTTGATAGCGGTTACTCAAGGCATATGACAGGAGATGTGGAGCAGCTCTCATCGCTCGAATATCAAAATGGTGGCAATGTAACTTTTGGTGATAATGGAAAGGGCAAAATTATCGGTATTGGTAAAGTCCATATCACCCCTTCTTCTTATATTGATAATGTCTTATATGTTGATGGTTTGAAACATAACTTGCTTAGTATTAGCCAGTTTTGCGACAAAGATTTTAAAGTTGTTTTTGAATCTTCTTTGTGCATTATTTCTAGTTTAGATGACAATGGCATCAAGTTCATTGGTCATAGGCATGGCAATATTTATATGGTTGATCTTGATGATCTCCCTATTCAAAATAGTCAATGCCTAGTGGCAATGGAATCTAAGATCGATGAAACTAGTTGGCTTTGGCATCACAGACTAGGACATGGAAGCATGCATTTAATTTCAAAACATAGCAAAAAGAACTTGATAAAGGATTTTCCTAAACTCAATTTTGAAAAAGACAAGATTTGCAGTGCATGTCAACTTAGAAAACAAACCAAATCCTCTTTCATACCAAAAGGAGTAATCTCTACATCTAGACACTTGGAGTTGCTTCACATGGACCTCTTTGGGCTAACTAGAACATCTAGTTTGGGAGGTAAGAAGTACGATCTAGTTATTGTAGATGATTTCTCACGATTTACATGGGTCATGTTTTTATCACATAAAGATGAAACTTTTTCTGAATTCATTAGATTTCATAAACGAGTTTCGAATGAAAAAGGTGTTTCAGTCGTATCTTTGAGAAGTGATCATGGAACCGAATTTGAAAATGCTGATTTTGATAAATTTTGTATTGAAAATGGCATTCACCATAATTTTTCTGTACCTAGGATACCTCAACAAAATGGGGTAGTAGAAAGAAAAAATAAAACTCTTGAAGAAATGGCATGCACCATGCTTTGTGAAAATGACTTACCAAGATATTTTTGGACGGAAGTCATAAATATTGCATGCTATGTTTTAAATCGAGTTTTAATTCGACCGATTCTAAAGAAAACACCTTATGAGCTTTGGAAGGGTAGAAAACTCTCAATTCGTTATTTTCGCATTTTTGGATGCCGTTGTTTCATCTTAAATAATGGTAAGGATAATTTAAGTAAATTTGATGCCAAATCAGATGAGGGAGTCTTTCTAGGCTACTCCACATCTATTAAGGCATACAGGGTCTTCAACAGAAGAACACTTATTGTTGAATAATCCATACATGTGGTATTTGATGAATTTAACCAAATATCTTCAAGAAAAGAAGATGTACTCTCTGATGAAAAGGGTAGCAAGAAAACTGAAAGTGTAAACAACAATGAAGGGCTTACCAAGGAACAAAACAATGATCAAAACATCGAAGGAGATAAAGCACAAGGTGATGAAAACACATCAACAGTTGATCCATTACCAAAAGAATGGAGGTATGCTCATGGACACCCAAAAGAACTAATTATCGGTGATCCATCTAAAGATGTAAGTACTCGATCATCCCTTAGAAATATCTATGATTACTTAGCTTTTGTTTCTCAAATTGAATCTAAAACTATTGAGGAAGCTGAATGTGATAGTAATTGGATAAATGCTATGCAAGATGAACTTAACCAATTCAAAAGGAACAATGTTTGGACATTAGTAGATAGGCCTTCAAACACTTCCATTATTGGTACAAAGTGGGTTTTTTGAAATAAACTTGATGAAAATGGTGTAGTTACTAGAAATAAGGCTAGACTAGTTGCCAAAGGATACAATCAGGAGGAAGGGATAGATTTTGATGAAACCTTTGCTCCTATGGCTAGACTTGAGGCAATTAGGCTATTATTGGCTTTTGCTTGCTTTATGAATTTTAAATTATTTCAAATGGATGTTAAAAGTGTATTTTTAAATGGTCTAATTGAAGAGGAGGTTTACGTTGAACAACCTCCTAGTTTTGAAAATTTTGAATTTCCAAATCATGTTTACAAACTTCATAAAGCTTTGTATGGGTTGAAACAAGCTCCTAGAGCTTGGTATGATCGTTTAAGCTCTTTCTTGCTCAAAAATGATTTTGCTAGAGGTAATGTAGACAAAACTTTATTTTTAAAGAAAAAGATTGATGATCTCTTAGTAGTATAAATCTATGTAGATGATATAATATTTGGTACTACTAATGAATCTCTTTGTCAAGATTTTGCAAAGTTAATGCAGGGTGAGTACGAGATGAGCATGATGGGAGAACTAAATTTCTTTCTCGGACTCCAAATAAAGTAAACCAAAGAGGGGATCTTCATCAACTAAGCAAAGTACACAAAAGAAATACTCAAGAAGTTTGGGATGGAGAACACTAAGCCTTTAGTTACCCCTAGAGCTCTACTTGTAGACTTGACATGGATGAATCAGGTAAATCTATTGACAAAAAATTATATCGTGGCATGATCGGTTCATTGCTATATCTTACTGCCAGTAGGCCAGATATCATGTTTAGCATTTGTATGTGTGCTAGATATCAGTCTAATCCTAAGGAGTCTCATCTTTTGGCTGCTAAACGCATACTTAGATATCTATCTTGCTCAATTGAAATTGGTTTATGGTACTCTAGAGATTCTTCATTTGAATTGATTTCTTATTCTGATGCTGACTTTGCTGGGGGTAAACTTGATCGTAAAAGTACTAGTGGAACTTGTCAGTTTCTTGGAGTAAATTTGATCTCTTGGAGTAGCAAGAAACAGAATTCAGTTGCTTTATCAAAGGCGAAAGCTGAATATATAGCAGCTGGAAGCTGTTGTGCTTAAATCCTTTGGATCAAACAACAACTCGAAGATTTTGGTATTAAACTAACTAAGACACCCATAAGATGTGACAATACTAGTGCAATCAATCTAACTAAGAATCCTGTGCAACATTCAAGAAGTAAACACATTGAAATAAGACATCATTTAATAAGAGATCATGTACAAAACTCTAATGTTATTCTTGATTTTGTATGTACTGATGATCAATTAGCAGATGTGTTTACCAAACCTTTGAGTGAGGATACGTTCTGTCTGATTAGAAGAGAGTTAGGTATTATTGATCCATTCTCCTAGAACTCTCATAGTTTTAATAATACCAAGGCATTTCACTCAAAAAATCACTTGCTTTGAGCCCCAAATGTTGTTTAATATTTTCTTTGATTTTTTGAAAATGTTTTTGATTTTTTTGGCCAAGTGTCGACACTTGGCAAATACTAAGTGTCGACACTTGCGAAACAAAATCTATTTTTAAAAGACCGACCGAGGGTTTTTGTTTTTATTTTCCCCCGTCAATTTCAAGCAACAGTGGTCCCCTTCTGTCCAAATCTCTCTTCTTCCTGTTTAACCCCACACAAATCAGGTATTCCCTCTTCCAATTTCTCTTTATTCCACTTTATTTCTCAAATTTTCATTTTCCTCACCGTTAAACCGTTTTGACCTAAATTAAGGATTTGCCAATTTTATTTGGATTACAACCGGATTTTCTCGAGTTTTAGTGGTTTTCCAAAACTTTGTTTGAAGGAATAGTGATTTACACGGTATTTTTCATGGTTTTCTCACGATTTAGGTCGTTCTCCGCACACATTTCATCCAAATTTGGGTAAAATCATTGTTTGATTGGTTTTTAGCCAAAAATTTGGGTATTCACCTAAAAACTAGTATTTAATACATATTTCTAGTGATTTATCATAATTTATCATAATATTTTTGCCACATTATTTTTATTTTGGTAGAACCTTAAATGTTCTAAGCCCAAAACCCAGGTATTTTGATATTATAAAATTTCCAGCCAAAAACTTTATCTAGCTTATAAAATCCTCACCTTCAAAATGTTTCTGGTTTTTTCAAAATTATCTTGGTATTTTATAACTCTATGTTTGTTTCAAGACTATCTTATAAAATGATTTTTAACTAGTCCCTTTGCTCCTAGTCTGAGTGAATCCACCCAAGCTTATCTTCTTTAAAACTCTCTTGGTTAGCTTGCTGTAATGGGTCCCAGGAAGAGACTTGCAGTTAGGGAGAGATCTAGTCGAGGTGCAGGGAGGAGATCAAAGGCCAAATTTGATTCTACACAGGCTAGTAGTTCTGCCACACCGAGTTCCCCCCTGCAGAGAGGATGGCAAGGAAGTTAGTAGCCTCTGGGAGGAGAGTCGACCTGGAGTGTTTTGATAGGCACCACTTTCTCTTGCGACAGGTGCTCACTGATGTAGGTTTAGTATCCTTCTATACAATGCAGGAGAGTTATTACCCTCATCTAATGAGGGAGTTCTATGGTGCGATGGACTGTCGACGACTTCTATGGACTACGATAGTGAGAGGTGTTCAGATTTCACTTTTTGCAGAGCTACTGGGCAGAGTTTGGGAGATCCCCCATAGGGGAGTCAATGTTTTTATAGTGGATGACAGGGAGGCTACATTTACATGTATCCTCGAGCGAGAGGATGTTCGTGGTGTATCTATAGTCACCGCGAACCAGTTATCCCTGGAGATGCACCTGTTGCACCACATCACGACCCGTATACTTCTACCGAAGACTGGGAGGTTCGACTTCATCACTGAGAGAGAGCTGATGGTGATGATGAGTCTGATAGAGAGGAGGCAGATCGACCTTCCATCTTTGATGTTAGTATAGATGCACGATGTCACGACTCAGCGCCGTCATTGTTTACCCTACGGCATGGCACTGACCAGGTTATTTAGAGCGTATGGAGTATCACTGGAGGGGGAGATCCCCAAGGAGATACTATATACAGATGTCTATAATGAGAGTTCTTTGCATCGTATGGGATGTGGACTAGTCGCAGGTCGCTGGGTGCACAAAGAGTCTGGCCAGGAGCCTGATGAGGAGGACAAGCTTCGAGAGGCAGAGGCAGGACCATCTGAGCCAGCAGGTTTTCCTCCCATTGATATTCCATCGACACAGGCAGAGCATTTGACTCCTGGTACTTCAGCTCCTCCGCCACCTACTACTGGATTACCCTTTAAGGAGCACGCTAGAGAGCAGTTTACTGAGATCAGGGGTGAGTTGACTCAGCTACACAGCGAGGTTGAGACTCTTCGAGTACATACTACCTCGAAGCATGCTGAGATCCGTAGGACTATGGAGGAGGGCTTCACTCATATTGAGGATTTATTGAGATCCCTTATACCTCCAGCAGCCCCTACAGTTGTATCTTCTGATGATGATGATGATGATGATGATGGTGATGATCACCAGAGCGACCATGCTGATACAGTTGATGGTGGTGATTAGGCAGATATGGATGAGGACAGAGCTACAGAGATCGTGGGTAGTGGCAGTGACAATGATGGCAATGCAGATGGTTTTGAGGTGGTAAGTCGCGATCCTCCCACTACCCCAGCTGCTCCTACTGACTTGGTTGATCTACACCGGACTTTGTTACACCAGCTGATCTTCTCTCCCCCCTCCACCAGATCATCTAGGATTGTACCCGCTTTTGGTCCTTTTGGCCGCACTAGGAGTCGTCGAGCTTTAGAACCTCCTAGAGCCTTAGTCTCTAGATCTAGGATCAGTGTTCCTTTTAGTCTTGAGATTCCATCTGATGAGGATTAGCCTCGCAGATGTCTTTTATGTCTTTTGTTTCTTCTATTGTATTCTTTTATGGTTCATGTTCTGATTATTGTATGACTCTGATACATTCTATATGTTTCAATTTTTGCTAATGACTCAGCAAATTTTGTACTGAAAACTTCTCTTATCAGTTATATATTTTAGTTTAGTACTTATTATTTATGATTAATTGGTTAAATTTACTTTCTTCAGCTCTGATTCTCTCTTTGGATCTTTTTGGCTCTGATACCTGTCATATTTGATACTCTACCATCTTTTTGTCTCCATGCTCATTGTGAGGGGAAGGTTATTCCCCTTTCTAATGATTGACAAAAAGGGGGAGTAATAGTATTGATTATATAAATGCATAAAATTGTTTGTGTAAAGTGTAAACCTTCAAATCAAGTAATAGTATAGATTGTTGTGGTTCCACCTTGTTTGTGAGAACTTTCACATCTGATCTAATTTGTTATTCTGAAATAACATATTATTTGTTCTAATTAGAAATATCTAATTGAGGGAGAGATTGATTCTTCCTAACTATGAAGATTATGCCTCATATGGACTTATATTCATATTCATGAATTATAACAGTTAAAATTTGAAACTTAATGCTATTTTACTCAAGGTTTTATCATCATCAAAAAGGGGAAGATTGTTGGCTCCACCTAGTGATTTTGATGAATAACAAAACATTGAGTGAATTTTGTATACTAATGTATATTTCAAGTTATGAGTTTTCAGGAAGAAAGCACCTCAAAATTTCAAAAACTTATGTATCATGGTACGGAGCATTTTTCGCAAAACTAGACATCATTTTCATGAAAAAAGGGCATCTACATGTTTAATTATTATGTGTTTATGATTCATTTAAGTTTCAAAATTTATATTTATGTTTTTGGGGCAATTTATACTTGAATCTAAGCTTTTCAGTCTCAAGTGTCGACACTTGGAAAGCCAAGTATCGACACTTCAGCATTTGGCACGAACAAAAATCCTTGGCATGCCAAGTGTCGACACCCAGAACTCAAGTATTGACATCAAGTGTCGACACTTAGGTTTTCAAGTGTCGACTCAAGGCCTGAGAATTTTGAAAAAATAGAACTTTGTCATTTAAGAATTTTTGTGTCAAGTGTCGACACCTGTGCATCAAGTGTCAACACTTGAAAGTTCAAGTACCGACACCTAGAAATCAAGTGTCGACACCTGACAGCCAAGTGTCGACACCTAACAGCCAAGAGTCGACACTTAAAGCCTGACAGCTCTAACGGATCTATTTTTCTGACTTGCAGAACTTACTTTTCAAGCTCCCAACGGCTAGATCCGAGGCTCCAACGGTCACAAACCATTTTTTGGAAGTTTCTTGGTGTATTTAACCTCCACCAACCTCATTCTAAAGGCATTGAAGTGCATTGAAATGTATTGAAGTCCATTCAAAAGCCAAAAAGCCTATATTCTCTTAAGTACTCCACATCAAAAGCCTTTTATAGTTTGATTCCCTGAAAAAGCCTAAATGCTCATCCTTACATCATTCCAAAAGAGGCATTTTGAAGGATATTCCAAGGAAGAGTCAAGAAAAAGTATCAACTTGAGCTTCAAAAATTCCATTCTACTCTTGAAGAGAGTTTGTTTTAGTTTTAAAGTTGTATATCTATTTTTATCTTATGATTTGACCTTGCTTTCAAGGGTGTCTTGAAAGAAGGTTGTTTTGGTTTGTTGGTGAGCCAAAGGGATAAAACCAACTAGGGTTAACTTGTGAGCTCGAAGATAAAACAAGTGTTAAGGTTTGTTGGTGAGCCTAGGTGACAAAACCAACTTAGGTTTTGACTTGTGAGCCTTATGAAAAACAAGTCAGCGGTAATCTTGTTTGGATTATAATGAAATTTCTAAGGGTGGCTTGGGGAGTGGATGTAAGTGCTAGGTTTGCACCGAACCACTATAAACCTTATGTTTGTGTGTAATTGCCCTCTTTCTCTCTTGCTCTTTGGTTTTTGCTACTCACTTATTATTTTCTGCTGCATTCAATCTCTTGCATTGAATTTATTATTATTCACAAACACCACTAGACCTTCACATTATTATTTTAATTTTTTAAAAGACCCAATTCACCCCCCCTCTTGGGCTCCATTTCTGGGCAACATTTCCTATGGAGCTTCCTCGGTTTCCCATTCCCCACTACCCTTTTTGGAGCCATCCCACAAGCACACTAAGGTCAGAAGGTGTTTTGGAAGGATGGAGTTTTTGGAAAAGAGTTCCTTGTAGGGAAAGAGTGTAAAGCAAATGATAGAAAAGTAAACGAAAGACCCTACAGCTATAACTAAAAAGATATGGCCCAACATCCGAGTCGGCTCGCTCAAGGTGAATTCTGCTCGAGTCGGCTCGAGTAGAGGGAGCACAAAACATTAAGTGAATAAAAACAAATTCACAAGGAGAATAATTAAGAATTTAAATGGAGCAAAGAGGTTATTTAGATGATATTTTCTTAAGTTTGATTGAAAATAGGTTGAGGTATCTAAAGAGGGTTATACAAACCTAATTCACATCTAATCATTGCAAATCTATCAAAATTTAAAGGTTTAGTAACAATGTCAGCAAGTTGGTTTTCAGTTGGCACAAAATAAAGTTCAATATCACCATTCAAAACATGATCTCTTATAAAATGGTGCCTAATTTCAATGTGCTTAGTTCTTGAATGCTGACAGGATTTTTAATCAAATTAATGGCACTTGTGTTATCACATTTGATTGGAATTTTAGACTATGTAACACCAAAATCTTCTAGCTATTGTTTAATCCAAAGCACTTGAGCACAACAACTGCCAGCAGCAACGTACTTTGCCTCAGCAATAGATAATGCTACGGAGTTTTTCTTCTTACATTGCCATGAAATTAAATTCAGCCCTAGAAATTGACATGTTCTACTAGTGCTCTTTCTATCAATTTTGCAACCAGCATGGTCAGCATCTAAAAAATCAATTAAATTTAAAGATGATTCTTTAGAATACCAAAGACCTAGATTATTTGTACCTTTTAGATACATGATAATTCTTTTAACAGCAAGTATATGTGTTTCTTTAGGATTACATTGAAATCTAGCACAAACACATACACTGTACAAGATATCCGGTCTACTAGTAGTCAAATATAATAGGGATCCGATCAACCTCTATATAGCTTTTGATCAACATTGGATCCATTTTCATCTTTATCTAGCCTGCAGGTAGGACTCATCGGTGTACTAGCTTCCTTACTTGTTTCCATACCAAACTACTTGATTATTTCTTTGATATACTTGGTTTGGCTTATAAGATTCCTTCTTTCATTTGTTTGACTTGTAATCCAAGGAAGTAGTTGAGTTCACCCATAAGGCTTATTTCAAACTCACCCTGCATCAACTCAACAAATTCTCCACAAAGATTTTCATTAGTTGCACCAAAAATAATATCATCAACATAAATTTGTATAACTAACATGTCATCCCTTTATTTTTAATGAAAAGAGTTTTGTCAACATTTCCTCTTTTGAAATCATTTTCATGTAAAAATTTGCTTAGTCTATCATACCAGGCCATAGGTGCTTGTTTCAAACCATATAAAGCTTTATTTAGTTTAAACACATGATTTGGAAAAGCATGATTTTCAAAACCTGGTGGCTGTTCTACAAAAACTTATTCAGAAATAAATCCATTTAGAAAAGTACTTTTGACTTCCATTTGGAATAGTTTAAAATTCATGTAGCAAGAAAATGCAAGAAGTAATCTAATGGCCTCAAGTCTTGCTACAGGAGCATATGTTTCATTAAAATCTATTCCTTCTTCTTGGTCGTACCCTTTAGCTACCAACATTGCTTTAGTTCTCATAACCTTACCATTCTCATCTAGTTTGTTCCTATAGATCTATTTGGTTCCTATGATGGGATGGTCTAGAGGTCTATTAACTAGAGTCCAAACATTATGTCTTTTAAACTGGTTTAATTCATCATGAATGGCCATCATCCAATTTGGATCACATTCAGCTTCTTCTAAACTATGTGGTTCAATTTGTGAGACAAAGGCTAGGTAGTCATGTGCATTTCTATATGAAACCCTAGTCCTAACACCATGAGAAGGATCTCCAATAATTAAATCTTTAGGATGTGAAGTTACGTACCTCCATTCCTTTGATAAATCAGTATGATTCTTACTTACCACTTCATTTCCATCTTGAATTGGCTTGTCTTGTATGCTTAGATCTTTCATTTCCTTTTGTAGTGTACCTGCATCGTTGTCTATACACTCATCTTTTCTAGATGGTGAGGGGTTAGCTTCATCAAAGACAACATGAATTGGCTCTTCTATAGTAAGAGTCCTTTTATTAAATACTCTATATGCTTTTCTATGTAGTGAATAACCAAGGAATATAGATTCATCAGATTTTGTATCAAATTTTCTTAGGTTATCTTTACCATTACTTAACACAAAACATTTACACCCAAAAACATGAAAATAGTTAATATTTGGTTTTCTTCCATTCCAAAGCTCATAGAGGGTTTTCTTTGAAATTGTGTGTATTAAAACTCGGTTTAATATGTAACAGGCAGTGTTCACTACTTCTGCCAAAAACTACCTAGGAAGATTACCTTCATACAACATAGTCGGGCCATTTCTTCCAAAGTCCTATTCTTTCTCTCTACAATATTTTGTTGTGGTGTTCTAGGAGCGGAGAAGTTGTAATCGATGCCATGCTCAGTGCAATATTCATCAAAAAATTGATTTTGAAATTCAATTCTGTGATCACTTCTTATAGAAATAACAGAAAGATTTTTCTCATTTGAAACCTTCTTATGAAATTTTCAAATATATCAAAGGTTTCATCTTTATATGCAATAAATAATATCCATGTGAATCTAGAGAAGTCATCTACAATCATAAGGCCATATTTCATACCTCCTAGGCTTGTGGTCCTAGTTGGTCAAAATAAGTCCATGTGAAGTAGCTCAAGGGGTATAGTAGTTGAAATAATATTTTTTGATTTAAAACTCCTCCTAATTTGTTTGCCTAATTGACAAGCATAACATACATAATCAAGATCAACGTTAAAATGTGGCAAACCTCTAACTAGATTCTATGAAATTAATTTGGCAATTGTATGCATGCTAGCATGACCTAATCATCTATGCCATAATAAAAAAGACTCCATGGTCTTAGCATTCATTGCTACAAGGCTGGAACTACTAGTCATGGCTAGATCATTTAGATCTACCACATAGATGTTTCCAAGTCTATGACCAATGAATTTGTTGCTAGAGTCAAGAGAGTTAGTTACTATATACATAGATGATTCAAAGATAACCTTGAAGCCTTTAATATAAAGTTGGCTAATACTTAATAAATTATGCTTCAATTTATCTACTAGTAGCATATTTTCAATAAAAGTACAGGGGGTTATTTTGATCTTACCGATTTTGATTATTTTTTCCTTGCCATTATCACTGAAAGTAACCAATCCTCCTTCTTTCATTTGTAGGGTGATGAACTAATCTTTGTCACCCGTCATATGCCTTAAACAGCCGTTGTCAAGACACCATCTTTTCTTCAATTTGTAGGCTGCAATACAATCCTATAAAACAATTAAGGAGTGATTTTAGGTACCCAAGCTAACTTGGGTCCTTTCGAGTTAGCAAAATTGGTTCCTTTTGGAACCCAAATAGTTTTATACTTTAATCTATCAATTTTTGAATTTTTCATGTAATTGCATTAACGTACTTTATGCCCAAATCTATGACATGCATAGCAAACAATTTTTTCATATTTGAATGATGCATGCTTTGAAGCTTTAACAGATGTAGAAATAGATATATTTGGTTTGAAGGTTTTCTGAACAAAAATCTTAGGAATGTTGTTGCCTAGGTAGCTACCCAAGAAGGGGGGTGAATTGGATCTTTAAAAAAAAAATTAAAGACAAGTAATGTGCAATTCAAAATCCTTTGCAAGTAGTAGGTGCTATGATAGAATTATAAAATGCAGAAGCTAAACAGAGACAAGAAGGTATAACACAAACACACCAAATTTATTATGATTCAGAGCAACCCAGCTTCTACGTCCACTACCCAAGATACCACTTGGGATTTCCACTATATTCACACCTGAATACAGTGGGATTGTTTTACAATATCACAATCCAAAACCTCTATACTTTGATTTTACGGGATCACCAAAGAAAACCCAACACCCTTTGGTTTTAACAAGCTCACCAAAGAAACCCAACTTGGTTTTCACAAGATCACCAAGAACCTAACCCTTGGTTTTAATAAGGCTCACCAAAAACCTAACAATTCAAAGATTGAATTGAAAATAAATGCAACAAGAATGAAAAACTCAATTTGTCGAATAGTTGCCGGTATAACTTGTTGGAGGTCCACATGAATGCACTTAAATAAGTTTTAATGACTTCAGTGGCTTCTTCCTAAAGTTGTTTCAAGCTTCAGATTGGAGTTGGTGAAGACTTGAAAGCTTGACTTGAATGCTTTTGTGCTCTTTTGCTGTTTGTTGGTGGGATATTCAATGAAGCTCTCTTTTCTTTGAAGAATTCACTAAATCAATGCTTCAAGAAAGTACAAATCCTTCAAATTTAAAGTCTTCCATCATTCCAAGGTAGTTCTAGCCATTGTAGACCATTGGGGAATGATTTGTGACCATTGGAGCACTTTTTAGTATTCAAAAACAAATTCTGAAATAGCCATTGGATACCTGAAAGCATCATTCGAGTCGGCTCGGATTGCTTCGAGTCAGCTCGGATCCTTCGAGTCAATAGGTCGAGTCGCCAAATCTTCAATCCAGTCAGCTCTTTGTCTCAGGGTGCAAAACATCACTCTAGACGAGTCGACTCTTTGTAGCTCAGGTCAGCTCACACTTGAATCTTAAAAATCTTGAACTCGAGGAGTCGGCTCTTTTTAGCTTGGATCGGCTCTTCTTCTCAGGTTCGAAAAACCTTACTCTGGAAGAGTCGGCTCGATGCAGTTTGGGTCGGCTCACTTTCTCAGGCTTTCAGAATTAGGTCTGGCAAAGTCGGCTCTTTTTGGTTCGGGTCGGCTCGCCTGGCTGTTCTTAAAAATCTTCAAGAAATGGACTCTGGAGGGGTCGGCTCAAACTGATTCCAGTCAACTCGGATTCACTGGAGTTAGCTCGCTTTCCATCAAGTCAGCTCAGATTGCTACATTCCAGAATCCTTGCTGCGTGCCAGTAGGCAGAGTCGGCTCTTCATTACTTGGGGTCGGCTTGAGTGTCTTCTTCAGGATTTTTATAATTGAACTTAAAGAAAACTCTCACCAACTCTTTTATAATTTCACACAAACCAACTCAAACTAAAATAAATGGCATACATACACTCACAGAAGTAACCCTTTTAATTGATTTTTCTTAGCATTTTGATTGGGTTCTTCTTTACAAAAACATTTACAACACAACTCAACCAAGAAAACAGAAATGTAGGAGTTGAAGTTTGAACATGTTATTCATCCTACAAAAACTTGTCAAACACTTGAAGAGTTATCAGAAATAAATGTACATGCTCCAATGTTTAGTTAACATCAAAATCACTTATGGGGTCAACAATCTCTCCCTTTTTGATGATGACAAAATACTGGGTATGAAAAATTCATATAAGATTTTATAATTGCTTATTTAATAATATTTACAAGAGTATATGAACAAGTAGAGCAAATTGACTTCAGTTAGTGGCAAACAATGAGAGGAGAATTAGGGCTTAGAGATAATCTCCTCCTCAATAAAATACTCCATGTTTTGGTAAACTCTTCAATCAATTTTACATTTTAAAGCTCAAAAACTTTGATCAACAGAGCTAACAAATGTTGAAGTATAAAACATTATGTATCAGAGTCATTATGTATCAAAGTTTGTAAAATAAAATTGCAATTCAGGGTTTAAACATTATAAGTCAAAACTTAAAGCATCAGAGCTTGAAATATCAATACATGTTCATTTCAAGTATCAGAGCAAATATGTAGCAAATATGTATCGAAGCTTTGAAGTATCGATGTTTTATCTTTTTCAGCAATACTTTCTTCCCCTTTTTGTCAATCAATCAAAAAGGTAGAGTATGAAATAAGTTTAGATTTTAAAATAGATTGAAAAAGTATTTAAAATTGTTTGAGATACTTTCACTTTCTCATATTTATCTTGAAATTCTAATTAAAAAATTAATCATTGTAAGAGCAGTCAAACATTCAATTCATAGAGAAATTGAAGAATTTGTGAGACAAAAGATGTACTTCATTCTATTCCAAAAGTTTAGTAGAAAGTACAAAAAGGTGATACACTTAGTCACTGTCTATATCTATGCTAGGTTTTGAAAAAATTTGGCTAGGGATTTGAATTCCAGGAGGTAGAGAAGCAATAGGATCAATGAATTATGGAATATCATGAGATCCAGGTGTCCTAATTTGTGGAAAAGGTTGTCTTGGATGACTTGAGTGACTAGGAAAGGATCTAGAAGGAGTCTTGAGAGTAGCTAGGCTATCTTCAATCTTGCCGATCATTTTCCATAGAAAGCTACTCATTGACTTCAATTCGGCTTCAACTTTCTTTACACTTCTAGAAGCAGCCAAGTCTTCCATTCCTTCTTTGATTACTACCATTTCTTTTTGTAGTGTAAGCATTTCTGAAGCTTGAACATTGGCAAATGCTTCAGCTGAACCTCTAAATCTCCCTAATTCACTTCTAATTATACCAATACCTTTGGTATAATCTTTTTCCATCCTTTTTCCTGCTTCAAGTGATCCCATTCTGACCCTCAAGTTATCCATCTCAGTTCTGTAGGCTTCAAGGATTTGAGTGACTGAGCTTTTGATAGAGTCTAAACTTGATGTAATCAACTGAAGAATTGGTTGAACATCTATCACAGTTGTACTAGTCGTACTAGTTGATGCAGCTTTGGAGGTTTCAATATTTTCAATTCTTCCTTTTAGATCATTTATTTGTTCTCCAAACTGGGTTAGCCTGTCATCAACTAATTTTTGAAATACTCCAAACATTTCACCCATAGAAGACTTAATGGATTCAGTCATATTGTTCATTTGTTGTGCCAAGAAGTCTTGTATCATTGAAGTGTTCATAGTAGGAGCAGTAGCAGCTTGATCATGACTTGGAATGTTTGTAGCCTGATCAAAGGTAGGTGTACTGTATGGCATGTTAGGCAAGTCAAGGATAAAAATATCAGGAAAAAAAGTATCGAAGTCTATCTGGACAAGGGATTCCTGCTGTGGCTGTGGCTCAGGGATGTGCATTGTGATGCCTTCACCAGCCACTTCTTCTATTTGTTCTTGGACTTCTTCAGTCTCTTCATCTATAGGAGTGTCAGTTTCCTTCTTCCAGGTACCATCTATTAATAGGTATCCCATTATCTGAAGGGTCTTGGCTGTATATGTGTCAGTGTGAAGTAATGCCTTACTGCCTTCTTCTGTCAAATCTAAATTTGCTCTTTGAAAGAAGATTGAAAGAATCATTCCATATGGCAAACAGGCTTTAACATTCCTAATTACCTCCTTCATTTGGCTAATCATAATTGTATGCAAATTGATCTTTTCTCCATTAATTAAAAGATCCATAAAACATAAATCCCTTTTACTTACCTGGTTGAATCGACCTGTTCTAGGTAAGAAGATTCGGCTAATGAAGTTATGTAGGAGTCTCATCTCAATGGACAACATGTTTGCTTTGAGAATCCTAATCTCATTTACCTCAGCTCTTTCCAAAACTATCTGCAATGCCTTGGTTCTATCCTTCAGTACAAGATATTCTGTGCCTTCAAAAGGCATTTCCAAAACACTTCCTAGGATTTCAGCAGTGAAAATTATTCTCTTTCCTTTAACTGAGGACTCAATGAAATTTTTCCCAAATCTCAAGTTTTCATAAAATATTCTTATTAGGTTTGGATAGGTCTTAATATCCAGTGAACACAAATTCCTCCAACCTTGGTCTCAATAAGATCTCTAATCACAAAACCGATTTCCCTTAGATATTCAAATAAAATACGTCGGCCAGTAGTGATTGGTCTCATACCTAGGGACATTTGGCAGCTTGGAGAAATAGGGCTTCCTTCTTCTTCAGGCTGTGGTTCATTCCAGGAGACATTATCTTCTCAAAATTTCGTTCTTTGTTCTTGTGGAGCCGCATCACCAATTCTCCAAGATTTCATTCCAGCAACTCTCTTTGGTGCCATTGTGCAAAGAAATTGAGTTTAGAAGAGGTTAATGGAAGTTTAGAGAAGTTTGGAAAGTTTCTTGGAGGGAATGGAATAGGGTTTAGGAGTAAGAATGGTAAAAACAAAACCCTATGGCTCAAATCTAAAAAAGAGATGGCTCGACATCCGAGCCGGCTTGACCAACAGTTCATTTGCTCGAGTCAGCTCGAGCAGAGAGAGCTCAAAAAAATTATTTTTGTATTTCAATCAAGGCTTATAAAATTTTGGGATTTGGATCAAATGGTTATCTGGATACATTGTCCTTAAGACTTTGGAGGTGGTTCTAGATAGGATCATATAATCCTAGTTCATTCCTAATCATTGCAAACTTAACAAAATTCAATGGTTTGGTAAAGATATCAGTAAGTAAGTTTTCAGTTGACACATATTCAAGAGTAATATCATTATTCAAGACATGTTCTCTTATAAAGTGGTGCTTAATTTCAATGTGTCTTTCTATCAATTTTGCAACCAGCATAGTCAGCATAAAAAAAAACTAATTAAACTCAACGATGATTCTTTAGAATAACAAAGACCTAAGTTACTTGTACCTTTCAAGTATTTGAAAATTCTTTAAATAATAAGCATATGTGTTTCTTTAGATTTACCTTGAAATCTAGCATAGACACATACACTGTATAAGATATCAGGCCTACTGGCTATCAAATATAAAAGGGATCTGATCATACCATTGTATAGATTTTGGTCAACATTGGATCCATTTTTATCTTTGTCTAGCCTGCAGGTAGGACTCATGGGTGTTCTAGCCTCTTTGCTTGTTTCCATGCCAAATTTCTTGATTAATTCCTTGATATACTTGGCTTGGCGTATAAAGATTCCTTCCTTCATTTGTTTGACTTGTAATCCAAGGAGGTAGTTGAGCTCACCCATAAAGCTCATTTCAAACTCAACCTGCATTAGCTCAGTAAATTCTTCATGAAAACTTTCATTAGTTGTACCAAGATAATATCATCAATGTATATTTGTACAGCTAAGTTTTGTTAACATTTCTTCTTTTGAAATCATTTTAAAAAATGCTCAATCTATCATACCAGGCCCTAGGTGCTTGTTTCAAACCATATACAGCTTTGTTCAATTTAAACACATGATTTGGAAAAACATGATTTTCAAAACCTGGTGGTTGTTCTACAAAAACTTATTCAAAAAAAAATCCATTTAGAAAAGAACTTTTGACATTCATTTGAAAGAGTTTAAAGTTCATGTAGCAAGAAAATTCAAGAAGCAATCTAATGGTCTTAAGTCTTGCTACAGGTGCATAAGTTTCATCAAAACCGATATCCTCTTCATGATTGAATTCATTTGCTATCAACCTTGCTTTACTTCTAATTACTTTACCATTTTCATCTAATATATTCCTATAGACCCATTTGGTTTCTATTATAGGATGGTCTGTAGGTCTACTAACTAGTTTCAAAACATTATTCCTTTCAAACTAGTTTAATTCGAGAGACAAAGGCTAGGTAGTCATGTGCATCTCTATGTGCTGACCTAGTCCTAACACTAAGAGAAGGATCACCAATGATTAAATCTTTGGGATGTGAAGTTACATACCTCCATTCCTTTGGTAAATCAGCATGATCCTTGCTTATCATTTCACTTTCATCGTGCATTGGCTCGTCTTGAATGTTTAGATCGTTCATTTCCTTTTGTAGTGTACCTACATCATTATCTATGCACTCATCCTTTCTAGATGGTGAGGGGTTAGCTTCATCAAAGACAACATGAATTGACTCTTCTATAGTAAGAGTCCTCTTGTTAAACACTCTATATGCTTTACTATGTAATGAATAACCAAGGAATATAGATTCATCAGATTTTGCATCAAACTTTCCTAGATTATCCTTACCATTATTTAACACAAAGAATTTACACCCAAAAACATGAAAATAATTAATATTTGGTTTTCTTCCATTCCAAAGCTCATACGGGGTTTTCTTTGAAATTGGTCGTATCAAAACTCGGTTTAGCATATAACAAGCAGTGTTCATGGCTTCTACCCAAAAGTACCTTGAAATATTACCTTCACACAACATTGTTCAGGCCATTTCTTCCAATGTCCTATTCTTTCTCTCTACAATACCATTTTGTTATGATATTCTAGAAGTGGAGAAGTTGTGATCAATACCGTGCTCAGTGCAATATTCATCGAAGAATTGATTTTGAAATTCAGTTCCATGATTACTTCTAATAGAAATAACAGAAAGATTTTTTTCATTTGAAATATTTTTATGAAATTTTTGAAATACATCAAAAGTTTTATCTTAATGTGCAATAAATAATATCCATGTGAATCTAGAAAAGTCATCTACAATCACAAGGCCATATTTCATGCCTCCTAGGCTTGTGATCCTAGTTGGTCCAAATAAGTCCATGTGAAGTAGCACAAGGGGTCTAGTTGTTGAAATAATATTTTTCGATTTAAAACTCCCCTTAGTTTGTTTGCCTAATTGACAAACATCACATACATAATTAAGATCAACTTTGAAATGAGGTAAACCTCTAACTAGATTTTTTGAGATTAATTTGGCAATAGTATGCATGCTAGCATGACCTAATCGTCTATGCCAAAATAAACATGACTCCTTGGTCTTAGCATTCATTGCTACTAAATTGGAACTACTAGACATGGCTAGATCATTTAGATCTACCACATAAATATTTTCGAGTCTATGACCAATGAATTTGTTGCTAGAGTCAAGAGAGTTAGTTACTATACACATAGATGATTCAAAGATAACTTTGAAGCCTTTATCACACAATTAACTAATACTTAATAAATTATGCTTTAATTTATCTACTAGCAGCACATCTTCAATAGAAGTAAGGGGGTTATTTTAATCTTACCGATTCCGATTATTCTCCCCTTGCCATTATCTTCGAAAGTAACCGATCCTCCTTCATTCATTTGTAGGGTGATAAATTGATCCTTGCCACCCGTCATATGCCTTGAACAGCCACTATCAAGTTACCATCTTTTCTTTGATTTTTGGGCTGCAAGACAATCCTGCAAAATAATCAAGGAGTGATTTTAGGTACCCAAGCTAACTTAGGTCCTTTCGGATTAGCAACATTGGTTCCCTTTGGAACCCAAATGGTTCTATATTTCAATGCACTAATCATGGAATTTTTCAAAGAATTGCATTGATAAGATTTATGCCCAAACCTATGACATGCATGACAAATAATTTTATCATTTTTAAATGATGCATGCTTTGAAGCTATAGTAGATGCAGAAACGGGAATACCTGATTTGAAGGATTTTTGCATATTATTCTTAGAAACATATTTCAAGCCATTTGAAATTGATTTCGATGGAAAACCTTTTTCAAATTTAGCATTTACAGCTGAAGCTTTTGAAAATACAAATTTTGTTGCTAAAATTTCTTTAGTATTTATACCATTAAATCCAGTTCCAGATTTATTTTTTGAGTCTTTTTATACTTTCAAAATTAGCTCAAGCTTATTTGAACTCAAGGTCAACTTTTCTATTAAATGCTTAAGCTTTTCAACCTCCTTTTTCAAATCAGTATTTTCGGTAACTAAATTGTTGTTTGTCTCATATAAAATAGTTTTTTCATTGTTCAAGACTATAACATTTTCAGAAAGGTTATCCAATTTTCTTTGCAAAATATTATTCTTTTCAAAAATTTTATCCTTGTCTTTTAATAAAATATCATTTTGTTTCTTTAAGGACTTAATTTTAACCCTAGCTTTCTTGAATTCGATGAGTAAATCATGAAATGCTGAATTCAGTTCATCATATGTAAATTCAATTTGAAGCTTAGGGGATGATACCTCATTTTCGAGACCCATCAAGCATAGATTCATAGATTTTGGAGCCTCTTCTTCTTCATTTGATGAGGATGCTTCGCTGTCACTCCACGTCGCTACCATTGCTTTCTTTTTCTTTTTCTTAAATTCCTTTTTTAGTAGAGGGCAATCTGGTATGATGTGCCCTGGGTTTTTGCACTCATAACATGTGGGCACTTCTTTTTCTTTCTCCTTTTCCTTGTCCTTCTCCTTACTGAACTCTTTGTTCTTATGGAATTTTCTAAAATATCTTCCTTTCTTTATTCCCAAGAACTTTCTGAATTTTCTGACGACCATGGCAACATCTTCTCTTCCATGTCGCTTTCAGTAGAGGAGCTTCCTTCTTTCGATTCTTCATCCTTTTTAGAATCTACAGCAACTTTAAAGGCAATCGATTTCCTTTTCTTTTGATCATCTTCAGTTCGGTGCTGCATAGTCAATTCATGGATGATGAGAGATCCCAGCAGTTCATCCAGTAATAAGGTATTCAAATCTTTTGCTTCCTGGATGGCAATCACTTTTGGATCCCACTTGTCCGGAAGAGATCTTAGAATCTTCTGTACTAGTTCTGCATTAGTGTATACCCTGCCAAGACTTTTTAAGTCGTAAATAATGTCAGTGAAATGTGAAAACATGGCAGAGATTGTTTCATTTGGTTCCATCTTAAATAATTCATAACTATATACAAGAAGATTAATTTTAGAAGACTTCACTTGTGAAGTTCATTCATGGGTCACTTTGAGTTTATCCCAAATTTCTTTTGCCAAAGAACAAATTGAAATTCAATTAAACTCATTACTATCCAAAGCATAGTATAACAAGTTCATGGCTTTGGCATTTAACTCTCTCATCTTCATGTCATGTTCGTCCCAATCATCTTCAGGTTTAGGAACATCCACTCCATCAATTTCAACCATGGGGATATAAGGACCCTTTAGAATGACCTCCCACAATCGAAAATCAACTGTTTGAATATAGATCTTCATTCTAGCTTTCTAATATGCATAATTTATGACTGTGAAAAGTGGAGGCCTATTAGTTGACTGGCCTTTAGCCAAAGATGTACTAATAGGATAAGCCATCAATCTTTACTCCAAGATAATCAGAGACACTGCTCTAATACCAGTTGTTGCCTAGGTGGCTACCCAAGAGAGGGGGTAAATTAGGTCTTTTAAAAAAAAAATGAAGGCAAGTAATGTGCAATTCAAAACCCTTTGCAAGTGGTAGGTGCTATGATAGAATTATAAAAGGTAGAAGTTAAATAGAGACAAGAAGGCACAACACAAACACACCAAATTTATAGTGGTTCGGAGCAACCCAACTCCTACGTCCACTACCCAAGATACCACTTGGGATTTCTACTATATTCACACCCGAATACTGTAGGATTGTTTTATAGGATCACAATCCAAAACCTCTATACTTTGGTTTTACAGGATCATCAAAGAAAACCCAACACCCTTTGGTTTTAACAGGCTCACCAAAGAAAACCAACTTGGTTTTAACAGGATCACCAAGAACCTAATGCTTGGTTTTAATAAGGCTCACCAAAAACCTAACAATTCAAAGATTGAATTGAAAATAAATGCAACAAGAAGGACAAACTCAATTTGTCGGATAGTTGCCGGTGCAGCTTATTGGATGTCCACTTGAATGCACTTGAATAAGCTTTAATGACTTTAATGGCTTCTTTCTAAAGTTGTTTCAAGCTTCAGATTGGAGTTGGTGAAGACTTGAAAGCTTGACTTGAATGCTCTTGTGCTCTTTTGCTGTTGGTTGGTGGGATATTCAATGAAGCTCTCTTTTCTTTGAGGAATTCTCTAAATCAATGCTTCAAGAAAGTATAAATCCTTCGAATTTAAAGTCTTCTATCATCCCAATGTAGTTCTAGTCATTGTAGACCATTGGGGAATGATTTGTGACCATTGGAGCACTTTTTAGCATTCAAAAATAAATTCTGGAACTAGCTATTGGATACCTGAAAGCATCATTCGAGTCAGCTCGGATTCCTTCGAGTCAGCTTGGATCCTTCGAGTCGATAGGTCGAGTTGCCAAATCTTCAATGCAGTCGGCTCTTTGTCTCAGGGCTCAAAACATCACTCTGGACGAGTCAGCTCTTTGTAGCTCAGGTCGGCTCACACTTGAATCTTGAAAATCTTGAACTCGAGGAGTTGGCTCTTTTTAGCTTGGGTCGACTCTTCTTCTCAGGTTCAGAAAACCTTACTCTAGAAGAGTCGGCACGATACAGTTTGGGTCAGCTCACTTTCTTAGGCTTTCAGAATTAGGTCTGGCAGAGTCGGCTCTTTTTGATTCGGGTCGGCTCGCTTGGCTATTCTCAGAAATCTTTAGGAAATGGACTCTGGAGGAGTCGGCTCGGATTGATTCCAGTCCACTCAGATTCACTAGAGTCGACTCACTTTCCATCGAGTCAGCTCGGATTGCTACGTTCCAGAATCCTTGCTGCGTGCTAGCAGGCAGAGTCAGCTCTTCATTACTTGGGGTCGGCTCGAGTGTCTTCTTCAGGATTTTTATAATTGCACTTAAAGAAAACTCTCACCAACTCTTTTATAATTTCACACAAACCAACTCAAACTAAAATTCATGGCGCACATACACTCACATAAGTAACCCTTTTAATTGATTTTTCTTAGCATTTTGATTGGGTTCTTCTTTACAAAGACATTTACAACACAACTCAACCAAGAAAACAGAAATGTAGGAGTTGAAGTTAGAACATGTTATTCATCCTACAAAAACTTGTCAAACATTTGAAGAGTTGTCAGGAAATAAATGTACATGCTCCATTGTTTGGTTATCATCAAAGTCATTTATGGGGTCAACAAATGTACTTTAAGCCATTTGAACCAGAATTTGATAGAAAAGCTTTTTGAAATTTTGTATTCGAAGCTGAAGCTTTTGAGGATGCACATTTTTTGCTGAAATTCCTTTAGCATTTAAAGCATTAAATCAAATTCCAGCTTTGCTTTTGGAATATCTTTGTTCTTTTAGAATTAGCTCAAGTTTATTAGAACTCAAAATAAGTTTTTCTACTAAAGGCTTAAGCTTTTCTACCTCCTTTTTCAATGTTTTTGACAACTAAAAATTTGTTTGCCTCATTTAAAACATTCTTTTCATTTTTCAAAGCAATAACATTATTAGAAGAGACATTCAATTTTTTTTGCAAAATGTTATTCTTTTTAGTAATTTCATCCTTGTCTTTTAGTAATAAATCATTTTGTTTCTTCAATGATTTAATTTTAACCCCAGCTTTCTTGAATTCAATAAGCAAATCATGAAATGTACAATTCAATTCATCATAAGTAAATTCAGTTTGAAGCTCAGGGGATGAAACCTCATTCTCAAGATCCATTAAATACAAGTTCGCTGTTTTCGTGGTCTCTTCTTCTTTAGTAAATGCGGACGCTTCGCTGTCGCTCCACATCACTACCATAGCTCACTTTTCCTTTTTTTGAAACTCTTTTTAAGCAATGGACAATCCGGTCGAATGTGCCCTAGTTTTTTGCATTCATAGCAGATGAGCAATTATTTTTCTTTTTCTTTTTCCTTGTCCCTTTCTTTGCTGAATTCTTTGTTCTTGTGGAATTTCCTATAGTTTCTTCCTTTTCATCTTCCCAAGAACTTCTTGAATCTCCAAACGACCATGGCAACATCTTCATCTTCCATGTTGCTTTCAGTAGAAGAGCATTCTTTTTCTAATTCACCATTTTTTCTTGAGTCTATAGTAGCTTTGAAGGTAATAGACTTCTTCTTCTTTTGATCATCCTCAGTTTTGTGCTGCATGGTCAGTTCATGTGTGATGAAAGATCCTAATAGTTCATCCAACAGTAAGGTATTCAAATATTTCGCTTCATGGATGGCGGTCACTTTTGGATCCCATTTGTCCGGAAGAGATCTTAAGATCTTCTGTACAAGATCTACATTAGAATATACCCTGCCAAGATATTTTAAGCCATTAATAATATCAGTGAAACTTGAAAACAAAGCAGAGATTGTTTCATTAGGTTTCATTTCAAATAATTCGTAAATATACACAAGAAGATTAATTTTTGAAGACTTTACTTGAAAAGTTCCTTCATGGGTTATCTCAAGTTTACCCCAAATTTCCTTTACTGAGGAGCAAATGGAAATTTGATTAAACTCATTACTATCCAAAGTACAATACAGCAAGTTCATTGCTTTGGCATTTAACTCACCCATTTTCATTTCATGTTCGTCTCAATCCTCTTTAGGTTTTGGAATGTCCACTCCATCAATTTTAATCATAGGGATATAAGGACCCTTTAGAATAACCTTCCATAACTGAAAATCAACTGCTTGAACATAAATTTGTATTCTAGCTTTCTGGTATGCATAATTTGTGCTAGTGAAGAGTGGAGGTCTATTGGTTGATTGGCCTTCGACCAAGGATGTACTCATTAGATGAGCCATCAATCTTTACTCTTATGTAATCAGAGACACTGCTCTGATACCAGTTGTTGCCCAGGTGGCAACCCAAGAGGGGGGTGAATTGGGAATTTAAAAAATTTCAGCAGATAATGTGCACTTAAAAATCCCTTCTAGAGTGTTAGGTGCTGTGGCAAAATAATAACTTGCAGAAACTAAAGATGATCAAAGAATCACAACACAAATACACAGAAATTTATAGTGGTTCGGAGCAACCCAGCTTCTACGTCCACTATCCAAGATACCACTTAGGATTTTCACTATATTCACACCTGAATACAGTAGGATTGTTTTACAGGATCACAATCCAAAACCTCTATACTTTGGTTTTACTAGGATCACCAAAGAAAACCTAACACCCTTTGGTTTTAAGCAGGATCACCAAAGAAACCCAACTTGGTTTTCACAAGATTACCAAGAACCTAACCCTTGGTTTTTATCCAAGGCTCACCAAAAACCTATTTGGTTTTCCAAATAGGCTCACCAATAATCCAAACAATTCAAGAATGAATTGAAATAAATTAACAATAATGACAAACTCTAGTTGTTGGATAGTTGTCGGTGTAGCTTGAGAGAAGTCCACTTGAATGTTCTTCAATGTGCTTTAATTGCTTCAGTGGCTTCTTTCCAAGGTGCTTCAAGCTTCAGATCAGAGTTGGTAAAGACTTGAATACTAACTTGAATGCTCTTTATTCTCTCTTGCTTGGTAGTTGGTATGATATTCAATAAATCCTTTAAACTTTGAGAAACCTTTTTACTCTTCCTTTCTATATATTCAATAAAGTTCAAATCCCTCAAATATAAGGTCTTCTATCATTTCAAGGCAGTTTGAGATGTTATAGACCATTGGGATGTGACATATGACTGTTAGAGCACCTTTTGGCATTCAAAAAAAAATTATGGAACTAGCCGTTATGTGCTTGGAAACGATATTCGAGTCGGCTTGGATTCTTCGAGTTGGCTCGTATCCTTCGAGTTGATAGGTCAAGTCGCCAATTCTTTAGTGCAATCGGCTCTTTGTCTTAGGGTGCAAAAACTTCACTCTAGACGAGTCAGCTCTTGATAGCTCGGGTCGGCTCGAACTTCTGTCATTGTACACATTGAACTCGAGGGGTCGGCTCGCTTGAGTTTGAGTCGACTCTTCTTCTCAGAATCGAAAATCTTTACTCTGGAGGAGTCAGCTTGTTGTAGCTTGGGTCAACTCGCTTCACCAGGTCTTCAAAATTTGGTTTTGCAGAGTCGGCTCGTTGTAACTTGGGTTGGCTCGCCTGGCTTGTTCTCAGAACACTTCAAAATTGGACTCTGGAAGAGTCGACTCGGATTCACTAGAGTTAGCTTGATTTCCTTCGAGTCGGCAAATTGCTGCGTGCCAGAGTCCTTGTTGCATGCCATGAGGTAGAGTCAGCTCTTTTGAGGTTGGGTCGGCTCGAGTGACTTCTTCAGGGTTCTTATAATTTAACTTCAAGAATACTCTCACCAACACTCTTATATATTTGATACAAACCAACTCAAAATAATTTGAAGGCATAGCACACATAGCAGTAACCCTTTTTCATGATATTTCTTAAATTTTTTATTGGGTTCTTCTTTACAAAATCATATTACAGCATAACTCAAAACAAGAAGTAATGATGAAGGAGTTGAAGTTTGAACAAATAAATCATCCTACAAAAACTTGTAAATCACTTGAAGAGTTGTTAGAAATTAATGTACATGCTCCAATGTTTGGTTGTCATCAAAATCATTTATGGGGTCAACAGCTTGGATGCCTCGAGTTGGCTTAGATTCTCGAGAGTTGATTCTTCACTCTGGTTGAGTCGGCTCGGATCCTCAGTGTTGATGATTCATTACTCTGTTGAGTCGGCTTGCCTCAATTGAGTCAGCTTGGATTCTTAGGTCAAGTTATACTCTGGGGGAGTCGACTCTTCTTAATAGAGTCGGCTCGACTGCCTATTCTCTCAGAATTGATATTTCCTAGACTCTAGAGGAGTTGGCTCGGACCTCAAGGGTCGACTCGCATGCCTGACTGAAGGGTTGAGTCGGCTCAGATTGCCTTCGAGTCGGCTCACCTTTCTGATTCAAGAAATGATGCTTTGGATGAGTTGACTCAGGTTCCTTCAAGTTGGCTCAGATTTCTGCATGCCAGAATCCTTCAACCATGCCATGGATTAGAGTCGCCTCTCTTTACACGAGTCGACCGAGTGAATTTCCAACAAAAACTTTAACTCTTCTCTAGAATTCATCCAGCAACTCTTTAACACTTAAGACTCTTCCCAACTTGACTATCAACAAATTCTAAAGAAATTTAAGCTTAAAAAATACATAGAAGTAACCCTTTTTCATGAATATTACATCAATCTTTCTTTAGGTTCTTCTTTACATGAAATATTTACAACATCACACAAGACATATAACAAGGTTGTAGGAGTTGCAATTGGGCATTAAGATCATCCTACAAAAACTTG
Source organism: Areca catechu (assembly GCA_021397845.1). Classification (NCBI taxonomy): domain Eukaryota; kingdom Viridiplantae; phylum Streptophyta; class Magnoliopsida; order Arecales; family Arecaceae; genus Areca; species Areca catechu. The sequence goes on from CM038048.1 coordinate 16,631,971, forward strand.
TAATGCACTTGAAGAGTTGTTTGTAAGACAAATATATGTTCCAATATTTTGTTATCATCAAAATCACTCAAGGGGTCAACAATCTCTCCCTTTTTGATGATGACAAAACACCGGGCTTGGAAAAAACTATACAATTACATGTATAAATGTATTTGAAAGTAAATATTAACATGTATGAGCTGTATATCAAGAATGTACTTGAAATCAATGTATCAGAGCTTGCATATAGACAATGTATCAGAGCTTTTGAAATAAGTCCAATATGTATCATAATAAACACTTATCAAAAGCTATTTTTGCAAGAAATGTATCAGAGTTTTAGGTTTGCAAAAGATATCAGGTCTTAAGATGTCAACAAATGCTTATAGCAAGTTCTAATCAAAGCAGATTTGCAAATATTTGAGAGCAAATGTAAATGAATTCAAGCCATTCAACAAATTTTTCTTCCTCTTTTTATATGTACTGAAAATTTTTAAACAACATGAGGTTTCTTAAAAAAAAATCTTTTTCATTTGATTCTTCGTTTCCAATTTTTCATGCATTCATTATCAATACCATTCTCCCCCTTTTTGTCAATAATCAAAAAGGTACTCAATTAAAATTAATCTCCCCCTTTGTTAAGTACACAAATCTTGATTTTTGAAATAGAAAGAGAAGATTATCAAGGTTGTTTGAGATAATTTGACTTTCTCATAAAATTAACAATGCACAAATACCATTGCAAACACACGAAACAAATAATTTCATTGCATTCAAAGAGTTTCAATACAGATTACAAAAGTTTGAAAGCAGATATACAAACATTAGTCTAGTCACTATCACAAGGCTGTTCTATAATAGGTTCTTCTTTAATGGGTTCAAATCTACCTTGCCAAGATATAGGTTTACTAGAAGGTCCTCTAGAACTAGTGGATGTTTCAGGTGGTGGTCTGGAAGAGATAGGCTCTGGGTCAAATAAACCAAGAGGTACAAAAGGTGGTGGCTGAGTAGATTGAGATGGAGGCTGTCTAAAGTGTGGTGCAGGCTGTCTAGGATGAGATGCAGGCTGACTAGCTGTAGGTTTAGATGCTCCAAGAGTCACAATGACTAAATATAGCCTCATTAGAAAAACCCATATAGTGCTCAGCTCTTTCTAAATCTTCTTGTTTCCTTCTTGGAGAGCAATGAGCTCACTAGCCTAAGTTTTAGTAAAAGCCTTCGTTAAGCCTCTCATTCTTCAGAACTCTGCTCTGAGAATTCCCACTCCTTTTGTATAATCATCTTCCATCTTCTTTCTCTATATAATAGATCCCATTTTATAGCTTATCTCTCGCAACTCAGATCTGAATTCATCAATGTTATTAGCTATAGTCTATCGGATGTCATCAGATGCTATCCTGAAGGAGTCTGATAGTGCGTGTATATCAATCTATGGCAATGGTCTGGTAGTCTCAACACTATCTACCATGGAATGTAGATGTCTAATCTTACAACAGATCTCCTCAAGTTTGGTATCGACTGTTTAACGAAGCTCGCCAAACATCGAACCAATGGAGCTAGTCAGGGTATGAGATAGCTATCTCATCTACTGGGCAAAGAATGCATGAGACACAAAAGGTCTTGGAGTATCAGCAGATAGTCCCAGAGTATCAGTAGATGGACCCGGAGTAGGTGTAGCTATCACTACAGGTGCTGGTGCTGGAGGTACTGGTACTGAAGTAGGTGGAGATGCTGGTGTTGGTGGAGATGCTGGAGAAGTCCTAGGACTCTTCTCTCTGTGCTCTAACTCCTCAGCATCAGTAGCAATAAGCTCAGTAGCAGTAGTAGTAGTAGTAGTCTACTTAAGTATAGAAGGCTCAGCAATAGTCCCAATCTCCTCAGGTAATTGCTCCTCATGCACCTCATCATCATCTGATGATGCTCCAGCTCTCTGATCTGATCCCTTCTTTAACCAAGCCCCTTTAACCTGATGGTAACCCATATGTTGAAGTGATTTAGCTGAATAGGTATCAGTATGGTGTAATAACCTGCTGTCCTCACCCTTTAGCTTAACACCAAAATACCTGAAACTGAGTGTGAAGGCCATATGATAGGGTAAACATGCCTTGGCCTTCCTAGCTGCATCTCTCATCTGAGTCAGCATAATGTATGGAAGATTGAGGGCCTCCCCCTCAATCATATATCTCATGAAGACCAAATCTTTCTCACTGACCCAATCATATCTACCATTGCGTGGCAAAAATATTCTGCTAATAATGTTATGAAGTAGCCTCATCTCTAGGGAAAGGACATCAGCTTTTACATTAGAAATTTCATCCACACTGTTGGTTTCTAAAATTAGCCTCAAGGTCCTTTGTCTTTCCATCATAACCAGTTGGCAACTTCCACTACTTGGCATTTGGAGAACTTGGCTCAGACATTCCATTCATAGACAATCTAACCCCTTTAATAGTTAAAGTAACACCATTTTTCTCTAGGGTTAGGTTTTCAAAGAAAGTTCTAACTAGGCTAGGGTATGTAGGTAAATCCATAGTGTGAAAAATACCCATCCCTTTAATAGTTAAAGTAACACCATTTTTCTCTAGGGTTAGGTTTTCAAAAAAAGTTCTAACTAGGCTAGGGTATGTAGGTAAATCCATAGTGCGAAAAATACCCAGCCCTGAGATTCTATCCAATCACCAATCCAGAAACCCTGGTTTTCTAAAAATGTAAAGATAATTTTCCTACCGGTAGTCATGGGTCGGTTCCCTATCAGAATGATCAGTCTGGCTGCACGGGTGATGGATTTTGGGCTTCCTTATTGTCTTCCTATTCTTCCACTTCATATGTCCGAGTTGGCTCTTCTTGCCATCTCTTTGTTCTTCTTTCTCTTTCACCAGTAGGCTCAGCTCATAGAGATCTCTTGCCGACAGCCTTTTTCAGAGCCATTAGGACCAATTAGATTTGGATAGGATGGATTTTGGGATAATGTAGGGTAGGAGTTTGTGCTTCTAAGCTTGGAGAGAGTAAACAAGAGCTCTACCATGGTTTGAATGAACTTAAGGCTCTAAAAAGGGTTCTACGAATTTTATATAAAAATGCTTATTTCGAAATTTGAGTCGGCTCGACTTGAGCACTGCAGCTCGAGTTGACTCAAACCAAAACTTCATAAAAGGTTCCAAATAGTTCAAAAATAGTCTTAATTGAAAGGTATATACTAAGAGAAATTGTCATTATCCTTAATTTGATGTAGGAGGCTTTCTAGATAATGTTTCCTTAGTTTTGTAAAATTTAGGTCAAGTTTTCTAAAAAGGGTCACATAGACCTAATTCACCTCTATTCAATTGAAATCTATCTAAGTTAAGAGGTTTAGTGAAAATATCAGCAAGTTGATTTTCAGTAGGAACAAATTCAAGCACAATATCACCATTCAAAACATGATCCCTAATAAAATGATGTCTAATCTCTATATGCTTTGTTCTAGAATGCTGAATTAGATTTTTTTGATAAATTAATAGCACTTGTGTTATCACATTTGATAGAAGTTTTGGATTGTGCAACACCAAAGTCTTCTAGTTGTTATTTAATCCAAAGCACTTGTGCACAACAACTCCCAGCAGCTACGTACTCTGCCTCAGCAGTAGATAGTGCTATCGAGTTTTGTTTCTTACAATGCCATGAGATTAAATTTAACCCTTGAAATTGGCATGTACCACTAATGCTCTTTCTATCTATTTTGCATCCACCATAATCAGCATCCAAAAAACTAATTAAATTCAATGAAGATTGCTTTGAATACAATAGACCTAAATTACTTATTCCTCTAAGATATTTTATGATTCTTTTTACTGCAAGCATATGTAATTCTTTAGGATTAGATTGAAATCTAGCACAAATACATATACTAAAGAAGATATTAGGTCTACTAGCAGTTAAGTACAACAATGATCCGGTATATCTCGATAGAGTTTTTGACAATGTTGTTGCCATCTTCATCTTTTTCTAATATGCAGGTAAGACTCATGGATGTGCTTGCATCTTTGCTTGTCTCCATACCAAACTTCTTGATGATTTCTTAGATGTATTTGGCTTAGTTTATAAAGATCCCTTCCTTTGTTTATTTCATTGAAGTCCAAGGAAGTAATTTAGTTCATCCATTAGACTCATTTCAAACTCACCCTGCATCAACTGAGCAAATTCTCTACAAAGAGTTTCATTAGTTGCACCAAATATAATAACATCAACATAAATTTATATAACTAACATGTCATTATTTTTCTTTTTGATAAATAAAGTTTTATTAACATTTCTTCTTACAAAATCATTTTCAAGGAAGAATTTGCTTAATCTATCATACCAGGCTCTAGGTGCTTATTTAAGTCCATATAATGCTTTATTGAGTTTAAGAACATGATTTGGAAAAGCATGACTTTCAAAACCTAGTGGTTGTTCTACAAAAACTTGTTCTGATATAAAATCATTTAAAAATATACTTTTTACATCCATTTGAAAAAGTTTAAAATTTATGTAGCAAGAAAATGCAAGTATTAATCTTATGGCCTCTAGTCTTGCTACTAGTGCATAAGTTTCATCAAAGTCTATTCCTTTCTCTTAGTTGTATCCTTTGGCTACTAATCTAGCTTTGTTTCTAACTACATTACCTTGTTCATCTAGTTTATTTCTGTAGACCCATTTGGTTTCTATAATGGGATGGTCTGAAGGTCTATCAACTAGAGTCCATACATTATTTCTTTCAAACTGGTTTAGTTATTTATGCATGGCCATCATCCAGTTTAGGGCATTTTCAGCCTCTTCTAAACTATGTGGCTCTATCTGTGATACAAAAGCTAGGTAATCATGTGCATCTCTATATGATGACCTAGTCCTAACACCTTGAGAGAGATCACCAATAATTAAATCTCTTGGATGAGAAGTTACATACCTCCATTTTCTTGGTAGATCAGCATGATCCTTACTTACCATCTCTTCTCCTTCTTGAGTTGGTCTTTCTTGAATGCTCATATCTTTCATTTCCTTTCAAGTGTACCTGCATCATTATCTATGCACTCTTCTTTCTTTAAAGGTGAGGGGTTGTTTCATCAAACATAACATGTATTGATTCTTTCATAATTAATGTTCTTTTATTAAATACTCTATATGCTTTGCTATGTATTGAATAATCAAGAAAAATTGCTTCACCATATTTAGCATCAAATTTTTCTAGATTATCTTTTCCATTATTCAGTACAAAGCATTTACAACCAAAAATATGAAAATAATTAATATTTGATTTTTTTTCATTCTAAAGCTCATAAAGGGTTTTCTTTAAAATTGGTTGAATCAAAACATGGTTTAAAATATAACAAGCAGTGTTCACCACTTTTGCCCAAAAGTACCTTGAAAGATTGCCTTCACATAATATTGTTCGGGCCATCTCTTTCAAAGTCCTATTTTTTCTCTCTACAATACCATTTTATTATGGTATTCTAGGAGTGGAGAAGTTGTGATCGATGCCATTTTCTGTGCAATAATCATCAAAAAATTAATTTTCAAATTTCATGCTGTGATCACTTCTAATAGAAACAATTGAAAGGTTTTTCTGATTTGAAACTTGTTTGTAGAATCTTCGAAAAATTTTAAAAGTTTCATCTTTATGTGTAATAAACAAGACCCATGTAAATTTTGAAAAATCATCTACTATCACAAGAGCATATTTCATACCACCTAAGCTTGTGGTCTTAGTTGGTCCAAATAAATTCATGTGAAGTAGCTCAAGGGGTCTAAAAGTTGAAATCATATTTTTAGATTTAAAGCTCCTCTTAGTTTGTTTACCCATTTTGCAAGCATCATAAACATGTTTAAAATCTACTTTAAATTTAGGTAAACCGCTAACAAGATTCTTGGAAATCAATTTGGCAATAGTATGCATGCTAGCATGACCTAATCGTCTAGTAGTCTCCATCCCAAACTTCTTTAAGATTTCTCTTGTATACTTAGCTTGGTTGATGAAGATCCCTTCTTTGATTTGCTTGATTTGGAGTTCGATGAAAAAGTTAAGTTCACCCATCATACTCATCTCGAACTCACCCTGCAAAAGCTTGGCAAACTCTTGACAAAGAATTTTAATAGTAACATCAAAAATGATGTCATCAACATTAATTTGTACTACTAAAAGATTATCATTTTTTTTTTTTAGAAATAAGGTAGTATCAACATGGCCTTTAAAGAAATTATCTTCAATTAAAAACTTACTGAGTCTTTGATACAATGCACAGGGTGCTTGTTTTAAACCATAAAGTACCTTGTGTAGTTTGAAAATATGATCAGGATATGCATGATTTTCAAATCCATGTGGTTGTTCATCAAACACTTCTTCATCAATAAAACCATTTAAGAAAGCACTTTTAACATCCTTTGAAATAACTTGAAATTCATAAAACATGCAAATGCTAAAAGTAATCTAATGGCTTCAAGTCTAGCTATAGGTACAATGGTTTCATCAAAATCAATGCCTTCTTCTTGATTATAACCTTTTGCTACCAGTCTAGCCTTATTTCTAGTGACAATACTATTTCATCTAGTTTATTCCTATATACCCATTTTGTGATAATAATTGAAATATTAGATAGTATTTATATTAGTGTCCAAACTTTGTTTCTTTCAATCTGATTCAATTCTTCTTGCATTATATTAATCCAATTAGGATCTTTTTCAGCTTCTTCAATGCATTTTAGTTTAATTTAAGAAACAAAAGCAATATAGTCACATTCATTTCTAATGGAAGATCTTGGTTCTTATCCCTTTTGATGGATCACCTAGAATTAATTCCTTAGGGTGTCCATGAGCATACCTCCACTCCTTGGATAGATCTTGATGCTTAGGTGTGGATTGTATGACTTCTTCTCTTTCCTTCTTGTCTTGATTTTCTTCATTTTCTTGAGAGGGTTGATCATCCAAGGTAAGCATCTTAATCTTTTAATACCTGTACATTCATCAGAAGTACTTTCTTTTCTAGAGGATTTGTTAGCAGATTCTTTAAATACTATATGTACAGATTCTTCTACTACTAAAGTTCTCTTATTAAAAACTCTGTATGCCTTGCTAGATGTAGAGTATCCTAAGAAGATACCTTCATCAGACTTGGCATCAAATTTAATTAAGTTAACTTTACCATTGTTCATAATAAAGTATCGATAAACGAAAACTCGAAAGTATTTTAAACTAGGTTTTCTTTGTTTTCAAAGCTTATATGGAGTTTTCTTTAAAATAGGTCAAATTAAAACATAGTTTAAAATAAAGCAAGTGGTATTTACTATTTCAACCCAAAAATATCTCAGCAAATCATTTTTACAAAGTATTGTGCATGCCATTTCTTTTAAAGTATGATTTTTTCTTTCTACTATCCCATTTTGTTGAGGTATCCCTAGGTGCAAAAAAATTGTGTTCAATTTTTTTTTCATTACAAAAATTTTCAAAATCTTGATTTTCAAATTCAGAACCATGGTCACTACAAATACAAATAATTGAAGTACCTTTTTCATTGGAAACTTTTCGATAAAACTTCATAAAGGCTGAAAATGATTCATCTTTGTAGACTAAAAATAGAACCCATGTAAATCGAGAAAAATCATTCACTATAACTAATCCATATCTCTTGCCTCCTAGGCTAGATATCCTAGTTGGTCCAAAAATATCCATATGAAGTAGTTCTAATGGCCTAGAAGTTGAAACAAAATATTTAGGTTTGAAAGATGATTTCACTTGTTTTTCAAATTGACATGCTTCACAAATTTTATTTTTCTCAAAACTAAGTTTTAGTAAATCTCTTACTAAATCCTTTCTTACATAATTTAGAAAGTAAATACATGCTAGCATATCCTAATCTATGATGCTAAAGCTAGCTAGTCTCATTAATAGTGGAATTCATTGCAACTAGGCATTCACCACTAGGCAAAGATAGATTATCCAAATTAACAAGATAAATGTTACTATAACCTTTTCCAATGAACAAAACTCCATTATTATCAGGACTAGCAATCATGCAAAAAGATGATTCAAAAATAACTTGAAAGCCTTTATCAAAAAACTGGCTAATACTAAGTAGATTATGTCTTAATCCTTCAACTGATAGTACATTATCAATCCATGTAGAAGAGAAGATATAAACTTTACCGATTCCGATGATCTTTCCTTTACCATTATCACCAAAGATTATTGATATGGCAATAGCACTGACATGGAGTATGCGTCAGATCTAGTTGGCCGCCAGGAAGTGCCACGCGGCGTCATCCCTGGGCTCTCCTGCCAGGTGACTTGGCCAGCATTCAAGCCGACCTCAGGCCGAGCTCGGCACCTCTACCACTTCGCAAGGTGCCAACCCAGGCGGGGTACACCTTGATCGAAGTGCCCTGTCCCTGCTCCTCCGCCAGGTGGCGCCCCTAGATGGGCCCACCTCACCAGAGTTGAGCCGGGCTCTCCATGCTCCTTTACCAGCTAGCACCCCTAGATGGGTCCACCTCAGTCGAAGTCGAGCTAGCCTCTACCACTTCGACAGGTGTCGACCCAAGCAGGTTCCACCTTGGCTGAAGTGGCCCTACCCCTGCTCCTCTGCCTGGTGGCGCCCCCAGATGGGCCCACCTCGTCGGAGTCGAACTGAACTATCCCTGCTTCTTCGCCAGGTGGCACCCCCAGCTAGGTCCACCTCGGTCAAAGTCTAGCTGGCCTCTGCCACTTCGCCAGGTGTCGACCCAAGCGGGGTCCACCTTGACTGAAGAGGACCTGCCTTTGCTCCTCCACCAGGTGGCACCCCCAGATGGGCCCACCTCACTAGAGTCGAGCCGGGCTCTCCCTGCTTCTTCGCCAGGTCGCACCCCCAGATGGATCCATTTTGGCCGAAGTCGAGCTAGCCTCTGCCACTTTGCTAGGTGTCAACACAGGCAGGGTCCACCTCGACTGAAGTGGCCCTGCCCCTGCTCCTCCTCCAGGTGGCACCCCCAGATGGGCCCACCTCACCAGAGTCGAGCCGGGCTATCCCTACTCCTTCGCTAGGTGGCACCCCCAGATGGGTCCACCTTAGTCGAAGTTAGCCTTCTCCGCGAAGAACGAAAGGACTGGGGGTGCAAGCCCCGAGGAGGTCGCTGAGGATAGTGCGCACAGGCGGCGCATCCAGTACGGTGTCTCCAGGCCTGTAACAGTGCGCGAAACCACGTTGGCACCAGTTTAGAAGGGGCACCCTGCTCGAGGTACCGAATCCAGCACCAGGTAACCCGATACTCCAAAAAGGGTGGGCCATGTGATCAACGCCCCAGGCCCGAGAGCACTTTCACAAGAATCGAGACCCCGCCAGGTTCCCCATTTCATTACTGCATGGCTGACGAGACCAACTCACCACTTAACTCCCGGCTGTAAAGGGGAATGACCTAGGAGAATGGTTGTGAAGCGTCGCTGACCTCTAGAGCCTCTTAGGGAGGAGGGAGAGAGGCATGAAGGTGTCCAGCAACCAGCGACCTAGAAAAGGGGACGAGAGGGCAAGAACGAAGGTAAACGATCGAGGGGACAAACACATGCACGGGAAAAGGAGGTAACTCTACGACAGGAGCTCCAAAGGAACAAGAGCGGGCCCAACGAGTCCGAGTGCAGGAACCAGAGCGCTGATCCCTCTCGTTCTCACTCATCTTCTTATAAAAGATTCTCTAAGCACGGAGCCCCAATAGGAATCTGTCTTAGTGGATCTGTTCCACTTTATCGCTCTCTAACTTGACCGTCAGAATACCCCAGCCGGGATCCCTGCCCCGGGTCTCTAACCTCATTTTTACAGGTCCGGGAGCATCGGGACTTCGCTGTAAAGGGGACCGCAGTCTGGCACTGATTCATAGCTGCAGGCCACAGTGGTAAGGTCAGCAATATATTGGCACGCCAGGTAGGGGGACAAGGCCCCTAGACGAGTAAGCCCCCCTTCGAGCTTCCGAGTAGCTCGATTCCAGGTATGGTGGTGACTCGCGGACGTGAAGCCTCCACCAGCCAGGCGGGGGAGGTTCCCTTTTCCCCGGGCCCTCGAAGCCCGGAGAGGGAACTCCTCGCTCCTCTTGTTCCATCTTCTCAGCTGCCCTCGATGGACGGTCAGTATGCTGCCATTGTCTAACAACTACAGACACTGACCATAGCCGTGAGGCAGCTACAGCATCAATAACGCTCCCTGGTGAATCAACCTTAGCCAGGGACCCCTGTAGCCCAAGCTGTGGGACCCTGCGACCGTAGCTGTGGGACCCCGTGGAAGCCTGCGCTCCATCCAGGGCAGGCCGTTCCACCCGCAGGTAGCAACCAATCCCCGCGGGAGTCACCAGACTCCTACAAAGAGAAATCATTCTAGGTCGGCAGACCATGAGAGCCGATCCCCGATGGAAAATAATGACGCTTCCAAGCACAACAAGCGTCACCATGGCAAGGACCCTCGCTGTGACCCATCAGCATATTCTTCTCCAGTAGCCTTGGTGGAAGGTTCCACTAACGAGGCCATCAGGCGTCTAGTTGAAAGGTGCATAGAAGAGCAAGATCGCAAACTGGTGAAGCTCTCCTGCCGGTTCACCAACATGCAGGGTTCCCCCAATGAGCCAGTGGGCTATAACGCCCGACCCCGGTTCTCCCAGGAGATCCAAGAGGAATTGATTTCGAGTCGATTCCGTATGCCTCAAGTGGATCCCTACGATGGGACCACCGATCTCCTGGACCATCTGGAGAGCTACAAAGCTCTCATGAGAGTTCAGGAGATGACAGATGCCCTTCTGTGCATTGCCTTCCCTGCCATCCTCCGGAAGGCTGCTCGAGTTTGGTTCACCCATCTTGAGCCTGAATCAATCGACTCCTTCCAGCAGTTGGAAGGAAAGTTTATGGCACACTTCGACGCTTGTTGAAAGGTGCCAAGAGAAGTTGATAGCCACTTCTCCATCCGCCAACAAGACCAGGAGCTACTGCGGGACTATGTCACCCACTTCAAGACTGCCGCCCTGGAGATCTATAGCCTAGATGAGCTCGTTGCCATGTTGGCACTAAAACGAGGGCTCAGGACCTCCTATCTAATGTACTCATTGGACAAAAACTACCTAAGACATACTCCGAACTCCTCCGCATCCATAAGTATATCCAAGCTGAAGAGGCTGACCGTACTAGGAGAGAGCTGGATGGGAAGCCTTCGAAGAGGCCCCCTCGAAGGACGTTCAGGGGACATGCAGGCCCAGGCCGCCCGCAAACTTTCGATCGAGACCAAAGTCAAAGAATGGTCCCGCTTTGGAGCAGACCTTTACTCCCCTCCTTGCTCCAAGAACCAAGATCCTCATGGAGATCGAGGGCGAGGGATACCTCCACCGACCTCCTCCTCAGAACCCAAAGTTTTGTCATGACAAGATGAAGTACTGCCAATTCCATCGTGACCATGGCCATGATACGGAGGAGTGCCATAACCTAAAGAAAGAGATCGAGGACCTCATCAGAAGAAGCTATCTCAAGAAGTTCATGGGAAGGGAAGCCCCGACGAAGGACCAGCCACTTTCGTCCTTTCCTCCCATTCCTGCAGTAGATAACCACCCCACGGAGAAGTCGGTGGGCATGATTTCTTGGAGGATAGGGCACGCGTCAAAGAGAGCCCGGGAGGGAGAAGATCTAGAAAGTGTACTCACCTTTGAAAAGGGGAAGGGAGGTGAAAATGAATGTAAAAATGTAAATAACGATGTAGTGGTGGTCGAAATGACAATCGCTAAGCATCCTGTACATCGGATTATGGTTGATAGTAGGAGCCTACCGATGTACTTTTCTACGATGCTTTCTCCTGAATGATTTTATCTCGTGATCGGTTAAGGTCGGTGCACACCCCTCTCATAGGTTTCACCAGAGACTCTATGGGAGTCGAGGGGGAGATCACTCTCCCTGTTACCGTTGGAACTCTGCCCCGACAGAGCATGGTCATGATAACCATCACCGTTGTCCGACTCCCATCACCATACAATGACATTTTGGGCCACCCAGGGCTCAACCAGCTTGATGCAGTCATTTCCACCAAAAGATTATTGGTGCAGTTTCCCACTGTTTTTGGGATGGGAGAGATGAGGGGGGTAGTTCAGCCCGTTAAGCATTGCCTGCAGGCTATCCCAGGCACCCGGAGTGCCGAGCTCGACTCCGGTGTTGATGACCTCGACCAAAGGGTGCAGGATCCCAGGGGCAGCCCGATGGAGTGCTTGCTGACAAATCCCCTTACCTCAGACCCACAAAGAATGGTGCAGATAGGAGCTCAACTCCCAGAGGACGAGCGGGCTCGCTTGCTAGACTTCCTTCGGGCGAATGCAAATATATTCACCTGGTCTGTGGCGGACATGCTGGGTATTCCTCCAGATGTTATCACCCACCAGTTGAAGATTGATCCCAAGTGCCTTCTAGCTAGGAAGAAGAAGAGGCAATTTGCTGTAGAAAGGCAGAAAGCGATCAACAAGGAGGTGGAGAAGCTCCTCACTGCTAGCTTCATGCGGGAGGTACAATATCCCAGTTGGCTAGCGAATGTGGTGATGGTGAAGAAGAACAATGACAAGTGGAGAATCTATGAGAACTACACCGACCTCAACCGAGCTTGCCCGAAAGATAGCTTCCCCCTCCCAAAGATCGACCAGCTTGTGACGCCACTTTGGTTCACCGCTTCTATCATTCATGGATGCCTTCTCCGGGTCCAATCATATCCGGATGCACCCGGAGGATGAGGAGCACACCGCCTTCATCACGGATTGCGAGACCTACTGCTATAAGATGATGCCCTTTGGCCTAAAGAACGTCGGTGCCATGAACCAGCGGCTGGTCAACAACATTTTCAAAGATCAAATTGGCCACAATGTGTAGGTATACATAGACGATATGCTGGTGATGAGCAAGCCGACCTCAGACCACATCGATGACCTAGGGGAGACCTTCCACAACCTCCGCCTCCACCAAATGAAGCTGAACCCGGTGAAGTGCACCTTTGGTGTAGCGGCGGGGAAGTTCCTCGGCTTCATGGAGACCCAAAGAGGGATAGAAGCCAACCCAAAGAAGGTTCAGGCGATCCTTGACATGGAGTCGCCCACCTCCAAAAAGCAAGTCCAGTAGCTCACCGACCGGGTAGCAGCCCTGAGCCGGTTTATCTCGCAATCCGCTGATTGTTGCCAGCCTTCTTCAAAGTGCTGAGGAAGATGCATGACTTCTCCTGGACTAAGGAGTGCCAAGAGTCGTTCGAGGAGCTGAAGAAGATCCTGGCATCACCACCATGCTCTCCCAGCTAGAGGAGAGAGAGGAGCTCCTCTTGTATATGGCGGTCACTCCAGAGGCTGTCAGCTCGGTCTTAGTCCAAATGGATGATAATGGAATCCAGAGACCTGTGTACTACACAAGCAAGCTTCTCCGTGATGCAGAACTCAGGTACTCTCGATCCGAGAAGTTGATTTTTGTGCTAATAGTGTCTGCCTAGCACATCAGGCCTTATTTCCAAGTGCATCCCATTGCGGTCCTGATGGACCAACCGTTGAAGGCCATGCTCAACCGACCTGACACATCTAGATGCCTGGCGAAGTGGGCATTGAAGCTCAGTGAGTTTGACATCGCCTATCGACCACGGTCGGCCATGAAGGTGCAGGTACTGGCTAACTTTCTAGTTGAGTGTGCAAGCCTGGGCGAGGGGCCAGAAGAGAACCCCCAGAGTCAACAATTAGGGCCTGAACCAGAGGTGGACATACGGGTCCTGCACGTGGATGGAGCCTCTAACTCCGGTGGGAGTGGGGCTGGCCTCATCCTTGCCAATGATGAGGGAGTCGTAGCTGAATGCACAATCCACCTCCAGTTCACTGCCACCAACAACTAGGTGGAATACGAAACACTTCTCAAGGGATTGGGAGTCTCCTGCGAGCTCGGTGTGACCAACCTGAGGGTCTTCACTGACTCACAGCTGGTCACCGGGCAAGTCTCAGGCGAATATGAGGCGCAGGATCCTCAAATGTTGAAGTATCTGGAATTGGTGCATGCGAGCATAGCGGGTTTCAAGCACTTCAGCATCTCCCACATTCTGTGCAGGGAAAATGCTCGTGTTGATGCCCTCTCTTGCCTAGCCACCCTGTCGGACTCATCGTTGGGCCACGCCCATATCGAACATCTCCAAACCCTGAGCTACGAAGTACCAAGGGAGATCCAACAGGTCACCCCGGACCCTAGCTAGATGGATAAGTACATCAAGTACATCACTGACGGCACCTTGCCCGAGGATTGGATAGAAGCCGGCCTCATCAAGAGGAAGGCCGTGCACTTCATACTGATGGACAGACTACTCTATCGGAGGTCATACTCCTACCCACTCCTCAAATGTTTGAGGCCCACGGAGGCTGCACTTGTGCTCTAGGAAATTTACAACTGCCTTTGTGGGAACCATGTGGGGGGCTGGACTTTGGCGTACAAGGCCCTCCACCAAGGATACTTCTAAAAGACGATGAGGGAGGACGCGGCCAATTTCATTAAGAGGTGTGATCACTGCCAATGTCATGCCATCATGCAGCTCCAACCGGCCACGCTGCTCTCCCAACTCTCTGCCACTTGGCCTTTCGTCCAGTGGGGCATGGACGTCCTCGGTCTCCTTCCCGTGTCTGGGCAGCATAAGTTCTTGATTGTCACTATCGACAACTTCACAAAGTGGGTCGAGGCTGAGCCATTAGCCCGGATCATGGAGGTGAATGTTAGTAAGTTCCTTTGGAAGTCGATCATATGTCGCTTTGGACTCCTGCACACTATCATCACTGACAACGAATGTCAGTTCTACTGCCGGGAATTCAAGGAGTTCTACAGGAACCTCGGAATTCATCATCGTTTCACCTCGGTAGCGCATCCCCAGACCAATGGGGAAGCTGAGGTGACCAACTGGACCATCCTGCAAGGGCTCCAAACCAGGTTGGATCAAGCCAAAGGGCGATGTGCTGAAGAACTTCCCAGCATTTTGTGGGCATATAATACAATCCCAAGGACAGCCACTGATGAAACTCCCTTCAACCTTGTCTTTGGAATGGAAGCAGTAATCCCGGTGGAGCTTAGCCTGCTGACACTATGCGTGGAACAACATGATGAAGCCGAGAACCCAGCATGGCTGCTGCTCAACCTGGATCTCCTCAAGGAAATGAGGGACAAGGCACGGGTCCAGATGGTGGCCTACCGGCAACGGGTGGCTAGATACTACAACTCTAAGGTAAGGCCGAAGTCCTTTTGGCCGGGAGATCTGGTGTTGCATCGCGCCGAGGCCTCCTAACCTCTGGAATACAGAAAGCTCTCTCCGAACTGGGAAAGTCCCTATCGGGTGGTCGAAGCACTCCCTCAAAGCACCTACTATCTAGTCGAGATCGACGGGGATCGTTTTACGCGGACATGGAATGCCACAAACCTAAGGATGTATTACCAATGATGTAAGACTTCCTGAATATTGACAATAAAATTCCATCTTTGCACAATATTTGTTTATATCTCGTAGGACCAACGTCGCCCATCCTTAAGTCTGGCGAATGAAGGCAAGGCAAAGATTTCATGAAGCGGTTTGTGAGAAATGCAAAGTCCAAGAGTTCAGTCTGGAGCATCGAGCGGAACCCAGTTCCAGGCCCCAGAGATCAATCTAGAAAGTGGCACAGAGCCCACGAGATCCCGGAGTTCAGTCCGGAAAGCCGAATGGAACCCAGCTCTGATATAAGGCACTGGAGTTCAGTCGAAAGGTGGCACAGAACCTAGTTCTCCCATGAGATCCTGGAGTTCAGTCTGGAGTGTAGAGCGAAACCCAATTCCAGGCCCCAGAGTTCAGTCCAGAAGGTGGCACGGAGTCCACAAGATCTCGGAGTTCAGTCCGGAAAGCCAAGCAAAACCCAGTTCTGGTATGAGGCACCGAAGTTCAGTCCAGAAGGTGGCACGGAACCCAATTACCCCACGAGATCCCAGAGTTTAGTCTGGAGCATCGAGCGTAACCCAGTTCCAAGCCTCAGAGTTCAGTCCAGAAGGTGGCATGGAGTCTATGAGATCCCAGAGTTCAGTTCGGAAAGCCAAAATAAACCCAGTTCTAGTATGAGGCACCAAAGTTCAGTCCGAAAGGTGGCATGAAACTCGATTCTCCAACGAGATCCCAGAGTTCAGTCCAGAAAGCCGAACGGAACACAGTTTTAGTATGAGGCACCGAAGTTCAGTCCGAAAGGTGGTGCAGAATCCAGTTCCCCCATGAGATCCTGGAGTTCAGTTTAGAGAGCCGAACGGAACCCAGTTCCGGTATGAGGCACCGGAGTTCAGTCCAGAAGGTGGAGTGGAACCCATTTCCCCCATGAGATCCCGGAGTTTAGTCCGGAGGATGTTCCGGTGACCTAAGTCCCGGTATCGCAAGATCCCAGAGCTCAGTCCGGAGGATGCCTCGGTAACCTAAGTCTCGGTGCCAATGATTTTCAAAGTACAAGCCAGAAGCCCCAGGAGTCCCTTCCCGAAGCCTGGGGGTCTTCAGAACCTTGTCTTAAACCGAGGGCCCAAGTCAAGCTGCAAGTCAGAGTTGTAGGCTTTGGACCCCAACAAAAGATAATGGCAAGCAGCAATATAACAATCAAACACAATACCAGCAAGCAGCAACAAGAAAGTTTAAGGCCAGAAATAGTGAAGAAAGGTAAACCTCCATTTCTAATGTAAGGTTTATTACAAGGAAAAGGGTCCCGACAAACTGAGTGACCCAGAAAAAACAAAAGAGAAACCCTATACTAGAACATAAAATGGGGGACCCGAAGTCACTCCACTACTGTCGGCCCCTCCTCCGATTGGGAGGCCTCTGCACTGTCGATCGCGTCCTCAGGAGGCTGCGCGGAAGCCTCCTCGCCACCAGCTCCCGGCACTGCTCCTCCTCCTTCAGGCTGCCCACTGGGGCTGCCAAGGATGACCCCGGTCAGGTCGAGTTTGGGAAACTAGGCAGCCACCATTCCCCGACAAACTTCAAAGCCCTTCAAGAAGGAATCTACTGCAGCCTTGTGAAACTCCTTCTCAAACTCTTCGGAGGCCCGGAACTTCGACACAACCTCATGTGCCTCCTTCTAAGAGGCTGCAAGCAGCCCGTTGATGTAGGAGGTCTTCTCGTTGGCCAACGCCAACTCTTGTAGGACCTCCTCGACCCGACACTCCAATGACCGGGATTGCCCTCTGAGGTGGGAGACCTCGGATGCATCATTTTCGGTTCGGTGCTGATTCGAGATCCTCTCCTCAGAAAGAGAGGCCTCGAGTTCCCTGACCCGACCTTCTGAACGGGCCAGGTCCTCCCGGAGGATCTCATTCCTCCCCCTCGGCTCATGGCCCTTATCCATGTGATCCTTAATGTCAGCCGCCAGCTTGCCAAGTTTCCACTCCTTCTCGGCTTCCTTCTTTGCCGAGGTGAAGAGGAAGTTCCGGAGTAGAAGAACGTCGGTTTTGATCTGCATTGAAGGAAAAGTTGAGGTTCTAGGATCCAACTGGAACATTAAAAAGAAGGGCTAGAGGCTTACCGTAAAGAGCAGGGGGAGGATCCCGAGCAGTGCATCCGCGTAATCCCGGTCGTCCCTCAGGCGGTGGTCCTAGGGCCGGGCCACGTACTCCATCATCTTCTCCACGAGACCCTGGTCATGGATGATGGAGGAGCCCTCGTTGAGAACGGGCGGTACAAGCTGAGGCTCAAGGGGGACTGAGCTGGGGTCCCCACGCTGGGCAGAACTGCGATTGAAGGCACAGCCGCTGGTGCAGCCGACGATGCCACCACTGGCACATCATCTAGTGCAGCAACAACCATGGGAGGTGCCAGTTGCCTCACCTCCCCACCCGCATCGATCTCGACGACATCTGTGATAGACATCCGTTGTTGGGATGGCCTGGGGGCCGGAACCATCGCCCTGGGCCCAACAAGAACTATAGTGGGCCTGGGCCCGTGGCTCGTCTCTGTTCAGGCCCTCTTCGGCGGAGCCTCCTAGGCTCCTTCAGGGGCATTCCTCTTCTAGGCCTCTTCCCTCAGTCTCTCAATGGAGAACTTCATCCCTGAAGAAAGAAAATGGTCAGAATGTCGGATGATTCAAAAAAAAAAAAAAAAGAAGAAGAGAAAAAAGGGAGAAAAAGAAAAAGGAGGGTAGAGGCCCACCAATCACCCATATTAGGCTAATCCCTGCCTCGAACAAGTTCTACTCTGAGAGCAGAACATTAAGAGAAGGGACTACATCACCCAATAGCTGGGAATAGACCTCATGATCCACCGGTTCAATCTGAGAATTCTAGTTCGGAGACCGGAATTGGCTCACTCCAAACCCAGTCGAATCCCTAACCGAAGTGAAGAAGAACCGGTTCTTCCACCCTTTGATCGATATGGGGAGGTCAAACCGAAGGCACCTGGGTTGGGGAGAAAGGTACCACCAGCCATCATCGGTGGAGTACCGCTTCAGGATGAAAAGGGCCCTGAATAGTGAATAATGGGCAACAAACCCATAGAAGTGGCAAAAAACTATGAAGGCAAAAATACACCTGATGGCATTGGGAGCCAACTAGGTAGGAACAAGTCGTAAATGGCTAAGGAAAGAAAGGAAGAATGGATGGAGAGGAAAATGAAAACCCCCAGCGAGGAAGTCTTCGTAGAAGGTGGTTCTACCAGGGCCGCTCGAAGTATCCCGATCCCTCGACCCTGGGAGTGAAAGCTGAATGGAGTCTGGGACCCCATACATGTCCCGGATCCAGGAGAGGTCATCTCCGGTCATTGTTGAAATGAAGCTGGAGGAACCAGAGGAAGTCTCTACCATCGAAGGGGGAAGGGTAGAGACAGGAATAGCAGGAATGGTTGGAGGAGCCCTGGGAGCCCTAGGGACTCTGATGGTTATACCGCCCGGCCACAACCGCTGTCCGACATCAATGAGAACATCATCCTTCAAAGAGGAGGACAATGGAGTCCTCGGCCGGGATAGACCGGCCTCGTCCGGGTTAGAAGAGGGACGGCGATGATGACCCGAAGGAGCCATCGAGATAAGAAAAGAAAAGGAAGGCCTGGTTCGGAAGGACTAAGACTCGAGAAGAAGCAAATGAAGGAAATGGGGGTTGCAGGGCACTCACCGGTATGTTGTGGCGGAAGAATGGTGACCCGAGTGAAGAAGAGGGGACGCTGCAACCACCAGCAAGGTGTGAGAAAGCCAAAAGATCTCGTTTTCGAAAAGTCTCCTCTCTTTTCAAACCAATCAACAGTGGCCATATAGCTCCTTTTCCACCAACGCCATCAGATGAGTGCCACGTGCGAAGATTCTCGATGATGATGCTTCGATTTTCTAGAAACCACCTCGAGTCTGGCATGGCATAATTATGACCCACTGAAGGCATGGACATGGCGCCCACACATTGGATCTCGGGCACAATGAGTGGAGCGGCAGCGATCTCAGTATTTATTGCACAGGATTTTTGTCCTCCCATGTCATCTCCGAATTAACTCCCCATGTCCTTGCAGTGGTGCTCCGATGGGACATGGGAGTGGGGGGCAATTGATATGGCAATAGCGCTGACATGGAGTATACGTCAGATCCAGTTGGCCGCCAGGAAGTGACATGCGGCATCATCCCCGGGCTCTCCTGCTAGGTGACTTGGCTAGCGATCAAGCCAACCTCGGGCCGAGCTCGGCACCTCTGCCACTTCGCCAGGTGCCGACCCAGGCAAGGTCCACCTCGACTGAAGTGCCCTGTCCCTGCTCCTCCGCCAGGTGGCGCCCCCATATGGGCCCACCTCATCGGAGTCGAACCAGGCTCTCCCTACTCTTTTTCCAGGTGGCACCCCAAGATGGGTCCACCTCGGTCGAAATCGAGCTAGCCTCTGCCACCTCGCCAGGTGTCGACCCAGGTGGGGTCCACCTCAGCTGAAGAGGCCCTGCCCTTGCTCCTCCACCAGGTAGCGGCCCCAGATGGGCCTACCTCACCGGAGTCGATCCAGGCTCCCCCTACTCCTTCGCTAGGTTGCACCCCAACTGGGTCTACCTCGACCAAAGTCGAGCTAGCCTCTACCACTTCGCCAGGTGTCAACCCAGGTGGGGTCCACCTTGATTGAAGTGGCCTTGCCTTTGCTCCTCTGCCAGGTGGCGCCCCCAGATGGGCCTACCTCGCTGGAGTCGAGCTGGACTCTCCCTGCTCCTTCACCAGATGGCATCCCAAGATGGGTCCACCTTGATCGAAGTCGAGCTGGCCTCTGCCACTTCGTTAGGTGTCGACCCAAGCGGGGTCCACCTCGGCTGAAATGGCCCAGCCCCTGCTCCTCTGCCAGGTGGCGCCCCTAGATGGGCCCGCCTCATCAGAGTCGAGTCGGGCTCTCCCTGCTCCTTCGCCAGGTGGCAACCCAAATGGGTCCACCTCGGTCAAAGTCGAGCTGGCCTCTGCCACTTCTCCAGGTGTCGACCCAGTCGAGGTTCACCTCGACTGAAGTGGCCCTGCCCCTGCTCCTCCACCAGGTGGCACCCCTAGATGGGCCCACCTTATCAGAGTCGAGCCGGGCTCTCCCTGCTCCTTCACCAAGTGGCACCCCGAGATGGGTCCACCTCGGTCGAAGTCAGCCTTCTCCGTGGAGCACGGAAGAATCGGGGGCACAAGCCCCAAGGAGGTTGCTGAGGATGGTGCGCAAAGGCGGCGCATCCAGTACGATGTCCCCAGGCTTGTAACGGCGTGCAGAACCTCATTGGCACCAGTTTAGAAGGTCACCCTGCTCAAGGTACTGAATCCAGCACCCGGTAACCCGATACTCCAAAAAGGGTGGGCCATGGTCAATGCCCCAGGCTTGAGAGCACCTTCGCAAGAAACGAGACCCCGCTAGGTTCCCCCTTTCATGACTGTGCAGTAGACGAGACCAGCTCGCCACTTAACTCCCGGCCGTAATGGGGAATGACCTAGGAGAACGGTCTTAAAGAGTCGCTAACCTCCAGAGCCTCTCAGGGAGAAGGGGGAGAGGCATGAAGGTGTCCAGCAACCGGCGACCTAGAAAAGGGGACGAGAGGGCAACAACAAAGGTAAGCGATCGAGGGGACAAACATGCCCATGGGAAGAGGAGGTAACTCTATGATAGGAGCTCGACAGGAACTCGCAAGAACAGGCCCAACAAGCCCGGGTATAGGAACCAGAGCGCTGATCCCTCTCGTTCTCACTCATCTTCTCATAAAAGATTCCTCTAAGCATGGAGCCCTAGCAGGGATCCGTCTTAGTGGATATGTTCCACTTTACCACTCTCTAACTTGACTATCAGAGTATCCCCACCGGGATCCCCGGCCCAGATCTCTAACCTCATTTTTGCAGGTTCGGGAGCATCGGGATTTCGCAGTAAAGGGGACCACAGTCCGGCACCGATTCATAGCTGCAGGCCACAGCAGTAAGGTCGGCAACAATTACACTCCCTCCATTCAGTGCCTCAAGAGAGGTGAATTGTTTCATATCTCTTATCATGTGTCTTGAGCAACCACTATCAAGATACCACAATATTTTCTTTTCTTTGGTTGCAAAACATACCTGCAAAACAAAATAAGTTTTGATTTTAGGTACCCAAGTTATCTTGGTCCTTTTGGGTTAGATCTAAGAGTGGTTCCTTTTGGAACCCAAATCTTTCCAGAATTATTGATTTTTCTCAGATCACAATGATATGCTTTATGACCCACTTTTTTACAAGAGTAACAAATGATGCTTGATGATGCAGGAATAAAGAAATTTTTAAAAAAAATTACTATTTTTGAGGTTTAAAACCTAATCCAGCTTTGTTAAAAATAGCTCTTTGATTGTTCAAAAGTAGATTCAACTTTTCAGAACTATAAGTAAATTTTTCAACAAAAGATTTTATCCTATCAAGCTCATCTTTATATTTCTTGTTTTCTACTTCAAGATCTTTATTTTTCTTCAAAAGTTCATTGTTTGAAACATTAGCTTTAGATCTTTTCAAAATTTCATTTTTCATTGATAAAGCATTGTTTCATTTTTCTAAAATATCAATCTTATTTTTCAAATCATTAACTTCATTCATAAGATTAGAGTTTTCATGCGAGAAAGAGTTTGCATGCCTTCTCAATTTCCTATTTTCAATCATAATCAGTTTATAGTCATCCACTAACTCATCAAATACATTTCATAATTTATCAAAAGTATAATCAACTTCAAGTTCAGGATGTACCTCTTCTTCCTATTATGCCATGAAGCAATGATTAGCAACTTCAGTTTATTCTTCTTCTGAGCTAGAATCCTCACTATCACTCCAAGTTGCAATCATTGCTTTCTTTCTAAGCTTCTTCCTTGACTTCTTTAGGAGAGGGCAATCATACTTGTAATGTCCAGGCTTCTAGCATTGGAAGCAAATAGATAGTTCCTTCTTCTTGTCCTTTTCTTTCTCCTTTTCTTTTTCCTTTTTCTTGCTTGGTTAAAACTTTTTCTTGTAAGTAAATTTCTTTTTTCTTATGAATTTTCTAAACTTTCTTGCTAATAGAGCTTCATCATCCTCATTCTCTTGTTCTTCTTATGATTCCTCATTTGAAGATTCTTCTTGTATTGTGGACTTGAAAGCTATACCCTTCTTCTTCTTATCCATATCCATTACTTTTTGTTTCAAGTTCAACTCATAAGTCATGAGCAAACCTACCAATTGCTCCAATGAAAGTTTATCAACATCTTTGGCTTCTTGAATGGCGATTACTTTTGGATCTCAAGATGTTAGTAGAGAACTGAAAATTTTGTTCACAAGATCGGCATTAGACATAATTTTACCAAGGCTTCTCATGCCATTAACAATATTTATAAATCTAGTATATATGTCAGTTATAGATTCATTTGGTTCCATGCGAAACATCTCATAAGTATGCACAAGCATGTTAACTTTTATATTTTTTACTTGATCAGTACCCTCATGAGTAACCTCAAGTGTGTCCCATATTTCTTTAACAGAGGTGCATGTAGAAATCATGTTGAATTCACTAGGATCCAATGCACAGTAAAGGAGATTCATTGCTTTTGCATTGATCTTGGACTGTTTAATGTCATTTTCATCCCGATCCTCTTTAAGCTTTGGGATGGAAACACCATTAATCACAACTGAAGAAATATGAGGACCTTTATCCACTACTTTCCATAAATTTTAATTTATAGAATGCATATAAATTCTCATTCTTATTTTTCAATAAGTGTAATTTGTGCCAATAAAGTAAGGGGGTCTATTTGAGGCTTATCCCTCAACTACACTAGTACCAAGTAGGGCTGCCATAGATCTTTATTTAAGGGGGTTAAACCTATATACTAAGAATGTGGCTCTGATACCACTTGTTGCCTAGTAAGCAACCCAAAAGGGGGGGATGAATTGGGTTTCTAATACTATTTGCAAGAATGTGTGCCAATTCAATAAACAATTCAAGTGCTAGTGAGAATAAGTGTTATGTTCTATTAAAGAGTATGCAGTAAAAATTTAAATGCAATGAAAGTAAGAGCAAGTAAAGAGAAAATAATCAATCACAAACAGAAGCAAGTATAGCAGTTCGGTGCTCTCTAAGGAACCTACATCCACTTCCCAAGGTCCACTCAAAAATTCACTATAATTACTCTCGATTACAGCCGATTAATTTTCCAGAATCACTAATCAAAACCCCTTTTAGTTTTCACCAGGCTCACCAAAAGAAACCTCTTGGTTTTCAAAGGCTAACCAAAAATCTCCTTGGTTTTCAACTAGGCTAACCAAAAACCTTCTTGGTTTTCAACTAGGCTAACCAAAAATCTACTTGATTTTGTTCTTAGGCTCACCAAAAATCTTGATACAACAAAGTAATAATAAAAGTAAAGAATACAATCAAGCTTTCTAAATAAAAACTGTTATCTCTTTGAAACTTGTTGAAGATACTTGTCTTCAATTTGATGAAACCTAAATCAATGCTTAAAAGTGGTTAAATTTGAATGCTTTTGATTGCTTTGAATGCTTGGAGGCTTCTTTTGCTTGGAAGTAGTTGCTCTCAATGAATTTTAGTGAATGTACTTGTTTATCTTTCTTTTTCTCTTCCTCTATTCATTCTCGTTTGTTCCACTTGAATTTAATTCACTTAAATACCATCCCAAGGCTTAAATGATAGTTTATGACCATTAGAGAGGTGGAACTAGCCATTGGGAGTTGAAAAGGATGAGTTCTGTATTTAAAAAAACTAGCCATTACTGTTTTCAGAACTCTAAGTATCAACACTTCAGGCTATGAGTCGACACTTAGGGTTGATACTTAATTTACATGAGTCGACACCTTATTCAAAATTCTTCTTTGAAGCTCTTTAGAAATCTCAGGTGAGTCGACACTTCATCTGGTGAGTCGACACTTGAGTTGAGTCTTGAATTCAGTATATTCTATAAGAAATATATCTCAGGATTTAAATTGATCCTTGAGTTGACACTTAGGGTTGACACTTGTGAAGCATTAGTCGACACTTTAACCGTGACATCTGAAACTCTTTTTTGCATACCGTCCTGAGTCGACACTTGTACTGTCATGAGTCGATACTTGAACTGTGAGTCGACTCTTTGAGTCGACACTTATTGAAACTTTTCAAAATTCGGCTTAAACTTTGCTGAATCTTCTTTGTACTTGACTTTAAAATCCTTTCAAGAAATTCTCAACCACTTAAGTCCATCAAACTTTGATATTTCATTCGTAGAAATGGTTTCTTCAATCATTTGACAAACAATTCATTTTAGCCAACTTGATGAGTACCTTTTTCTAATAAAAATACACTTTAAAGAACTGTTAGTACTCAAATATACTTAAATATTTTGTTAATCATCAAAATCAATAAGGAAGTCAACATCCTATTTATTCTTATCCTGATGTTAGAGTTTGAAGGCACTCTACCATTTCTAAAGTTCAAATATCAGACTTGCTTTCTGTTTTTTGCCCAGAATCTCAGAAGTGTCTTGACATTGGTTGGATTTGGTCACTTCCTATTTATCCTAGAGTATCTTTTTTTTTGTGGAAAGTTGCTTGGCGCCATCTCCTTCCTAGATCCTTTCTTATAGCGAGAGGCTTCATTTGCTCCCATTCTGCCCAGCTTGTGGGGCCAATGGTGAGTCTCTAATGCATGATATATTTCTTTACTTGAGAGCTTGGCAGGTTTGGTGGATGGCTAGATTCGATAGGTTATTTATGCATTTTGAGGATCAGATAGATACGTTCATGGAGCTGCTCTGATCAGGTATAATTCCTCCATCCACTATTTTTCTTGCATATATTACCTACCATATTTTGCTTACCCGGAATGCTATAGTCTTTAATTGATAAAAAAGTGCCATAATAGCCAATCATTATGAGGGCATTTCTGTAAACTTCTAGCTCATGTATGCATACTTTCATTTTAATAAAGGCATTTGATTCATCATATACTGCTATGTCATATTTTTTTATTGATTATGATGAACCCCATAAATTAGGGCAATGGAGTTAGGGTTATGATGGAGTTCATAACAGTGAGACCTAATTTCTATAAACCCTAATCTAGAATGTTCCTAGTCGTTGGACCATCGATTCGGGGATCGATGAATCTGGAAAGACTAGCTTATCCTATGTATGCTCAGTTGATGAGGGTGGTTGATCTCACAACCACTTATGTAGGACACTAATACAAGGATAAGGGTGCTTATTAGGGTATGAGTACACTGAACTGATCCGCACCGGGATTATCTTATGGAAGTTTTACTACTTGTCAAATGATAGATCCCAGAGTAGAAGTTGTGCATGTGATCTTTAGACCTGAGGTCACCATGGTTCCTTGTGCACACTAAGCCATACTTTGGTTCACACTCATTCATGCCATTGCGGCATGTACAGGGTGTTCTGGGTATGGTGGAAGGTGTACGAAGGATGTGAGTGGACCAACAAGGAATCGATCATTCCTGGTAAGAGGAATTGTTATCCCATGTAATCTCTTCGATGAGAGACTCAAGGAGCCTTTGATCAAAGCAGGAGGAGATTAGTAAAATCTAATCAGTCATCAGTTGAGTCCTCATGATCAAGCTGAGATTTGATATGATTAAGTGTTAGGGTTTGACATATATCCATACCTATCACTTAATCAAGATAATGGGAGATCAAAAGATTGAATTGCTCGGTAACTTACTACTGAAGGGTATTTTGATATTTTTCATCAAATTCTTCATCTTCTGGGTAGGAATGATATGTTGCTAGACATCAATCTTGTCTTGTAGGTTTTCATGAACTAATTGATTTGGTTTCATGAGTCAATTCGATGTGTGATTCGAATTGGACAATTAGGTGAGCCAATTTGACCTAATTAGATCAATCGGGTTCGATCGGATCGAATCGGCTCAAACCTAAACCTACTGCTGGCTAGATGTGAAACCCAATGGGTCACACATAATAAAGACTTGGCCAAGAAAGTCATTCATGATTTATTTACGGTCATAGGATCCTAATTGGTTAGCCATATTGCATACTAGCATATGTAGGCTAACCTAATTCCTAACCCAATTGGATTGGGTTTGGTTGCTTGCTAATTGGGCTAACCTAATTATGAAAAACCTAAATTAGGTTAAGTCCTAAGTGGGGCTAACCAAATTAGAGCTTGATCTGATTTTAATTTGAACTTAAAGGCATTTTAGGCACCATATATGAAGAGTCCCAATGGCATGGGACTCTTGGTACTTAAATGATACCTTAACATCAAAAGGACACAGAAGGGCCTAAAGACCTCTGATCTGAAAATAAAAGATATGGTCAGAAAGCTTATTTGATGCCCTTTCTAATGATACCCATATTTCATATGTTTGACCAAGTCAATTTGATACTTTGGGTGGACTAAATGAAAAGGTAAGGACTATTGGCGCCCTTTGGTGCACCCGGGAGAAAGTATGGCACGCAGATAGACTGAGAGTCCTTCTGCAGATAAGACTCTGGGAGCTTCATCAGGAAGGTGCCTCTTAGCTCAATCCCCACACCTTGACAAGTCAAAAGACCGGTTTAAAGTTTGAATGGGATAGCTGGAAGAGGAGTGAAAAGGTTGCGCGCACATGAAGAGTCGCGCCTCTTCATATGCGCGCGCACAACAGAGAGCAGAGTCCTTCTGCCTCTGAAACTCTTGAAGCCTCACATTACTTCATATTAGAAGAGGCATCTCCCTATCTCAGAAACTGGTATTTGACACATGGTGTAATGGGGATTGATTTGGTAAGTGAAAGAATACATATATGACTCTCCATTCCCGAAGAGTCTTATCATATATGATATTTCATATCTGATAAGTGTTGTCGAAATGTATTTCACGACCCATCTAAGATTATAAATAGGGGGTACGGTGAAACAAGAAACACTACTACTTCTTCGATCTTCTGAGATCAGTGTTTTTATTTTCTCGAGAGTCTGTCTAAGAGTCTTCCACTTTCTCCCTCCCTCCTTCCTGTTTTAGGACAAGACTTTCCTTGTAAAGACAAGTTCTTCTACACTAGGACAAGGCTTGGTTTTAAGACATAAGCATGTAGGGTCCTAGAGAAGGGTAGTCCTAGAACCTAAAGTGGTTTAGGACAGTGTCTTGAGTGT
This sequence comes from Areca catechu, assembly GCA_021397845.1. NCBI lineage: Eukaryota > Viridiplantae > Streptophyta > Magnoliopsida > Arecales > Arecaceae > Areca > Areca catechu. The sequence goes on from CM038048.1 coordinate 16,659,505, forward strand.
CCTTCAGTAGGACAGAGTGTCCTACAGTGGTCAATAGACCTAAGGCTGCCGAAAGAGTTCCACTTCTCCAAACAACATGAAGAAGGAGTTCTTCCTTGGTTCGAGATTCGTGTGGATCACCATTGGAGGGTTTGCGCTTATGAACCTTGTGGAAAAGTTGGGTTTCAGCGATCTAGGTATTTTTCTTGACTTTATTTTATGATTCATTAGTTGATATTGCATAAGGGGTTCCTGGAAATTAGAGTTTTCTATACATGTTATACATGTTAGGGTATCATGCTATAAAATTTTGTTTTGAAAGTCCATTCTGCATGCTTCATGATCCCCGGCACCCTGGGAGAATTTCCATCATTAACTCTTCTAGATGCCGACCAGGATTATTGTTAAGAGAGGTCGGGCCTATGGAGAGGAGTATCAGAGGTTGATTGCATTGACCATGAAGACCTAGGGTTCTGGTTTCACTCTTTGAGCACCTTGCCAGGCTTTTATCTCCTAGGAACCCCCTCCTCCAAGGTTTCTCACGATCATGGGAGTGTCATAAAAAAGACATGGGGGTGTTGCCTTTGTTATCCATGCTCCTAGAGTCGATATTCTTGCTACTTGCAGGTACCACCTTCTTGATCCAACAGTCCCTAGCATAGAGCTTTAGACTGCTTGAGCTGGTATTCTGTATGCTCGAAAGATCTTATATTTGGACCAGGTCATCATCGAGGGTGATTCAACTACAATAATATTATGGATTTGAAGGTTTTGATATCGACGCCCACACATCCTATTATTCATGATATTGATCTTCTTTTGCAAGATTATGTGGTGATTATTGTATGGTATGTCTATCGGAAGGCTAATTTTGTGGTCGATTGGATAGTCATTCGAGTAATATATTATGGTCTCACATGGAAAATACATTATCCTTTCTAATTATTTTGGATATATTCATTCTAAAATTATATTTTGAATACTCCAATTTATTAAAAAAATATAAAATTATATTAAAAAAATATAAAATAATATAAAAAATAAAAAAATAAAAAAATAAAAGAAGCCCCTTTACTTTCCTTTCTCGTGTTTTTGGCTGCACCAAAACCCTTACATGGGATCGTGGATCAATCCAACTTTTTCCTTGAGAGAACAAACGCTGAAAGCTAGCGAATTGCCAAGCCGTATGCATAAGCCCTGATGGGGCACCTATTCCGCATGGCTATTGATGGGACTTGACATGTTTCTTTTCGCTCTCGTGCGATGATTAGAATCCCATCTGTTGCCGCACCTCCTCCCGGACCGGGCTCGGATGGCTGCTCTGGAGAGCTCCTCCATCGGTTGACCTACACAAAAGTCTCCTGGGTGCCGGAGGTGCTCCGGTGGGAGACACTCTGATGCATAAGTTAGTGGGAGATTTGGGATAACTGAATGGAGAAGAATGGAAGAAAATGGCACGGCGAGGTAAGAGAGTACTTCACCTTGAGCGGAGGTCCCCCAAGCACTTTTAATGGCATGAATACTGCTAAATTCCATTAGGGGATAGGCTAAAAAGCCCCAATTTGCCCCTAGGAGAATCAGAGTGATGGCCAAGTGGCACGAGGGCATGGCCACGTCATGGAATCCATTACAACAAAATTCTGGTACTGGTTGGGAAGGAGTTCTGGAGCCTTCGAGCAGTTCCGAGAAGAGCCACGAGTCGGTCGGACTCAGCTAGGCCTATCGTCCGGTCGACAGGGAGAACTCGCCAAAGAGGTTTGAAGAAGCCATCCGGTAGGTGATGAAAGAAGCCTCTGGAGCTTCCAAGACTATGACAAGCTGGTCGGACCTAGCATGGGTGAGTTGCGCGGCCGGCCGCAAGTCCTCCAGGAGCTCGGAGGAAACCCAAATAACCCATGAAAAGGGAGAGGCCTTCGAAGACCCCGAGAGGCCCTCCCTCAGAGGGGTCAATCGTACCTTGGCTAGAGAGGAATTCCTTCAAGTTGGTTGGCCTTCCAATCAGTCGACCAATTGGGCCCCGGTGAGGGAATCAGTTAGGGTCCCCACGAGAGCCGATCACCTCGAAGGAGGTGGGTCATTCGGACCACTCCTCCTACGGACCAGCCGGTCAGAATCCTTAGCCGACCCAACCCAGGATCGGCCGGGTGGGTACAACAGGTGTCCCCCTACTTCTGGGCTTTGAGGAGGCACGTGGCTTCAAAGGGAAGGAGCACTATTTTTGTACAAATCGCATCCGTCCAAGCCCGATCTGGTATCATTGCGATGGATCGCCTCGAATCTCCCATGATTGGCCTCTTGGACAGATGTCAGCCCCGTATTGGGATGCAGGAATTGTAGTTAATGCGAAGAGGGTGCCATGATGAAGGGTCAGGCTGGCACACATAATGGTGAGGATGGAGGAACATGCCTTACCACATGGCGGCATCCAAGCAGTCGACGTCGCTTCCCAGGTAGTCTCCGCATCGTCGATTCAGCCTTCACGTGGATCGCCACCTGTCCAATGGGGTTTATCTGTCGCTTCGATCTCTGAGGCATAGGCGATCACATCTTCCAACGGGACGGTTGGTGCATCCACGAGCGAATGACGTGCCCCTCCGGAGGCCTATAAAAGGAGGGGCGAAGCATCTTGAGAGGATTTTTTTTTGCTGCGCCTGTGCTCTACGAGAGAGAGAGAGTCTCCTCTTCTTCAACCACTAAACCTGGCCTCTAGGAGTTCGACTTCAGGTTAGTCTCCTAGTCTTCCTTCTCTTTTAGCTCTAATGGCGTCCAGTAATGGAGGTCTGGTCCATAGACCTAGGTAGCCGGGGCCAAGTGAGATCCCATCGACCATGACCCAGGAATGGGTTAAGAACCTTAGGACCGTATTTGGCATTCCCTTTACTTTGCACCTTACGCTCCCAGGCCGAGAGGGAAGAGTGAACATGCCCCTGGGACCGAGGACCCTCCCAATGTATGAATCCCATATCAAGGCTGGCTTAAGATTTCCTTTACACCCCTTTTTTGTAGAAATCTTCAATTTTTATAGGATAACCCCGGCGCAACTAACCCCGAACAGCATTCGGGTGATATGCTACTTCATTGTATTGTGTCATAGGGCCGAGCTAGAACCCAGGCTGTCTCTCTTTGGCAATTTCTTTCTCTTAAAAAGAGATTTTAGGAGCTGGGAATGGTGGATGTTCAGTCCCTGTCCCGGTCGAAAGATCCTGAAGTGCCTCCCATCGGCCGTCCATAGATGGAAGGCCCAATTTTTTCTCGTGAGTAGTCTCCAATCCTAGGGGTTCAAGCCTTTGTGGAGGGAGCCGTCGCCAAGGCTCCGCGAGGGGAGGTCCATCCTGAGAGCCGACCAGGTCAAGTTCAACGAGATCAACGGGGCTGGCCTGACCGCGGCATTTGAACTGTTAAGGAAGGATGGCCTTCATCAGGCAGGGATCAGCCCTCAAGAAATTTTAGGCAAGGGCCATCCTCTTCTTCTGCAACTGGTCTTCTTAGATCAATGCTTCTTTCCCTTCTGCTCACTTTGATCTCTCTACCATAGGAGCGAGGATGACGAGGATCGACAAGGCCAAGGTCATTTAGCGGGCGGTACGAAAGAGGGCCACTCTAGAATCGGCCTTAACTCCAGCTACTGAGCGACAGAAGAAGAGGCAGGAGGAGGAATGGTCCGCACCCATTGTGGACATGGATTCCGATAAGGACGATACCCCCCTCACAAAGGTGTTGATGAGGAGGATGCTAGGGTCTTCCACTCCCATCGGGGGTTGGCTGTCCGACTGGGGTTGGGATAGCCGGAGACATCTGGCAGGTAGCAACGTCAGCCCCCTCGTCCGTCGGCCCAGAGGCGACAGTTCCCTTGGCGGACAAGGAAAAGGGGACGGTCGTAGAAGGGACGCCGAAGGTGAGGTGGCTGAAGAGGAGTCTGACATTAAACAAACTGAGGAAAAGAAGCAAAAACTTTTGAAAAATTTCTCTATTCCTACTTCTTTCAATTTATCTTCTAAATGTGGTTTTAATGCTTATCCTTCTAAATTAAGAAAAGTTTGGGTTCCAAAAGGAACCATAATTACTAATCATAAAGGACCCAAGAAAGTTTGGGTACCAAAAATGTCCACTTAATTTGTTTTGCAGGAATGTCTTGCAACACAACATGAAGAAAAGAAGTTCTTGAAAAGAGATTGTACAAGACAATTTAAAGAAGTGGACAAGCTACATTTTAAACTAAATGGTAAAAGGAAGGACTTTGTATATTGGTAAATTCTAAACATCTCCTTCCATAATTAAAAATGTAGATTAATTTTTATTGCATCAATTACTTTAAAAAATTATTTTAAATGATTAATTACAATCAAGTTTAGACTTATAATCATTGGTTATGATCATGGACTTCTTGATGTTGATGAATTTCATGCTATCATGATTAAACTTGAGATTGTGAGACCTTTACTTGATTTTGATTAATGTATTTCATGAAAAATACTTTTAAGGATGCATATTGCTTTGAAAAATATTTTAAGTGATTGATTAGAATCAAGCTTAGACTAATAATAATTTGTTGTGATCATGACCATTTTGATATTGATGGATTTCAAGCTCTGATGGTCAAACTTGTGATTATTAGATCTTCACTTGATTTTGATTAATATAGTTTCTAAATTATTTCAAGTGAAATGCTATGATTTATATGTTTTTATTTTTGGCATCTATGCATAATCTAGAAATGATTTGGATCAAATATAGAACTAGTAGTTAAGGGTTACTTTTAAGAAGAAGGTATGCATATTGACAAACCCTTGCTTTAGTGGCTAGACTTGATATCATATTACTTCTAGCATTTGTATGGATATCAAATCATCTTAAAATGAATTTGAAATCATGCTAAAAGTTTTTAAGTGATATAAATGCTTTGTATTTTGAAAATCATGAATATCTTGAAAAATTTCAAATCTTGATGCATAAGATTTTATGTTTTATTCCTGAAATAAATGCATATTTTTAAAGGAGGAATAACATTCAGGGGGAGCATCCAAAGATTTGTTATCATATTTGATGCTTTGAATAACTTGTTGATATCATGCTTTGCTTATATTGCTCTGATACTCCTTGTTTTCAAATCTAATTCTTTGAGGGGAGTTACATTCAAATGGTATCATATACTATTGGTATCAAAATTATTTATAAAAGAATTCCTAGTAACCGCTTTGGATTGGGTTAGTCACCATGGTCGTCCGGTCATAGGAGATAAGTAGGGCTTAAAGACCCTCTCTTTCCATTCAATGGGCTCTCTTATGACGTGTAGGTGTGCCGCTGTGACCTTATCCCATGAATAAGTAAGGCGAATAGGTAATATACATCAAATTATTTCTTGTATGTGCTTACATTCTGTGGTATCTTGTTCAATTTGTATCATATTCAATTGATATCATAATTATTTGATTTCATGCATTGATTTTGATGACCTACTTGCTATTCTTTCTGACTTCATTCCCACTTTATATTGCCTTTCACCCTTTTTCATGATGTCAAAAAGGGGGAGAAAATTGTTAAGTATGAAAAGGGGAAGATTGGACAAACATAAAAAATTATTTGAGAAATGAAAGAAAGTGCAAAAGGGAAGAAGAATGCAAAATATTTTTATCTAAAGGGAAGAATTAGTAAGAAGAAATACTAAAAATTTGAAAAATTTTGCATATTTTGAAAAATGTTTTTGAAGATTTTTTAGATCATATTTTGAGGGGGAGCTTGGTGCTTATTGTTTTAAGCTTACATGTTTATCTTATTGTTAATCTTTTTAAGCTTACCCTATTCATATACTTAAAGGTTTTGTTATCATCAAAAAGGGGGAGATTGTTGACTCTGGTCTTGATTTTGATGATTGGCAAAATGTTTAAGTATATATGAGTACTAATTATATTTTAAGTGTATTTCTCAGATCTTAGTACTCATCCATGTTGAATGAAGAAATGCTTGTATTTTAATTGAAAAAGTCCTTAAATTAATGGAAAATAAAGTATATGGACTTTGAAATTAATATGGAAAAACTTGAAGAGGTTAACGTTTCAATTTGAAGATGTTTTAGCAATGGCACAGGCAAGTATCGACACCTGGAAATGAAGTGTCGATACCTGAGGATCAAGTGTCGACACTTGAAGAGTACAGTGTCGAGTCAAGGCCTGAGATAAACAGAAAACTTCAGAAAGCACTTTCAGTCAAGTGTCGACACCTGGAGCTGAAGTGTCGATACTTAGAAGTGAAGTGTCGACACCTGGAGAATGAAGTGTCGATACTTGAAACTGAAGTGTCAACACCTGAAGGTGAAGTGTCGACACTTGAATAGTAACGGCTAGTTTTCTGGGATGCAGAACTTCTCCAACTTGCTTCCAAACGGTCATATTTTCCTCCCTAACGGCTATAAACGATCATTTAAGTGTTGGGAGGCTATATAAACATCAAAAATCAATTGGGAAAGTAATCCTTTGGTGAGTTTTTTGAATATTCTTCAAGGATTCAAGAGTTGAGTGATTCAAAGCCTTCAAGCTTCCAAGTTTCAAAGAGAGCATTCAAAGTCTACATCTACAAGTATCAATCAAAGGCTTCATCAACTTGAAGACAAGATCTTCATCAACAATCAAGGGCTTCAAAGAGATATTTGCTTTATTTTAGAAATCTTTTATTGTATTCATTTATACTTGCTCTTACATTGTTTTACTTAAGGTTTTTGGTGAGCCTTGGAAAACCAAAGAGGTTTTTGGTAAGCCTTGAAAACCAAAGTAGTTGTTGGTGAGCCTTGAAACCAACTAGAGTTTTACTTGTGAGCCCAAAGCCAAAACAAGTTGTTTAGGTTCTTGGTTATCCCGTAAAAATAAAGGGTGGTTGTTGGTGAGCCTTAAAACCAACTAGGGTTTGATTTATGAGCCCGAAGACAAAACAAGTTGTAAAGGTTGTTGGTGAGCCTAAGTTATAAAACCAAACTTAGTGGAATTCCCAAGGGATTCTTGGAGAGTGGATATAGGTGCTTGGTTAGCACCGAACCACTATAAATCTTTGTGTTTGTGTGATTGTTCTCCTTATGCTTTTATTTTTTTATTTCTGCTGCATTTATTTGAAATACACAAGCACTTGAATTGCATTAGCATATACTTGTTTTAGTTCACACTTTGCAAATAATACAAAAGATTTATAAAACCCAATCACCCACCCTCTTGGGTTGCCTACCTGAGCCTACAATTGGTATCAGAGCAGGTGCTCTGTTTTAAAATCTAACGATTTTGAGCTAAAGTTCATGTCAACCCTTGTAGGTATTAGTGTTAGACCACCATTTTTCAATGGCAAAAATTACATATTTTGGAAAACTCGCATGCGCATCCATATTCAATCTATTAGTTATCATCTTTGAAAAATTATTGTTAGTGTTCCTCATATTCCTTCCATGTTGGTTAATGGCATTTCCATTCCAAAGCTCGAAGAGGATTGGAATGAATATGACATTAAACAAACTGAAATCAATGCTAAAGCAATGAACTTGTTTTATTGTGCATTGGACTTGAATGAATTTAATAGAATCTCTACATGCACATCGGCGAAGGAAATATGGGACACACTTGAAGTTACTCATGAGGGTACTCTTCAAGTGAAGAATACTAAAATTAATTTGCTTGTACATTCTTTTAAGATTTTTGAAATAATGCATTATGAATCTATTTCTGATATGTATACTAGATTTATGACTATTATTAATGAATTAAATAGTCTTGGCAAAATCTATACTAATGCTGATTTGGTGAACAAAATTCTTAGATCCTTGCCAAAATCATGGGATCCAAAGGTGACGGCGATCCAAGAAGCTAAAGATGTAGAAACCTTACCTTTGAAAGAGCTTATCGGTTCACTCATGACCTATGAGTTGAACTTATGGCAAAGGATAGTGGAAGCTGATACAGAAAAGAAGATAATGGCTTTCAAAGCCAAAAAGAAATTCAAGGCAATGATGGCAACTTGGAGCGATAGCGAAGATTCAAGTACGGATGATGAAGTTGCCCATCTTTGCTTCATGGCAAATGAGGAAAAGGTATGTGCTAAAAATAATTACGATTTTATCTTTAAAGAATCACATGATGCATCTAATGATCTTGTGCATGAATATAGATTGCTAAAAAATGATCATAAGAAATTAAATAGGCATGTAAATTCATTTTCTCTTGACAACACCAATCTTGCAAATAAAAATGATGATTTAAATACCAAGATTTATATTTTGAAAAATGAAAAGAATAATTTTTCTAAAGAAAAAGAATTTTTAGAAAAAGAAAATGTTATTTTGAAAGATTTATGTGATAAAAATATTTTGGTTGAGAAAAAGAAGCAAAAACTTTTGAAAAATTTCTCTATTCCTGCTTCTTTCAATTTATCTTCTAAATGTGGTTTTAATGCTTATTCTTCTAGATTAAGAAAAGTTTGGGTTCCAAAAGGAACCATAATTACTAATCATAAAGGATCCAAGAAAGTTTGGGTACCAAAAATGTCCACTTAATTTGTTTTGCAGGAATGTCTTGCAACCCAACATGAAGAAAGGAAGTTCTTGAAAAGAGGTTGTACAAGACAATTTAAAGAAGTGAACAAGCTACATTTTAAACTAAATGGTAAAAGGAAGGACTTTGTATATTGGTAAATTCTAAACATCTCCTTCCATAATTAAAAATGTAGATTAATTTTTATTGCATCAATTACTTTAAAAAATTATTTTAAATGATTAATTAGAATCAAGTTTAGACTTATAATCATTGGTTATGATCATGGACTTCTTGATGTTGATGAATTTCTTGCTATCATGATTAAACTTGTGATTGTGAGACCTTCACTTGATTTTGATTAATGTATTTCATGAAAAATACTTTTAAAGATGCATATTGCTTTGAAAAATATTTTAAGTGATTGATTAGAATCAAGCTTAGACTAATAATCATTTGTTGTGATCATGACCATTTTGATGTTAATGGATTTCAAGCTCTCATGGTCAAACTTGTGATTATTAGATCTTCACTTGATTTTGATTAATGTAGTTTCTAAATTATTTTAAGTGAAATGCTATGATTTATATGTTTTTATTTTTGGCATCTATGCATAATCTAGAAATGATTTGGATCAAGTATAGAACTAGTAGTTAAGGGTTACTTTTAAGAAGAAGGTATGCATATTGACAAACCCTTGCTCTTGTGGCTAGACTTGATATCATATAACTTCTAGCATTTGTATAGATATCAAATCATCTTAAAATGAATTTGAAATCATGCTAAAAGTTTTTAAGTGATATAAATGCTTTGTATTTTGAAAATCATGAATAAATTAAAAATTTTCAAATCTTGATGCATAAGCTTTCATGTTTTATTCCTGAAATAAATGCATATTTTTAAAGGAGGAATAACATTTAGGGGGAGCATCCAAAGATTTGTTATTATATTTGATGTTTTGAATACCTTGTTGATATCATGCTTTGCTTATATTGCTCTGATACTCCTTGTTTTCAAATCTAATTCTTTGAGGGGAGTTACATTCAAATGGTATCATATTTTGTTGGTATCAAAATTATTTTTAAAAAAATTGCTAGTAACTGCTTCGGATTGGGTTAGTCACCATGGCCGTCCAGTCATAGGAGATAAGTAGGGCTTAAAGACCCTCTCTTCACATTCAATGGGCTCTCTTATGATGTGTAGGGGTGCCGCTGTGACCTTATCCCATGAACAAGTAAGGCGAATGGATAATATATATCAAATTATTTCTTGTATGTGCTTACATTCTGTGGTATCTTGTTCAATTTGTATCATATTCAAATGATATCATAATTATTTGATTTCAGGCATTAATTTTGATGACCTACTTGCTATTCTTTCTGACTTCATTCCTACTTTATATTGCCTTTCACCCTTTTTCATGATGTCAAAAAGGGGGAGAAAATTGTTAAGTATGAAAAGGGGAAGATTGGATAAACATGAAAAATCATTTGAGAAATGAAAGAAAGTGCAAAAGGGAAGAAGAATGCAAAATGTTTTTATCTAAAGGGAAGAATTAGTAAGAAGAAATATTAAAAATTTGAAAATTTTTGCATATTTTGAAAAATATTTTTGAAGATTTTTTGGATCATATTTTGAGGGGGAGCTTGGTGCTTATTGTTTTAAGCTTACATGTTTATCTTATTGTTAATCTTTTTAAGCTTACCCTATTCATATACTTAAAGGTTTTGTCATCATCAAAAAGGGGGAGATTATTGACTCTGGTCTTGATTTTGATGATTGACAAAATGTTTAAGTATATATGCGTACTAATTATGTTTTAAGTGTATTTCTCAGATCTTAGTACTCATCCATGTTGAATGAAGAAATGCTTGTATTTCAATTGAAAAAGTCCTTAAATTAATGAAAAATCAAGTATATGGACTTTGGAATTAATATGAAAGAACTTGAAGAGGTTAAAGTTTCAATTTGAAGATGTTTCAGTAATGGCACAGGCAAGTGTCGACACCTGGAAATGAAGTGTCGATACCTGAGGATCAAGTATCGACACTTGAAGAGTGCAGTGTCGAATCAAGGCCTGAGACAAACAGAAAACTTCAGAAAGCACTTTCAGTCAAGTATCGACACTTGGAGCTAAAGTGTTGACACTTGGAAGTGAAGTGTCGACACCTGGAGAATGAAGTGTCGACACTTGAAACTAAAGTGTTGACACTTGAAGGTGAAGTGTCGACACCTGAACAGTAACGGCTAGTTTTCTGGGCTGCAGAACTTCTCCAACTTGCTTCCAAATGGTCATATTTTTCTCCCTAACGGCTATAAATGATCATTTAAGTGTTGGGAGGCTATATAAACATCAAAAATCAATTGGGGAAGTAATCCTTTGGTGAGTTTTTTGAATATTCTTCAAGGATTCAAGAGTTGGGTGATTCAAAGCCTTCAAGCTTCCAAGTTTCAAAGAGAGCATTCAAAGTCTACATCTACAAGTATCAATCAAAGGCTTCATCAACTTGAAGACAAGATCTTCATCAACAATCAAGGGCTTCAAAGAGATATTTGCTTTATTTTAAAAAGCTTTTATTGTATTCATTTATACTTGCTCTTAAATTGTTTTACTTAAGGTTTTTGGTGAGCCTTGGAAAACCAAAGAGGTTTTCGGTAAGCCTTGAAAACCAAAGTGGTTGTTGGTGAGCCTTGAAACCAACTAGGATTTTACTTGTGAGCCCGAGCCAAAACAAGTTTTTTAGGTTCTTGGTTATCTCGTAAAACCAAGGGTGGTTGTTGGTGAGCCTTGAAACCAACTAGGGTTTGACTTGTGAGCCCAAAGACAAAACAAGTTGTAAAGGTTGTTGGTGAGCCTAAGTTATAAAACCAAACTTAGTGAAATTTCCAAGGGATTCTTGGACAGTGGATGTAGGTGCTTGGTTGGCACTGAACCACTATAAATCTTTGTGTTTGTGTGATTGTTCTCCTTATGCTTTTATTTCTTTATTTTCACTGCATTTATTTTAAATACACAAGCACTTGAATTGCATTAGCATATACTTGCTTTAGTTCACGCTTTGCAAATAATACAAAAGTTTTATAAAACCTAATTTACCCCCCCTCTTGGGTTGCCTACCTGAGCCTACATTTATCGAAGATTTAGAGGATGCAGCATCAGATTTTTATAGGAAAGGCTACGATGACTGCCTCAAGAAGGTGGCTTCACTCTTCTCAGAGCTGGACCTGTCAAGCACTGAACTGAAAGGACCGGGGGATGAGGGGGAGCCCCAAGCGGAAGGTAAAATGGAAGAGGCTAGGGCCAAAACCCCAGCTCAAATTGAAGCCCCAGTCGAACCCTCAATTGCCACGGTTCCCGATCTTTCTCCCAGTTGTAGCCGATGGAGCCGAAGTTGTGGATCGTGACACATCTCCTGTGGGTCAGACCTAAAGAGTTTGTAAAGGTCTGACCCACCTTATTTATAAATGTCTTGTTTTGGCATTAATGAAAAAGGCCCTTTAGTTATCTTCTGTATATGTGAATGTAAGATGGGTACTTTCTTTCCAAAATTCTTCTAAGTATTTTTGGTCGGCCCTTCAGGATCGTAAGTCACCTTCTTTCCGAAGTGGCCACCAAGCACTAACCCAATCTAGACTTTTAGGAAAATTCCCAAGTGCCCCCGGTCGGCTCATCCTGGTTCAAAGCCGATATAATGGATGGTGAGGGCGAAAGCTCGGTCCGGACCTATGTACCCAGGAATCTGTCCCTAAGTCTAGTCCATTGGCTGGCCCAAGTTTGCAGCCTATTCTCCAGGTGGTTCCATGTGGGTCGTCGTGAACTTGTTGCTGACGGGGGTCAGACTTTCGTTGTGGGCTGCCCTAGAGCCTCTGCCGACCGGAGTCAGACTTTCAGTATGGGCTGCCCTAGAGCCTTTGCTGACCGGAGTCGGATTTTTGGTATGGGCTACCTTAGAGCCTCTATCGATCGGAGTTGGACTTTCGGTGTGGGCTGCCCTAGAGCCTATGCCGATCGGAGTCAGACTTTTGGTGTGGGCTGCCCTAGAGCCTCTGCCGACCGGATTTGGACTCTCGATGTGGGCTGCCTTAGAGCCTCTGCCGACCAGAGTCAGACTTTCGATGTGGGCTGCCCTAGAGCCTCTATCAACCGAAGTCGGACTTTCGGTGTGGGCTGCCTTAGAGCCTCTACCGATCGAAGTCGAACTTTTGCTGTGGGCTGCCCTAGAGCCTCTACCGACCAGAGTCAGACTTTCAGTATGGGCTACCTTAGAGCCTCTACAGATCGGAGTCAAACTTTCGGTGTGGGCTGCCCTAGAGCCTCTATCGATCAAAGTCGGACTTTCGGTGTGGGCTGCCCTAGAGCCTTTGCCGACCAGAGTCGAACTTTCGGTGTGGGCTATCATAGAGCCTCTATCGATCAGAGTCGGACTTTCGGTGTGGGCTGCCCTGAAGCCTCTACTTACCGAAGTTAGACTTTCGATGTGGGCTACCCTAGAGTCTCTACCAACCGGAGTTGTACGTTCGATGTGGACTGAGAGCCTTGATGGAAGAAGTTGCAAACTTTATTGATAATACTTGTGAAGATTATCTACATTCCACGGGCACACTATCTGTCATCCGTCCAGATGATTGAGCTAGTAGGTTCCGACATGGATCACTTCGATGACCCGATAAGGGCCTTCCCAATTAGGGGAAAATTTTCCTTGCTCTATCGACCTTGATATCTCCATCCTTTGCAAAATCAGATCTCCAACCTGGAAGGTTCGCTATTTGACCTGCGAATTATAATATCTGGCCATCTTATGATGGTAAGTTGCCATTTTCAAGCTTGTCCAAAGCCTGGTTTCTTCCAATAAATCAAGGTCAGCCCTCTGCTGCTCTGAATTGGTCAGCTCTGTGAGGTGATCAACTCGCAGAGATTGTAAAGAGATTTCCACGAGGATAGCCGCCTCGCTCCCGTAAGTCAGGTTGAACGGAGTCTCTCTGGTCACCGCCCGGGCGGTCGTCTGATATGCCCACAGCACTGAGTGAAGCTCTTCCATCTAAAGTTCTTTGGCTTCGTTCAATCGGGTCTTCAGCCCATGCAGTATTGTTCGGCTAGTGACCTCAGCCTCTCCATTGGACTGAGGGTGACCGACCGAAGTAAGCCGATGGAAAATGTGGTATTGCTGGCAAAAATCTCGAAACTTTGAGTCATTAAACTGTCTTCCGTTGTCAGTAATGATTGTCCGTGGGATGCTGAATCAGAAGATAATGTAGTTCCTGACAAAGTTTTCTACCTTGGCTTCTGTTATTTGTGCCAATGCTTCAGCCTCCACCCATTTGGTGAAGTAATTGATGGCTATAAGAAGGAATTTCCGTTGGCCGGATGCTAGGAAAAAAGGTCCCAAGATGTCCATGCCCCATGTGCAAATGGCCAAGGTGCGATAAGCGGGGTCAGCTGGCTGGCAGGCCTCCTCTGGATACTAGAGTATCTTTGGCACGCGTTTCACTTTCACACGAAGTCCGATGCATCCTTCTGAATTGTAGGCCAATAATATCCCTGCCAGATAATTTTATAAGCCAGGGATCTCCCTCCAAGATGGTCACCACAGATGCCTTCGTGCACCTCTCGGAGTGCATAGTCTGCATCGGTCGGCTCTAAACACTTCAACAGCGGTTGTGAGAATGACCGCTTGTAAAGGGTTCCATCGAGAACGACGTACTTAGAAGCCGTCAAGCATATACGCTTTGCTTTGACCCGATCATCTGGGAGAGTCCCTTGAACCAGGAATGTATGGATTGAGTCCATCCATGACGCTTCCTGCTCGACTTGGTGGACCTCAGTCGGCTCTTCGACAATGCTTGGGCACTGCAGGTGCTCCAAGATGGTCCGGTTGGAGGTACTGACAGCGACCATGGCCAACCATGATAGAGCATCCACCCGGGAGTTCTGCAGTCGAGGTATATGGAAAATCTCGAAGAATTTAAGCCGAGATATAAGACCTCGCACCTTTTCCAAGTACTTAGTCAAGGTAGGGTCCTTCGCTTCAAACTCTCCCTTCACCTGATTGACTACCAGCTCAGAGTCGGAGAAGGCCCAGATTCTACCGATGCTTAATTCACTGGCTATCCTTAACCCCGTGAGCAAGGCTTCATATTTTGCCTGGTTGTTAGATACCTGAAATGCAAAGTGTAGAGCGTACTCCAAACATTGCCCCGTCGAGGTCAGCTAAGATTAGGCCTGCCCCACATCCTGTGTGCTTGGAAGCTCCGTCGACATGAAGGGTCCAAGCAGGTTCAGCTCCCTCCGATGGGTCAGCCAATGGAACTTCAGCTACCGGTGGAGTTGCTTCTAACCCCAGGTACATTCTGCAATAAAATCGGCGATTACTTGGGCCTTTAAGGTCGATCGGGATTGGAAGGAGATGTCGAACTCATCCAGCTTGACGGCCCACTTAACTAGCCATCTGGAGGTGTCAGGGCTCCGTAGGATCGCCTTGAGGGGCTGGTCAATCAGCGCGACGACTCGGTGCGCCTGGAAGTAAGGCCGAAGGCACTTTACCGCTATGACCAAGGAGTAGACCAACTTTTGTACTCTGAGATACCTTGTCTCAGCATCGTGGAGGACTTTATGGATGTAGTAAACAGGTTTTTGCTGGCCATCTTCCCCCATCCGCACAACGACAGCGCTGACGGCCTCGTCAGAGGCCGACAAGTATAGGTACAAAGCTTCTCCCTCCGTTGGTTTGGCCAAGAGTGGAGGGTTCTTCTAATAGTCCTTCAGGGCTTCGAAGGCCGATCGACACTTGTCAGTCCATTGGAAACGATCCGACCAGCGTAAGGTTTTGAAGAATAGGAGAGACTTCTTAGCTGACCGAGAGATAAAATGGCTGAGAGAAGCAATGCGGCACGTGAGTTCCTGCACTTGCTTTTTACTGGTCGAATGCGCCATATCAATGATAGCCCTAATTTTCTTGGGGTTCACTTTGATTGACCAGGAAACCAAGAAACTTTTCAGAGGTCATCCCAAATATGCACTTAGTTGGATTTAACTTCATCCAATGGCACCTTAGCGCATCAAAGAATTCCTGCAAGTCCCTTATGTGGTTGGCCTTATGGAGGCTCTTGACAATCATATCATCGACGTAGGCCTTCATATTTCTTCCGAGTTGCCCTTCAAAGACTCGGTGGATCAACCGTTGGAAAGTGGCCCCCGCGTTCTTCAAGCTGAAAGGCATCATCCTATAACAATACAGTCCTCCATCTATGATGAAGGCTGTCTTCTCCTCATCTTCAAGGTGCATCCTGATCTGGTTTTATCTAGAGAAGGCATCCATGAGCTCAAAGTTGGTGGCTGGTCGTCGCATCTACCAGCTGATCGATTTTTGGCAGGAGGAAGCTATCCTTCGGACAAGCCTTGTTGAGGTCTGTGTAATCCACACAGATCCTCCACTTTCCACTGGCCTTCTTCACCATGATGACATTGGCTAGCCATTCCAGGTAATGGGACTCCCGGATGAAGCCGACGTCAAAGAGCTTCTTCACTTCTTCTTCGTTGGCCTTCTGCCTTTCGGCAACAAAGCTTCTCTTATTTTGTTGGACGGGTCTACAAGTTGGGTCCACCCTAAGCTGATGAGTGATGACGTCCGAGGGGATAACTGGCATGCCGAAGCCGACCAAGCGAAGACATCAGTATTACTCCTCAAGAAACTGACCAGTTCCTGTCTAGCCTCTTCATTTAGTGTGCTCCCGATTTAGAGGACTTTAGTTGGATCATCCTCCTTAAGGAAAACAAACACAATCTTCTCAATAGGTTGGCCACGGTCGTCGACCTCATCTCTGGGATCGAATTGCTCGAGTGTGGGATGCCCACCCAACTACTTGTCATGGATAGCCAGGAATGTCTGGCCATCCTACGGTCTCCCCTCATTTCTCCAATCCTATTACGAGTTGGAAATTTTGCCAACAAATGGTAAGTGGACACGATGGCATGGACCTGTTGAGAACCGGTCAGCCTAAAATGGCATTGTATGCTGAGGTAGTACGGACAACCACGAAGTTGATGGGGAAAGTCCGCTAATACGGTTCAATCCCAAGGGTCACGGGCAAAGTGATCTCTCCTTCAACCTCAACAGAGTTCCCTCCGAAGCCGATGAGTGGCATTAGGGATTCCTGCAACCTCGATCTAGACAGGTTCATTCAGACAAAGGCATCATACAGCAAAACTTCTGCACAGCTTCCATTATCAATAAGTATATGCTTTACATCATAGTTGGCAATGATTGCTGACACGACTATAGGGTCATCTCCTGGAAGATGAGGCTCCAAGAGGTCTTTATCAGAAAAACTGATTACATTGGAACCCCTGGGCCTCTTTACAATGTCTTGGCCCCCTTAGCGCCTCCCGTCGGACCGCCGATGCAACATGCCCACACCCCTATCTGTCGGACGCTGGTTGGGGAGCTCAGCCTCCTTCAGAGGGTCTCTGGCGATTGAAACCTCAGCCCGATGTAGGCGGGGTCGGACATACTTGCCCAGATACGCCCTCCTATTTTGGTCTTCGATGGCATCCTTCAGTTGGAGGCACTCTTCGGTGTTGTGCCTATAGTCCCAACGAAACTGGCAGTACTTGTTCTTGTTCCTGGCGGCAGGAGGGCCCCTCATCAGTCAAGGTGTTTGGGAAAAGGCCACATTCTCGATCTCCATGAGGATCTTCTCCCTCGGAAGGGAGAGGGGCGCATAGGTCTCAAACCTCCTGATGGAGTCCCTCGGCTTCGAGCTTCGGCGCTGGGTGGATCGGCTATCCTTGCCGGGGGGTCGAACGCAGGGGCTTTATCGTTCCGCTTCTTAGGGGCTGACCTCCCTTCAGTCTGGCGTCGACTCGCCAACTGTTCCTCCGCCAGGGCATACTTGTGTGCCCTGGCCAACAGTTCATTGTAATCCATCGGGAACTTCTTGTCCAAGGAGAATGTGAGCCTGGACGAGTGGAGCCCTCTTTTGAAGGCCAACATCACCACCGCCTCATTCAAGTCTGGGACTTCCATGGCCGTTGAATTGAAGCAGGCCATGTAGTCCCATAGGGTCTCCCCCTCCTTCTGCAATATGAGGAAGAGGCAGTCGGTGTTCTTCGGGATTCGGCTACATGTCCTGAAATAAGAAAGAAAAAGGTTCTCCAGCAGAGAAAAGGAGCGGATTGTACCTGGTCGAAGGGCAGTAAACCACATCCAAGCAGCCTTCTTCAGGGTTGCCGGGAAGGCAATACAGTGAAGGGCATCGGAGGCATCCTGTACCATCATGTGGGCCTTGTAGGTGCCCAGATGATACAGTGGGTCGGTGGTGTCGTCATAGGGGTCCACCTAGAGAACTTTAAAGTGTCGGGGGATGGTTTCCCCCAAGATCTCAGTGAAAAAAGGTGGGCGGGTGTCGAACGCCTGCCCCCCTCGACTTTTTGGCGCTCGATGATCTCAGCCATGCGCTCTTTCATGCACATGATTTTGCTACCATAGTCATGCGGGTCCTCAACAGGGCGCCGACCGTCAATGGGGGCTGAATCACCGAAGGAAAGGGAAACCGACCTAGCCCTCTTCCCGTTAGCGCAAGTCCCCATGGATCTTCGGGGTTCTAGAGCGGCGTGGGAAGGTGGTGGCAGCGCCTCTGGCTGCTGACTCACCCCGGCGGTCGGCTGATATTGATGCAAGACGCTACAGTGGTTGTCGCCGATCGTCGGCCTCCTCCCAGAGATGTTGGACCACCGAGGTGAGAGTCTCGATGCAGTTCACGAGCATCTGGAATTGCTGCAGCCCCAAAATATTGGTGGGCTCAGCGGTGGCAGCGGCGTCATCCTCTCCGTGAGGTACTTCAGTCCTGTGATGAGAATGCCCTTCCCTGGTGGAGATACTCCGTGCTCTTCCCCTTGCCATTGCAAGACTTTAACAGTCAATCTCCCCTTCCTCTAGCGCCAATCTGTTGCCGCACCTCCTCCCAGACCGGGCTCGAATGGCTGTGCTGAAGAGCTCCTCTGCAAGGTCGACCTGCACAAAAGTCCCCTGGGCGCCGGAGGTGTTCCGGCGGGGAACACTCAGATGCTTAATTTAGCGGGAGATTTGGGATAACAGAATGGAGAAGACTGGAAGAAAATGGCATGGCGGGGGAAGAGAGTACTTCACCTTGAGCAAAGGTCCCCCGGGCGCTTTTAATGGACACGGATACTGCCAAATTCCATTAGGGGACAGGCTGAAAAGTCCCGATTTGCCCGTAGGAGAATCAGAGTGATGGCCAGGTGACATGAGAGCGTGGCTACGTCGTGGAATCCGTTACAATAAAATTCTAGTACTGGTTGGGAAGGAGCTTCTGGAGCCTTCGGGCAGTTCCAAGAAGAGCCACGGGTCGGTCAAACTCAGCTGGGCCTATCGTTCGGCTGACAGGGAGTACTTACCAAAGAGGTTTGAAGAAGCCATCTGGTAGGTGATGAAAGAAGCCTCTAGAGCTTCTAAGACTATGACAAGCCGGTTGGACCTAGTATGGGTGAGTCGCACGGCTGGTCGCGGGTCCGCTAGGAGCTCGGAGGAAGCCCAAATGACCCACAGCAAGGGAGAGGCATTCGAAGACCCCGAGAGACCCTCCCTCAGAGGGGTCCACCGTACCTTGGCTAGAGAGGAATTCCTTCAAATTTGTCGGCCTTCCAATCAGTCAGCCTATTGGGCCCCGATGGAGGAATCAGTTAGGGTCCCCGCGAGAGCCGATCGGTGGGATCTCGAAAGAGATGGATCGTTCGGATCATTCCTCCTACGAGCTAGCCAATCAGAATCCTTAGCCAGCCCAATCCAAGATCGACCGGGTGGGTACAACACCCTCTATCAAAAAGTTACCATTCGGTATTTCCCGTATAGCCTTCGAGAAAGGGCTGATGATAAGGATGGCATTATAATCCTTCTCGCTCCCCTCTTTCTCTCTCTACCGCACCGCCGCCACACGCCGCCCCCCCCCCCCCCCCCCGAATGGAGATAGGGCACCACGCATCATTGCCAATACCCATTTCACGCTAACCATTCCGAGCCAAGAAAAATATGGCATCACACCCTACTACCTGCCTACGTACCTCTACATGCGCTCCTGCATGCATGTGTACGTACGAAAACGCACAATCCGTTTGCTTGTATGCATGCACCTTTTTATGTGCCCCCACATATATATACCGTGGAAAAGATTGTTTCCAACATGTACTCATGGCAATTATTAAACTTCCGCCACAAATCTAAATGCCCAGCATTCATCATGATATAAAGATAGATGGAAGCGTGGAGAGAGAAGACAGCATCTTATTCAAAGATCAAATGGCAGTCACCTGCTGGTGTTATGGTACGATTTCAATTTGGTCGTAATGATAGTTGGACCCAGCATATTTAGGTTCTACGCCAGCTTTGTGCGTGTTTAGGTTTGAACTTTTATGTGTATCGCATTCGTTTATTTATTTTTTCCCTTGACACCCTATTGCTGGTAATTTTCCAACCATGTTAAAGACCTATCTCCGACCTCTTTAACCACACTATTCCAATTCACCAAATGCCAACAAGAAAAATTCTCACTCCTTTCTTTCCTCCTGCATCATCTTGTCAGCATGTGGTCTCGCACATGACAGTACACCTCAAATCTCACCACCACAGAGAAAAAAAAAAAAAAAAAAACATAAAGACATGATAAGTTGTTTGAGGCCAGAGCAACTGATCCTATTTCTCTGCAGACCATAATTCTTCACCGAAGATCTTGTGGACCACGTCTCCCACCATCAAACATACTTTATGCAACGACACATCACTAGGTACTTTGTGGGGAATCGCTTTCTATTTTTATTTTTCTTAAGTTAAAACCGCCATTTGTGTTGGATGATTTGGGAACTGTTGACGCCAATTCTTCCGGATGGAGAATATGAGTCATCGATTCATCTTCTTGGATTTCTACAAAACAAACTTCTTGATTAGAATTTTTTTAGTGGGGGACACTCCGATGCCTAAGTCGGTAGAATTTGGCTAATAGAATGGAGAGCTCAAAGAAAGAATGCATATAGAAACAGGGAGGAATTAAATTGGCATGGCATAGTCCTGTCTTAGACTTGCCCAGAATTATCTAGAATTGCTTATCTCAGAGGTCCCCTCTTACCTCTTTTTATATGTATTATTCTAACTAAAAGTAGTTAAGACTTTCTGATTTCTGTTAGGGAAGTAAGTTAATATAACTTTCTTTCAGTTAATTATAGTTATTGTTGGTAGTTAGTTATCTTGATCTTACTGATGCTGAGGCTATCAATTATATGATTGGTTGGTTATGACAACCAAGCTCATTCTTGACAGGCCTTAGGCTGAAGTAGATCGGGTGACTGTAGGTTGGCTAGTTGCTTCGGAGTAGGTCGATTGTAGATCAGTCATTTGCTTCGGAGCATATCGATTGTAGGTCGGCCCTTCACTTCTGATGGGGACATTGACTAACCAGAACTTAAAGCCCAGCCCAAACCCTGAAGTGCCAAATCCTAAAGTCGATGCAGCACATATCCCGTAGCAGCATGGATCTCGGAGCAGCACGAATCCTGGAGCTCATCCAAATGAATATAAGTGTAATTTTTTTATGGGTGTACGAGAGATTGGGATATCTTGAAATTTTAGGATTAGTTTTTGTACATTTTTATCATTGTTAGGATTTAGTTGGATTAGTTTATTTTTTTAAATAAATAGTTTGAATGCGTTAGGATTGAGGTTGTGGTATCTCAAGAATATCGGATATCTCATATTAGCTTATTTATAATTATTTTATCGATCAAATAAAGGAGATGATGAATATTTGGGAAGAGAAAAATGAAAACTCCTGGTTAAGGAGATGGTGCATCACTCCTAGTTAAGGAGAGGGTGCTGATACCCTACATGGTCACTCTGGTTAAGAGTGGGCGCTGAAGCCTGGGTGGGGAACCCAACTATCATTTTTCTTCTTTCTTTTCTTCCTAAATTTTTCATTCTGTCATTCTTCTTCATCTACGTTATTTCCCCTTTTTTTCCTATGTTTCCTTCGAATCTGAAAACAACCACCAAACTATCAATCTTCTCTGGATCCCACCTCCACCCGAGCACCATCCGATCACCGATCATGCCGGAGGCCAACTACCCCTCCCACCGACAACTTCGACGTCGCCACCGAGACTGCCATCACCTGGATCCACTCGAACACCAGCAGACTAGTCCACACCCTGCTGCGAATCACCGTCCGCCCCATCCTCCACCCGCTCCATTTTAGATCTGACCGCTGCATCTCTGCCGAATCTTCCCCATGAAGGCTTCGCCTCCCTCTCGTCCATGCAGAAAGCCCCAACGCTGCAGCACACCCTCGTCCGTGCCGAAGGAACCGAGCCCTCTGCTCTCTGCCTTGCTAATGCCCTAGATCGCCTCCACCGGCTTCATCCAATCACCGCCAATTGGTGAAATCCCCGTCCGTGCTCCTCGGCCTCACCGACGACATGATCCGCTCTTTCAACTGCATCATCTTTCCCAATGCCAAGCATAGTCGCAGCCCACCAGAGACCCAGTCTTCCACTCGAAATCATCCACAATCAGCCGTAACCTCCACCATCCGTTCCGCCGTCTCCGCCCAGTGCCACCGCCAGCGAAACCCCTCCAAAGATGTACCCATGGCCGCTGCCCGTGCCGCCACCATTTGCCGGAGCAGGGTCGTAACGCCATCTTCCCGAGACACCTTCCTCCCCGCATTGTCACCGACGAAGAGCCCACCAGACTTCAATCCAGAAGCCCCTTTTGATGGGGACCAGAATGTTCATTTTATTTTATTTTATTTTATTTGAGTCCTATAATAAAGTGAGACAACTAAGTCTAGTTGAGTCTACTTAGGCAGGTCCAGTCGAGTCTCCGGTCGAGTCAATGTAGTTTTCATTCAGGTCTTGTACAAGAGGAGAGTTTGCAGCCTGGAGATTCACTAGGCCCCCCAACTAGTGCTGGCCTTCATGCACCTTGACCCTTTTATGCAGCCAAGCCCACAAGAGAAGAGCTCCAGTCCAAGGCAAAGGCCCACTATTGACCTGGTCCACCAGTATTTCTTGGCCCATAAGTTAGGGTTTCTTAGCCCTCAAGTTTTGTACCCTAGGGTGAATCTATAAATACTCCACCCCCTCTTGTATTTTTTTGATGAAGGATGGATGAATAAAATTTTCTATTGTTTTGTATGAAGGACCAGTGTGATCCTAGGGTTCCTGTGTGATCCCTGATTTGGGTATCTGTTGGAGCCCAGGGAATCTGTGTGATCCCTTCTCCTTCTTCCCAGGGTATCTATGCGATCCATTTCCCTTCTTTTCAAGGCATCTATGTGATCCCTAGGGCATCTGTGTGAGCCCCTTTGCTATGTGCTTGTTCTTCTTGGGGAATCTGTGTGAACCCTAGTATTTTTCTAAACCCTGCGCCCTCTTCTTTCTTCTCCCCTGCAAACCCTAATCCCTGGTAACGCTCGCCAGTGATCCATCCCCGATCTTTGTCCCACATCAAATGGTATCAGAGCTAAAGGATTAGGGTTTTTTCTTCTTCCTCCCCAGCATCCTTCCTCCCATCCAAATTCTCCTCCTCACCAGCCCCATTGTTCTCTTTCTCCCTTGTTTCAAATCCCATCCATGGATCCTTCCCCAACATCGACGACGGTCCACCCTCCCTCCAGCCAGTCACCCACCACCGTTCCTCCCCTACTGCCATCACCCAATCACAGATCCCTCCGTCCACCGAGTCAGATCCAACCGGGTACAAATCTCAGAGCCCCATCGCTATCCTTCTCAATCAAAGAACCCCATCAGAGATCCTCATCTTTGGGAAAACACACCGGAGGTCCCTAATCCGCTTGCCACCTATGGTAGGTCTGCCAACCTCAGCCTCTTCTCCGTTCAAGACCGGTGCCCAAGACCGCCTCTGCCCAAACTAATCCCTTTCTTCTCTGTCTCACCGATGCCCCACCCTACATCCATGAAGTTTTCCACCGAGCGGACACCCGAGATGAATCAGTGACGACACCTCCCTCCGGACTTCCTTTCCTCTGGTGAACAGCCACTGACCGTCCCTGTGCCATTGCCGTCCTCAGCCCTAGATTGTGTCCGGCTCCTCCTTTCCGTTTGGAGCCCCACAGTCACTCTGTGAAAGACTCCGGTCCACCGACCTCACTAGAGAGATCACCTCCGAGCCCACCGATGGTCTTGTCCTCTCCATCAACGACATCTCCCCTGCCTGCAGCCGACGACCCCAATGCCTGATTCATCATCGCTCTCAGGCTTCAGAACAAAAGCTCCTCCGGATCGCCTCCCTCCTTTCCACCGGCTAGCCACCTTCCTCCGCCGTGGCCGCCACCGTCATTCCGGTAACATAGCCGGTGAACTCTCCTTCTTGGCTACCCCCATTCCACCCAGCACTCGGTCCATGGAGAAGAAGGAACCCTGCTACTATTGGCACGAACATGAAAGTAGTTCACATTCTTTAATGTCGACTTTGGGTTCTCCACAAATCTAAAAGCAGGACCATAGGGATCTCAAAGCTGCATGCTGCACACTCCTCAAAGCACACAGTCCTCAGAGCTGCATGATCTTCAGGGCTACATAGATTTCAGAGTAGCACCAATTTCAGAGTGGCACAATTCCTAGAGCCCCTCTTTACTTCAAGTTTATTTGGATATTTTTGGGTTTATTTGCTTGTGTCTGTTTTATGGGTTTGTCTTTTGATATGCTTAGATTCGGTTCCATCAAACCCCCGCTGAGCCTGACTCGACGGAGTCAAGTTCTTCCCACTACAGGGTAATGATGGGGACCAGAAAGTTTATTTTATTTTATTTTATTTTATTTTATTTTATTTTATTTTATTTGAGTCCTGTAATAAAGTGAGATAACTGAGTCTAGTTGAGTCCACTTAGGCAGGTCCAGTCGAGTCAATGTAGTTTTCATTCAAGTCTTGTACAAGAGAAGAGTTCGTAGCCAAGAGATTCACCAGGCCCCCCAACTAGCGCTGGCCTTCATGCACCTGGACCCTTTCATTCCGCCAAGCCCACAAGAGAAGAGATCCAGTCCAAGGCAATCGACCAGATCCACCAGGGTTTCTTGGCCCATAAGTCAGGGTTTCTTAGCCCTCAAGTTATGTACCCTGGGGTGAATCTATAAATACTCCACCCCCTCTTGTATTTTTTTGATGAAGGATGGATGAATAAAATTTTTTATTGTTCTGTGTGAAGGATCTGTGTGATCCCAGGGTTTCTGTGTGATCCCTGATTTGGGCATCTGTGTAAGCCTAGGATATCTGTGTGATCCCTTCTCCTTCTTCCCAGGGTTTCTGTGTGATCCCTGATTTGGGCATCTGTGTGTCCTTCTTCCCAGGGTTTCTATGTGATCCTTGATTTGGACATCTGTGTGAGCCCAGGGTATCTGTGTGATCCCTTTCCCCTCTTTTCAGGGTATCTGTGTAATCCCTAAGGCAACTGTGTGAGCCCCTTTGCTGTGTGCTTGTTCTTCTTGTGGAATTTGTGTGAACCCCAGTATTTCTCTAAACCTTAAGCCCTCTTCTTTCTTCTCCCCTACAAACACTAATCCCTGGTGACTTCTACGCTCGCCAGCGATCCATCCCCGATCTCTGTCCCACATCACCTTTTTCCCTGTTCGGCATGAACATGAAAGCAAAGGAAGACTTCTACATGCTTTTCAGAGCATAGCCGGCTTCCCAAAGCCAACTTCAAACATAGAAAAAAAAACGAAAAAGGATTTGTTAGTATGAAAAAAAAAATTTGGAAAAAATTATTTGGGCCTGGTTGAACCTAGCCTAATGGTCATTTCCTAGCGACCAACGATCCACCATTCTCTAAAATAATCTTGATCGGGGCCATCTTGCATCAGTTTTGGTATCAGAGCTGGTGTCCCGCATCAATTTTGGTATCAGAGCAAGGGTTAGGTTAGGTTAGTCATTTTTATTTTAATTACATTATTTGTATTAAAAAGAAATTTAGTTTGCAGATGATGTGCATCATAGAACAAGAAGATTACTGAAGCTTGACTCGACGGAGTCAAGTTCTCCCCACCTCAGGGGAATGATGGGGACATCGACTAGCCAGAACTTGAAGCCCAGCCCAAATCTTGAAGTCAATGCAGCACATATCCCGGAGTAGCATGGATCTTGGTGCAGCACGAATCCTGGAGCACATCCAAATAAATATAAGTATAATATTTTTTATGAGTGTACTAGGGATTGGGATATCTTAAAATTTTAGGATTAGTTTCTATACATTTTTATCATTGTTAGGATTTAGTTGGACCAGTTTATTTTTTTAAATAAATAGTTTGAATGTGTTAGGATTGAGGTTGAGGTATCTCAAGAATATCGGATATCTCAGATTTGCCTATTTATAATTATTTTATCGATCAAATAAAGAAGATGATGAATATTTAGAAAGAGAAAAATGAAAACTCCTGGTTAAGGAGAGGGTGCATCACTCCTGGTTAAGGAGAGGGTGCTGATGCCCTACATGGTCACTCTGGTTAAGAGTAGGTGCTGAAGCTTGGATGATGAACCCAACCATCGTTTTTCTTCTTTCTTTTCTTCCTAAATTTATCATTCCGTCATTCTTCTTCATCTACGTTATTTCTCCTTTTTTCCTATGTTTCCTTCGAATCTGAGAACCACCACCGAACCATCAGTCTTTCCTAGATCCCACCTCCACCTGAGCACCATCCGATCATCGATCTTGCCGGAGGCCAACTACCCCTCCGGCCGACATCTTCGATGTCGCTGCTAAGACTACCATCACCTGGATCTGCCTGAACATCAGCCGACTCACCCATGCCTTGTTGCGAATCGCCGTCCACCCCATGCTCCGCCCACTCCATTTCAGATCCGATCGCTGCATCTCCGCTGGATCTTCCCCATGAAGGCTTTGCCTCCCTCCCGTCCGTGTAGAAAGCCCCATCGCTCTGGCACACCCTCGCCCATGCCGAAGGAACTGAGCCCTCCCCTCTTTGCCTCGTCGATGCCCTAGATCTCCTCCACCGGATTCATCAAATCACTACCAACCGGTGAAATCCCCGTCCGTGCCCCTCGGCCTCACCGGCGACATGATCCGCTCCTTCAACTGTGTCATCTTTCCTAATGCCGAGCACTATTGCAGCCCGCTAGAGACCCAGTCTTTTGCCCAAAATTGTCCATAGCTGGTCGTAAACTCCACCATCCATTCCGCCGCCTCCACCCAGCGCCACACCGGTGAAACCCCTCTGAAGCCGTATCCACGACTGCTACCAGTGCCGCTCTTCTCCCCACCGTGCCACCGCCATTCACTGGAGTAGGGCCGTGCCGCCATCTTCCCGAGCCACCTTCCTCCCCGTGCTGTCACCAACGAAGAGCCCACTAGACTTCTGTTCGGAAGCCCCTTTTCCCCTGTTTGGCATAAACATGAAAACAAGGGCGGACTTCTGCATGCTTTTTAGAGCAAACCAGCTTCCCAAAGCCAACTTCAAGCATAGAAAAAAAAGAAAAGGGATTTATTAGTATGAAAAAAAAATTAGGAAAAATAATTTGGGTCTGGTTGAACCTAGCCTAAAGGTCATTTCCTAGCGACCAACGATCCACCCTTCTCTAAAATAATCCTGATCGGGGCCGTCCCATATCAGTTTTTGTTTCAGAGCTAGCGTCCCGCATCAGTTTTGATATCAGAGCTGGCATCCCACATCAACTTCGAAGTAGGTTGATTATAGATTGGTTATTTTCTTCGGAGCATATCAATTATAGGTTGGCCCTTCACTTCGAAGTAGGTCGATTATAGATCGACCATTTTCTTCGGAGCATATCGATTGTAGATCAGCCCTTCACTTCAAAGTAGGCCGAAAGCCGATCTCAAGTCATATGCCGTAGCTGGCTGAAGTGCTGTGTCGATCCATTCTCACAAGGGGCTCTGGAAGTACCGTTGTGCCCATCCGTCTAGTCGACCAATCTGGATGGATTAATTAAATCTTCGGGCCGGTAATTAACTTTCTGGACCAATTTATCATAACAGTTGCCCCTACTCCCAATTTCAAGGCAATTTATTGCTCTAAAAGTTGGGATTATATATATACTATATACATATATATATATATATACTTTTGGTAAAAGAGAGGATTACTAATGATGGCAAATCTCAGATCTAGTTGGCTATAATAACTGCCATCTATTTCGAGCATCGTGCTCTAGAAAGGTGTCAAACTTTTGTTGGCTCCTGGAGTTTTGTTATGGCTTTAAGGGTTATGCCGACTCTTTCCATTATGGTATTTTGCTGATTCCCATCTTCAACTTGGATTGTGGGACATGGCGTCATCACATCCATCCAATATTGTACAGGAACTTCATCTTGACCATTAATCGCATTATCGCAGATCAAGACTGACAGGCTGGTTTTTCTCCCATTGAGTCGGCTAGCATCTCTTAGTAGTTCATACCCATTATCGATGCTGTTCGTATGTGGCATGATCGGAGAGGCTTCACACCTTGCGAGGGAGACATCTGAACTATTACCGTCATCTATATAAAGGGTGCTTGCCTTGGAAAACAAACTTTCCTGCTCTTCATCTTCTCTTTCTCACTCTTCATCTCCTACCACCAAAATCCTCTTCTTCTGTATCCTACTTCAAGCTTCCATTTTTTCAAGTTCTCTTCCCACTTCACAAGTTAGAGCCTCTTCCTTTCTTCCAATATGGTTAGGTCCTTAAGGGTTCCTGCTGCCGGCGGGCTTCCAACCGGTAGGGGAGAAGGCAACCCCTTTGGCCCTATAGGTTCTTCTAGGAGAGGTGGTGATGAGTCGAAATTAGAGTCCATTGAGAGTTCCTGTCCTTTTCTAGATTAGCTTTCTTGTATGATCATTACCACATCCCGAAAACCTATCCGTTAGTGCTTTCTCAGGCCGATGAACGGGTAAATCATACCTTTCTTAGCACCATCTTAGTGTACGAAGACTACTTGAAGGCTGGTCTTCAATTTTCTTTGCATCCCTTCTTTGTAAAAATTTTAAATTTATACCATGTAGTTCCGGCATGCTAACTCCGAATAGCATTCTGGTCATCTATGCCTTAGTCGTCTACCATAGAGTAATTGTAAAGCTGAGGACCTCCCTGTTCACTTCCTTCTTCATGCTGAAGAAGGATGTCCATGGCCAAGGGTCGTGGGTCATCGACCCTTGCCCTGGTCGAAAATTGGTCACAGGGTTGCCATCCACTATCCATAGATGGAAGCCTTGTTTCTTTTTCTTATTCTCCTCTTATCCATGGGGTTTCAATACAAAATGGCGAGAACCCTACTTGGATGCCAATGCCGACAAGTAAGTCCTGAAGGTCGATCAGGCAGACTTCGATAGGCTCTCGGGATCTGGCATTCACTTAGCGAAAGAGTTACTAAGCAAGCATAATTTATATCTCGCTCATATCAATTCATCTCCATCGTTAAGTATACTTCATAATATACGACTTCCATTATGTCTTCAATTTCTTGATGGCTGACCACCATTGTCTCTATGTTTTATAGGTAGCAAGATGAAACAAGACTTCGGCAAGCTTCACCAAGCTACCCGCAAGAGATTGTTGACTCTGGTCTTGATTTTGATGATTGACAAAATATTTAAGTATATATGAGTACTAATGCATGTTAAAAATGTTTATCAGATTCAAGTACTCATTAATGTTGAAAGATTGAAAAGATTGTCATTCAGTTGAAGAAGCCATGAAATTTCAAGTTATGAACCTTGGAACATATATTGAAGACCTGGAAGGACTCAAATATTAAATTTGGACAAGTTTCAACACTGGTCAAGTCAAGTATTGACACCATGTGTCAACACCATGTGTCGACACATAGAAATGTCGACAAATGGACTAATACGTAGAAAAATGTTTTCATCCGACGTGCTGAAGTGTCGACACATAAAAACCAAGTGTCGACTCAAAGTATCGATACATGAATAGTGAAGTGTTGACTCAAGGCCTGAGACCAAACAGAAGATAGAATGAGGTAATTTCAGGATTTGGTCAAGTGTCGACTCACAGACTCAAAATGTCGACTCACCAAATGAAGTGTCGACTCACCAGTACAGAATAGAAGACTTCAGAAGATATTTTTTGATCAAGTATCGACTCACTGCTCCAAGTATCGACCTTAAGTGTCGACACATGACCTAAAGTGTCGACGCCTGAATGGACGACAGCTCTATAATGGCTAGTTTTCTGAAGAATAGAACTTTTTCAAAATATTTGTAATGGCTAGTTTTTTCTCTCCAATGGTCTCTAATGATCATTTATGATTTGGAGAGCTATATAATCAACACAAATCAAATGGAGAGGTAATCCTTTGAGAGAAAAGTTTTATACACTTTAAGGATTCATATTTTGAGAGAGTGAGCCTTCAAGCATCCAATTTCAAAGAGAGCTTCCAAGTCCACAATATCAAGCTTCATTCAAAAGCTTCAACAAATTGAAGACAAGCTTCTTCAACATCATCCAAGAGCTTCAAAGAGATATTTGCTTTATTTTAGAAAGCTTTATTGTATTCTTTACTCTCATTCTTACTTTGTTGTAAAGGTTCTTTGTTAGCCCGGAAAACCAAGGAAGGTTGTTGGTGAGCCTTAAAATCAATTAGGTTCTTGGTTAGCCGGAAAAACTAAGGGAGGTTATTGGTTAGCCTTGGAAAATCAATTAGGTTCTTGGTTGGCCTGCAAAACCAAGGGAGGTTGGTGGTGAGCCTTAAAACCATTTAGGTTCTTGGTTAGCCCGTAAAACTAAGTGAGGTTTTGACTTGTGAGCCTTATGAAACAAGTCGGGTTTTGATTAGTAAGCCCGAAAAACTAATCGACTGTAATCAGTTGAGATTATAGTGAATTCTCAAAGAGATCTTGGGGAATGGATGTAGGTGCCTTGGAGTACACCGAACCACTATATATCTTTGTGTTTGTGATTGCTTATGTGATTATTTTCTTTGTGTATTTACTTTGTTAATTTCGCTGTATATTATTTTGAAGCACACAAATATATTGCCAAAATACAAGCATTGAATTGATCTAGCACATACTTGCTTTAGTTTATTGTAAATAGTTTGAAAGTTTTATAAAACCCAATTCACCCCCCCTCTTGGGTTGCATCTTCACTAGGAAACAGGCCTATACCAGTCCCTTTGGTAGAATTAGAGGGTCAGAAGAAAGCTTGGGCCAAAGAGGCCTGAGAAGTGTTCCCACAATACTGAGGATGATGTCGGACGATGATAATGTTCCTCTGACTGAGCTCCATTCTAGGGGCACTACTCTGGCTCATACTTCGAGGAGGCCAAGTCCAGCCCTCGTCACCGATGTGCTAGCAGTCTAGCTTTCCCCCCAAGATAAGGGCAAGGCTCCTCAGGCTGAAGAGGGGTCAGAGAGAGATATTCTCTCCAAGAGGGACTACGAAGTAGATTTCGCAATCTTCTCCGATGGGAGGGGTTTGGAGAACATCGAATTGGCAAAAAAATTACTGAAGGCCATGCTCCTCCCAAGAGACTGGGAGGTGACAAAGAATCGCCAGCTGGAGCAGGTCATCGATTCAATTTATCCAAATATTCTGAGAGTAAGTAACACTTTTCTCATTAATTTCTTTAAGATTGTAGTTAATATAACTAACTTCTTTCTTTTATTTCTTGGTGCAGCTTATTCATGAAGTGACCGTGATAGAAGAGGGCATATCGAGATTCACTGGCCTTAGTAGAGGTCTTCGTGAAGAATTGAAATCGGCAAGAGCCGAAAAGGAAGTGACTAAAGAACTAAGATCAACCTGGAAGAGAAGCAGAATAAGAGTGTAGTCGATATTCAAACCTTGGAGGCCGAACTGAAGAAGGCCCAAACTAAGATAGCTGAACAAAAGGCAAAGCTCAAGAAGAAGAAGAAGAAGGTCTGTTCTCTGGAGTAGTCAGCCAAGGAAAACTAAAAGAAGGCTGATGAGGCCTTGCAAAAGGCTGACTTGGCTGCCAAAGAGGTGGAATTGGCCAAGGAGCGGGTGGTTCAGGCTGTTGAAGACTGCAAAAAGTCTTCAAGTTTTGATGATGAAGTGACCAAGGCCGGAGTAATTAGTTACAAAGTTGGCTTCAATGATTGCTATAAGGAGATTCTCCAGCTTCATCCAGGCTTGGATGTCTCGAGCATATAGCCATATGAGATAGAGGAAGAATCTACGGTGTAGCTTGAGGCTGAAGAGACTCTAAGGTAGCAGAAAGAAGCTCCACTGTGGCTAATCCAGATGTTGCTCCATCCATCGAAGACTAATTCTTATACTTTTCTTCTTCTTTTGTAATAGAACTGAGATGTAAATGTATCGAATCTTTTGAAATGAATGAAGAACTTTCCTTCCATTTTGTGTCTCTTTGTAATAGCCTTTCTTCTAAAGTTTTTCTAAGCATAAAGTAGTCAGCTGCTCTTTACTTCCCATTTTGAGAAGAAAGTTTTTTTAAGTATGGAGTCATCAAACCTTTTTCAATCTCCTTAAATATATGGATATTGGTATGATAAATGGATAGCTTCAAAGCATTTCCATGGAAATGTTTTGGATTTCTTACCGATTCTGATTGATCTCATCAATGTTGTGGATCGAAGAGTCCAACTTCGCTGATATAGTAGGCCGGTTAAGCTCACCTGTACGTTTGTCAGATATACCAATAGAGTAGGCAAGTTAGGCCCTCTCTCGTGCTTGTTAACTATATGTAGATAAGGTAGGCTATTCAGACCCGCTTTTGCACTTGTCAAGCATACCGATAAGGTAGGCTGATCATGCCTACCTTTGTGCTTGTTAACTGTATTGATAAGGTAGGCTGACTAGGCTTGTCTTTGTTTGGATATTTTAATGAAGTCATTGAAAGAAAATCTTTACTAATAATATTTATGAAGATTTTCTACATTTTAAGACCGAGATAGGTGGGAGCCATCTAAAGCTTTAAGTCGATATGTCCCAGGATGTATGACTTCAATGACTCGATAGGGTCCTTTCTAATTGGGAGAGAGTTTTCCTTGTTTCGTTGGCCTGAATATTTTGAACCTTTGCAACACTAAATCTCCAGGTTGGAAAGTTCGTGTCTTCACCCTAGACTTGTAATATTTGGCAACTTTTTACTAGTACATAGCCATCTACATCTGAGCTTGAAGTCTGGTACCTTAGAGTAGATTTAGGTCTGCTTTATGGTGCTCCAAGTTTTCTGGCTCTATAAAGTGGTTAATCATTAGGGATTGTAAAGTGATTTCCACTGGAAGGACTGCTTTAGTACCATAAGCCAAGTTAAATGGAGAATCTCTCATGGCCATCCTTGGAGTCATCTAGTATGTCCAAAGGACTGAGTTCTGTTTTTCAGTCCAGAGCCCTTTAGCATCATTCAGCCGTGTCTTTAGACCATGGAGGATCATCCTGTTGGTCACTTTGGCTTCTCCATTAAACTGAGGATGGCCGACAAAGGTTAACTTATAAAAAATATGATATTGGGCATAGAAATCTTTGAACTTAGAGTTATTGAATTGTCTCTCGTTGTCGGTGATGATGGCATGGGAGATTTCGAATCGGAAGATGATGAAATTCTTGACAAAGATTTCTACCTTCCCTTCGGTGATGTGAGCTAGGGGTTTAGCTTTAATCCACTTAGTGAAATAGTCAATGGCCACGATGAGAAACTTTTGCTGACCAGAGTTCGGAGGGAATGGGCCAAGGATATCCATTCTCCATTGAGCAAAGGGCCATGGAGCTATTAACTGAGTCAGCTGACTTGCAGGACATCTTTGAATGTTGGAGTATCTTTGACATTGGTCACATCTTCAAACATTGTTGGCCGTGTCTTTCTGGATGGTCGGCCAATTATAACCTTGGTGGATTATTTTGTAGGCTAGAGATCTGTCCTCCAAATGGTCTCCACATATACCCTCATCTACTTCTCTTAGGGCATAGTCGACATCGAAGGCCCTAAGTATTTTAGCAGGGGTTATGTGAAAGACCTTTTGTATAATGCTCCATCTAGGATAACATACTAAGAGGCCATCCATCTGACATGTTTGGCATTGGCCTAATTTTCGAGTAATATACCATCATTCAAGAACTAAAATAGGATCCATCCAACTAGGCTTGTGCTCGATTAGGTGCACCTCTGAAGTCTTCTTCGATATTTGGGATCTTCCAAGTACTCTATGTAGGTCCAACCAAGGGAGTCCGAAACAGTGGTCGCTAGTTGAGAGAGGGCATCGACTCAAGAATCTTCGATCTACAGCAATGAGCTATTTCAAAGAACTTCAGTTGGGATAATAAATTTCATACCTTTTCTAAGTACTTGACCATGATAGAGTCTCGGACTTCGAACTCGTCTTTCACTTAGTTTACCACTAGTTAAGAAACTGAGAAAACCTTGATCTTTCGAATCTCCAGTTCTATGGTGATTCTAAGCCTCGCCAGAGGGTTTCATATTTGCTTGGTTATTCAAAGCTTGAAAGGAGAAACAAAGGGCAAACTCCATGATCTGTCCATCAGGATTGGCTAAGATGAGTCCGGCTCCACAACCGGCAGAGTTGGATGCTCCATCCATATAGAGTATCCATGTGGACTCTGAATTCTCTTTGGTTGTTTCTCTATCATCGATCCCCTATTGATTGTTGATGTGAATTTAAATTGAAACTACAAGTGCACGGTGTACAGAGTAACATGTCCAGCAAGTATGGATCGATCCCATGTGGAATTTATGTTTGAACTATGTTCAAACCCTTGAGCTTCAACAAAGATAAGCAAAAATTAATCAAATTGAGAAGAAATAAATAATTTAAGGATCTAGGACTTTTGAATCCACTAGACCAATTATTCAAAAAACCTCTCTATGATCTTATAATGTCTTTTCAACTTCTTTCTTTGTATTAACCAAGTATGGATTATGAAGAGATTTAAACCTAACTATAATCCATCAAGGTTTTACAAGAAAGAAGAGAAAAGAATTTTTAAAAAAATATTATTAAGAGCCTTCTATCTGTTACCCTCCTTGCACCGAATCAAGCATGAACATGAAGGGATTGAAATCCAATAATAGCTCATCAAGTCTCTTGGCAAAAAGTTTAAAAAGGAAGTGACTTAAAAAAAATTAAAGCATCCAAGAAGAGATCTAAGAAAAGGGCTTCTAATCATGGTCTAGCTTCATTGCCAACCCTAGGGGTTTCACTTAGCCAAACATGATTTAAATTAAAACTTTAAAAATTATTAAAAAAGTAAAATCAATTCTATACTACTTGCAAAAATGTAAATTACAGAATTTAAATATACAGAAATTAAACTAAACAATTGCATAAATGTAAATTGCAAGAATTTAATTTGCAAGAAATTAAACTATCCTAATACTAAAATTAAATAAAAATTTGTAAGAAAAATTTAAATATGAAAAATAAATTTTTATTGCAAAAGCTAATTTAATGATAAAAGATTTAATTCCTAAGCCATTAACAGGGCTTGGAGTTAAATGATAACAAAAAAATACAGACATAGTCTCTCTCTCCTTAGCTTACTCTCCTTCTCGTATATTGGAAGGGTGAAAAAAAGTATAAAAAAGAGATTAGAAGGGGAAAAAAGAAAGGAACGATAGAACACGGCTGGAAGTGGAATGTTGAATTCTATGGTAGCGAAGACTTATATAGGCAAAGGGGAAGGCATTGAGCCCATGTGGGAACTGTATTGGTTTCTCATCGTGATCCACCTCAATAGCTTTTCTTCTTATCCTTAACCTGCATCCCCATATCGGTTATGCATTCTTATCCCATACCCTCGACAACCGCACATAATCTTTATTTTAAAATCAAACTCCTTCGGTGTTATCCCCAGAATCCGTAATCGATCTTTCTTCCTTTCTTTTTCCATTCGGACATCCAAGCTCCCGACAGCATTTGGATTTACACTAGGGCAGCGACAGTATTAGGACAGCAACATGAAACTCGGACGAAGGACTGATCTTGAACAGGGAAGGAGAAGGCAACTCGGAAGCATCACAAGCAGTAGGGAAGATGATGGTCTGCATCTCAGACCAGTGAAGAAGACAATGCTTGGTCCACAATGGGATGAGAAAGATAGCCTGCAACATGGAAGGATGAACAATGCCTAGGTGGAAAGGAGGCCGATACCGATGGGCAGTAGCATGGAATAACATGGAGCAGTGGCCGATTGATGGAACTGGGGGAGGCACAAGCGACGGGGAAGATGGTCCATGGGAGAAGCAAACTGGATGGTAAAGGAGGCTCCCGATGGCTTGGATGGCAATGGTTGATGATGAAAGGTGTCGGCATTGGTTGTGAGCGTGGTTGATGATAGTTGGCAGCAGACGGTGGACTGATCAGCGATGAGGAAGATGGTGGCCAATCAAAGAAGAAGGAAGAGGTGGAAGTGGCTTTTTTGATGGGATGATGACCAGCAAAGAGAAAAACAGTGATTCTTGGAATTTTTCCAGCCATTGATGGCCTCTCCGGTGTCCTGACGGCGAGGGAAAAAACTCTGGCATCTTCTTCAATGAGAATGGTGCTCAGTTTAGTCTGCGGTCCATGGGAAAGAGTCATGGACCAACAACAATGACAGCCATAAACCATCCTGGATTCTATGAACCATTCAGCCAGTCCATGGTGGACTGGCTGCTCCAATATTCATGCTACATCTTATTAATTCCTTCAATATTTCCTTCCAAGCTCAATTGAAGTTTGATTTGAGTGTCATTTATGATGTTGGACTCTAAAAATCGAGCTCTTCTCATTGACGATGTCCTTTCCTTAAAACATTATATAAAAGTATCAAATTTAAAAAAAATAAAGATAATTTGATTTAAAAATTAATGCTTTTATGGCTAATATTTATGTACTTATCACTCCTTCCAACTTGAATCTTACTCATCCTCGAGCAAAAATAAATGATAGTTCATGAATTACTTATTAAAATATAATTAAGAAGGCTACTAGAAACTCTAAATACTTTACACCACTTTACTTAGACTCAATGGTTGTTCTCATACCCTTTTTATAAGTAGAAGATTTTTTATTAGATAGTAGATGAAATAAGTCATTAGGATATCAATAGCTTTAAGTAAATTGATTAAGTAAAAACTTCTTATTTTTCTAAAATAATTCTTGACCAACTCCTATTGTTATTTCTAAATCTTCCACTCCCTTAGAGTGGTGAGATATTGTTTTAGTGTAAGTATGTTCCTCTTATTACTATACCTTTTTTTCAGTTCTTTTTCATCATTTTTTTTAAAATACAGACCATGCAATGCCTTAATCT
Source organism: Areca catechu (assembly GCA_021397845.1). Lineage (NCBI taxonomy): Eukaryota > Viridiplantae > Streptophyta > Magnoliopsida > Arecales > Arecaceae > Areca > Areca catechu. The sequence continues at coordinate 16,696,270 of CM038048.1, forward strand.
CTTAAGCTTTCTATCTGACCCTTGTAACAAGCTTTCGACTAATGTCTCCCAGACCAGTTGGCCTAAAGTACTAGGTGTAAAATATCCCTCGGGCTTACTGGCTTGAGTCAGAGAGGCTACAGATCAAAATTAGCTGTATAGCAAAATTTCTTCACATCTCCACTTTTTGATGCGAGACTCAACATTTACTTAGATGAAGAGGCCTGGTTATTCGATGGAACAATATTTAGAACTTGCTTTTATTATTTCTTTTTTTTCTTTTTTGATTAATAAAGAAAACTTTGCATTATCAACACCCACATATATCCAAGAAGTAGATTCTTCTTTAATGCAAATAGGAGGGCTAGAATTATCTAAAAATTGATTTCATTTTTACTTGAGTCTATTAATATTTTACCCCTCAACCTTTCGAAAATCATCTAGCTTGTTCAATCAAGTACTTATCAAAAGTGTGTGATTTATCCTAAGTCTAAGATCGACATGTATAAGAATATTAAGGTGAAGGTATCTCCAAATATATAATTATTCTACTTTTTATCCTCCCGTGAATAAAAATAATTTTTAAATATATGGATGATATGGTATAAAAGGAAACGAAGGCACCTGAGGAGAAATTTTAGTGAGCTCTCCCCACAACTTGGTCAATATAGCTCATTTGAGTTAGTATCTAAAAAATCTAATATATTAAAAAGAAAATAATTAGAAAGAAAGTTGCTAGGTTGCCTTCCAAGAGTGCTAAGTTTAAAGTCTTCAACCAGACTAAGAAATCTTTTAGATTATGTCAGTTAATACATCTACTAAATTATTACATTTACCTAGCCATGGCAGATGATTGGACGAAGTCCAATCAGTAATGTCCCGCACGATATCTCTATTATGTGTACCTATAAAATGTATCTCCTGATAGTAGGTACTCGAAGATGGCTTGGTTGATAGTTTATCCATTTCCATAAGTATTTCAGTATGAGGTTCCCATCTCTGGCTATTGTTATTATCTCTAAGTATTTTGTCAATATTCTCATATTCATGGGTTGGCCAGATACTAGACTCAAGATCGACTTCCTCATCACTAATGTCTGTAGGTTCATAAATTTCATCTTGGATTACACTTACATTAGCATGCTTGGTGGATTCCTGTTCCAAATTGAATATATTTAACTCAATAGTCATATTCCCAAAAGGTAGTGTCATAGTCCATTTTGATAATTAATTTTAGGATTAGTAGTAGCTAGGAATGGTCTTCCTAAAATAACTGGGATATGACCCTTAGGATTTGATACTGGCTCAGTCTCCAAATTGACAAATCTATAGAGAAGATAAAATTGCCAACCTTAATTAGGACATCCTCTACTATTTGTTTAGGGATTTTAAAAGATCGATTTGCTTATTGTAATATAATTTCTATTGGCTGAAGTTTTTCCAATCTTAATTGCTCATAAACTGAATATGACAGAATATTTATACTAGCCCCTAAATCAAGTAAGACATTCTCAATGTGGGTTTCTCCTATGACACATGAAATTGTTGCAGATCCTGGATCCTTATATTTTATAAGCATATGACTCAAAAGTATGAGCTCACACTTGATGCTAAGAAAGCTCTCTTTGTTACATTGGTGGTCCTTTTCTTGGTACAAAGATCTTTTAAGAATTTGGCATAAGTTAGAACCTGTTGGATTATGTTTAGTAGAAAAAGATTTACTTGAACTTGCTTAAACACCTCTAACATTTTATCTAAATATTTTGATTGTTTATTAGACCTTAATCAATTTGGAAAAGGAGCTTTAGAAATTTTAGGCACTTGATTTGGTGGACTATTAGTTTCAGAATCTTGAGTTTATAAAGTAGGTTGTTCATTGGGTGGCTCAACTAACTCAGCAGGCTTAGCAGTTAGTCCTTTGTAGTGTTAGATGTATCTACCTTATTATCTACTTATTTTTCTCACCTTAAAGAGTGAATAGCATTTACTTGATTAACTTGATTTCCTTGGGCTGGTTGACTATTTTGGTTTCTTGGGTTAGGTTCAGGTTGGCTAGGGAGCCTACCTCGTTCTCTTTCATTAATGGTAGATGCTCGCTGACCCACCTATATTTTTAAGCGGGCTATGGCCTGAGAGTTTGAATTTAGAAGTTGGCCCGTGGTTTGCATAAAATTACTTAATGTAGCATTGGTGTCAACATTGGATTTGGCTAGGGCTTTCAGACTTTTCTCTAAAGAACTAAATTTCTTATCATTGTTATTATTGAAGCCTGGTGGTGATAGGTTATTCATTATAGGGTTAGGCCTTAGGTTTTATTGATTGAAGCTAAGACCACCTACATTTGGATTCTGTGATCATGAGAAATTTGGATGATTCCCACATCCTGTGTTATACGTGGGTGCATAGGGATTGTTCATGGTCTATGGTATGTAGCATTCACCTGTGCACATTCATTCTGTACCAAGTTCATTTGGAAGGGACATTCCACAAGGCATGGTCTGGTGCATTGCACCTGTTGCACATGGGTGCAGACACTTGGTTCACACTGGATGATCTCTGAAGTTGTAAGGCCTCTAACCTACGTGTTAAGGTTGCAATTTTGTTCTCTATAGCTAGAAAAGTCTGAATTTGGTGTATTCCACCTCTTTGAAGGTATGGATCTTTCTAGTTTCCTAGTTATTTTTCATTGTAAATTCTTTTCAACTAGGTATTCTTGAAATTGCCAAGCTTCTTTCGATTCTTTATACATAAATTGACCTTGGCACATAGACTCTAGCATAGTTCTTAAATTGGAATCTAAACCTTCATAAATTATTTGTCATAGTCTCCAAGTTTTTATTCCATGGTGTGGGCATTTGGGTTAAGAGATTCTTGAACCGATCAAAGTATTTTTAGAATGACTCCCCAGCTAGTTGATAGAATTGATTTATTTTATTTCTAATTTTAGCATTTTATGATTAAAAAAATATTTTTTTAAGAACACTCTTACAAAGCCCTCCCAGGTCATAATAGATTGATTTGGAAGACTATAAAGTCACTTTTTGGCATTATCCTTAAGGACAAAATTAATCAATCTCAGCTTGATTCATCCTCTGATAATTATTGCAGCCTCATGGTTGCACAAACCTCTTCAAATTCCTTCATTAATATATATATATTTTCTATTCCTGAGAATTTTGGAAGCATATTAATCATCTGAGGCTTAATTTCAAAATTATTTGAAGTGGGTTGGGGCAACTTTATGCAAGAAGGTTGGACAGAACTAGTTGGATAACATAAATTCTTAAGGATTTGGGTTTGATTTGTTATATCCATTGTAGAGGTCATAGGATCTGAAACCAGAATTAAATCAGTTCTAACTAGTCAACCTGATATCCTTCTCCACACAAGAGATGGAGAATTTACTATATTTGCTATGTTTTCAATTTTTTTAAATTATATATATATATATAGTTATTTTATTTTTTAATCTTTTTTTCTTTAGAAGCTTTTTTTTCAAAAAAAAAATCCAAATCAATTCAACCATTTTATACCCTAGGATAACCATGCAACATAACTTCCAGTTATGTTAGGGCAACCTTATGTCAGGGCAATCAAGATTGAAATTATCTAAAGTAAGATTTTTTTCTTTTTTTTTTCAAACATGTTTCACACAAAATTAATCCTATCCTAGGGTTAACCCAGAACTAGACAACTCCTAACTGTTCCATGTCAACTTCGAGCACTTCAAGTTTGAACCAATTCACCAAATTGGCCAAGTGTAAGATTAGCGAGGGTCCTCCCGTTGCTTTCCTTAGACACCAATTATATTGGCCAGGTCAGGGAATAGAATCAATTAAGTAACCACCTTTTTTTAGGACTAAGATCCCTGAACCACTTTCCTAGATACCAATTCAATGATCGAGACTAGCTTGGTATAACTCTTAGGTATCCTTGTCCTAATGAGCTCGGATACCCCTAGGGTCAGTGTCTAATTGATTTTATTTAGAGGCTTGGGTTAATGCAAATGAAGGAGTCTTGTTTGTGTGCTAAGGGTAATGAACTCCCTACCTTATCTTGTTTAGGTTTGTGCCTTTAAAATAATTTAAGAAAAATGCTTATGTACAACCAAAAAGATCAAACAAGATTAAATTAAAAACTAAACTAAATTAAGATCAAGATAACATGCTGAAAGAAAAAATGATAATTTAATTATTTACCTAGCTTCTAGCACTCACTAACTTAAAAAAAATAAAAATATTAGACATATCATATTAAAGTTAAAGCAAGAATTTTAAAATATAATTTAAAACATACCACTTTTGATGCAGAATGAAAGCTCTGATACCAAAAATGATGCAGAACGGAAGCTCTGATACCAAAAATGATGCGGAACAAAAGAGATGATGCGATGCGGAATTAAATTAAAATTAATGTATTTTTTTTTATTTATTTATTTTCAGAAGTCGGCTTTGACTCAAAGGAAAGATAAACTAATATTGAAAGAAACTAAGAAATGACAGAAAGCACAATTAAAAGGAGTGGATTATTAGAGTAACTCAGAAGTAGGATCGCTAGGGATTGAGAAACCCCAGACCTAGGGTTTACTCCTCTTTCAAAAAACAGACGAAGAGAGAAGAGAAGGTTTTATACCTGACTGTGATATCTCTCGTTGCTTCAATTGAAGGACACTCTCGAGCAGATTGTAGGATCCTTGGAGACGGGGTATCTTCGCAATGGATCCTCGGATTGTAGTCCTATGGAAAGGTTGGCCTTCTTCTCGAACTCAGGATCTGGAAGAAGAAGAACAAAAAAAAAGAACCAGAAACTCAAAGAAAGACACTGACCTGAGTACTTAATGAAGATTGTTGGATGTAGAAGTTTCGGAGATCTTGATACTGATCTGACTCTTCTTTGAACTTGCTCTGTAGTTGAAACAGTTGATCTGAACCTGGATGCTGGTGGCCGGCCTCTATGTGGAAGAGAGGGGCCATGGGATGTAGATGGAAAATTAGGGTTTGGTGGTGGTGGAGTAGAGATGGGTGGACTAAGCTAGAGTTTTGGGATTGGAGATCTCACACCTCCTCAAGGTTCCTAGGGAACCCGGATTTACTCCCTCATGGAGCTCAACACTTGAATACAAGTGCGGAAGAGAGAAACACAAAGTTGCTCACAAAGAAATTGATTTCCTTCATCATCATTTTTTTTAAATTAAAGAGTTACATAGAGTTGAATATATAGACATAACAAAGAAATAAAATTTTATACATTTCCCATGTGGGACTAATAGGACTAACCCACGCTTTAGGCATCAAATTCTCTTCCCAAGACTCCTTCCATGAGTGGGCAGCCCAAAAACTCCAAGAAAACTTGAAAATCAGCTCCAAATGGCAGGTTATGGGGGTGTCTCCTAGTATCTCTCCATGAATCAAGGATTTTTCCTTCATGGTTTGGCTCATTTGGACACCTCCTAGTCTTGCTCCACAAGTTTAGGCTTCTTCCTTTCATGGCTTTGGCACTTTTGGAAACTTTTGGGTGCCTCCTTGATTTTCTCCCCAAGACATGCTCTCTTCCCTTTTATAACTTGGATTTTTATGGAACATTGTGGGGCACCTCCTTGATCCTCTCTTCAAGAAAAATTCTTGCCATCCTGGCTTGGGTTTATCTGGAAAGAGGTTGTCTCCTCCTTGGATTGAGGTATCTTGATGGATTTCTCCCCCAAGTGGTGCAAGAAAAAAGAACCTGCTTACTTGAGGCATGGGGACCAAGGTACACTGGATGGAGATGTGGCAAGGAGTGTGGCACCCACTTGTAGCTGGAAAATGTGGTGCCCTATGGCAAAGGGAATGACACCTACCTAGGCCTTGGACTTGGACTGAGTCAACATGACCCAACAAAAATTGAAATGAAAAAATTACAGACTCAAAATTGAGTTGATCTGGTCAACCCTTATTACAAAACCAGAAAATTCTAATTCTTCGGGCAAGGTCAATCAGAGATCCAGATGGAGCCCTGAAGTCTTTTTCTGAGTCTGGTGCCCACACCAATTCTCCCGGGGTGGGAGGAACTCGACATTGTCGAGTAAGGCTCAAGTTGGCTCTGGTATCTCTCCAAGAGGTCTGGATCCAAATCTTGTAGTTCTTCTCGGGAGATCCAAGAGTCATCAGAGTCTGGCCTTCCTTGCCAGCAGACCAGGTATCTTTGGTATCCTCGATTACGAGTAGAGATTACCTGATCATCCAGGATCTTTTCAATCTGCTCTTTCCTCACAAGCCAGTTTGTTTGTGGATACACAGGATCGGGATCACTCTTAATAACAGGATTAGGTTCAAAAGGCTCACTGGGAGTCACAGTTGGCTCCCTGTACTCTACTAGGTCTGTAATGTTGAAGGTGGAGCTAATGCCTAGTTCTGGAGGTAACTCGAGCACATAGGCATTGGATCCTACTCTCTTCACCACTCTAAATGGTCCAGCTCCTCTAGCATGTAACTTTCTAACGGTTCCAGGAGAAAACCGCTCAGGCCTTAACCTAATCATTACATAGTCTCTCTCAACAAAAGTTTTGACTCGTCTTTGAGAATCAGCCAACTTCTTATAAGTTTCATTACTTAAAGTTATTTTGGCATGAATTTCTTTATGCAAGTCCTTTACATGCTATGCAAGTGCATCAAGAGACTTGTGTGTGTGGGCTAATAGTGAAATCAGATCAAGTGGTGTGTGAGGCTTGTATCCATGAACAATTTCAAAGGGACTCTAGCCTATAGACCTATTGATCGAAACATTGAATGCAATTTCAGCCCTGGACAAAATACAAATCCCAAATCCTAGTGCTCTCAATCAAACCAAAATCTGAGCCAAAGCCTAGTAAAGGGTCAAGAAAACTAAACTAGACTGACGACGCATTCCTAAAGAATGGACTTTATTACAAAGGAACCCTAAGTCTAAACCTAACAAACTAAGGCTCTCTAGGTTTGACCTTGGGTCGGAGGAGGGCATGCAGAGCATGAAAACTTATTATTGATGCCTAGTAGGTGCCATAAGGTCTTCCAGAAGTAGGTGGCAAACCTAATAGGTTCTAACACGTGGTTCACTCTAAAGTCTTCGACAAAGTATACTTGGATGGTGTAAGAAGCATTGGAAGTCCTAGAGAAAGGGAGGAGATATGAGGTGGAGTCTCGAATTACCTGTTGACTAAAGGTGGTGACCTGAAAGTTTGAATGGTGATCTATGAGTGTCAACTGGTCATCCTTACGAAAGGAAAAGTTTGCTACTCCCAGGAATGGATCAAGAGATGGTTCTGGAAGTAGCCTAGGACATGTGATTGTAATAGTTAAGGTTTGTTCTCTAAGCAAATAATGATCCACTTTCTCAAGAACTGGATTAGAGAATGATTCATGGGAGGGCCTACGGATGATGACCTGAAGACTTGAAATTTGACATATGGGTGCGGAAAGGTATACTCTATAGAAGGGTAGCTCAGTCATGCGAAGGAAGGGGTCTGGGGCCATAAGGAGGACTTCTAAAGGACTGGGTGAATCAATCCGCTCAAGACAAGGATGTTCAACTGAGATTACGGGAGAGACCTTAGTGGCTGGGCATGGGTGAGGTTGGGGTCTATTAAATTTTGGATCAGGGGTCCAATTTTGATGTCTACATTTCTCAAGTACTTGGACTCGATCCCTAAATTAGGAAAAACCCTCATTCATGTCCTGACTCAATTTGGTCATACTTTCAGTAAGATTTCTAACCATGGCCTCTAAATCTGGTTGGGTTTGACTAGGTTGGTAGGGTACTCCATTCCGGGTAGACATGATGATGCAAGCAAGCACACAGAATGTGACTAGACTAAAGCGACTACTGGCTAACTAGACCTAGAGCCCAAACTAGATGCCCAATCAGAGTGGCAAGCTAGCCTGTAGTAACTCGGGACTCAGCCAGGCAGGTGTAAGGGGAGTGTTAGGTCCCTAGATGCCAATCCTAGACACCAATCAGTGATTGGCCAGGTAGGCGGACCAGCACACAAGCCCTTCGGGATAGAATCCCTGAACCACCATTCTAGACACTGATACAAAGCACACACAGAGTAACTAGACAAACTGACTCAACACTAGCCTTGACCCGACTTGTTGATGTCCCTAGCCCACTAGGGCAAATTAAGTCTAATAAATTTTAAAATTAGGCTTAGGATCGAATGAGTAGGTGGTGGTTTTGGGCTAAGGAGAGGTTATCAACTCCTCTCCTTATCTTAGATGCTCAAATGCCCTTAGGATGAGTTAGGAGATGTTCACTCAAGATAATTGAATTGCAGAATACAAAAACAGAGTTGTAGTAATTTAACTCTCTGAAATTTCATGGAAATCAATAAATCACAGGAAAATTATGTAAAATAGCTTCAATTATACTGGTTCCAGAAAAATAAAAATCACACAATTCGGAGTTTCCTACATTGAGAAACAATTCTTGTAACAGGATAGTTACAAAATGAAAACAGGGTGCTTCCCCCGTTTACAATTCCTGCTATGAAGTTGTAACCCAACGCATCCCCTACACGCCCTAGGAACACCCCATGGAATGGGAAGAGGAGGTTTGCACCTCGCTTCATTCCTAGGACCGGACGTCCTGGGGAGTCTACTTCGAGCGGACAAAGTAAAAGGTGAGAGACTTAAGACAAGCAAGCAAAACAGAAACCCTAAACTGGGCTCTGATACCAAAATGATGCAGAACGAAAGCTCTGATACCAAAAATGATGCAGAACGGAAGCTCTGATACCAAAAATGATGCGGAACAAAAGAGATGATGCGATGCGGAAGTAAATTAAAATTAATATATTTTTATTTATTTATTTATTTTCAGAAGTCAGTTTTGACTCAAAGGAAAGATAAACTAATGTTGAAAGAAACTAAGAAATGACAGAAAGCATAATTAAAAGGAGTGGATTATCAGAGTAACTCAGAAGTAGGATCGCTGGGGATTGAGAAACCCCCAGACCTAGGGTTTACTCCTCTTTCAAGAAACAGACGAAGAGAGAAGAGAAGGTTTTATATCTGATTGTGATATCTCTCGTTGCTTCAATTGAAGGACACTCTTGAGCAGATTGTAGGATCCTTGGAGATGGGGTATCTTCGTAATGGATCCTCGGATTGTAGTCCTATGGCAAGGTTAGCCTTCTTCTTGAACTCAGGATCTGGAAGAAGAAGAACAAAAAAAAAGAACCAGAAACTCAAAGAAAGACACTGACCTGAGTACTTAATGAAGATTGTTGGATGTAGAAGTTCCGGAGATCTTGATACTGATCTGACTCTTCTTTGAACTTGCTCTGTAGTTGAAACAGTTGATCTGAACCTGGATGCTGGTGGCCGGCCTCTATGTGGAAGAGAGGGGCCGTGGGATGTAGATGGAAAATTAGGGTTTGGTGGTGGTGGAGTAGAGATGGGTGGACTAAGCTAGAGTTTTGGGGTTGGAGATCTCACACCTCCTCAAGGTTCCTAGGGAACCCGGATTTACTCCCTCACGGAGCTCAACACTTGAATACAAGTGCGGAAGAGAGAAACACAAAGTTGCTCACAAAGAAATTGATTTCCTTCATCATCATTTTTTTTAAATTCAAGAGTTACATAGAGTTGAATATATAGACATAACAAAGAAATAAAATTTTATACATTTCCCATGTGAGACTAATAGGACTAACCCATGCTTTAGGCATCAAATTCTCTTCCCAAGACTCCTTCCATGAGTGGGCAGCCCAAAAACTCCAAGAAAACTTGAAAATCAGCACCAAATGGCAGGTTATGGGGGTGTCTCCTAGTATCTCTTCATGAATCAAGGATTTTTCCTTCATGGTTTGGCTCATTTGGACACCTCCTAGTCTTGCTCCACAAGTTTAGGCTTCTTCCTTTCATGGCTTTGGCACTTTTGGAAACTTTTGGGTGCCTCCTTGATTTTCTCCCCAAGACATGCTCTCTTCCCTTTTATAACTTGGATTTTTATGGAACATTGTGGGGCACCTCCTTGATCCTCTCTTCAAGAAAAATTCTTGCCATCCTGGCTTGGGTTTATCTGGAAAGAAGTTGTCTCCTCCTTGGATTGAGGTATCTTGATGGATTTCTCCCCCAAGTGGTGCAAGAAAAAAGAACCCGGCTTACTTGAGGCGTGGGGACCAAGGTACACTGGATGGAGATGTGGCAGGGAGTGTGGCACCCACTTGTAGCTGGAAAATGTGGTGCCCTATGGCAAAGGGAATGACACCTACCTGGGCCTTGGACTTGGACTGAGTCAACATGACCCAACAAAACTTGAAATGACAAAATTACAGACTCAAAATTGAGTTGATCAGGTCAACCCTTATTACAAAACCAGAAAACCCTAATTCTTCGGGCAAGGTCAATCAGAGATCCAGATGGAGCCCTGAAGTCTTCTTCTGAGTCTGGTGTCCGTACCAACTTTTCTGGTAACGATGCCAAAAATTTGATGTGAATTTAAATTGGAATTACAAGTGCACGGTGTGCAGAGTAGCACATCCAGCGAGTATGGGTCGATCCAATAAGGAATTTGTATTTGAACTATGTTCAAACCCTTGCTTAGGTGAGCTTTAATAAGGATAAGCAAGAATTAATCAAATTGAGAAGAAATAAATAATTTAAGGATCTAGGGCTTTTGAATCTGCTAGACCAATGATTCAGAAAACCTCTTTATAATCTTATAATGTCTTTTCAACCTCTTTTTTTGTATTAACCAAGTATGGATTATGAAGAGATTTAAATCCAACTATAATCTATCAAGGTTTTACAAGAAAGAAGAGAAAAGAATTTTTTAAAAAATATTATTAAGAGCCTTCTATTTGTTACCCTCCTTGCACCGAATCAAGCATGAACTATTATTGGCCCTAGGCTTAATTTTGATGATTAGCAAAATATTTGGGTATGTAAGGGATACTAATGATTTGTTTATGTATGTTTTTAAGTAACTCAGGTAACAAGTTGAATGGATCAAAAAGTATGTTATGACCATCAAAAAGAGAAGTAAAGTTTCAATAGTCTTGGTTGTTTTTAAGAAGCAAAAGAACCATGAAGATTGATGAACAAGTAAAAATTTAAAAGATAAAATGGAAGTTATTCATTCTAAGTCATAAAGATCAAGTTTGGAACACATTTCTTGAGTGAAACACCTCAAGTGTTGACTCATGGAATTCAAGTATCGACATCTAGTTGAGTATCAGAAGTTTCAGAAGCTTGGCACGCAAAATTTTCAGGTGGCATGCCAGGTGTCGACCTAAGTGTCAACTCAAGACTGTCAAGTGTCGACTCAAGGAGATCAAGTGTCAATTCAGAGATTAGCTCATGGCCTGAGAACAAAAAGTACAAAACATTGGTTTTAAAGCTCAATTCAAGTGTCAACTCATATATCTCAAGTGTTGACCTAAGTATCGACTTAAGAAAGTCAGGGTTGACTCACAGATCAGCTCAAGGCTTGAGACAATAAAGATGTAGAAGAATGATATATTAGGCCACTTCAAGTATCGACTCACCGAAGCAAGTGTCGACCTAAGTGTTGACTCACCACCTCAAGTGTCGACTCAAGCAGTCCTGATAGTACAATAATGACTATATTTTCAGAGCTACAGAATTTATTTTTAAGCTTTAAATAGCTAGTTTCTCATCTTCAATGGTCATAAATGATTTTTTCAAAAGTTTTGAAGTATTTATTCCTTAAAGAACATATTGAATTGACAAGAGAGGGAAAAAGAACAAGCATATTGACTTGGTACTCAAAAGAATCTTAAAAAAAAAAAGGGTTAGCATATAAAAGTGAAAAGCAAGCATTGAGTGATAACTTTCAATTCTCAATAACCATTAATCCTTTAAGGCATTTCACCAAGAAGATAACTTAAGAAGAATCTTCCAAGAGCTTCAACGACCACTTTTCAACTCTTTGAGAGGGCATTATGGTTTTACTTACTCTTATTCTTTTATACTTGAGTTGAAACTAGTTTCAAGGGTGTTGAAACTAGTGAGAGGCCATTCAAAGTCTGAAATTGGAAGTGTTTAGCCAAGAGTGGCTTGTGTAAAAGTTGTTGGTGAGCCTAAGTGACAAAACCAATAATGATTTGACTTGTGAGCCCGGTTAAAATAAGTTGGATGTAATCTTTGAGGATTGTAGTAAAATTTTCAAGGGATACTTGAAAGTGGATGTAGGTACTTAGAGTGCACCGAACCACTATAAAATCTTGTATTTTTATGCTTGCTCTTCTTTGTTATTTGCTCTTATCCATTTACTGCATTTGCTTGATGTAGTCACATTGCACAAAGCACCTTCATTGCTTTTGAGTTGGCACATTCCTATAAAAAGTTTTTAAAATCCAATTCACCTCTCCTCTTGGGTTACTTCGCTAGGCAATAACTATGAAGGAATCGAAACCCAACAATAGCTCATCAAGTCTCTTGGCAAGAAGTTTAAAAAAGAATTGAGACTTTTAAAAAAAATTAAAGCGCTCAAGAAGAGATATAAGAAAATGGCTTCTAATCATGGTCTAGCTTTATCGCCAAATCTAGGGATTTCACCTAGCCAGACATGATTTAAATTAAAATTTTAAAAATTATTAAAAAAATAAAATCAATTCTATACTACTTGCAAAAATGTAAATTATAGAATTTAAATATGCAAAAATTAAACTAAACTAATTACATAAATGTAAATTGCAAGAATTTAAATTATAGGAAATTAAACTATCCTAATGCTAAAATTAAATAAAAAATTATAAAAAAATTTAAATAAGAAAAATATATTTTTTTTGCGAAAGCTAATTAAATGATAAAAGATTTAACTCCTAAGCCATTAATAAGACTAAGAATTAAATAATAAAAAAAAAGTTGATAGAGTCTCTCTCTCCCTAGCTTACTCTCCTTCCCGTATATTGGAAGGGTAGAAAAAGTAGGAAGAAGAGATTGGAAAGGGAAGAAAGAAAGGAGCGGCAAAACACGGCTAGAAGTGGAATGCAGAAATCTATGATAGCAAAATCTTATATAGGCAGAGGGGAATGCATCGTGCCTGTGTGGGAACCGTGTTGGTTTCTCATCGTGATCCACCTCAACAACTTCTCTTCTTATCCTTATCTTACATCCCCAAATCGGTTATGCATTCTTATCTCATACCCTTGACAACCGCACATAATCTTTATTTTAAAATCAAACTCCTTCGATGTTATCCCCAGAATCCGTGATCGATCTTTCTTCCTTTCTTTTTCCATTCAGACATCCAAGCTCCCAACAGCATTTGGATTTACACCAATGCAGTGACGGTATTAGGACAGCAACATGAAACCCGAATGAAGGACTGATCTTGAACAGGGAAGGAGAAGGCAGCTTGGTAGCATCACGAGTAATAGGGAAGATGACGGTCTGCATCTCGGATTGGTGAAGAAGACAATGCTTGGCCGACGACAGGATGAAGAAGATAGCCAGTAGCATGGAAGGATGAATAGCGCCTTGGTGGAAAGGAGGTCGGCAGTGATGGGCGGCAACATGGAATAGGATGGAGCAGTTGCTAGTTGATGGAATTGGAGAAGGAGGAGGAGGCACAAGCAACGGGGAAGATCGTCCATGGGAGAAGCAAACAGGATGGTAATGGAGGTTCCCGGTGGCTTGGATGGCAACAATTGATGATGAAAGGTGTCGGCATTGGTTGTGAGCTTGGCTGATGATGGTTGGCAGTAGGCGGCAGATTGATCAGCGATGAGAAAGATGGTGGCCAATCACAGAAGAAGGAAGAGGCTGAAGTGGATTTTCCGATGGGAAGATGACCAGCAATAGGGAAAACGGTGATTCTTGGAATTTTTCTAGTCATCAATGGCCTCTCCGGTGTCCCAATGGTGAGGGAAGGGACTCTGGCATCTTCTCCAGTGAGAATGGCACTCGGTTTAGTCTATGGTCCATGGGTAGGAGTCGTGGACCAACAACAATGATAGCCATGGACCATCCTGGATTTTGTGAACCATTCTACTAGTCTATGGTAGACCAGCTACTCCAATATTTGTGCTACATCTTATTAATTCCTTCAATATTCCTTCCAAGCTCAATTGAAGTCCAATTTGAGTGCCATTTATACTGTTGAACTCCAAAAATCGAGCTCTTCACATTGACAGGGTTATTTCCTTAAAACACTACATAAAAATATCAAATTTTAAAAAAATAAAGATAATTTAATTTAAAAATTAATGCTTTTATGGCTAATATTTATGCACTTATCACTCTCTCCAACTTGAATCTTACTCATCCTCGAGTAAAAATAAATGATAGTATGAATTACTTATTAAAATATAATTAAGGAGGCTACTAGAAACTCTTAATACCTTGCACAACTTTACTTAGATTCAATGATTGTTCTCATCCTGATGGGGCATCGACTAACCCAGCCTAGAAGCCAACCTAGAACCTGAAGCCCAGCCCATTCCAGAACCTGAAGCCAGCCCAGCCCAAATCCTGAAGCCTATTCCAGAACCTGAAGCCAGCCCAGCCCAAATCCTGAAGCCTCAGTCAATGCAGCACATATCCCGGAGCAGCATTGATCCTAGAATAGCACAAATCCCAGAGGATATCCAAATGAAGATAAGCGTAATTTTTTTATGGGTGTACGATGGATTGGGATATTAGGATATTAGAATTTATTTGGATTGTTTAAAAGTTGTTTTTAGGATTTAGTTGGATTAGTTTATTTTAATAGTTTGAATGTATTAGGATTAAGGTTGAGGTATAGGATATCTCATAGTAGCCTATTTATTGTTTTATCGATCAAATAAAACTAGACAATGAATTTTTGGGATGGAAAAATAAGAACTCTTGATTAAAGAGAAGGTGCATCACTTTTAGTTAAGGAGGGTGCTGATGCCCTACATGATCACTCTGGTTAAGAATGAATGCTGAAGCTGGGATAGAGAACCTAACCATGATTTTTATTTTTTTTTCTAAATTTATCATTCTGATTTTTTTTCTTCAACTCTTGTTCTTCATCCCTACTTCCCTATTTTTTTTTGGATTACCGAATTCTTCCCGCCCCCAACCCCCCCCCCCCTCCTTCCCCCACACACACACTGTTCCAATCCCGAACAGTCTAATTCTCGAATACTCCAACCCACCGTCAATCAACCATCGAGCAGTCTTCTCTTATCCGCCCGACCACCATCTTCCCGGATTCGCCCGACCGAGCCACAGACCCATCAAATGCCTTCCCCGAAGTATTCACCGGTTCTTCCTTCCACTGCCATCGAGAAGGCCAAGGACTCCCACCTCAGATCAACCACGATCGTGACTACATCTCAGCTCCATCATTCCCATTGTCCCACGTCCTCCGTAGCGATCCCGAGCCCACCACTGCTGCTGCGTCCCCCCTCATCTCGCCCACCTGCGGCCGCCATGATACTTCTCTGGAGCCTTCCGAATAGCTCCCTCTGGTGTCACCCGAGAACGTGGCCTTATCATCCGGCACCTCATCGTCCGGCACCGTTCCTCAGTCCCTGATGCCATCAGATGAAACGAAGCACGGGAGCGACGGCAATGCTACAGCCTTCGCCTCGGTCCACGTCCGTACTGCTCATCTCCCAGCCATGCCACCGATCGAGTTCCCCTCATGGCACCAATCGAGTTCCACCATCTTCACCCGGCGCTCCCGACGACGATGACACCTCTGGCGAGAACTACTCCCCCGACGAGATCATCTACCGGAGCCGCTCCGGCGGCCTTCTTGATGTCCGGCACGACATGGAGGCCCTCAGGAAGTTTCCGGGCTCCTACTGGCGTGCCCTCGTTGACTCCCACGCGTCGGCCACACCAACCATCGGCTGCCCATGCCCCCACCGGAAGATCCACCTTCGCCACTGCCGGCCGACCATGGTCAATGCTCCTGCACGAAGCCCCCTCCTCCGGTGCCTCCGCTCCCCGTCTTCGCTCGCGACACCACACCGATGGCCGCCCGACTCCCTGCTACCATGATGCCCGACGCTCATCGGAGAGCCCACCAGCAACCCCACCGGACTTCCCTCCGGAAACCCCCTCCCTTGTTTGGCACGATCGTGAATGTGCACGATCGTGAAAGCAAAGTCGGCTTCCTTTAAACATAGGCCAAAAATTAAAAAAAAAATGAAAAAATACAAAAAAAAAAAAAAATTAAAAAAATGTGAGAAAATATGAAAAAAAAGAGTTTATTTGAATAAAATAATTTGGAAAAAAATAATAAATTGGGTTTGACCTAGCCTAGTGGTCATTTCATAACGACCAACGGTTCGACCTTCTTAAATCAATCTTGATCGGGACTGTTCTACATTAATTTTTGGTATCAGAGCAAGGATTAGATTAGGTTAGTCATTTTCATTTTAATTGTACTATTTGTATAAAATAAATATTTTGAGTCTGCAGATCACGTGCATCATGGAGTCAGAAGATTGCTGAAGCATGACTTGACGAAGTCGAGTTCTCCCCATTTTAGGAGAATGATGGGGATAATGACCAGCCCAGCCTAGAAGCCAGCCTAGAACCTGAAGCCCAGCCTAGCCGACAACCTGAAGCCCAGCCCAGACCTGAAGCCTAGCCCAGAACCTAAAGCCAGCTCAGCCCAAGCCCTGAAGCCTCAGTCGATGCAGCACATATCCCAGAGCAGCATGGATCCTGGAGTAGCACGAATCTCGGAGCACATCCAAATGAAGATAAGCATAATTTTTTTATGGGTATATGAGTGATTGGGATATTAGGATATTAGGATTTATCTCGATTGTTTAAAAGTTATTTTTAGGATTTAGTTGGATTAGTTTATTTTATTAGTTTGAATGTATTAGGATTAAGGATGAGGTATCAGGATATCGGATATCAGAGTAGCCTATTTATTATTTTATCAATCAAATAAAAGCAAAAATAAGAACTCCTAGTTAAGGAGAGGGTGCATCACTCCTGGTTAAGGAGGGTGTTGATGCCCTACATGGTCACTCTGGTTAAGAGTGGGGGCTGAAGCCTGGGTGGGGAACCCAACCATGATTTTTATTTTTTCTTCCTAAATTTATCATTCGATCTTTCTTCTCCAACTCTTGTTCTTCATCCCTGCTCTCCTATTTTTTGGATTACCGAATTCTTCTCTATCCCCCACGCTGTTCTAATCCCGAATTGTCTAATTCTCGAATTCTCCAACCCATCATCAATCAACCATCGAGCAGTCTTTCTTGATCCACCCGACCGAGCCACAGATCCATTAAACACCTTCCCCGAAGTCTTCCCCAGTTCTTCCTTCCACTGCCACCGAAAAGGTCAAGGACTACCGCCTCAGATCAACCGCGATCATGACTGCATCTCAGCTTTGCCAGCCCCTCCCGTGGCTCCTCCTTCATGTTGTCCGATGTCCTCTACAGCAATCTCGAGCCCATCACTGCTGCCGTGTCCTCCCTCTTCTCGCTCGCCAGCAGCCGCCACGATACTTCATCTAGAGCCTTTCGAATAGCTCCCTCTGGTGTCACTCGAGAACGTGGCCTCATCATCCAGCACTGTTCCTTAGTTCCCAATGCCCCCATCAGAAGATCCACCACTATCGGTCGATCGCAATTGACGCTCCCGCCCGAAGCCCCCTCCTTTGGTGCCTCCGCTCCCCGTCTTTGCTTACGATGCCACCCCGACGGCCACCCGGCTCCCTGCTGCCTGATGTGCGATGCTCACCGGAGAGCCCATCGACGACCCCGCCGGACTTCCCTCCAGAAACCCCCTCCCCTGTTCGGCATGAGTGTGAATGCACACGATCGTGAAGGCAAAGCCGGCTTCCCTTGCAGAATTTAAGCATAGGCCGAAAATAAAAAAAGGTGAAAAAAAGTACAAAGAAAAAGAAATAGAAAATATGGAGAGAAAATATGGAAAAAAATAGTTTATTTGAATAAAAAGATTAGGAAAAAATAATAAATTGGGTTTGACTTAGCCTAGTGGTCGTTTCTTAACGACCAACGATCCGACCTTCTTAAACCAATTTTGATCGGGGTTGTCCCGCATCGCATACCATTTTTATAAGTAGAAGATTTTTCATTAGATAGTAGATGAAATAAGTCATTAGGATATTAATAGCTTCAAGTAAATCGATTAAGCACAAACTTTTCATTTTTCCAAAATCATTCTTGACCAACTCTTATTGTTATTTCTAAATCTTCTAGTCCCTTGGAGTGGTGAGATATTGTTTTAATGCAAGTATGTTCCTCTTATTGCTACACTTTTTTTTCACTTCTTTTTCATCATTTTTTTTCAAATACAGACCATGCAATGCCTTAATCTCTTAAGCTTTCTATCTGATCCTTATAACAATCTTTCGACCAATATCTTCCAGGCTTATTGGCCTTAGGGCACTAGGTGTAGAACACCCCTCGGGCTTACAGGCTTGAGTCAGAAAGGCTACAGATCAAAACAGGTTGTATAGCAAAATTTCTTCACATCTCTACTTTTTAATGCGAGAGTCAACCGTTTACTTAGACGAAGAGGCCCGGTTACTCAGTGGAACAATGTTTATAACTTGCTTTTATTATCTTTTTTTTTCTTTTTTTAACTAATAAAGAAACTTTGAATTATCAACACCCACACATATCCAAGAAGTAGATTCTTCTTTAATACGAATAGGAGGGTTAGAATTATCTAGAAATTGATTTCATTCTTACTTACTATTTTTACTTGAGTCTACTAATATTTTACCTCTCAGTATTTCAAAAATCATCTAAATTGTTCAATCAATTACTTATCAAAAGTGTGTGATTTATTCTAAGTCCAGGATCGATAAGTGTAAGAATATTAAGGCGAAGGTAGCTCCAAATATATACTTATTCTGCTTTTTATCCCCCCATGATTAAAAATAATTTCTAAATATATGCATGATATGGTTTAAAAGAAAACAAAGACACCTGAGGAGGAATTTTAGTGAGCTCTCCCCCTAACTTAGTCAATGGAGCTCATTTGAGTTAGGATCTGAAAAATCTATTATATTAAAAAGAAAATAATTAGAAAGAAAGTTGCTGGGTTACATTTCAGGAGTGCTAAGTTTAAAGTCTTTAGCCAGACTAAGTGAATCTTTTAGATTATGTCAGTTAATACATCCTCTAATTTATTAGATATACCTAGCCATGTGGATGGTTGGACAAAGTCCAATCAGTAATGTTCAACATGATATCTCTATTATGTGTACCTATAAGATGTATCTCTTGATAGTAGGTACCCGAAGATGGCTTGGTTGATGGCTTGGATGAAGTGTTTTAGTAGGAGGTTCCTATCTCTAGCTGTTGTTATTATCTCTAAGTATTTTATCAATGTTCTCATATTCATGGGTTGTCCAGATGCTAGACTTAAGATCGACTTCCTCATCGCTAATGTCTATAGGTTCCTAAATTTCATCTTGGATTATATTTACATTACATGCTTGGAGGATTCTTGTTCCAAATTGAATATATTTAACTCAATAGTCATGTTCCTAATGGATAGTTTCATAAGTTCATTTCGATAATTAATTTCAGCATTAGCAGTAGCTAGGAATGGTCTTTCTAAAATAACTAGGATATGGCACTTAGGATTTGATACTAGTTCTGTCTCCAAAATAACAAAATCTATAGAGAAGATAAAATTACCAACCTTAATAAGGACATCTGATGTAGAACGCCAGCTCTGATACCAAAGTTGATGCAGGATGGATGCAAAGACTAATTATAATAATTAAAAATTTAATTATGATGAGCAATGAAAGCAAACTTAGATAAACTATCAAATTAATTTAACGATATAAACTATCAAATTAATTTAACGAAAAATTAGACTAAATCTCAGCTAACTAATTGTAATATGATCAGCATGCAATCTTATAAAGAATCCTGGATCCGATGATTAAGAAAACATCGAAATTAGGATGTCCTGACTTCAATCAACCATATCCAATGAGACTCAGATGGTTACTTACCAATAACGCTTTTCCCTCCTCCATTTTAACAGATCTAGATTCAATTCTCGCAATCTCGTGGTAGGATTGCAAACTTCAGTCCTTCGAAGCAGATCTTTCCGTTGATGGTTGGATGGCAAGGGAAACCTCCTCTTCTGATTGAGTAGTCTAGAGATCCTGCAAAAGAACTTGATTAGAATGGTGAAAATGGAGTGGAAGTCTGAAATGAGAGAGGGAAAGAAGGATGGTCAGATTGGATCTGGATCTGGACTGGATGCCAAAGATGGTGGCACAGGGCTTCTGGATCTTGGACTCAGGAGATAACTCGAACTTTAGTACTTCATACATACTAGTGCGATGCTTAACCAGCAAAGCACTCACACATTATAATTGCTTAACCAGCAATTGTACTCTCAATGCTTACCCAGTAATTGGAGAAAGGAAACTAGCAGAGTTTCATTAATCAATCATAAGTTGCATTACAAGAGGGGAATGGGGTGGTATTTATAGACCCCTTACATAGTAGCTTGATAAGAATAAATTCATGGTAGCAAGATAAGAAAAATATTCTTTGAATACAAAAATAATTAAGATGACAATGGATTTCCTTCTTGACCTTGATGAAGACTCTTTATAATTTAAATTGAGTAGATCCCCCCCTTGTACTTGGACTTCTCCATGGCTTGGGCGATGAACGAGGCACTCCACGATTTTAAGAAAAATGTGGTAACAAAAATGAGATGAGATAGCGCCCTTAATCCTTTCTCAATTAATTCTAATCCATTCTTGGCATGAACTTCTTCCTGGTTCTCTTACATTTCAATTTTGAATGGTAGATAAAAAGGCCCTTCATTTGAATTGGACTTCTTGAATTTAAAAGGTAGATAGATGATGACTTCTTTGAATTTGGATGAAACACCTTTGAATGTTGAATGGACTCCATGGAATTTGGACTCCTTTGAAATATAGATGAACCTCCACTTAACCTTGGACTCTTTTCCATTTAAATTTGAATATATGTTTGAATGGCCGACTATCCTTGGAGTGGGAAACAATTTAGGATGAAAGGGGTGCTAGATGAGAAGTAGAATCCTTCTTCTTTACTTCTCTTAAATGGCATCTTCTTAGATTTTAAAAATGGGTGATGAGATGAGATTTGTTGGTGCCTCTCTTAAACTTGAATTCCAAAAATTATCCTGATGTCTCGATGTCCCAATGTTCTATTGTCTCGATGTCTGGATGTCCTAATGTCTCGATGTCTGGATATCCCAATGTCTCGATGTCTGGATATCCCAATGTCTTGATGTCTGGTAAAAAACTTTGGATAACCTTCATTTGTCATAGAATTTATCCACCAAGGTGATGTGGCATGGTAGCATGATATGGCATGGTGACAAGACTCCAACAACTAGGCTTGACCTTGGCTAACAATTGGTCTTGAACCCCATTGACTCATTCAATTATAAGACTCAACTTCAAGCAAACCTAACTTGACTAATTTACAAATCCAAGCAAACTAATTTATTTACAGGACTCGGGCTGAAATTAAAAATAGAACAACTACTCATTGGTGATCCACAATGAGTTTGGAGGGTTTTGACATCTCTTCTTAGCTCTACTGTCCTCACCAATTCTCTTGGGATGGGAGGAACTTGACCATGTCGAGTATGGGTTGACTCTATCTAGTAATGTTCTAGCAAGTCTGGGTTAAGTCTTTGCAGATCCTCTCATAGTGATCCATGAATCATCATATTTTGGTCTACCTTGCCATCAAACCAGGTAATACTGATAATCCTTACTCCTAGTAGTGATAGTTTTGTCATCCAAAATCTACTCGATCTTATCTCTCCTTTTTGGTAATTTGACTGGTTGACACTTAGGGATAGGATCACTCTCAAAGATGGAATCAGGCCCAAATGGCTCACTAGGTATTGTTATTGGCTCCTTATACTCAATAAGATCTGATAAATTGAAGGCTGGATTAATACCTAATTTAGGTGGTAAATCTATCACATAGGTATTAGATGCAATTTTCTTTATGATCTTGTATGGTCCTGCACTACGGGCATGTAGTTTTTTCATGATTCCAGGTGGGAACCATTCAGGACAAAGCCTGATCATGATAGAGTCTCCTTTATTAAATTGTTTGAAATGTTTATGTGAGTGCTATATACTCATAAGATTCATTGCTTTCAAAAATTTTCTTACTTATTTCTTTATGCAATTCCTTAACATGATGTGCATATGACTCACATCAATACCTAATGGACTCAATTATGCATTCCTATCAAATGAAATTTATTAGGTCTACAACTACAACTTTGGACTTGATTCCTAGTTGATGGATAATATGCAGATGAAAATTTGATGTGGACTCCTAATAAGTGCCATGAGGTCTTCTAGAAGTAGGTAGCAAATTAAACAGGCTCAAAGGATTGAAAACACATGCTAACCTCAACAAAATATAATTAGGTGGTTCTGAAAACTTTGGAAGCCTCAAGGAAGGGCAGGAAACATGAGGTGGGTTTGACAACTGGGTCTAGATTCATGGGGGTAACCTTAAAGAATGGACATAGATCTATAGGTAGCAAAATGTCCACTTTATCGAAGAACATGTCAGTAAGTTCAAGGAAGAGATCATTAAATAGAATCGAAGAGGTGACCTCATCTTGAGGGTACCGAATTAAAGAGATCATGTTTTCGATAAATTCCTCTGGTTCAAGAATTTCAGGACTAAGCTCTCCTATTTGGGTCTCTTATAGGGCTTCCTCAAGTAAAGCCCTAATGGTAAGGATGTTAAATACCTCATGGTTCTCTTTTTCTAATGGTCTTTCTAATACATTAGGTGACTCATCAACTTCTTCTTCTCCTTTATACTTATCTATGAGGTTTTCTCCAGCTTCATATACTTCCACTACGATTTTAGCCTGAGTAATCTTCTAGTCAATTAACTCTGAGTCTGCAATAGATATTTCCTCTTCAGGGTCATTCTTAGGAACAAATGGGGTCACAGGGGTGGGTCGGCTCGGATTAGAGTTGAGTTGACTCGGGTGAGAATTGGATCGAATTTGCTGAGGAATGGGTCAACTCGGGTAGACTAGGCTAGATCCTGATTTTTGATAAAGGGCACTAATCCTTATGAGTTCTAGTCAATGAATTTTGGGTCCAGGGGAAGTTGGTTTAGGTGAACCAGGGTTAGTACGGGTCCTACGGATCCTCTCTAGGTTGTCGAGTTGCTTATCTAGTTGGTCAAATCTATTGTCCATCAGGGCACATTGGTCACTAAAGGTCCTCAATAATGTTTCTATAGTGGACTCCATGATTAGACTGGGTTGGGGTTAGGCTCCTAATCTAGTGGTTATGCAATGCAATCCTAGCTTCTAGGGTTCATGACCTAGAGCTCAAGTGGAATGAGTTAACTCCAATTACACCCTATCTTACAATTAGTCTTTCACTGGCAACGTAAGAGGTGGGGTGGTGAGAGGCTCCTCCTACTTGACACAGGGTCCTAATTAAAAACCACCAGTCCACTTTGGGCATTTGCCTCTGGACCTCTAGCCTTAGATACCAGCTTCTAATAATAATTGAAAGGTTGAGTGCACTAGTTCACTCACAAGACTCGAACCCGACCTGTTGGTGTCCCTAAGCTGTATTAGGTTACTACTCAGTTTTAGATTAGGGCTAGGACAATGCAAGATGAGGTTGGTTGTTTATGGGCCAAGGAAAGGTGATGAAATCCTTTCCTTATCTTATGATAGCATGCCCCTATGTGATTTCAGATAGGATGAATGCACAATCCAATCAAACTAGTTACCAAGATAAGATAAGATAATACTTGCAACTAAAAATTTAAACTTTAAATTTCAAATTTCAAATTTAGATATCATATTTAAATTTTAAACTTTAAATTTTAGATTTTAAATTACAAAAATTAAATTTAAATTTTTTTAGGGATTAAGTTGGATAAATTCAAAATCTAGATGAGCCAGAATCTTATCCTAGGCTGTGCTTAGAAGATTAACATGCAATCTTTCAAGCAATTAACAATTCAAACACGCAAACACTAAGCACAACTGATTTTCGATATCAGGTTATCACATCCGGCCATAGATGATTACTCCCATGGGTCATGACAGTATACTTGAGTATACCCGCTCAGGAGGCATGATTTCCTTCCACTAGAAAGTACTAAGAAAATCATGCAATTTTCTTGAAAAAAAAAATCAGATCTGAAGTCTATGAGAGAAGATTACAAATCTGATTTTACTCTGCCTAAATTACTAAAATTAATACAAAGGAAGCTAAGATCTGAAGAGCTATGGAAGAGCCTTCCAGATCCATGCCAGAATAAAGCAAAATTTTTAGCTAGTCACTAAATGTCCTATCTAACCTTTGGCTCTGATACCAAAACTGATGCGAAATGCCAGCTCTGATACCAAAGTTGATGCAGGATGGATGCAAAGACTAATTCTAATAATTAAGAATTTAATTATGATGAGCAATGGTAGAAAACTCAAATAAACTATCAAATTAATTTAACAAAAAATTAGACTAAGTCTCTACTAACTACCCGCAATATGATCAACATGCAGTCTAATAAAGAATTCTAGATCTGATGATTAAGAAACCATCGAAACTAGGATGTCTTGAATTCAATCGACCAGATTTAATGAGATTCGGATGGTTACATATCAATAACGCTTTTCCCTCTTCCATTTCAACAGATTTGGATTCAATTCTCATGATCTCGCGGTAGGATTGCAAACTTCAGTCCTTTGGAGCAGATCTTCCTGTTGATGGTTGCATCGCAAGGGAAACCTCCTCTTCTAATCGAGTACTCTATAGATCCTACAAAAAAACTTGATTAGAATGATGGAAATGGAGTGGAAGTCTGAAATGAGAGAGGAAAAGAAGGATGGTCAGATTGGTTCTAGATCTGGACTGGATGTCGAAGATGGTGGCACGCACAGGGCTTCTAGATCTTAGATTCAGGAGATAACTCAAACTTTAGTACTCCACACATACCAGTGCAATGCTTAACCAGCAGAGCACTCACACACTATAATTGCTTAACCAGCAATTGCACTCTCAACGCTCACCCAGCAATTGGAGAAAGGAAACTGGCAGAGTTTCATTAATCAATCATAAGTTGCATTACAAGAGAAAAATGGGGTGGTATTTATAGACCCCTTATATAGTATCTTGATAAGAATAAATTCTTGGTAGCAAGATAAGAAAAATATTTTTTGAATACAAAAATAATTAAGATGACAATGGATTTCCTTCTTGACCTTAATGAAGACTCTTTGTAATTTAAATTGAGTAGATCCCCCCTTGTACTTGGACTTCTCCATGGCTTGGGTGATGAATGAGGCATTCCACGATTTTAAGAAAAATGTGGCAACAAAAATGAGATGAGATAGCACCCTTAATCCTTTCTCAATTAGCACTAATCCATTCTTGGCTTGAACTTCTTCCTGGTTCTCTTACATTTCAATTTTGAATGGTAGATAAAAATGCCCTCCATTTGAATTGGACTCCTTGAATTTAAAAGGTAGATAGATGATAACTTCTTTGAATTTGGATGAAACACCTTTGAATGTTGAATGGACTCCATGGAATTTGGACTCCTTTGAAATATAGATGAACCTCTACTTAACCTTGGACTCTTCTTCCATTAAATTTTGAATACATGTTTGAATGGCTGACTATCCTTGGAGTGGGCAACAATTTGAGGATGAAAGGGGTGCTAGATGAGAAGTAGAATCGTTCTGCTTTACTTCTCTTAAATGGCATCTTCTTAGATTTTAAAAATGGATGATGAGATGAGATTTGTTGGCGCCTCTCTTAAAATTGAGTTCCAAAAATTGTCCCGATGTCTCGATGTCTCGATGTCCCAATGTCTCGATGTCTGGATGTCCCATTGTCTCGATGTCTGGATGTCCCAATATCTTGATGTCTGGTAAAAATTTTGGACAACCTTCTTTTGTCATAGAATTGTTCCACCAAGGTGATGTGGCATGGTAGCATGATATGGCATGGTGACGTGGCTCCAACAACTAGGCTTGACCTTGGCTAACAATTGGACTTGAACCCCATTGACTTATTCAATTATAAGACTCAACTTCAAACAAACCTAACTTGACTAATTTGCAAATCCAAGCAAACTAATTTATTTACAGGACTCAAGCAAAAATTAAAAATAGAACAACTACTCATTGGTGATCTACAATAAACTCGAAGGGTTCTGACATCTCTTCCTAGCTCCGATGTCTTCACCAACATCCTTTACCATTTCCTTAGGGATCCTAAAAGATCGGTCTGCTAATTGTAATGTGATCCCTATTGGCTAAAGTTTTTACAATCCCAATTGCTCATAAACTGAATAAGGCAGAATATTTACATTAGCTCCTAAATCAAGTAAGGCCTTCTCAATGTGGATTTCTCCTATGATAGATGAAACTATTGGAGATCCTGGATCCTTATATTTTATAGGCATATGACTCAACAAGTATGAGCTCACACTTGCTACTAAGAAAGCTCTCTTTGGTACATTGGCGGTCCTTTTCTTGGTACAAAGATCTTTAAGAATTTAGCATGAGTCAGAACATGTTGGATCATGTCTAGTAGAGGAATATTTTCTTGAACTTGCTTGAACACCTCTAACATTTTATTTAAATATTTTGATTGTTTAATCAATTTGGAAAATGAGCTCTATAAATTTTAGGCACCTGATTTGATGGACTATTAATTTTAGAATCTTGAGTTTGTAAAGTAGGTTGTTCATTGGGTGGCTCAGCTGACTCAGCAAGCTTAGCAGTTAGGTCCTCTCTAATATTAGATGTATCTACCTTATTCTCCACTTGTTTTCCTAATCTTAAATAACATGTACTTGATTAACTTGATCTTGTTGGGGTGGTTGACTATTTTGGTTTCTTGGGTTGGGTTCAGGTTGGCTAAAAAGCCTACCTCGTTCTCTTTCATTAATAGTAGATGCTAGCTAACCCACCTACATTTCCAAGTGGGCTATGGCCTGAGAGTTTGAATTTAGGAGTTGGCCTAAGGTTTGCATAAAATTACTTAATGTGGCATTGGTGTCAACATTGAATTTGGCTAGGGCTTCCAGGCTTTTCTCTAAAGAACTAAATTTATTATCATGGTTATTATTAAAGCATGGTGGTGATGTGTTGTTCATCATAGGTTTAGGCCTTAGGTTTTGTTGATTAAAGCTAGGACCACCTACATTTGGATCTTTGACCATGAGAAATTTAGATGATTCCTCCATCCTGGGTTATATGTGGCTGCAAAGGGATTGTTCACTGGTCTCTGGTATGTAGCAAGCACCTGTGCACATCCATTCTCTATTGGGTTCATATAGATTAGACTTTCCACAAGGACATGGTCTGGTGCATTGCACCCGTTGCACATGGGTGCAGACACTTGGTTCACACTGGATGGTGTCTGAAGTTCTGAGGCCTCTAACCTATGTGTTAAGGTTGCAATTTTGGCCTCTGCAGCTAGGAAAGTCTGAATTTGGTGTACACCACCTCTTGAAGGTGTGGATCTTTCTGGTTCCCTAGTTATTTTCCATTGTAAATTCATTTTAGCTTGGTCTTCTAAAAATTGTCAGGCTTCATTAGGTTCTTTATACATAAATTGACCTTGGCACATAGACTCTAGAATGGTTCTTGATTTAGAATCTAAACCTTCATAAATTATTTGGCATAGTCTCCAAGTTTCTATTCCATGGTGTGTGCATTTGGGTTAAGAGATTTTTGAACTAATCAAACTATTTCCAGAATGACTCACCAGCTAGTTGATATAATTGATTTATTTCATTTCTAATTTTAGCTATTTTATGATGAGAAAAATATTTTTTTAAGAACACTCTTATAAAGCCCTTCCAGGTCATCATAGATTGATTTGGAAGACTATAAAGCCACTTTTTGGCATTATCTTTAAGGATAAAATTAATCAATCTCAGCTTGATTTCGTCCTCTGACTATTGTTGTAGCCTAATGGTTGCACAAACCTCTTCAAATTTCCTAATAAATATATATGCATCCTCTATTCCCATGAATTTTGGAAGCATATAAATCATTTGAGGCTTGGTTTCAAAATTATTTGAAGTGGGTTGGGGCAACCTTATGCAAGAAGGTTGGACGGAACCAACTAGATAACATAAATCCTTAAGGATTTGGATTTGATTTATTATATCCATTGTAGAGGTTGTAGGATCTGAAATAGGAATTAAATCAATTCTAACTAGTCAACCTGATATCCTTCTCCACATAGGAGATGAAGAATTTACTATATTTACTATGTTTTCATTTTTTTTAATTAAATATATATATATATTTAATTATTTTATTTTTTAATTTTTTTTCTTTAGAAGCTTTTTTTCAAAAATAATCTAAATCAATTCAACCTTTTTATTCCCTAGGACAACTATGTAATATAACTTCCAGTTATGTCAGGGCAATCAAGATTGAAATTACCTAAAGTAAGATTTTTTCTTTTTTTTTCAAACATGTTTCACATAAAATTAATCCTATCCTGGGGTTAACCTCGAACTAGACAGCTCCTAACTATTCCAAGACAACCTTTGAGGACTCCAAGTTCGAACCAATTTACCAAATTGGTCAGGTAAGTGTAAGATTAGCGGGGTCCCCCTGTTGCTTTCCTTAGACACCAATTAGATTAGCCATGTCAATGAATGGGATCAATTAAGTAACCACCTTTCTTTGGGACTAAGATCCCTGAACCACTTTCCTAGACACCAATTCAATGATCGAAACTAGCTTAGTATAATTCTTAGGTATCCTTGTCCTAATGAGCTCGGATGTCCTTAGGGTCAGCATCTAATTGATTTTATATAGAGGCTTGGGTTAATGCAAACAAAGAAATCTTATTTATGGGCTAAGGAAGGGTAATGAACTCCCCACCTTATCTTGTTTAGGTTTGTGCCCTTAAAGTAATTTAAGAAAAATACTTATGCATAACCAAAAAGATCAAACAAGTTTAAATTAAAAACTAAACTAAACTAATATCAAGATAATATGCTGAAAGAAAAAATAATAATTTAATTATGTACCTGGCTTCTAGCACTCACCAACTTAAAAAAAATAAAAATATTAGACAAATCAGATTAAAGTTAAAGCAAGAATTTTAAAATATAATTTAAAACATACCAATTTTCCAACAACAGTGCCAAAAATTTGATGTGAATTTAAATTGAAACCGCAAGTGCACGGTGTGCAGAGTAGCACATCCAGCGAGTATGGATCGACTCCATGAGAAATTTATGTTTGATCTATGTTCAAACCCTTATCTAGGGCTTTTGAATCCACTAGACCAATGATTCAGAAAATCTCTTTATGATCTTATAATGTCTTTTCAACTTCTTTCTTTGTATTAACCAAGTATAAATTATGAAAAGATTTTTAAATCCAACTATAATTCATCAAGGTTTTACAAGAAAGAATATATTCTTTCTTTGGATTACACTTACATTAGCATGCTTGGTGGATTCCTATTTGTAAATTGAATATATTCAACTAGCTGGTCTATTTTTAATAGGGGAAAGCTATCTTTTAGGTAAGCGTTGTTGAAATCAGTATAGTCGATGTAGATTCCTCACTTGTCGTTAGCTTTCTTCACCATTACAACATTAGCCAGCTAGTCAGGATAATGGACTTCCTTTATGAATCCAGTATTGAGAAGCTTGTTCACCTCTTCATCAATCACCGTCTGTCTCTCTGAAGCGAAGCTTCTTTTCTTCTACTGGATAGGCCTGTGATCGGACATGACTTCCATTCAGTGGGTGATGACTTCAACTAGGACTCCTTGCATGTTAGAAGCCAACCAAGCAAAGATGTTGGCATTACTTCATAGGAAGTTGGTTAGCCTTGTCTTTGTCTCTTTGTCAAGCAGACATCTGATCTGTATGACTTTTGTTGGGTCATCCTCTACCAATGGTATGGAAATAGTCTTCTCCATAGGTTCTCCACAATCCTCCATCCGATATCTCGGATCTAATTGCTCCAGAGTCATGTGGTTGGCTAACTGTCTGTCTTGTATCATTAAACACTGTTGGGCTACTATTTGATCTCCTCTCATTTCTCCGATTCCATTTCTAGAGGAGAATCGCACTAGGAGATGGTAGGTCAATACTACGGCATGAAACTTATTCAAAATGGGTCATCCCATGATAGCATTATATGCCGATGGTATTTGTATGACCACAAAGTTAATGGAAAGTATTTTTTGAAATGGCTCTGTACTAAAGGTTATTGGTAATACTATTTTCCCTTCCACTCAGACCTAGTTATCTTTGAAACCTGTCAAAGGTATGGAAGACCTTTT
Source organism: Areca catechu (assembly GCA_021397845.1). Lineage (NCBI taxonomy): Eukaryota > Viridiplantae > Streptophyta > Magnoliopsida > Arecales > Arecaceae > Areca > Areca catechu. Next base: position 16,726,516 of record CM038048.1, read on the forward strand.
TAACTTATTTTAAAGTAAATTCATTATGAGAAAAGTATCATAGAGATAGACCTCTATGGAACTTTCATTATCTATCAGAATCCTTCTTACATCATAATTGGCTATAATTGTCGAAACTACAATGAGATCATCATGAAAAATCTGGATTCCTTGTAGGTCATCGTCCGAAAAGCATATAGTGTTATTGCTTCAATATCCTTTGGGAACACCTTCTTTAGCTCCGCATCTCCAGTCGGTTCGACGATGCAGCATGCCTACCCTCCCATCAATCGGCCTTTGGTTGGGTAATTCTGCTTCTTCAACAACTCTCTTGGGGGTAGTGCCTTCGATCTAGGGTTCCTGGTTGTTGACATACTTTTCCAGATATCCCCATTTGATCAAATCTTCTATTATATCCTTGAGTTGGATGCATTCTTTAGTGTTATGGCCATGGTCCCGATGGAACTGGCAGTATTTATTTTTATTCCTTGATGCAAGAGGTGCCTTCATGGGATGAGGCCTTTGGAGGTAACTTTCCTTTTCTATCTCCATCAGGATCTTCTCTCTTGGGAGAGAGAGAAGAGTATATGAGTCGAATTGCTGACAGGTTGCTTGGATTTAGGGCTATGCTGTTGAGTCAGTGAGTTGTTATTGCCAAGAGGTTCGGATGCTGGTGTTTTTTTGCTCTTTTTCTTGGAGCCGACCTCCTTTTAGCTTGGCATTGATTGTCGCTTGCTCTTCGGCCATTGCATATTTTTGAGCCCTTATCAGTAATTCGATGTAGCTTGTAGGGAACTTCTTGTCTAGAAAAAAAGTAAATCTGGATGATTAGATACCCTTCTTTGTAGTAGACATGGCCACATATTCTTTGAGATTAGGTATCTCGAGAGTGGTGGAGTTAAATCTAGCCACATAGTCCCTGAGGCTTTCTCCTTTATTCTGTTGTAGAAGGAAGAGGTTGTCCGAATTGCAGGGCATCCTATGGCATGTCCTGAAATGTGATACAAATAATTTTTCTAACTTGTTAAAAAAATGAATGGTACCTAAGCAGATGCTCGAATATCACATTCGAGCTACTTTTTCTAGAGTGGCAGGGAAGGCAAGGCGGTGTAAAGCATTAAAGGCTTCCTGTATCATCATATGTGCCTTGAAGCTTCCCCAGGTGGTCAAAAGGATCAATGGTACCATCATATGGCTCCAATTGAGGGATCTTGAAATGGTGAGAAATTACTTCCTTCATTATTTTTTGAGAGAAAGGAGGCCATGAATCATATACCATGGTTTCATCATTTCTTCATTAGTCATCGAGTCTTGCAATCTACATTTCTAGCATCTTGAGTTTTTTCTCAAAGTCATCATGGATTCCTCTTCGCTGGGTGTTTCCTGGGATAAAGTCTCCAGAGGATACTGAGAAAGACCTTCTAGCTTTCTTCCTATCGAGGGAATTCTTGTTGTTGATCCTCTCTCCTCAAAGACTGATGGATGTGTCTTGAGATCGCTGGTGGATGTTATGCATTAAGGATGGTTTCTTGGAAATTCTGCACTATGGCTGCCAGTGCATCCAATCGATTCATGAGGGCTTCTAACTATTATTGTTGTCAGATACTACTCCTGATGCCTTCACTGATCAATAGACTCTGATACTTTTAGATACTTTTCCTGAGTCTAAGCCTCCTACAGTTCCCATTCCAGATCCTATTCCCACTGCACCTAGACCAAGAGGTAGAGCTATATCTAGAGCACCTAGAACTCCTACCCAGACTAGGTTTAAAGATCTTAGACCAAAGCCTATGAGGACTGTAGTTTCATCTTCTATATTAGAGATAGGCTCTTCTTCTAGTGAGGAAAAAGAAGACTAGGTCTTATTAGATCTCATTTTTGTATGTTGGCTATATCAGCCACCTTTTTGTATCAAAACTTGATATATATATATATATATGTGTTAATTTATTATACATCTTGTTGAGCAATGATTACCTTGCTTTGTTATACATCTTGTTGAGCATTAAATACTTTGCTGAATGTTTCTTTAACTCCCTTTATTATCTTGCTGTATAACATCTTTTAGTAAGGGGAGTAATGTTTTGTTTTATCTTTTTTGTTGATGACAAGAGGAGAAGTAGTAATAATGATGCATGGAAAATAGAAACATCATGTAAGCATGAAAAATAGACAATGTAATGAGATGCATGAAAATGTGCAAGAGTGCAAGAAAATAAAAAAGGGGAAGAACTAATTTAAAATTTGTGATATGAAAAATAATTTGTAAAACAACTCTGATACTTCAGTTGTTCAGTAAAGTGAAACTCTATGCTTTGAATTATTTGGTATGGCACACTATATAGAACATTCTAGAATCATTTACTATGATACATTTCACTCTAATATAATTACAAATGTAAAGTACTTATTTTTTTCATGCCCAATATTTTGTCATCATCAAAAAGGGGAAGATTGTTGACCCCTGGAATGATTTTGATGATAATAAAATATTGGAGCATGTATTTGATACTAACACTTTTCAAGATGTTTAAGAAATTTTTGTAAGGCAATTTACATGGTCAATCATCCACTCTACATTTCTAGGACTAATGTAATGAATTCATATACACGAAGAAAAGTTTCATATATTTGTGAGACCTAAAAATTTTTTGAATGAATATTCATGTAAAAGGGCAAATTTCAGGTAATTTTAACTGTAAATAACTTAGAATATGTTTAGAAGTTGTTGAAAGTTGTTTGGAAGAAGTTTAGAGAAGTTTGAAAGCTTTTGGATAAAGGTCACTTGAGCCGACTCAAGTTTAAAGCTGATACATTATTTTGGCATGGTACAAAGATTTCTGATACACTGTCAATTGAGCCGACTCAATGAAGATCCAAGCCTACTCTTCCGGAGTGACTAAAATTTAGTTCTGAGAGAACTAGTCAATCGAGCCGACTCAACTGAAATGAGTCGACTCTAACAAAGTTCAGTTTTTACTTATCTGAGCATCCGAGCCGACTCTAGTCATCCGAGCTGACTCGAATCCTAGTTTTGCAACAATAATGGTTAGTTATAGAATTCAATTTTTTTGGGTTTTAAAGCTTCTAATGGCTAGATTTCAACTCCCAAAGCACTCCAACGATCATGTCCATCTGGAAACACTTTAAGAGGCTATAAATGATGGATTTAAAGCAAGAAAAAGGAAAAAGAAAAAGGGAGTATTAAATATTCCAAGAGCATTCAAGCAAGAACTCAAGTCTTCACCAACTTCCAATCAAATTCTTGAGTCAATCATTAAAGAAGTGTGAAAGCCTTGAAGAGTATTAAAGAAGCAATCAAGAAGACTTCATAAAGGGCTTCAACTACAACCATCCGATAACATTTGGTTTGTTATTTGTGATGATTTCTTTTAAACTCTGTTTTGAGTTGTTCCAAGTACATCAAGGGCTATAACTTGAGAGTTATTTTTAGGTTATTGGTGGGCCTTGAAAACCAAGTTTGGGTTGTTAGTGAGCCTGGAAAAACTAACATTATAGTGGGTTTTAGATTATGAGCCCATGGAAAACAATCCGACTATATTTGGGAAGAATATAGTGAAAATCCTAAGTGTGCATCTTGGGTAGTGGACGTAGGAGCTGGTTGCTCTGAACCACTCTAAATTTGTGGTGTTTGTGATTGTTCTCATCTTTGCTTATTCATTTGCTTCTGCACACAACACTCAATACACTTCACTCATCATACAAAGATTTCTAAAGGCACATAGTTGTTAAAAGTTTTCAAACCCAATTCACCCCCTCTTGGGTTGGCTAACTAGGCAACATTTAGTGTATCAGTCTTTTAGTTTTATGGTGTTTGTATCAAATTATGAATTAATGTGTTGCCCACTGATGAAGCAACCCAAGAGGGGGGGTGAATTGGGTTTTATAAAATTTTTTGAACTATTTCTACAAGTATGTTCTAATTGTAATTAAGTGCTTATGCTTTGCCAAAGTATTTGTGTGCTTCAAAATAATATGCAGCAGAATTAAAAAAGTAAATACACAAAGAAAAACAATCACACAAACATAAAAAATTTATAGTGGTTCGATGCACTCCAAGGCATCTACATCCACTCCCTAAGTTCTCCTTGAAAATTTTACTATAATCACCAAGATTACAGTTGATTAGTTTTCCGGGCTCACTAATCAATACCCAACGTGTTTTCACCTGGCTCACAAATCAAAACTCCTTGTTGGTTTTATAACTTAGGCTAACCAACAACCTTCGATGGTTTTACGAGCTCACCAACAACCTATGTTGGTTTTACTGGATCACCAATAACCTATGTTGGTTTTACACAAAGGCTAACCAATAACCTCTTTGTTTTTCCAAGGCTCACCAAAAACCTCTTTAGTTTTCCAAGGCTCACCAAAAATCTTAATAAACAAATTAAGCACGATATGAAAAGAACACAATAAAAGCTTTCTTAAACAAAGAAAATATATCTTTGAAGTCCTTGATTGTTGATGAAGAACTTGTCTTCAAGATATTGAAGCCTTTGAATGTTGATGAAAATATGGACTTAGAAGATTTCTCTCAATCTTGGAAGCCTGAAGGCTTGAACCACTCAAAACAATGAATCCTTAAGTGTATTCCATAAAACTCTCCAAAGGATTACTTTCTTACTTGATTTTTGGTGGTTATATAGCTCTCCAAATTATAGATGACCGTTTATGACCGTTGGGGATGAAAAACTAGTCGTTTAAAGCAAGTTGGAGTCAATTCTGCACTTCTAAAAAACTAACCATTACACCAAGTGTTGACACTTGAATTTCCTGAATTTTCTTCATGAGTCGACCTCTTGAGTTGACACTTCACCATGAGTCAATCTCTTGAGTCGACACTTAGGTCAGCTCAACGCAAAAATTCTGGTTTAACACTGTTCTGTATTTTTTTTATTCTTTGGCCTTGAGTCGATACGTGATCTTTTTCACGAGTCGACACTTGCTTGTGCCTGTGCTGAAACTTCTCCAAAATTAATTTTTAGCCTCTTCAAGTTCTTTCATATCAATTTCAAAGTCCATATACTTGATTTTTCATTAATTTAAGGACTTTCTTCAACTGAAAATATGAATTTCTTTATTCAATATGGATGAGTACTAAGATCTGATAAATAGACTTAAAAATATAATTATTACTCAGATATACTTAATTATTTTGTCAATCATCAAAATTAAGATCAGAGTCAACAATCTCCTCCTTTTTGATGTTGACAAAACCTTTAAGTCTAATTATAGGGTAAGCTTAAAAAAGATTAACAACAATATAAACCTGTAAGCTCAAAATCAATAAGTATCATGATATGGCAACATCGATAATGTGGAGTGTACGTCAGATCTAGCTGGTCACCAGGTGGCACCGCGTGGCACCATCTCTAGATTCTCCTGCCAGGTGGCTCGTTCAGCGATAGAGCCGACCTTGAGGCCGAGCTCGGCACCTCTGCCACTCCACCAGGTATCGATCCATCAGGATCCACCTCGGCCGGAGTGGCCCAGCCTTTGCTCCTTCACCAGGTGGTGCCCCCAGATGGGCCCACCACATCGAAGTTGAGCTAGGCTCTCCTCGCTCCCTCGCCAGGTGGTACCCCTAGATGGGTCCATCTTGGCCGAGGTCGAGCTGGCCTCTGCCACTCCGCTAAGTGTCGATCGAGGTGGGATCCACCTCGATCGGAGTGGCCCTGCCTCTGCTACTTTGCTAGGTGGTGCCCCTAGATGGGCCCACCTCGTTGAAGTAGAGCCAGGCTCTCCCCGCTCCCTTGCCAGGTGGCACCTCCAGATGGGTTCACCTTGGTCGAGTTCGAGCTGTTCTCTGCCACTCCACCAGGTATCGATCCAGGCAGGATCCACCTCGGTCGGAGTGGCCTTGCCTCTGCTCCTTCGCTAGGTGGCACCCCTAGATGGGCCCACCTCGACGAAGTCGATCCAGGCTCTCCCTACTCCCTCACCAGGTGGCACCCCTAGATGGGTCCACCTTTGTCGAGGTTGAGCAGGCCTCTACCACTCCACTAGGTGTCGATCCAGGTGGGATCCACCTCGATCAGAGTGGCCCTGCCTCTACTCCTTTGCCAGGTGGCACCCTCAGATGGGCCCACCTGGATGATGTTGAGCCAGGCTCTCCATGCTCCCTCGCCAGGTGGCACCCCCAAATGGGTCCATCTCGATCGAGGTCGAGCTGGCCTCTGCCACTTCGCTAGGTGGCGATCCAGGTGGAATCCACCTCGGTTAGAGTGGCCCTACCTCTACTCCTTCACCTGGTGGCACCCCTAGATGGGCACAGCTCACCAAAGCTGGCCCTTTCTATGGAGGACGGAAGGACCCAGGGTGCGAGACCTGAGGAAACTGCTGAAGACGGTGCATGCAGGAGGTGCACCCGGTATGGCATCTCTAGGCCTGCGATGGCATGCAGAACCTTATTGGCACCAGTTTGGAAAGGGAATCCTGCCTACGGCACCGATCCTAGCATCCGATAGCCCAGCGATCTAGAAAGGGAGGGCCATGGTCAACGCCTCAAGCCCGAGGGCATCTTCGCAAAGATTGGTATCCCGCCAAGTTCTCCATCTCATGACTACATAGCCGACGACACTGGTCCACCACTTAACTCCTGACCATAAGGGGGACGGGGCGAGACGGTCGCTAACCTCCAGAGCCCCCTTGGGGGATCAGGGCATGGACGGAGGCATGGATTGGGGCCCTAAAATGGAATATTAGGGGCAAGAAGTGATAAAAGGAATCGAGACGGCAAGCAGTCTCATAAGAAGAAGAAGGGGCGATCTTGAGCCAGAGGCTCCAGAGGAATCCGCAGGACTGAGTCCAATAAGCTCGGTTGCAAGAATCAGAACACCCTTCTCTCTCTCATTCTCATTCTTCTTTTTATCTAAGATTCCCCTAAGAATGGAAACCCAGCAGGTTTTTGCCTTAGTGGATTTGTTCCACTTTACAGCTCTCTAACTTTGTTGGGAATTATGTCCCAAAGCCAATCGCCTGGGTTGTAGGCGGTTTGCTGAGTATTATATTCATTTTATGAATTAATAAAATATTATTTTTGGCAGCTCATCACATATTGCATTTTCCTGAAATGAACTCTTTCCATGTGATGAAGTCCTTAGGACTACACTAACTCTGATACAGAGAGGATGTATCGACTGGTCCTTAAACCCAGTTCACAACCAAAGGATATATTGTACTGGACGGCAATATATCAAGTATAGGTTGTTGCAGTTCACATCGTTTGGTTGTCCTCTAGACCAAATGAGTGTGGTGACACTGATGTGATCTACAAGTGGGATATGTGGTATCTCATTGAATGTGACTCCGTGCACCCCCTTTCTGCCAAAGGGAAACTCACGATTGGATATGGGTATGTGTCCCTCCGACCTGAGGTCATCACGGTAGCTTGCAAGCAACTCCCTGTGCTTTGGTGCCAGACTACCCGGATTTTTAATCCGGTGACGGAAGGTTTCTGGGTACAGGCAAGTACTTGTGGAGTAGTGATGGACCAAGATGGAATTGACCTGTCCAAACAGTTTGGATTGAATGTCTCGCAGTATCTCAATTTAGCAAATCCTCGACCGGGGTAGTCCTAGTGAAGAGTCACTGGGCTTGCAAGGTTGAGACACGTAGTCGACTGACTCAGTCTGGGTTGGCAGCCCAATCTCAGTCGTCCTGAGCATTAGAGGTCAAAGGGATGAACTATACGGTAACCATATGCCTGAGGTTCGACTGTTTGCTCCCGCTTCTTCAACCTATCCGGACGCTGGGACCCATTGCTAGATGGTATCTTGTGCTGGTACTGGAATTGTTCCAGTGCTACCGCCTAGGTTCGAACCTATGAGGTTACATGCCATTGAGGATTACTCCTTGATCCAGGTACCTGTATTTGATTAGGAATCTTATTGGTGACGCTTTGATTGAGCACATTGGTTTGACCTGGGTTTTGGGTCTATCTGATTTTGTTCTGATTTATCAGGATTTTTTTTGGTTAACCAGGACTTGACCAAGCCTTCTGATAATTAGATTTTGATCTAATTATATGGATGAACCTATTATGAACCATTGGGTTTTTTATTTAAACCGTTTTCATTGGTTTTTGACCCTTTGAACCGGTTTCCACGGTGTTTTGCTATTTTGGGCGAACAGAGCTTAAGGGCGTCCCTTCTTCTCCCCATTTATTTCGTTTTGGCTGAATTTTTAAACTCCTTTGATTACCTCATTGAAACGAATTGAATTCATTTTTTATTCGCTGCTGCCTTTTGATTTTCTCGCAAGACCTCTCACCTCCCAAAATCACCGGTTAGATGGGTTCATCGCTCCATATATTCATTTATGCTGGGCGCTGTTCTTTGTGAAGAGCAGAAAACTGTGAGGCTTGAAATTTCTCTCTGGTTTCTTTTTTTTTTTTTGAGAGATTTAATCATCCTTTCACCACAGATTTTTGGGGTGGGTTTAGGAAATTGATTGGAAGAAAAAATCAATTCCATTTGTCCCGTTTTCTTGTGCTCATTGGAAGAAGAAGCTCATGCTTTGTTTGGAGAAACATTGCAATAAAACAACATAGCTTCTTCCCACCGTTTGAAGGTGTTTTTCGGCAACTAGCATCGCCTGAGAACCGGATCTGTGGAGTCCCACGCGTGTTCCCCCTCTGGAGAGTGCTCATTTGAGCACTTTAGAGCCGGATCAACGCTCCTTTTGTTGTTTAAAGTGTCCTGTTTTTTTTTTGAGTTGCAGGTTTTAACTTTTGTGGTTTTTGGAGAAGATCAAGTGTGTTTCAATGTTGAAGTTCCACCCCTATCCCTTCTCCATTTGAAGCAAGAGAAGTCCTTGCTGTTGGTGATAGAGAAGAGACCCAACATTGGTCATTTGGATTGGCCATCGTTGTTGTTGAAGCAAAAGATAATAGGGCATTCCAACGTTTGAAGAGGAAGACAACAGGAATAAAATTATTCCTGTTATCCCACTTATTCCATAACTATACCAGATTTATTCCAGGCAGGAATAAGGTATGGGTTTTGATTTTAAAATTCATGCATGCGTAGATCTAAGCATTTAAAATATTTTATAAACATTACATGCCCATATTATTACATGTTTTAGTCTGCACATGCTTCCAGATCGTGTTAGATCCTGCGCGGAGCAAGTTTTTCCGCTGTACATTTTAAAATTATTTTTAAAATACTTACCTGCTCCCTGCTGTTGCAAGCTTTGTGTAGGCACCTGCAATAGCCATTTTTAACTTTCATTGGTATCAGAGCAAGGTTGTCTGGTGTAACATAATCTTGATGCATGTTAGATTAAAAATAGTTTAATCTACTTTTTGTATCCTGATAGTACTTTTAGGAATCTAGTTGAGACCTTCACCATGACCGTGTGTCTTTGACACGAAGTGGATCGTCTGTGTTGGCCTCTTCAGAAGGATCCTTTAAGGAAATCTTGGAATTAAAATTGTTTTAGTTCAGATACAGTTTTGACAAGTCTATTAATTTTTGGGCCATGAAATGTTTATAAAATAAAATCTAGATATGATGCATGATTTTGTAATATAAAAAAAATGTTTTACATTGACACTTAATTAAAAATGTTTTGATTAAATGTATGGCTTATTAAAATTAAATTATTAGGTTTATGAAATCTAATTTGACATGAATAAGCCATTTCTGGGTTAAATTGGGTTAGTTTTCTAATTGGGTTCTTTTTATTTAACTGGGTTAGACCTAGGGTTTAGTTGAACCGGATTACAAGAAGATTAAACAAAAGTTGTTTAAGGCCCTTCTTTAGAACTATCTAATAGTTCGATTGGTTGATCCGTTCATCTAAAATGGATCCAATTAGTGGCTCAGTGGAAGCCCGAGTCTTTAGGCTAGTCTGATCGAGTCTGGTAAACCGACTGGTGTCAAGGTAGGTTTGGCATGTTGATCATGGTTGCATGAGGCTACCTCTTTCCTGGCCAACTTGGTTGGTGTCTAGGAAAGATGGTTAATGGCGGATACTCACCCATGATCTCACCTACCTGGCTAGTTGAGTCGACCAGAACTGATTGGAAAAGCTCAATGACTCGAGTTAACCCATGTCACCCAGGTTGATCGGTCTGACTGATCTATAGGTACCCATGGATCAATTGTTGAATTGATTCAACTCTCCTGGAAACTGATTGATTCAGTTGGAGGATGATCCATGTCCTTGTCTTTTCTTCTGTCACAACTAAAAATCCTCTAAAATTATTAGGTCCTTAAAAGACTAAGTCAAAGAGTTGACAATGTCTTAGCCTCCCATTAAGTTGGATAGAAATGTGTCCACTCGCTTTGTATGCATCGGCAGTTCCATAGAACGGGTGTACATCCGGCGACTGGAATTTCTATCTGATCGATGATGGTTCAGTGCAACATCCTTAATGGGACCAGGTGGGTCGGCCTTAGTCGGGCTTGGTCTTTAGTTAGCTGGAAGCAATGGATTTGTCATTTTAATGGTTGGACCTAACTAGAGACCGGCAATAGGAGGCTTCTAGGCCGATTGGGGTGTTCTCTGAGGCAAAATAAAATACTGAAAATTGTTTAGGAAAACAATTGGTTTATGAACCTACCTTTAGGCTCGTATGGGTGAGCTAGCCATAGTCAGGCTCATGCGAGGCCCATTGGATTTCAGTACCCACTTGAAAAGATGTTGTTTTCACGGATTGGAGTTAGAGGCTACCAATCTGAAAAATTAGTAGGAGAAACCTTTAGACTAAAGTCCAAGTCTTTTGGTTAAGTTATTAATTCATAAACTAATTTAGTCTTGTTTTTTTTTTAGATGTCTTCGAACTTATCGCTCCGGTCACTTCTCGATAACGAGAAGTTGATGGGTCATAACTTCGATATTTGGTATCGAAGGATAAAAATTGTTCTGGAGCATGAACGGATCCTCTATGTGATAACGGATCCGGCGCTTGAAATCCCTCCTGCAAATGCACGGAGTGCGATCAGAGACGCTTACTTGAAGTGGGTTTCTGATCGGACTACTGTCCGTTGCATTATGCTTGCGGCAATGAATGATGAGTTCAGTCACAAATTCGAGGAGGCCCAACCTGATGAAATCCTTCAAAAATTGAAGGAATACTTCGGCACCCCGGATGATGTAGAACGGTACAAAGTATCTTGTGCCATCTACAACTCCAAGATGCCGAATGGTGGTTCAGTCACTGATCATGTATTGTACATGATCGAGCTGATTGAAAAACTGGGCAAACTCGGATGCCCCTTACACGAGCAGCTCGGCAAGGATACGATTCTAAATTCTCTTCCCTCCTCCTATCTTGACTTTCTTGATCATTTCAGAATGAACAAGCCTGTAGTAAACTACCATGGCCTTTTGGGGTTGCTGCAAACTTTCGAGAAAGACCACCAACTGAATAAGGGGGTGGTGAATTTAGTGGGAGGAAGTAGAGGTCGTCGTCCCTTTAAGAAAGGGAAGAAGAAAATGAATAAAAAGGGAAAGAAGGTGCAGAATGCTCCTGGCCCGAATCAGACCAAGAAGTATAAGGCTGATCAGTCTTCTGCAGAGTGCTTCTACTGCAAGAAGAAGGGACACTGGAAGAAGAACTGTTCTCTTTACATTGCATCCCTTGATCCGAACAGGCCAAGAAAGCAGAAGTCTGCTGAACAAGGTATTTATATGATAAAACCTTGTAATTACTCAATTGTTGATACTGCAAACTGGGTATTGGATACTGGTAGTCCAATTCATATTTGTAATTCGTTACAGGGACTTCAAGTTAGCTGAAGATTTGAAGATGGAGAACAATTTCTGAGCATCGGGAATGGAAATCGTGTTCCAGTACTGGCGGTTGGAGTCCTGCGTCTTGTCTTTGAGTCTTGTACTGTCGAACTAGTCGACTGTCACTATTGTCCTAGTTTCATTATAAGCATAATCTCTGTAGGCCTTTTGGCCAATTGTGGTTTTGAACTATCAATAAAAGGATATTTTTGCAATGTTATTTTGAATAATGGTGTTATAATGAAAGCTAGATTAAATAATGGCATATATGTACTATCAAGGCCAGTTAGTGTAATGTACACTTCTCGCAAACGCCCAAGGTTAGATAATGTCAATAATTTGTATCTTTGGCACTGTAGACTAGGTCATATTAACCAAAATAGGATAAACAAGATACGAGGAGATGGACTTCTCGAGGTCAGTGATTCTGAATCACTGCCCACTTGTGAATCCTGTTTACTTAGTAAAATGACCAAGTCACTTTTTTCTGGAAAAGGTGAACGATCTACAGTACTCCTAAGTCTAATACATACTGATGTATATGGACCAATGATAATTCGTGCCAAAAGAGGATACAAATATTTCATTACATTTACAGACGACTTTTCAAGGTTCAGTTATGTCTTTCTAATGAGACATAAGTCTGAGTCGTTTGAAATGTTCAAACGATACCGTAATGAAGTATAAAAGCAAACTGGAAAAAGTATTAAAACCCTTCGATCTGATCGAGATGGTGAATACCTATCTGGTGCATTTTTGACATATCTTGAGGAGAATGGAATTCTCTATTAGTGGACTCCTCCAGGAACACCGCAGTTGAATGGTGTGTTCGAAAGGAGGAATCGAATCTTGTTGGACATGGTTCGATCAATGCTGGGCTTTGCAACTCTGCCGCTATCCTTTTGGGGATATGCACTTCAGACAGCCTGTTACTTGTTAAATAATGTTCCAAGTAAGTATGTTGTCTCCACTCCGTATGAGATGTGGAATGGACGTAAACCCTCAATCTCACACCTTCGAGTCTGGGGTTGTCCGGCTTACGTAAAACGTTTAGACACAGACAAACTTGGTCCTAAGTCTGACAGGTGTTTATTCATTGGTTATCCTAAGGAAACCAAAGGGTATTTCTTCTAGTTGGAGAATGAACAAAAAGTGTTCGTTGCTCTTAGAGCTATCTTTTTGGAAAAAGAGTTCCTTGGAGAAGGTCAATAGCTTCTAAGATTGAACTTGATGAAGTTCAGCCAATAGAAGAACCTGCACACTCTAAGGACATCGTGGAACCGGCTGTGATTGACTCACACCATGAACCCATTAGGAGATATGGTAGAATACCGCGTCAGCCGGACAGATACTACGGTTTCTTGGTCCAAGACGGCGATCCCATTGAGCTCGATGAGAACAATGAGGATCCGATCACCTATATGGATGCTCTTCAGAGATCTGACTCTGAGGCATGGCTTGGAGCCATGCGATCCGAAATGGAGTCCATGGAAATCAACAATGTTTGGACATTGGTTGATCCGCCTGAAGGAATAAAACCCATCAGCTGTAAATGGATCTTCAAGAAGAAAAGGGGCGTAGATGGGAAGGTAGAAACCTATAAAGCCCGTCTGGTTGCCAAGGGGTATCGTCAGCGATATGGTATCGATTATGACGAGACTTTTTTCCCTGTGGCAATGCTCAAGTCTATTCGGATCATGCTTGCTTTGGCAGCATATTTTGATTACGAGATCTGGCAGATGGATGTTCGAACAGCTTTCCTAAATGGGGAGCTGGAAGAGGAGGTGTATATGATACAGCCTGAAGGGTTCACACCATAGATGAATCAAAAGTATGCAAGTTGCAGAGGTCCATCTATGGACTCAAGCAAGCATCTCGAAGTTGGAACTTACGGTTTGATAGGTGTATCAAATCATACGGCTTCGTTAAGAACAGAGAAGAACCGTGCATCTATAAATGGGTTAATGGTTCTGTGATTGTATTCCTAGTACTATATGTTGACGACATTCTCTTAGTCGGGAATGATGTCGCAGCATTACAAGGAATAAAGGTCTGGTTATCATCTCAATTCTCCATGAAGGACTTGGGTGAAGATTCTTACATACTAGGTATGAAGATCTATAGAGATAGATCTAAGAAGCTTTTGGGACTGTCCCAGTCTACATACATTGACACCGTGCTGAAACGGTTCAGCATGGAAAATTCCAAGAAAGGCTATCTTCCGATAGGTTCTGGAATTACTCTTTCCAAGAAGGATTGTGTGACAACTCCTGAGGAAAGAGAGCGCATGAGTAGAGTACCTTATGCTTCTGCAGTAGGCTCTATCATGTATGCTATGACTTGTACTAGACCAGACGTGGCATACTCACTAGGAGTAGTGAGCAGATACCAGTCTGACCCAGGTGAGGTGCATTGGAAGGTGGTTAAGACCATCCTTAAGTATTTAAGAAATACTAAAGATCAATGGCTGATTTATGGAGAACCTGACTTGAAACTTGTGTGATGTAGAACGAAGGACACGAAGAAAACCTATTGTTATTTTGAAAAGAGGAAAAACACCTAAAGCAAATCAAGGATCATGGGAGGGCTAAGAAGCCTCCGGGACTAGGATAGAACGACCCCAGAAAATCCTAAAACGACTGGGCTCTTTTGGTTTTTTTTTTTTTTTAATTTTTTCTTGGCGGAGATGGCGAAGGAACGATGGGGATGGGAGGTTAGGACGGGAACTCCTAGACCTTGGGACTCATCCTAACGAAGAGACCGTCCACCTCTAAGGCATTACACCCTCCTCAATACTTAGAGGCGCTAGGATGGATCTCAAGGTCACGAAGGATGGGGGGGGGGAGAACTCCTAGACCTTGGGACTCATCCTAACGAAGAGATCGTCCACCTCTAAGGCATTACGCCCTCCTCAATACTTAGAGGCGCTAGGATGGATCTCAAGGTCACGGAGGACGGGGGTGGGGGAGAACTCATGGATCTTGGGACTCACCCTAATGAAGAGACCGTCCACCTCTAAGGCATTACGCCCTCCTCAGTACTTAGAGGTGCTAGGATGGTTCTCAAGGCCACGAGGGGAAGACATGAAGGTGGGAGGGAGAAAGGAGATACTTGGGGCCTCACACGCCTCGACGTCCCGAAGGACGAAGGAAAAAGGGCCTCAGCCCAGAACCACACACTGGAAGAACACTCAAAAATTTCATTCAACTATTTTTTTTTACAAGAGGAGTATGGGTATTTATAGATGCCCATATCCCTTTTGAAAAAAAAAATAAAATCCCCTGAAATCGTCTCTTGATTTTGAAATCAAATTCAAAAACAAAATCCCCAAATTTCCTAAATTACATCCATTAAAAAAAATTACCAAATAAATCCCGTTTATTTGAATTTTGAAATCCCCTCCACTCTGAAACTCGTGCTACTCCAAAAATCATGCAAAACAACTCTTCTTCCACCACTTTGAGAAGCGTGCAGAAGCTTCATTTGGCTGCTCTGAAAAGCATGCGGAAGCTCCCTTCACGGCCGAGCAACAGGGGCATCTGGATCTTCGGCACTCGGCCCAGCGGGCGGCGGCGGGGCGACATGGTGGCGCACCGGCGGGCGGACGGCGGTGGCGGGGCGGCGGGGCGGCATGACGGCGACGGCGAACGGCGGCGGCGGCCGTGGATGACCGTTGGTCTTCCCCGGTCCGCGGGTCTTCCCACGGGCGTGAGGCCCAGTGGGCGGCGGCGGGGCGGCCTGGTGGCGCGCCGGCGGGCGGACAGCGACGGCGGGGTGGCACGACGGTGGCGGCGAACGGCGGTGGTGGCTGTGGATGACCGTTGTCTTCCACGGTCCGCGGGTCTTCCCACGGGCGTGAGGCCCAGCGGGATGCCGGCGAGGCGGCCGGGCGGTGGATCGGCGGAGCGCCGGCGGGCGGGCGGCGGTGGTGGGGGTCGGGCACGGCCGATCGCGGACCGGTGGAGCAAAGAAAAATCGAAAAAAAAGGCCTCTGTGTTTTTTTTGGAGGTTGAAGGAGATAGGAATAGCCTGGAATAAAGTTGGAATAACACCGGGATAACATGGGAATAAAGGGAATAGGTGGAATAGCGGGAATAACTAAAATACAAAAATTCTATTTTTTTTAAAAAAAAAATTCTAAAAAATAAAAGGTGAAACCCGGATAGGTTTCGGGTCCCCCATCATTGTGGGGTACATTGACTCCAGTTTCCAATCGGATAGAGATGATAGCAAGAGTGTGTTAGGGTTTGTATTTACCCTGAACGGAGGAGCGATCTGCTGGAAAAGTTCCAAGCAGGCAATAGTTGCAGACTCGGTATGCGAAGCAGAATATATTGCAGCATCAGATGCAGCAAAGGAAGCTGTATGGTTGCGGAAGTTCCTTGGAGAGCTAGGGGTGGCACCTTTCCTAGATGGTCCTATTCCGGTGTACTGTGACAGCACTGGAGCCATTCTCAAGCTAAGGAGCCTAAAGCACATCATCGCACGAAGCACATTCTACGGCGCTACCACCTCGTACGAGAAATCGTAGAACGAGGCGACATCAATCTTCTGAAGATCGATGGAAAAGAAAATTTGGCCGACCCCTTCACTAAAGACCTCGGAATAAAAGAGATCGACTATTGTAAATGGGAAATGGGTATTAGATACTTTTATGATTGGCTTTAGTTCAAGTGGGAGTTGTTGGGAATTATGTCCCAAAGTCAATCGCCTGGGTTGTAGGTGGTTGTGCTGAGTATTGTATTCATTTTGTGAATTAATAAAATATTATTTTTGGCAGCTCATTACATATTGCATTTCCCTGAAATGAACTCTTTCAATGTGATGAAGTCCTTAGGACTACACTGACTCCAATACAGAGAGGATATATCGACTGGTCCTTAAACCCATTTCACAACCAAAGGATATATTGTACTGGACGGCAATATATCAAGTATAGGTTGTTGCAGTTCACATCGTTTGGTTGTCCTCTAGACCAAATGAGTGTGGTGACACTGATGTGATCTACAAGTGGGATATGTGGTATCTCATTGAATGTGACTCCGTGCACCCCCTTTCTGCCAAAGGGAAACTCACGATTGGATATGGGTATATGTGTCCCTCCGACCTGAGGTCATCACGGTAGCTTGCAAGCAACTCCCTGTGCTTTGGTGCCGGACTACCCGGATTTTTAATCCGGTGACGGAAGGTTTCTGGGTACAGGCAAGTACTTGTGGAGCAGTGATGGACCAAGATGGAATTGACCTGTCCAAACAGTTTGGATTGAATGTCTCGCAGTATCTCAATTTAGCAAATCCTCGGCCGGGGTAGTCCTTGTGAAGAGTCACTGGGCTTGCAAGGTTGAGACACGTAGTCGACTGACTCAGTCTGGGTTGGCAGCCCAATCTCAGTCGTCCTGAGCATTAGAGGTCAAAGGGATGAACTATACGGTAACCATATGCCTGAGGTTCGACTGTTTGCTCCCACTTCTTCGACCTATCCGGATGCTGGGACCCATTGCTAGATGGTATCTTGTGCTGGTACTGGAATTGTTCCAGTGCTACCGCCTAGGTTCGAACCTATGAGGTCACACGCCATTGAGGATTACTCCCTGATCCAGGTACCAGTATTTGATTAGGAATCTTATTGGTGACAGTTTGATTGAGCACATTGGTTTGACCTGGGTTTTGGGTCTATCTGATTTTGTTCTGATTTATCAGGATTTTTTTTGGTTAACCAGGACTTGACCAAGCCTTCTGATAATTTGACTTTGATCTAATTATATGGATGAACCTATTATGAACTATTGGGTTTTTTATTTAAACCGTTTTCATTGGTTTTTGACCCTTTGAACCAGTTTCCACGGTGTTTTGCTGTTTTGGGCGAACAGAGCTTAAGGGCGTCCCTTCTTCTCCGCATTTATTTCGTTTTGGCTGAATTTTTAAACTCCTTTGATTACCTTATTGAAACGAATTGAATTCGTTTTTTATTCGCTGCTGCCTTTTGATTTTCTCGTAAGACCTCTCACCTCCCAAAATCACCGGTTAGATGGGTTCATCGCTCCATATATTCATTTCTACTGGGCGCTGTTCTTTGTGAAGAGCAGAAAACCGTGAGGCTTGAAATTTCTCTCTGGTTTCTTTTTTTTTTTTTTGAGAGATTTAATCATCCTTTCACCACAGATTTCTGGGGTGGGTTTAAGAAATTGATTGGAAGAAAAAATCAATTCCATTTATCCCGTTTTCTTGTGCTCATTGGAAGAAGAAGTTCATGCTCTGTTTGGAGAAACATTGTAGCAAAACAGCATAGCTTCTTCCCACCGTTTGAAGGTGTTTTCCGGCAACTAGCATCGCCTGAGAACTGGATCTGTGGAGTCCCACGTGTGTTCCCCCTCTGGAGAGTGCTCATTTGAGCACTCTAGAGCCGGATCAACGCTCCTTTTGTTGTTTAAAGTGTCCTGTTTTTTTTTGAGTTGCAGGTTTTAACTTTTGTGGTTTTTGGAGAAGATCAAGTGTGTTTCAACGTTTAAGTTCCACCCCTATCCCTTCTCCATTTGAAGCAAGAGAAGTCCTTGCTGTTGGTGATAGAGAGGAGACCCAACATTGGTCATTTGGATTGGCCATCGTTGTTGTTGAAGCAAAAGATAACAGGGCATTCCAACATTTGAAGAGGAAGACAACAGGAATAAAATTATTCCTGTTATCCCACTTATTCCAGAACTATACCAGATTTATTCCAGGCAGGAATAAGGTATGGGTTTTGATTTTAAAATTCATGCATGCATAGATCTAAGCATTTAAAATATTTTATAAACATTACATGCCCATATTATTACATATTTTAGTCTGCACATGCTTCCAGATCGTGTTAGATCCTGCGCGGAGCTAGTTTTTCCGCTGTACATTTTAATATTATTTTTAAAATACTTACCTGCTCCCTGCTGTTGCAAGCTTAGAGTAGGCACCTGCAAGAGCCATTTTTAACTTTCAAACTTGACATCGGAGTGACCTCGTTGGGATCCCCGACCCGGGTTGCTAACTTCATTTTTGTAGGTCTAGAAGTGTCGGGATTTCGTAGCTCAGGGGACCTAGTCTGGAGCCAACTCATAATTACAGGCCACAGCGATAAGGTCGGTAACAGATTGGCATGCCAGGTAGGGCGATGAGGCCCCTAGATGAGTAGGCTTCCCTCGAGCTCGAGAGAAGCTTTGTTCCAAGTATGGTGGTGACATGCGGACATGAAGCCTCCACCCTAGACAGGAAGTTCTCTCTCCCCTGGGCCACTATAACCCGGAAAGGGAACTCCCCACTCTCGTTCTGCCTCCTCAGCTGCCCTCGATGGACGGTCAGTATGCTGCCATTATCCAATAATTGCAAATACTTGCCATGGCTGTGAGGTAGTTGCAGCATCAGTAGTGCCTCCTAATGACCTAGCCTCAGCCAGGGACCCCCGTGGCCCAAGCCATGGGCCCCCATGGAAGCCTGCGCTCTATCCAGGGCAGGTCATCCCACCCGCAGGCATCGACCGTTTCTCATAGGAGTCACCAGACACCCATGAAGAGGAACCATTCTGGGTCGGCGGACCACGAGAACCGATCCCTGGTGGATAACGATGATGCTGCCAAGCACAGCAAGCATTGCTGAGGAAAGGCCCCTCGCCGCGACCCATCAGCACCTTCTTCTCCAGCGGCCTCAATGGAAGGTTCCATTAATGAGGCCATCAGGCATCTAGCTGAAAGGCGCATGGAAGAGCAAGAATGCAAGTTGGCGGAGCTTTCCCGTCGGTTTGCCAACATGCGAGGCTCCCCTAGCGAGCCAGTGGGCTATAACGCTCGACCCCCCTTCTCCCGGGAGATCCAAGAGGAACCGATTCTGAACCACTTCCGTATGCCTCAAGTGGATCCCTACAACAGGACCATCGATCCCTCGGACCATCTGGAGAGCTATAAGGCTCTTATGAGAGCCTAGGGGGCGACAGATGCCCTTCTGTGCATTGCCTTCTCGGCTATCCTCTGGAAGGCTGCTCGAGTTTGGTTCACCCACCTCGAGCCTGAATCTATCAACTCCTTCCAGTAGTTGGAAAGGAAGTTTGTGGTATACTTCGATGCTTGTTGAAAGGTGACAAGAGAGGTGGACAGCCTCTTTTCCATCCACCAACAAGACCATGAGCTCCTGCGAGACTATGTAACCCGCTTCAAGACTGCCGCCCTGGATATTTACAGCTTGGATGAGCCCATCGCCTTGCTGGCATTAAAGCGAGGGCTCAAGACCTCCCGTATGACGTACTTGCTGGACAGAAAACTGCCAAAGACATACTCTTAGCTCCTCCACCATGCCCACAAGTACATCCGGGCTGAGGCGACCGACCATACTAGGAGAGAGTTGGATGGAAAGCCTTCAAAAAAGCTAGCCTCCAAGAATGTTCAGGGGGCTCATAGGACTGGGCCGCCCACGGACTTCCGAGCGAGGTTGAAATCCAAGAATGGTCCTACTCCGGAGTGTGCCTTTACTCCCCTCCTTTCTCCTAGGACCAAGATCCTCATGGAGATCGAGGGCGAAGGTTACCATTGCCGACCTCCTCCTCAGAACCCGAAGAACCATCATGACATGACGAAGTACTGCCAGTTCCATCACGACTATGGCCACAACACAAAGGAGTGTCGTAATCTAAAACAAGAGATCGAGGACCTGATCAAGAGGGGCTATCTCAAGAAGTTCATGGGAAGATGAGCCCCGGTGGAAGACTAGCCACTCGCGGCCCTTCCCCCCGTCCCTGTAGTCAACAACCGCCCCACGGAGAAGCCCGTGGGTATGATTTCTTGGGGGATAGGGCGTGCGTCGAAGAGAGCTCGGGAGGGAGAAAATTTGGGAGATGTACTCCTCTTTCAAAAGGGAAAGGGAGGTGAAAATAAAAATGTAAATAATGATGCAGTGGTGGTCAAAATGACCATCACTAAGCATCCTATACATCGGTTAATAGTTGGAGCTCTACCGATGTACTTTTTTATGTTGCTTTCTTTCGAATGAATCTCTCTCGTGTTCAATTAAGGCCGGTGCACACCCCTCTCGTGGGTTTCACCGAAGATTCTATAGGGGTCGAGGGGGAGATCACTCTCCCTGTTACCACCAGAACCCCACCCCGATAGAGCACGATTTTGATGACCTTCACCGTTGTCTGACTCCCATTGCCAAACAATGCCATTTTGGGCTGTCCAGGGCTCAACCAGCTTGATGTAGTCATCTCCACTAGAAGATTGTTGGTGTAGTTTCCCACTATTTTCGGAGTAGGAAAGATGAGGGGGGCAGTTCAGCCCATCCAGCATTGCATGCAGGCTGTCCCGGGTGCCCGGAGTGCTGAGCTCGAATCTGACATCGATGACCTCAACCAGAGAGTGCAGGATCCCAGAGGTAGCCTGGTGGAATGATTGTTGACATACCCCCTTGGCTCGGACCCATAGAAAATGGTGCAGATAGGAGCTCAACTTCCAAAAGATGAGCGGGTTCGCTTACTGGACTTCCTCTGGACGAACGTGGATGTGTTCGCCTGGTTCGCAGTAGACATGCCGGGTATTCCCCTAGAGGTCATCACCCACCAGCTGAAGATCGATCCGAAGTATCGCCCGGTGAGGCAGCAGAAGAGGAGCTTTGCTGTAGAAAGGCAAAAGGCGATCAATGAGGAGGTGGAAAAGCTCCTTAATGCTGGCTTCATGCAGGATGTACACTACCCCAATTGGCTAGCGAACGTGGTGATGGTGAAAAAGAACAACGGCAAGTGGAGGATCTACATAGACTACACCAACCTCAATCGAGCCTGCCCAAAAGATAGCTTTTCCTTTCCGAAGATCGATTAGCTTGTAGACACCACGTCGGGCCACCGCCTTCTATCTTTCATGGATGTCTTCTCTGGGTACAACCAGATCAGGATGCACCCGAAAGATGAAAAGCACACTGCCTTCATCACGGATCATGAGACCTATTGCTAGAAGATGATGCCCTATGGTCTAAAGAATGCTGGCGCCACCTATCAGCGGTGGTCAACAAGATCTTCAAGGACCAAATTGGTCGAAACATGCAGGTGTACATGGATGACATGCTGGTGATAAGAAAGCTGACCTCAGACCATGTCGACGACCTGGAAGAAACCTTCCGTAACCTCCACCTCCACCAAATAAAGCTGAACCCAGCAAAGTGCACCTTTTGTGTGGCAGCGGGGAAGTTCCTTAGCTTCATGGTGACCCAAAAAGGGATTGAAGCCAATCCGGAGAAGGTTCAGGTGATCCTTGACATGGAGTTGCCCACCTCCATGAAGCAAGTCCAGCAGCTCACCGGCCTGATGGCGGCCCTGAGTCCTTTTATCTCATGATCTGTCGATCATTACCAGCCCTTTTTCAAGGTACTGAGGAAGATGCATGACTTCTACTGGATGAAGGAGTGCCAGGAGGCATTCGAAGAGCAGAAGAAGACCTTGGCATCACCGCCACTGCTCTCCCAACTAGAGGAGGGAGAAGAGCTCCTCCTATATCTGGCAGTCACTCCGGAGCCATCAGCTCGGTCTTAGTCCAGACGGACGACAAGGGGATCTAGAGACCTGTGTACTATACAAGCAAGCTCTTCCGCGATGCGGAACTCAGGTACTCTCAATCCGAAAAGTTGAATTTTGCACTAATAATGTTTGCCCAGCACTTCCGGCCTTAGTTCCAAGCACACCCCATTACGGTCCTGACGGATCAACTGTTGAAGGCCGTGCTCAGTCGACCTGACACATCTAGTCACCTGACGAAGTGGGCATTGAAGCTCAGCGAGTTCGACATCACCTATCGATCGCGATCGACTATGAAGGTGTAGGTTCTGACTGACTTTCTAGTTGAGTGCACAGGCCTGGGCGAAGGGATGGAAGAGAGCCCCTAGAGTCAACAACCAGGGCCCGAGCCGGAGGAGGACATATGGGTCCTGCATGTGGATGGAGGCTCTAATTCTAGCAGAAGCAAGGCCGAGCTCATCCTCGCCAACAACGAGGGAGTCGTAGCTGAATGCGCGCTCCTCCTCCAATTTGCTGCCAGGCGGAATACGAAGCGCTCCCCATGGGGCTGAGAGTTTCTCGTGAGCTCGGTGTGACCAGCCTAAGGGTCTTCACCGACTCCCAGCTGGTTGCTAGACAAGTTTCGGGCGATTATGAAATGCGGGATCCTCAGATGATGAAATACCTGGAATTTGTGCATGCGAGCTCGGCTGGCTTCAAGCACTTCAGCATCTCCCACATCCCACATGGTGAAAATGCTTATGCAGACACCCTCTCTCACCTAGTAACCCTACCGGACTCATTGTTGGGTCATGCCCACATTGAGCATCTCCAAGCTCTGAGCCATGAGATCCCCAGAGAAATCCAGCAGGTCACCCCGGAGCCTAGCTGGATGGACAAGTACGTCAAGTACATCTCTGATGGCACCATGCCTGAGGATCGGACAGAGATCGGTCTCATCAAGAGGAAGGCCATGTGCTTCGTGTTGATGGATGGGCTATTCTATCGGAGGTCATTTTCCTACCCACTCCTCAAGCGTTTGAGGCCCATAAAGGCTGCACTCGTGCTATAGGAAATTTACGAGGGCCTCTACGGGAACCATGTGGGGGGTAGGACTCTGGCATACAAAGCCTTCCATTAAGGATACTACTGGGAGACGATGAGGGAGGACGCAGCCAACTTCGTCAAGAGGTGTGATCGTTGCCAATGTCATGCCGTCATGCAACGCCAGCTGGCTACGCTGCTCTCCCAACTCTCTGCCCCTGGCCTTTTGCCCAGTGGGGCATGGACCTCCTCGGTCCCTTTCCTTCTGCATCCGGGCAACATAAGTTCTTGATTGTTGTCATCGACTACTTCACGAAGTGGGTCGAGGCCGAGCCATTGGCCCGGATTATGGAGGCAAATGTTAGTAAGTTCCTTTGGAAGTCGATCGTATGCCACTTCGGCCTTCCCCACACTATCATCACTAACAATGGACATCAGTTCGACTATCAGGAATTCGAGGAGTTCTACAATGACCTCGGAATTCATCATTGCTTCACCTCGGTGGCACATCCACAGACCAACGGGAAAGCCGAAGTAACCAACCGGACCATCCTGCAAGGGCTCCAGACCAGGCTGGACCAGGCTAAAGGAAGATGGGCTGAAGAACTTTCCAGCGTTCTGTGGGTGTACCATACAACCCCAAGGATGGCCACGGACAAAACTCCCTTCAACATTGTCTTTGGGTCGGAGGTGGTAATCCTGATGGAGCTTAGCCTGCCGACACTGCGCGTGGAACAGCATGATGAAGCCGAGAATCCAGCACGGCTACTGCTTAACCTAGATTTCCTCGAGAAAACAAGGAACAAGGCACGAGTTCAGATGGTGGCCTACCGGCAACAGGTGGCTAGGTACTACAACTCCAAGGTAAGGCCGAAAGTCTTTTGCCCATGGGATTTAGTCTTGCACCGCGCCGAGGCTTCCCAACCTCGGGAATGTGGAAAGCTCTCTCCGAACTGGGAAGGTCCCTATCAGGTGGTCGAAGCACTCCCTCACATTGCTTAGTATCTTGCTAAGCTTAGTGAAGATCGATTTTCGTGGACCTGGAATGCCGCAAACCTGATGATGTATTACCAATGATGTAAGATTCCCCAAATATTAACAATGAAACTCTTTCTTTATGCAATGTTTGTTTCTGTCTCGTAGGACCAACGCCGCCAGGCCTTAAGTCTGATGAACGAAGGTGAGGTAAAGATACCGCAAAGTGGTCCACGAGAAGAGCAAAATCCTGGAGTTCAGTCCAGAAAGCTGAACGGAACACAGTTCCGACATGAGGCCCTGGAGTTTAGTCTTGAAGGTGGCGCGGAACCCAGTTACCCGTGAAATCCTGGAGTTCAATCTGGAGCACCGAGCAGAACCCAGTTCCAGGCCCCAAAGTTCAGTCTGAAATGTGGCACAGAGTCGACGGATCCTGAAGTTAAGTCCAGAAAGTCGAACGAAATACAGTTCCGACATGAGGCACCGGAGTTCAGTCCGGAAGGTGGCGCGAAACCCAGTTCCCCCACAAAATCCTGAAGTTCAGTCTGGAGCACTGAGCGGAACCTAGTTCCAGGCCTAAGAGTTCAGTCCAAAAGGTGGCACGGAGTCCACGAGATCCTGGAGTTCAGTCTAAAAAATCGAACGGAACATAGTTCCAGCACGAGGCATTGAAGTTCAGTCCGGAAGGTGGCGCGGAATCCAGTTTTCCTGCAAAATCTTGGAGTTCAGTCTGGGGTGCCGAGCAGAACCCAGTTCCAGGCCACAGAGTTCAGTCTGGAAGGTGGCACGGAGTCCATGAGATCCCGGAGTTCAATCCGGAGGATGTCCCGGTGACTTAAGTCTAGGCGCCAAAGATTCTTAAGGTGCAAGCCAGAGGCACCAGGGTTCCTTCATGAAGCTTGGAGGCCCCCTAAACATTGTTCCAGACCAAGGATCCATGTCAAGTCGCGAACTGGAGCTATAGGTTTAGTACTCCGGTGGCAGGCAACTCTACAACAGCACTACCAGGCAGTAAAAAAAAAAAAAAAGAGAAGAAAGGAAGAAGAGAGAAGTTTGGTGAAACACTAGAGGAAAAGTAGATCTTCATTTCCAAGTAAAAGACTCCTTACAAACAGAAGGGTCCTGATAGACCGGGTGACCCAGAAAAAGGAGAAGACAACAACAAGCCAAAGAAAAACCTATGCTAAGGCACAGAGTGGAATCACTTGGTTGCTGCACCCTCCTCCGGCCGGGAGGCCTCCATGCCACCGGCCGCATCCTCTGAAGGCTGCCTGGGATCCTCCTTGCCAGCAGCCCCCGGTGTCACTCCTCCTCCCTGAGGCTACCCCTTGGGCGCACCAAGGACGACCCCGGTTAGGTCGAGCTCGAGAAACTGGGCAGCCACCTGTCCCCGATAGACCTCGAAGCCTTTTAGGAAGGAGTCCATGGTGGCTTCATGCATCTCCTTCTCAAACTCTCTGGAGGCCCGGAACTTTGGCACGGCCTCCAGCATCTCCTTTTGTGAGGCTGCCAGCAACCCGTTGACGTAGGATGTCTTGTCATTGGCCACCGTCAACTCTTTGAGAACCTCCTCCACCCGGTGCTCTAGTGACTGGGACTGCCCCCTGAGGTGAGTAATCTCGACTGCATCTTCTTCGACCTGGCACTGGCTCAAGATCCTCTCCTTGGAGAGAGAGGACTCCAGTTCCCTGACTTGACCATCAGCATGGGCCAGGTCCTCCCGGAGGGTCTCATTCATCCCCTGCAACTCCTGGCCCTTGTCCATGAGATACTTTACATCAGCCGCCAACTTGCTCAACTTCTGCTCCTTCTCGGCCTCTTTCTTCGCTGAGGCGGAGAGAAAATCCCGAAGCAGCAGCGTGTCAGTCCCAATCTACATTAGAGGAAGAATTAAGGGTTCAAGAAGACCCAACTAGAATATTAAATGGAGGAGCTAGATACTTACCGTGAAGAGCAGGGGAAGGGTCCCACACATGGCCTTCGTGTAGTCTCGACCGCCCCTCAGGCGGCGGTCCTGGGGTCGCACTTCAAACTCCATCATCTTCTCCGCGAGGCCTTGGTCGCGGATGACGGAAGAGCCCCCATGGAGGGCAGGTGGTGCCAGCTAAGGATCGAGGGGAGACTGAGCTGGAGCTCCCCCACCGAGCGGAGCCGCAATTGAAGGTGCCACCCTTGGTATAGCCGTAGCCGTCGCTGGCATGGCGACTGGTGCAGCATTAGCAGGGGAAGGTGCCAATCGCCCCACCTCCCCAACCTCATCGAGCTCGACGATGTCCGCGGTGGGTGTCTACCACTAAGGTGGCCTGGGAGCTAGACTAGTCGCCCTGGCCCCAGTAGAATCCAGAGTGGGCCTAGGCCCCTGGTCCATCTCCGTTTTGGCCTACTTCGGGGGAGCCTCCTGGGTCCCTACAGGGACTTTCCTCTTCTGGGCCCCCTCCATCGGGCTTTCAATGGAGAACTTCATCTCTAGAGAAAAAGAGAGGCCAGAGCGTCAGATGGTCCAGCAAAAAAAAAAAAAGGGGAGAAGAAAGAAGAGCTGAGGCACACCGATCGTCCATACTAGGCTGATCCCTGCCTCGAACAAGTTTTGCTCTGAGAGCAGAACGTCAAGGGAAGGGACTACATCGCCTAGCAGCTGGGAGTAGACCTCCTGATCCATCGACTTGACCTAGGAATTCTGGTTCGGGGACCGATCCAGCTCACTCCAGACCCAGTGGACATCCCGGATTGAAGCAAAAAAGAACCAGTTCTTCCTTCCCTTGATCGATATGGGGAGGTCGAACCAAAGGCACCTGGGCCGGGGCAAAAGGTACCACCAGCCATCATCGGTGGAGTACCGTTTCAGGATGAATAGAACCCTGAACAAGGAGAAACGGGCGACAAACCCATGAAAATGATAAAAAACTATGAAGGTGAAGATGACCCTGATGGCATTGGGAGCCAACTGGGTTGGAACAAGATGGAAGTGGCTAAGGAATGATAGAAAGAATGGATGAAGGGGAAAGCGAAGGCCTCTGGCAAGGAAGTCTTCGTAGAAGGCAATTCTGCCAAGGCCGCTGGAAGTCACCTGATCACTAGGCCTTGGGACTGAAAGCTGAATGGAGTCCGGGACCCCATACATATCCCGGATCTAAGAAAGGTCACCTCCGGTCATCGTCGAAATGAAGCCAGAGGGGCCAGAAGAAGTCTCTGCCATTGGAGCAGGAAGGGCAAAGATAGGGATAGCAGGAAGGCCAGAAGAAGTCTCTGCCAGCCGCAAGGCCTTCGACCTCCCCTGTTTGCAGCGGTCCGTGAAGCTCCTACAGGCGATCTCAGCACCGTTGCTGACGAAGCTCACCGGCGAAGCTTCCCCGCGCCGCTGCCTGCTCTCCGGAGTCATCGCCGGCAAGATCCCGCCAGATCTGCCCTTCTGCCTGATCCCCTGTTCTTTTTGGTGTTGGTCCATGGAAAAGAGGAAAGACAGCACGAACATGAAAGCCACTCCATTCCCTGCTGCCGATTTTTCTGCAACGCACAGATCCCAGAGCACACAGATCTCAGAGCACACAGAATTTAGAGCATTGGGTTTTAATTAATTTTTGTTTGATTTGGAATTCATTTGTTATTTGTTTTTTTGGTGTTCCAGGTCCAATGGCTTCTGATCCACCTTGCTCGTGAACAAGTCCGGATTTTGGACGACTTCAGGATGATCTCCCTCTCCCAAATTTCGTGAGATCCATGTTTTCGGGTGAGATCCATTTTGATAACCTGACCCAATTGATTGCTGGTTATTTTTATTTAATTAGATTTAATTTAATTAAATTGGACACCCTAATCTAGAGATTGTTTCTTAATGATCAACGTTCCAACACCGGTCTTGATATCAGAGCGTACGGTCCCGCATCAAATTGGTATCAGAGCAATAGGTTAGGTTAGGGTCAATTTAAATTTTGCATAACAACTAGGTCAGGAAACAAGTATCAATCAGAACATTCTTCCTTAGATAACAAAATGGATCCTAGTTTAGAAGCTGCCCTTCAAGTAATCATGGGTAGACTCGAAAAAACTGACAGCAAGTTAGGATCTTTAGATGCCAGGGTATTAACTCTTAAAGAGGAACGACTAGTGAACACAAATTACCCTATTAGGAACTCTTCATCAAGAGTTACATATCCTAGAGTTCCAGATCCTAGAGACCCTAGAGACCGAAATGACTACCTAGATTATGATGGTGGTCATACTCAAATCCTTCGACCTGTCCCTAGGGATCGACATGATTATCCAGGTAATCATCCAACACTTAGGCCTTATCACAACCCAATTGATCAAGATGAACGAATTATGAGGAGTGTTAAGGTTAATGCCCGAAGTTTGGTAGGTCGCCTGGACCCCGAAGAATATATTGACTGGGAAGCTGATATGGACCATTACTTCTCCTGGTATGATATGTCTGAGGATAGAAAAGTTAGGTTTGCCCAAATGAGATTGTTAGGTCAAGCAAAGCTATATTGGCACAATGTCCAGAGGTTAGCCATTCATAGGAGACAGGACCCCGTTGGAATATGGGATAAGATGAAGGATAAGCTTCGAGAGAAGTATCTTCCTGCATCTTATCAACAGCGACTTTTGGACCAATGGCAAAGGTTGATCCAAGGAACTGGACTTGTACATGATTACATCGATAAATTTGATGAATACCTTATGCGATGTAATGTGCGTGAAGACCCATCTGTCACTTTATCTCGGTTTAGAGCTGGTCTGAGAGTGGATATCCAAAAGGAATTGTTTTTGAGAGAAGTTTATAGTCTAGAGAAAGCATATCAATTAGCTCAAGACTATGAAAGATTTCAGCAAATGTCTATCACTCGTAGATCTGAACTTTCTAGACCAGGAATTTTAGGTCCAAGGCCTAGCATGAACCAAGCCTTGACTAGTCCACAACCTAACATTAGTCAGACCCCTGGTAGTCGACCCCCGAGAGATGACAAAGGAAAAGGGATTATAGGAGAAACTTCCCGTGGAAGTAGCTCTGATCCACTGCTTTAGATGTAATGGGATAGGTCATGTAGCTAGCCAATGTCCATCTAGAACCTTGCATATAGGGACACTTGAAGAACAAGAAGATCTAGGTGTCGTCCTTCAAGAAGAAGTTTACACTGCTGACCCAGGATTAGCCGATGCCTACGAAGAACAAGACCATGAGGTTAGAGCTGAAAAATAATTAGGAGTTAATTTGATTAATAATTTGGATCTAATTGAATATAAAGAACCAGCATTGACACCTGGTGATGTATTTGAGCCTGCATTCTTTGAGAGTGATCCTCCTCTTGAGAGTCCACCTTTCTAAAAGAGAGGAAAACACGATGTGATTGAACGAATTTTGGACGAGAAGATCAAGTCTTCAAGGAGTCAAAATTGCTACCGCTACCTGGTTCACTGATGAGGCAGACCAAAGTTAGAGGACTCCTGGATTACTGAAGAGGAGCTGCAGAACATTGATCCAAATTTATTTGAGCACCTCCAGCCTGACTCGACAGAGTCGAGTTCTCCCCACCACAGGAGAAATGATGGGGACATTGAGCCAGTTCAGATCCAGCCAGTTCAAACCAAGCAGCCAGCCCAGATCTCGGTGCCAGCCCAGCACGGATCTTGATGTATTTATTTTATTATTTTATTATGGGTGTACGTGGGATTTGGGATATCTCTGAATCGGAGATTAGTTTTTATTTGTATTTAGAGTTATCGGAATCTCTTATAGTTCCGATTATTTTGAGATTGTTTAGGGATTTAGTTTTATCGATAGTTTCTTGTTTTAGGCTTATTTAAGATCATGTTCTTCATGAATGAAAAGGGAGCGAAGAAAATATTTGAGAAAACCTTGGGTGTGTCCCGACTCTCTTCCCCTCCCCTTCTTCTCTTCTGGATCTATCCTTCTTCTTCTTCCTGATTCTTCCTCCTCTATTCTCAACTTATTCTCTCCCGATTCCTTCTCTTCTTATTCCTCAATTCGAACCGATCCGAGCCACCGAGCCCTCCGAAGGACTCCTCCGTTTCGCACGGCCCGCAGTCATGCCCTCTACGATCGCCAAATCGACCCTTCCTCCTGCCACCGACACCATTCAAAGCCCCAAGTCGCCGGATCCAGCACCGTCGCTGCAGCCAAGCCCGTGCTGCCCGCGTTGCCTTGCCTCCACCAAGCCTAGCTGTGCCGTCGACCAGTGTTCCCGTCATCTCCGACGGACTTTCTTCCATCAGCAACGCCAAGGCCGAAGCCTTTGCCACCGTGCCCTCCACAGTCACCACCCGACTGCTGGACAACTCCAAATGCCCCAGCCGTCAGTTTCTCCTCCCTGCTGCCGTGCTCCACGGCCACCGCACGACCGCCGCTTGTGCCGGTCCGTCTCCTCCGTCCATGCAAACCGAAGTCCTCCCGTGTCACAAATCTGCCCGACGTCGCCAGCTGCCTCCGACGCAAGCCTCCGACGTTTTTCACCGGTCTTCCTCCCTCCAGTCGATCCCCGCCATTCGCCGCCGAGTACCGTCGCTGGCGAACCCAGCCGCAAGTCCTTCGACCTCCCCTGTTTGCAGCGGTCCGTGAAGCTCCTACCGGCGATCTCAGCACCGTTGCTGACGAAGCTCACCGGCGAAGCCTCCCCGTGCCACTGCCTGCTCTCCGGAGTCATTGCCAGCAAGATCCCGCCAGATCTGCCCTTCTGCCTAATCCCCTGTTCTTTTTGGTGTTGGTCCGTGGAAAAGAGGAAAGACAGCACGAACATGAAAGCCACTCTATTCCCTGCTGCCGATTTTTCTGCACCGCACAGATCCCAGAGACACAGATCTCAGAGCACACAGAATTCAGAGCATTGGGTTTTAATTAATTTTTGTTTGATTTGGAATTCATTCATTATTTGTTTTTTTGGTGTTCCAGGTCCAACAGCTTCTGATCGACCTTGCTCGTGAACTATTGGTCCGGATATTGGACGACTTCAGGATGATCTCCCTCTCCTAAATTTTGTGAGATTCCGTGTTTTCGGGTGAGATCCATTTTGATAACCTGATCCAATTGATTGCTGGTTATTTTTATTTAATTAGATTTAATTTAATTAAATTGGACACCCTAATCTAGAGATCGTTTCTTAACGATCAACGGTCCGACATCGGTCTTGATATCAGAGCGTACGGTACCGTATCAAATTGGTCTTGATATCAGAGCGTACGGTCCAGCATCAACTAGCCTTTGCCACTCCGACAGGTGTCAATCCAGGCGGGATCCACTTCGACCAGAGTGGCCCTGCCTCTGCTCCTTTGCCAGGTGGCGCCCCAAGATGGGCCCACCTCGATGAAGTCGAGCCAAGCTCTCCCCGCTCCCTCACCAGTTGGTACCCCCAGATGGGTACACCTCGGTCAAGGTCGAGCTGGCCTCTGCCACTCTGCCAAGTGTCGATCTAGGCGGGATCGACCTCGATCGGAGTGGCCCTGCCTCTGCTCCTTTGCCAGGTGGTGCCCCTAAATGGGCCCACCTCGGTGAAGTTGAGCCAGGCTCTCCTTGCTCCCTCACCAGGTGGCACCCCCATATGGGTCCACCTCGGTCGAGGTCGAGCTGGCCTCTGCCACTCTGCCAAGTGTCGATCCAGGCAGGATCCACCTCAATAGGAGTGGCCCTACCTCTACTCCTTCGCCAGGTGGCAGTCCTAGATGGGCCCACCTTGTTGAAGCCAGCCCTCTCTATGGAGGACAGAAGGACCAGGGGTGCGAGCCTCGAGGAAACTACTGAAGACGGTGCGCGTAGGTGGCGCACCCGATACGGTGTCTATAGGCCTGCAATGGCGTGCAGAACCTCATTGGCACCAGTTTGAAAAGGGAATCCTGCCCAAGGCACCGAACCCAGCATCCAGTAGCCTGATGACCTAGAAAGGTAGGGCCATGGTCAACGCCTCAGGCTTGAGGGCATCTTCTCAAGGATCGGTATCCTGCCAAGTTCCCCTCTCATGATTGCATGGCTGACGAGACCGGTCCACCACTTAACTCCCGACCATAAGGGGGACAGGGGGGGACTGTCGCTAACCTCCAGAGGCCCCTAGGGGATCGAGGCACGGACAGAGGCATGGATCGGTGGCCTAAAAAGGAAGACCGGGGGCAAGAAGCAACAAAAGGAATCGAGAGGGCAAGCTGTCCCATAAGAAGAAGAAGGGGCGATCTTGAGCCAGAGGCTCCAGAGGAATCTGCAAGACTGAGTCCAACAAGCTCGGTTGCAGGAATCAAAACACCCTTCTCTATCTCATTTTCATTCTTCTTCTTATCTAATATTCCCTTGAGAATGGAAACCGAGGAGGTTTTTGCCTCAGTGGATCTGTTCCACTTTACCGCTCTCTAACTTGACCATCGAAGTTCCCCCACTGGGTTCCCCGGCCCGGGTCTCTAACTTCATTTTTGCAGGTCCGGAAGTGTCGGGATTCCACAGCTCAGGGGACCCAGTCCGGTGCCAACTCATAGCTGCAGGCCACAACAGTAAGGTCGGCAACAATTCAAAATATGATTTCAAAACATTTTTCAAAGTATGTAAAAATTTTCAATTTTCTTCCCCTTACTAATTATTCCCTTAAGATTATAATATTTTGCTTTCTTCTCCCCCTTTTGCAATTTCTTTCATTTTTCTTATAATTTTTTTTCATGTTTATCATATCTTTTTCCTTTTCATACTTAACATATTTCTCCCCCTTTTTGTCATCATGAAAAAGGGTGAAAGGCAATGAAAAATTGGAATGAAGGTGGAAAGAAAAGCAAGTAGATCATCAAAATCAATACATGAAATCAATCAATCATGGAACCGATTAAATATGATACTAATTGAACATGATACCACAAAATGAGATGCTCAAGCAAAAAAATAATTCAATGTAAATTAGCTCTAATATGCATAACCAAGGTATGATTAAGACAACAATTCATTCACCTCACTTGTTCATGGGATAAGGCCACAGTGGCACCCCAACACATTATAAGAGACCCCACTGAATGGGAAAAGAGGGTCTTTAAACCCTACTTAGATCCTATGAACGGATGGCCATGCTGACTAACCCAATCCGAAGCAGTTAATAGGAGCTCTTTTTTTAGATTCTTAATGAAATAAATTTTGATACCAATTGAATATAACTTCTCTCAAGGAAAAAAGATTTGATATCAAGAAGAAGTATTAGAGTAATATAAGTAAAGCATGATATCAAAGAAAACATTGAAAGTATCATATATGATAATAAATCTTTGAATGCTCCCCCTAAATATTATTCCCCCTTAAAAATATGTATTTATTGAGGAATAAAATATGAAAGCACAAGCATCATAATTTCAGACAATTTGATATATGAATATATATACTAAGTCTAAAATCAAAGATTTAAGATTTTTAAGATATACATGATTTTCAAAATACAAAGGATTGATCATTTAAAAACTTTTAGAATGATTTCAAATTTATTTTAAATGATTTGATATCCATATAGATGCTAGAAGTAATTTAATAGCAAGTCTAGTTACTAGAGTAAGGGTTAATCAATATGCATACCTCTTTCTTAAATGTAATCCTTAACTACCAGTTCTATACTTGTTCCAAATCATTTCTAGTCTAAGTATGGATACAAAATAGAATACATTTCATGAAAATTATATGATTTGAAATGATTTTGATTACCCATACAAAAATTAGAAGTAATCTAGTACCAAGTTTAGCTGCTGGAGCAAAGATTTATCAATATGCATACCTTCTTTTTAAATGTAATCCTTAACTATCAGTTCTATTTTTGATCTAAATCATTTCTAACTTAAGCAAAGTGCCAAAAATGTATACATTTCATTACAACATTTTACTTGAAATAATTTAAAACTATATTAATCAAAATCAAGTGAAAGTCTAATAATCACAAGTTTAATCATGAGAGCATGAAATTCATCAACATCAAAACGTTCATGATCATAACCAATGACTATTAGTCTAAACTTGATTTTAATTAATCAATTAAAATAATTTTCAAAGCAAATGCAACTTTAATAATAATTTTCATGAAGTAATTTAAGATACATAAATCAAAATCAAGTGAAGGTCTTATAATCATAAGTTTAATCATGATAGCATGAAATTCATCTACATCAAAAAGTTCATGATCATAACTAATGACTATAGGTCTAAGCTTGATTCTAATTAATCATTTAAAATAACTTTCAAAGTAATTGATGCAATATTTATAACAAATATTCAACTCTATTTTTAATTATGAAAGAAAATATTTAGAATTTACCAACATGTATAATCCTTCCTTTACCATTTAGTCCAAAATATAGTAGGTCCACTTTTTTAAATTGTCTTGTACATCCATTTTCCAAAAACTTCCTTTCTTCTTGTTGGACTGCAAGATATTCCTGCAAAATATACTAAGTAAACAATTTTGGTACCCAAACTTTCTTGGGTCCTTTAGGGTTAGTAAATATGGTTCCTTTTGGAACCCAATTTTTTCTTAATTTACAAGGATATGCATTATGCCCAATTTTATAATATCTAAAACAAGTTAAAATAGAAGATGCATCAATAAAGAAATTCTTGTTTTTCAACTCAAGATTTTTGTTTTTCTTTAAAAGCACATCATTTGATACAAAAATCTTGGATCTTTTCAGAATTTCTATTTTATTTAATAAAATATTTTTCTCATTTGTAAACTTATTGCATAATTCTTTCAAATCAAAATTTTCTTTTTCTAAAATTTGTTTTTCTTTAGAAAGATTATTCTTATCAATTTCTAAAACATCAATCTTTAAATTTAAATCATGATTTTTATTGACAAGATTGGTGTTCTCACGAGAAAAAGAGTCAACATGCCTTTTTAATTTCTTGTGCTCAATTTTTAGCAATTTGTATTCATGCACATGATTATTAAATATATCATGTAATTCGTCAAAGGTAAAATCATATTTATTTTTAGCATATATCTCTTCTTCATTTGCCATGAAGCAAAGATTGGCAACTTCTTGTTCTTCCTCCGAATTAGAATCTTCACTATCGCTCCAAGTTGATATCATTGCCTTGAATTTCTTTTTGACCTTGAGGGTTATTATCTTTTTCTTCTCTTGATCAACAACCACTTCTTTATGCCATAAATTTAACTCATGGGTCATGAATGAACCAATAAGCTCCTCCAAAGACAGGGTATCAATATCTTTGGCTTCTTGGATCATCGTTACCTTTGGATCCCATGATATTGGCAAAGATCTAAGAATTTTATTAACCAAATCAGTATTAGAATAGACTTTGCCAAGACTTTTTAATTCATTAATAATAGTCATAAATCTAGTATACATATTAGATATAAATTTATAATGCAACATTTTAAATATTTCAAAAGAATGAACAAGCATATTAATTTTAGTACTTTTCACTTGAAGAGTATCCTCATGAGTAATTTCAAGTGTGTCCCATATCTCCTTCATCGATGTACCTGTAGAGATCCTATTGAATTCATTGGAGTTCAATACATAATAAAGCAAGTTCATTGCTTTAGCATTAATTTCAGATTGCTTAATGTCATATTCATTCCAATCTTCTTCGAGCTTTGGAATGAAAATGCCATTAACCAAAATGGAAGGAATATAAGGACCATTAACTATAGCTTTCCAAAGATAATAACTAATAGATTAAATATAGATGCGCATGCGAGTTTTCCAAAAATTATAATTAGTGCCATTGAAAATTGATGGTCTATTAATTGCATGTCCTATAGCAAAACAAGCACCTTCTAGGACTGCCATGATCTTTTAACTCAAAATTATTGGATTCTTTGCAAAGCATCAAGTCTAGATATCAACAATTTTGGATTCTAGGCTCGATACCAATTGTTGCCCAATGATGAAGCAACCTAAGAGGGGGGGTGAATTAGGTTTTATAAAACTTTTTGAACTATTTCAACAAGTATGTGTTAATTGCAATTAAGTACTCGTAATTTTCTAAAGTGTTTGTATGCTTCAAAATAATATGCAGTGAAATTAATAAAGTAAATATACAAAGAAAAATAATCACATAAACATAACAAATTTATAGTAGTTCGGTGCACTCCAAGGCACCTACATCCACTCTCAAAGTTTTTCTTGGAAATTTTACTATAATCACCAAGATTATAGTCGATTAGTTTTTCAGGCTCACTAATCAAAACCTAACTTATTTTTACCAGGCTCATAAGTCAAAACCCCTTGTTGGTTTTATTATTTAGCTAACCAACAACCTCCGATGGTTTTACGGGCTCACTAACAACCTATGTTGATTTTACGGGATCACCAACAACCTATGTTAGTTTTATACAAAGGCTAACCAACAACCTCTTTAGATTTTCAAGGCTCATCAAAAATCTCTTTGGTTTTCCAAGGCTCACCAAAATCCTCTTTGGTTTTCCAAGGCTCAGCAAAAATCTTAATAAACAAAGTACGCATAATATGAAAAGAATACAATAAAAGCTTTCTTAAATAAAGTAAATATCTCTTTGAAGCCCTTGATTATTGATGAAGAACTTGTCTTCAAGATGTTGAAGCTTTTGAATGTTGATGAAAATGTGGACTTGGAAGCTTTTTCTCAATCTTGGAAGCTTAAAGGCTTGAACCACTCAAAACAATGAATCCTTAAGTATATTCAATAAAACTCTCTAAAGGATTACTTTTTCATTTGATTTTTGGTGTTTATATAGCTCTCCAAATCATAGATGATCATTTATGACCGTTGGGGATGAAAAACTAGCTATTTGAAGCAAGTTAGAGTAATTCTACACTTCTAAAAAACTAGTCGTTATACTAAGTGTCGACACTTAAATTTCTTGAATTTTTTTCATGAGTCAACCTCTTAAGTCTACACTTCACCATGAGTCAACACTTAGGCTAGCTCAAGGCAAAAATTCTGGTTTGACACTGTTCTATATTTTTCTTATTCTCAGGCCTTGAGTCGACACTTGAACTTCTTCATGAGTCGACACTTGCTTGTGCCAATGCTAAAACTTCTCCGAAATTAATTTTTAGCCTCTTCAAGTTCTTCCATATCAATTTCAAAGTCCATATACTAGATTTTCTATTAATTTAAGGACTTTCTTCAATTGAAAATATGTATTTCTTCATTCAACATGGATGAGTACTAAGATCTGATAAACACACTTAAAAACATAATTAGTACTCATATATACTAAAATATTTTGTCAATCATCAAAATCAAGATCAGAGTCAATACAATGGTATCAAACTTTGTATCAAATTTTGAATCTTATGTATCAAATATTTGAAATTTTATATATATTGACATTTTTAGTATTTATCTATGCATTTCTACACTCTTACTTTACTATAATGTTTTATCTCTATCTTGTTTTATTTTCTCACCTTTTTCATGATGATAAAAAGGGAGAGAATTAATGAATGGCAAAATGGGGAGTAATGGCAAAAAGGAGGAGAATGATAAACAAAAGAGAGAATGGATAGTTTAAGTAAAGAAAGCAATAAGTAAGGGAGAAAGTCAATAAGTAAGGGGGAGAGTGAAATGTTCTAAAGAAGGAAATTTTAAAATTTTTAAAATCTCTAAACCTTTTGAAAATATTTTTTGAAAAATATTTTAAATTTTGAAAAATATTTTCAGATCATATATTGAGGGGAAGATTTTATTATATTCTCTAATACTTTTCAATTTTATGATCTGGTACTTTTTAGTTTTATACTCTGATACTTCTTATTTTTATTTTTATATGCTCTGATTCTCTTTGTTTTCATACTCTGATACTCTTCATGATCTAGTACTTTTGCTCTGATACTCTCTATGTTTATGGTATATTGTATGCTCTGATATGTTCTGACATTTATTTCATGCTCTGATACTCTTAAAGTTTTCACTATGATACTCTCCATGATTCAACCTATTTTTGCTCAAATGCTTATTTTTCAAATATATTTTAGCTTCGATACACCTCTTGAACATCTCATATATATACAACTTATCTCTGATACATTTTAATTATTGCTCTAATACATTATAGCTACAGCTCTGATACATTGAAACTATATGAATTAAGTTTTTTCTTATATATAACTCTGATACATTGTAAATGAGTTTTTGATCTTGATAAATATTACAAATCTAGATTTTGATACTTATTATCAATAGCTCTAATACTTATAGTCAATTGCTTTATACTTATTGCAAATCTTTTGAGCTTACTATATGTATATACTTAAAGATTTTGTCATCATCAAAAAGGGAGAGATTGTTGACTCCTATCTTGATTTTGATGAATAACTAAATACTTAAGTATATTTAAGTACTAACTATGTGTTAAAAGTATGTTTATCAAAACAGGGTACTTATCAAAGTTGTAATATATTGAAAGTTTAAATGATTGTTATCTTGTTAAAGAAGTTACTCATATTGATGGAATTTCAAGTTAAAATGGACCTTGGCACATATAAATAATCTTGAAGGACTCAAGTTTTAAATTTAAAAAAGTTTCAGCAGAGTTTCAAGAGAGTTTTAGCCAAGTATCGAGTCATGAAGATCAAGTATCGACTTAGGTGTTGACTCACAGAAGCTTAAGCTGATATGCAAAAGAAAATTTAGCTGGCACGCATAAAGTGTTGACTCATGAGGACCAGGTATCGACTCATGTATCTACTCAAGGCTTGAGACCAAAAATGATATAGAACATTTTGAATTCAAGTTTTTCCTCAAGTGTCAATTTAAGTATCGACTCACCAGAAGAGCACTAGAGCACTCTAGAGAGCTTTAAAAGATATTTTTGACCTAGTATCGACTCAAGTGTCGACTCATGTATCAACTCGTGACCTCAAGTGTCGACACCTGCAAGTCTGGTGAATAGTAATGGCTAGTTTTTTGAACCACAGAATTTTTTTTTTTATTCTTAATGGCTATTTTCATTTCTCCAATGGTCATAAATGGTCATTTAAGGCTTGGAAAGGTATTTAAAGTGGACCAAACTCAAGGAGGAAGTATTCATTGCAAATATTTCAAATATTCATTAAGAGTTCAATATTTTTGAGTGAAGTTTAGCCTTCAAGCATTCAAGAGCATTCAAAAAGCATTCAAGTCCAATATTCGAGTATTCATTAAGGCTTTAACAACTTGGGGACAAGCATTTTAAATAGCAATCAAGAGCTTCAAAGAGATATTTGCTTTTAATTTGAAAGCTTATTGTATCTTTATTTTGAACTTGAATTTATTGTTATTCCTAGTTTCAAGTGGATTGAAACTAGTGGTTTGGTTGTTGGTGAGTATTGTAAAACCAACTTAGGTTATTAGTGAGCCTTGTAAAAACCAACTAGGTTGTTGGTGAGCATTGTAAAAACCAACTAGCTTTTTTGTTAGTCTTATGAAAATCAAAAATGGTTTTGATTAGTGAGCCCGGGAAAACTAATCTACTGTAATCAAGTTGGATTATAGTGAAATACCCACGTGGACCTTAAAAAGTGGACGTAGGTGCTTTGGAGTGTACCAAATTACTATATATTCTTGTGTTTGTGATTGTTTATCTTTTTATTCTTGCATTTACTTTATACTTCTATTGCATACTTAAATTGAGCACACAAACACTTGCTAACACACTAGAACTTATCTTTAATCTTTGCAAAAAGTTTTTGAAATCCAATTCACCCCCCCTCTTGGGTTACTTTAGTTGGGCAACATTATTTTAAGTAGATTTTGTTTAGTTTTATATCCAATATATGAAATTATTCTTAAATCCTCAAAACTTTCAATTAGATATTTAATAATAAACCAATAGATGCGATGCATGATTGGTTTAGTATAACATGCCAACCTCTTATGATAGATGGAATGGAGTTTCTTCTCTTTTTCTTTGAAAAAGATCATGGGCTATCAAGCATTTTCCACTTCATGACTAATGGCTTATTTAGACTCTCGATATTCATTGCCTATCATCAACTCTTGCGGGAGAGGCTTGAGAAAGAAAGCAGGAAGATCAATAAAATTCCATCATCCCAAAATTTTAGGATAAAGAAAATCACCTTAACATCGGATTATATTATTCAAAATGAAGCAAGATACCATAATGATATATTATTGAACATCCAAACAGAAGCTAAATATAAGTTCATGCTGGTAATTCTACAAGCAGATCACCTGTGATCTGCAAGCATAATGGTAGGCAAAGTAAGTTACATATGCTATATGCCAAAAATATATAGTACAATGTACCACAGAACATTGATAATTAATGTTTCTTGTAGTCTAATTTATGGGTAACCCAAATTATACATTATACACATTATAATTTATTTCAAGAACTAATTGATGAGTATATAAGAACCATCCAACACTATGATGGTGATTTTCGTATATAATTTAACATTACTGAATCTTTTTTAACAAGCTATCTCTATTATAAAAGGTTGGTTAATATCTGAGAAAAGACTGCCAAGCCGCACACACTTTCCATTAGTTCACACCACCATTTTCAACTTCCTATGCCATGTGAGGGAATTGTTATAGCCAATTCCTACAAGTCATTTTTTAAATATGGTTACAGTTTC
The DNA here is from genome assembly GCA_021397845.1 of Areca catechu. Taxonomy (NCBI): domain Eukaryota; kingdom Viridiplantae; phylum Streptophyta; class Magnoliopsida; order Arecales; family Arecaceae; genus Areca; species Areca catechu. The sequence goes on from CM038048.1 coordinate 16,767,328, forward strand.
TAGTGATCATTTTGATGGGCTTCCTAAACTTGGCTCTTCATTAGTCTTGTACATCATTTGTCTTTGAAAATAACAAGTAACTATCGGGTCATTTTTGTTGTTAGTCTTTAATCTCTATACATCAAGGACTTTGACTTTTGCTTGTCCAAGGATATTTTCCATCTTCAATTTCTTGCTACTCATAATTTGCTAGTTTTGTAACATTAATTTGATAAGATGCTTCAAATTGTTAGTTCACCAATGATCTTTTGCAACTTTCATGTTATAGTTTGTAGTTAATGTTGATTTAAGAAACTTTCTTTCTCAGAATAAGAAAAATAATATGTTGCCACTGAATCACCTAGACCAGGTTCCTGGAGCTGGCTGGAGTGCGCGTTTCCCGATTCCTATAAGAAAGTCCCACGGGCTGGTGGTATTCCGGTGGGGGACACTCTGATGGCAAGTTAGTGGGAGCCTTAGAGCAATAGAATGGAGGAATCAAAGGAGATATGCTCATGGAGAAGGGAAAAGCTCTCTTACTGCTCAGGGTCCCCCATTTTACCTGATATAGGCATGGAACCTTGCCAGAATCTATTATGGGCTAAGCAGGAAATGATCGATCTGCCCCTAGAAGAATATGGGTAGTGGCCACGTGGCACCAGGATAGGGTAGCATCATGGGACTCCTAGAGTATTGGTGCTGATGTGTTAGAATTCTGTTACAACAGAATTCTGGTACTAGTTGAAAGGGGCTTTTAGAGCCCCCAGGCCATCCTTGAAGTGGCTCGCCTTGGACCAATACGAGCCTTATTGAAGTGGGTCGGGCAGACCTTTGCTAAAGTGGGCCGGTCGAACCACTACTGAAGGGGGTCGGATAGGCCTCTGCTGGAGTGCATCATTCGGACCACTGACGAAGTGGGTCGGTCAGACCTCTGCTAAAGGGGGTCCATCGGACATCTGCTAAAGGGGGTCGATCAGACCTTCACTGGAGTGGGTCGTTCGAACCACTGATGAAGTGGGTCGTTCGGACCACTGATGAAGTGGGTCGGTCGGACCTCTACTGAAGGGAGTCAATCAGACCTCCGCTGGAGTGGGTCATTCGGGACCACTAATGAAGTGGGTTGGTTGGACCTTTACTGAAGGGGGTCGGTCGGACCTCTGTTGGAGTGGGTCGTTCAGACCACTAATGAAGTGGGTCGATTGGACCTCTACTGAAGGGAGTCGGTTGGACCTTCACTGGAGTGGGTCGTTCGGACCACTAGTGAGGTGGGTGTTGGGAATTATGTCCCAAAGCCAATCATCTAGGCTATAGATGGTTATGTTATCTTTGTATTTGTATATGAATTCTTTTTAATAAATAAAAGTTATTTATTTTGGCTATCCATCATATTTGCATTTTCTTGTAAAGAACTCTTATGTGATAGAGTCCTTAGAACTACATTGTTTGATATAGAGAGGATATATCAGGTAGTTCTTAAATTGGTTCATAACCAAAGGATGCATTGTTATAGGATGACGATGTATCATGTATAGGTTGTTGTATGTCGCATTTATTGGTTATCCTCTAAACCAAGGAGTGTGGAGACACTGATGTGACATGCAAGTAAAATGTATGACATTTCACTGAACGTGACCATCTGCAGAGCTTCCTTCTGCCAAAGGGTTGCTCGCAAAGGGATATGGGAATATGTGTCCCTCAGACCTGAGGTCACCATGGCAGCTTGCAGCAACTCACTATACTTTGGTATCAAACTACCTGGATTTCTAATCCAGTGACGAAAGGTTTCTGGATATAGTCAAGTACTTGTAGAGCGATGGTGGATCAAAATGGAATTGACCTCTCCAAATAGTTCGGAATGAATGACTCACTATATCTCAATTCAGCAAAACCTTGGCCAGGGTAGTTCTTGTGAGGAGTCATAGAACTTGTGAGGTTGAGACATGATCCAGATAAACCAAATTAGAGTTGGTAGTCTAATCCTATGTCATCTTGAGCATTGTGAGGTCAAAGGGATGAATTATACGGCAACCATATTGGTTGGCGAACCAGGATCAGACATAAATTACTGGGCTCTATTTGGTTTACTTAGCCATGTGTCAGTCTAGTGTGAGTTCACTTCTTGTATAAGAGAGGAGGCTATGCTATTTCGGAGTTCCACCATACCTCATTCTGAAGCCAGAAGCAGTTACACCAGCTTAGGGGAGCTCAATTGACACCCAGGTGCCCTGATTGTGCCCTGATTTTCCCATGGTGCCATTTTAGATGCCAAATTTCCTCCAAATGCTTCTGGGATATTCCATATGCTAGGAGCCCATGTTTTCCAGGTTATTCTAGCACTCCAGGCCTTAAAATCAAGCCCAGGGGCCAATCCCAAGCCCTTAATAAGCAAGATTCCAGCTAGATTCCCTTGAATATGCCAGCGCATGCGCCCAACCCCTGGAAGCCCACCTGGACCCCTCAAATTTTCGTCCAAGACCATGAAGGAGGCATCCTTGCTGCTGCGCCAAGGTCCAAAAATGAATTTGAGGAGTTTGACCAAGTCCAAGCCAAGTGGGGAGAGGAAAGAAGAGAAGACCAGGTCAAAATTCTAACCTAGTTAGGATTTCTAGTCCTTTTGAAACTTTGTAATTCTAACCTAGCTAGGAAAGGACTTGTATTCCAATTAGGAAGAGGATTTGTAACCCAAGTTTAACCATGGTTAGTGAGGGAATGGGAACTCTATAAATACCCCACCCCTCCCCCTCTTGTAAGCATCTCTTTCTTATGAATACACTTGCTGAAATTTTGAGTTATTACCTTGTGTTGGTGTTTTATTTTGGCTCTTTAGGTTGTGTTTTTGTGTTTGGACGAATTCCTTGCTGCCCTAGCATCCTTCCATACCCTAACTCACTGCCATCCAAGCCTTTACACGTCCAAGAAGAAGTACCCTAGGCTGCCAAGCAAGAAGATCTTCAACAAGCTTCGAACAACCATCTTCTAACCCTAATCCTGATTCCTTTCAATCCATAGTTCCTTTTCTTATTTTTTAATTACTGTTTTGATTAACCCTGATGCTTGTAGGATCCCCGAGGTGCTTTTCCTTCCCTAAAAAGGCCTTCTTTGCTGCCCAGACCGCCCAGATCAGCCATCAGATTCAAGGAAAACAAGGCTTCTTCTTCCAGGCTCTGATAAGAGTTGTGAGTGATCTCTTCTGCAATTGAGTTTCAATCTCTGACTGGTAAGAAACCTTTCCTTCTCTTATTATCTAATTTAATGAAAAAAAGCTATCCTAAACTAGGAGTTTCTCAACTCTCAGATCCTGGATATTTTATTGGTTTGCGTGAGTATGCCTATGACCCGATGATTCTTTGCACTACTAGTCTTTTTGCTAGTTTTTACTTTATTTTGGGAATCTAGCCTGCAATTAAAATTATAAAAATCATAAAAAAATTATTTTACTATTTTTCATGCATGTTTAGCAGTCTCAGAGTCATCCTGCATCACATATGCCAGAGGTTCTTGTGAGGTGCTCTGCATCTTCAACCTATCCGGATGTCAAGTATCATTGCTAGATGAGGACTTTGACTGGTACTGGAAATGTTCCAGTGCTACCAGCTTAGTGCTCAAACCTATGGGGTCACACACCATAAAGGATTTCTATCTAATCTTTTGGCTAATCAATGATTGAGAATCGTTTGACGTCACCAGAGGTCAATTTGATTGACCAGGTTCCAAGTGTCGACACTTGGAATTTTGCAAGTGTCGATACTTGATGAAGTGTTGACACTTATCAATTTTTGAGTGTTGACACTTTCTCCGATGAATAGATTTCTGGGAGGATTTCGTGGAGAATTTTTTGGATAGGTTTTGACCTGGTTTGAATTTCGAATTCAAACCAGTTTTGGCTCCAAGGCTTTATGGTATGAAAGTCATACTTACCTTCTTGGGTTGGACCCATTTGGTATGGCCTTGATCATCTCCCTCATCTCTCCTCCTTCCTTCTTCTCCCTCTCATGGCTGCACCTATAAATGAGGGTCATTCTATAGGCTGCAGAGGTTACAACAATAGCAAAAGAAAACTTTGAGAGAGATAGAGAAGGGTTATGAGAGTTCTAGGGATTGGGTGGGTCTTGGGAAGAGAGGTTTTGGGAAGGGGTTCCTACTCTCCTCCTAGTCTTCTTGGGAGAAGAAGATCAACCAAGGATCTCGAAGAGGTAGCACTCCGAGGGAGTAGATCAAAGTCGAGCCCAGGTGTGGATTTCTTATAGAGGCCAGACGTGTGTGTGGCTCGAGCACCTTCATCCTTTTCATAGCACTTCCACTGCTTCTCTCAGAGGTATAAAGATATAGTACTTTTATTTTTGTTATTTATCTTATTTTTGATATTATATGCATGCAAGATCTTTATGCTAGTTCCTGTTGTGGATAGATCGGTAGATCGTTTAGATCTATCTACCAAGCCTTTCGCTATGCATGTTTTAAAATTATTTTAAAAATGCATATCTTTCTACTCTCTTTTCTTGCATATTGTATGCTAGGTGTGGGTGTTTTTCACCTTCAATGTTATCAGAGCAATAGGTTCCTTTTTATACTATAATGATACTAACATGTTAATAACATCTCCTTTCTTTCTTAAGTACTTGGATTGAGTGCTTCACCATGGCCGTCCGATCATAAGAGAGAAGTAGGGCTGCAAGACCCTCTCTTTCCATTCAATGGGATCTCCTATGGTGTGTAGGGGTGCCGCTATGATTGACTCTTGAAAAGAAAAATAAGAAGAAAGAAATTATAGATTAAAAATGTTTTAATCATTGTAATGATCATAAAATAACTTTAGATAAGATCTAAGAGTTTTTATTGTTTGATTTTGATTGTATGTTTGGAAAAACATTGGATTTGAAATCACTATTTTTTTATTGTCTCAAGTTGTGAATCGACATATGGCTTTTAAAGTGTCGACTCATGAGAAAATTTTCTGAGATCTGGTTTCTATTTTTTTTCTGAGACAGGTTAAAGTATCGATTCTTGCCCCTAAAGTGTCGACACTTGACCCTAAAGTGTCGACACTTGACCTTCGAAGTGTCGACACATGAGCGTGTCCAAAAAATAGATCGTTCTATTTTCTTTTTTTGTCTCAGGCCTTAAGTCGATACTTGCTTCTGAAGTGTCGACAGTTGGGATGAAAATTCTGAAATACAGTGAATTCAAATTTTGATTTATTGTAAAATTATTTTACATGATAAATTAAAATTATTTTAATTTATTTGAGGCTATTGAACGTAATTAAGAATTAAGAATGACTAAGAACTCTTGGAATTTGATTCAAAAATTTTAAGTCATTTCAATGAGCCTTAAGGGTCATGGGTTAGCTTCTATTAGGTCCTTAATTGGGTTAGACCTAAGTTTAGATGCATTGGACTAATTAGAGAACTAATCTAATCAAATGTTGAGTTAGGATTTCTTCTCTAGATCTATCTAATAGTTAGATTGATTAGTTCATAATCTAAATGGATCTAATTTGTAGCTCAGTGAAAAGCCCGAGTCTTTAGGCTAGTCTAATCGAGTCTGATGAACCGATTGGTGTCGAGGTATGTTTGGTATTGTGATCATGATTCTTTGGGGCTACCTCTTACCTGGCCAACTCTGTTGGTGTCTAAGGCAAGATGGTTAATGGTGGAACCTAATCCATAATCTCACTTATCTAGCCAATGTGGTCGATCAGGATTGAGTGGATAGCTCATTGACTCGTGTTAACCCTTGTCACCCAAGGTTAATCAGTCTTGACTGATTTTAGGTGCCCATGATCATTAGTTATGTGTAACCCTCCTTGTTTTCTGATTTGGTCAGTGGGAGGTTGATCCATGTCTTTTCATCTCTTCATATATTATATTAAAATTAAAAACCCTCTAAATTATTTAGTCCTTAAAAGGATAAAGTTATGGAGATAATCAAGTTATAGCCTCTCATTAAGTTGGATAGTAATGTGCCCAGTAGTTCGGTGTTCATTGGCAGATCCAAAGATCGGGTGTTCATCGAGCTATTAGAATTGATGTTCCTAATATGATGGCTCAGTGCGACTCTTTTAACAGTTGTCAGATAGGCCGGCCAAAGTCGGGCTTGACCATTTGTTAGTTAGAAGCATTGAATTTTGTCATGTTAATGGTTGGACCTAACCTGGACCTTCAATAGGAGGCCCAAAGGCCAATTGAAGTGCTCCTTGGGGCAAAACCCAATCACTAGAGGTTGCTTGGAGAAGTAATCGGTTAAAGAACCTACATTTAGACATGCATGGGTGGGCCAGCCAAAGTTGGGCTCATGTGTAGTTTATTGGACTCTAGTACCCGCTAAGAAATTAAAGTAATTCCTTGGATTGGAGGTAGAGGCTACCAATCTGAGCAAAATAGTGGGAGGGACCTTTAGACTAAAGTCCATGTCTTTAGGGTTAATAATTCATATATACTAATTAATTTTGATTTTCCTTTCAGATTGCCTTCCAACCTGTCACTCTGGTCTCTTCTTGACAACGAGAAGCTCAATGGACCCAACTTTGATAGCTGGTATCGAAGGCTTAGGATTGTCTTGGAGCATAAATGGATCCTATATGTGATATCGGATCTGGCACCTGAGATCCCTGCTGCCTCTGCTCAGGGTTCTATTAGAGACACTTATCAGAAGTGGCTCTCTTACAGGATCACTATCCAATGCATCATGTTAGCGGTGATGAACGATGAGTTCAGTCACAAATTCAAGAAAGCCTAGCTGGAAGAAATCCTTCAAAGGTTGAAGGAATCTTTCAGGACACCAGACGATGTTGAGAGGTACAGGGTCTCCTGTGCTATGTACAATGTGCGGATGCATGATGAGGCCTTGATCATTGATCATGTACTGTACATGATCGAGATGATTGAGCACCTGAGCAAGCTTGGCTTCCTTTGCATGAATAGCTTGGGAAAGATGCGATTTTAATTCTCTCTCCTCCTCCTATCTAGACTTTCTCGATCATTATAGAATGAATAAACCTGTAGTTAACTACATTGGTCTGTTGGGGTTGCTGCAGACTTATGAGAAAGACTACCAGTTAAATAAAGAGGTGGTGAATCTAGTGGGAGGTTCTTCAGGAGGGCGTCATCCCTTTAAGAAAGGGAAGAAGAAAAATAATAAAGGAAAAAAGGTGCTTAGTGCTTCTGGGCCCAGTCATGCCAAGAAAGTGAAGACTAATTAGAGTCATGCAGAATGCTTCTTCTGCAAGAAGCAGGGATACTGGAAAAGGAACTGTCCTCTTTACATTGCATCCCTTGATCCGAATAGGTCCAAGAAGAGAATGGTGCATGATGGTATTGACAAGGTATTTATATGATAACTCCTTGTAGTTTCTCTATTTGCAATACTACTAACTGGGTATTGGATACAGGAAGTCTAATTCATATTTGTAACTCTTTGCAGGGACTTCAAGTTAGTAGAAGATTCGAGGATGGTGAGAGGTTGTTGAACGTGGGAAATGGAAGCTGACTTCCAATTCTGGTATTGGGAGTCCTTAAACTTGTTTTCGAGTCCTGTACTATCATTTTGAACGAGTGCCATTTTTGTCCTTCTTTTATTTTAAATTTCATTTCTGTAGCCCAGTTGGCCGTGTATGGTTACAAACTATTAATAAAAAATGATATTCGCAAAATCATTTGGAATGATTCTATAATTTTGAATGGACAAATGCGTGATGGCATCTATGTACTATCATGACATGTTAGTGTAATGTACACGTCTTGCAAATGCCCTAGGACAGATAATGTCAACGATGCATACCTATGAAATTGTAGGCTAGGTCATATTAATAGGAACAGGATAAACAGGTTGAAAACCGAGGGTCTCCTTGATTTTAGTGAAGATAGTTCACTTCCAACCTGTGAATCCTATCTTCTTGGAAAAATGACAAAGTCACCTTTTGCTGGAAAAGGTGAATGAGCCAATGAGATTCTAAGTCTGATACATACTGATGTATGCAGACCCATAAATGTTAGTTCCAGGGAAGGGTATCGTTATTTCATTACTTTTATAGATGACCTTTGAAGGTATGGTTATGTCTTCTTGATGAGACATAAATATGAATCGTTTGAAATATTCTTACAATATCGTAATGAAGTAGAAAAATAAACTGGAAAGTGTATCAAAACCCTTCGATCTGATCAAGGCGGTGAATACCTTTTCGGTGAGTTTCTGACATATCTCGAGAAGAATGGGATTCTCTCTCAGTGGACATCTCCAGGGACACCTCAATTAAATGGAGTGTCTGAGAGGAGGAATCAAACCCTGTTAAACATGGTTCGGTCCATGATTGGCTTTGCTTCTCTGTCGATATCCTTTTGGGGATATGCTTTAGATTTAGCCTGTTACCTTCTAAATAGGTCTCCAAGTAAGTTCATTAGCAAAATACCATATGAGATATGGACTGGATGTAAGCCAACACTTTCATAACTTCGGGTTTGGAGATGCCCGGCTTATGTAAAACATTCAAAAGTGGACAAACTTGGACCTAGGTTTGATCGATGCATATTTATTGGGTATCCAAAGGAGTCAAAGGGGTATTACTTAGCTGAGGAACAAAAGTTGTTCATCAGTCTTAGGGATATCTTTTTGGAAAAGGAGTTCCTTTGTAAAGAAACTATAGCTGCTAAGATTGAACTTAGTGAAGTTCAACAAGTAGAAGAATCGATACACTTAAGTGACAACATAGAACCGGCTGTGATTAGATCACACCTAGAGCCCACTCAGGAACCATTAAGGAGATCCAGTAGAGTACCAAGCTTACCGGACAGATACTACAGTTTCTTGGTATGGGACGATGATCCCATTGAACTCGATGAGAACAATGAGGATCCGATCACCTATATGGATGCATTGTAGAGGTCCGACTTTAAGAAATGGCTTGGAGCCATGAAATCTGAAATGGAGTCCATGGAGATCAACAATGTATGGACATTGGTTGATCCACTTGAAGGAATAAAATCCATTGAGTGCAAATGGATTTTCAAAAGGAAAAGGGGCATAAACGGGCAGGTGGAAAGCTATAAAGCCCATCTGGTTGCCAAGGGGTATCATCAACATTATGGTATTAACTCTAACGAGACGTTCTCTATTATGGCAATGCTCAAATCCATTCGGATTATACTTACTTTAGCAGCACACTTTGACTATGAAATCTGGCAAATGGATGTCCGAACAGCTTTCCTGAATGGTAAGCTGGAAGAGGAGGTGTATATGATACAATCTGAATGGTTTACATCCACAGACGAGTCAAAGGTGTGAAAACTTCAAAAGTCCATCTTTGGACTGAAGCAAGCATCAAGGAGTTGGAACATGCGATTTGATAAGTGTATCAAGTTGTATGGCTTCATTAGGAACGGAGAAGAATCTTGCATTTACAAATGGGCTAATTGTTCTGTGATTGTATTTCTTGTGCTGCATGTGGATGACATTCTCTTAATCAGGAATGACATTGCAGCACTACAAGGAATAAAGATTTGGATATCATCTCTGTTCTCTATGAAGGACTTGGGTAAAGCCTCTTACATACTAGGTATGAAGGTCTATAGAGATAGATCTAAGAGGCTCTGGGACTGTCCCAGTCTACATACATTGACACCATGCTAAAACAGTTCAGCATGGAGAATTCCAAGAAGGGCTATCTCTCGATAGGCACTTGAATTGATCTTCAAAAGGAATTGTGCGACAACTCCTAAGGAGAGAGAGCGTATGAGTAGAATCCTATATGCTTCGGTAGTGGATTCTATCATGTATGCCATGACATGTACTAGACCAGACGTGGCATACTCACTAGGTGTAGTGAGCAGATACTAGTCTGACCCAGGTGAAGCTCATTGGAAAGTGGTAAAGACCATCCTTTAGTGTTTATGAAATACTAAGGACCAATGGCTAATTTATGGAGAATCTGACTTGAAACTTGTGGGGTATACTGACTCTAGTTTCCAGTCAGATAAAGATGATAGCAAGAGTGTGTCAAGTTTTATCTTTATCTTGAATGGAGGAGCTGTTTGCTGGAAAAGTTCCAAGCAGCCTACTATGGCGGACTCAGTATGCGAAGTAGAGTACATTGTAGCATCAGATGCAGAGCAGGAAGCTATGTAGTTGCGGAAGTTCCTTGGCAAGCTGGGAGTGGCACCTTCCCTTAATGGTCCTGTTCTGGTGTACTATGACAACATTGGAGTCATTGCTCAAGCCAAAGAGCCAAAGTCTCATCACCGCATAAAGCATATTCTACGGTGCTATCACCTTGTACGAGAGATCATGGAACGAGGTGACATTGACCTTCTGAAGATCGATGGAAAGGAAAACCTAGCTGACCCCTTCACTAAAGCCGTCAGAGTTCAAGAGTTCGATTATTGTAAACGAAAAATGGGAATGAGATTCTATATTGATTGGCTTTAGTCCAAGTGAGAGTTGTTAGGAATTGCATCCCAAAGCCAATCATCTAGGCTGTAGACGGTTGTGTTATCTTTGTATTTGTATATGAATTCTTTTTAATAAATAAAAATTATTTATTTTGGCTATCCATCATATTTATATTTTCCTGTAAAGAACTCTTATATGATGGAGTCCTTAGAACTACATTGTTTGATATGGAGAGGATATATCAGGTAGTTCTTAAACTGGTTCACAACCAAAGGATACATTGTTATAGGACGATGATGTATCATGTATAGGTTGTTGTATGTCGCATTTGTTGGTTGTCCTCTTAACCAAGAAGTGTGGAGACACTGGTGTGACATGCAAGTGAAATGTATGACATTTCACTGAACGTGACCATCTGCGGAGCTCCAAGGGATATGGGTATATGTGTCCCTTAGACCTGAGATCACCATGGCAGCTTGCAAGCAACTCACTATACTTTGGTGCTGGACAACCTGGATTTTTAATCCAGTGATGGAAGGTTTCTGGATATAGTCAAGTACTTGTGGAGCGATGGTGGATCAAGATGGAATTGACCTCTCTAAATAGTTTGGAATGAATGACTCACTATGTCTCAATTCAACAAAACCTTGGCCAGGGTAGTTCTTGTGAGGAGTCATAGAACTTGTGAGGTTGAGACATGATCTTGATAAACCAAATTAGGGTTGGCAGTCTAATCCTAGGTCATCCTGAGCATTATAAGGTCAAAGGGATGAATTATATGGCAACCATATGCCAGAGGTTCTTGTGAGGTGCTCTGCATCTTCGACCTATTCGGACGTCAGGTATCATTGCTAGATAATGACTTTGACTGGTACTGGAAATGTTCCAGTGCTATCGGCTTATTGTTCAAACCTATGGGGTCATGCACCATAGAGGATTTCTATATGATCTTTTAGCTAATCAATGATTGAAAATCGTTTGATGTCACCAGAGGTCAATTTGATTGACTAGGTTCCAAGTGTCGACACTTGGAATCTTGCAGGTGTCGACACTTGGTGAAGTGTCGACACTTGGCAATTTTTGAGTGTCGACTTTTCCTGTGATGAATATATTTCTGGGAGCATTTTGTGGAGAATTTTTTGGGCAGGTTTTGAGCTGGTTTGAATTTTGAATTCAAATCAGTTTTGGCTCCAAGGCTTTATGGTATGAAAGTCATACTTACCTTCTTGGATTGGACCCATTTGGTATGGCCTTGATCCTCTCCCCCATTCTCTCCCCTCATTTCTCCTCCTTCCTTCTCCCTCTCATGGCTGCACCTATAAATGAGGGTCACTCTATAGGCTGCAGAGATTACAACAATAGCAAAAGAAAACTTTGAGAGAGATAGAGAAGGGTTGTGAGAGTTCTAGGGATTGGGTGTGAGAAACCTAGCACTCTAGCTAGGTCTTGGGAAGAGAGGTTTTGGGAAGGGGTTCCTGCTCTCCTCCTAGTCTTCATGGAAGAAGAAGATCGGCTAAGGATCCCAAAGAGCAAGCACTCCGAGGGAGTTGATCAGAGTCAAGCCCAGGTGTAGATTTCCTGTAGAGGCTAGATGCATGTGTGGCTCGAGCACCCTCTTCCCTTTCACAACACTTCCACTACTTCTCTCAGAGGTATAATGGTATGGTACTTTTATTTTTGCTGTTATCTTGTTTTTGATGTTATATGCATGCTAGATCTTTATGCTAGTTCCTGTTGCGAGCATATCGGTAGATCATTTAGATCTATCTACCGAGCCTTCTACTGTGCATGTTCTAAAATTGTTTTAAAATTGCATATCTTTCTGCCCTCTTTTCTTGCATATTGTATGCTAGGTGTAGGTATTTTTCACCTTTAATGGGATGATCAGACCTCTGCTGAAGTGGGCAAGTTGGGCCTTCAGTTCGACTGGGCTAAAGGACCATTGGTGCCGGTCTGATTCGAGGGTAAGCCGATTGGGTATAACAGTTACCCCCTTTCTCTTGGCCTTCGAGAGGGCCTGTAGCTTTGAAGGACGAGAGCAACATTTTTGCATTTAATGTGTCTGTCCTTGGGATGATCGGGGATCTGATCAGGCGTACTGCATCTGGTCATTTCTCACTCTAGAATCCTACACCCGGGATAGGTGTCAACCCTACATTGGAGGTGGGGAGAGGCAGTTAATGCAGATGGGGAGCAATGTTGAGTGGCCAGCTTGGCCCGTTCGGTCGTCGAGCTTCGGATGCGACTCAAGTGATGTGGCGACATCTGGGCGGTTGGCGCTGCGTTCGGGGTGAGCTCTCCACCACTGGTTTGGCGATCACGCGGATCGCAGCTCAAACATGCTTCCTTCCATCACATCGGCTTCCACTATGTGGGGAGTCGCACTGCCTGATGGTTGAGTCGTGGCGCTCGAGGGATGGTGGGAACCGGTCCTTCAAAGGGCTATAAAAGGAGGCATTGAGAGCTCGGTGGGGAGCTTCCTACTGCACTCGCATTCGAAGAGAGAAAGAGCGTCCCCCTTCCATTGCCTTTGTCTTCTTAGAAACCCAGTTTTCAGGTTAGTGTTCCCCCCTCTTCTTCAAACTTTATAATAATGGCCTCTGGCAGCTATAGTTCCATCTGTAGGAATAGATAACCAAGCCCTAATGATATCCAGTCTGAGATGACTCGGGAATGGGTAGAAGCCATTAGGGTTAGGTATAACATACCTTCCATCCTGTACCTTACCATCCCAGACTGGGAGGGGAGGGTGACCGGACCACTGAGGCCGGGAGCCATCTCGGTGTACGAACACCATTTTAAGGCAAGCCTCAGATTCCTACTGTGTGACTTCTTCGTCGAATTCTTTAATTCGTATAGGATAACCCCTATATAGCTGACCTTGAACAGCATTCGGGCGATCAGCTGCTTCATGGTTCTATGCTAGAGGGCTGGAGCCGAACCCAGAATCTCCCTTTTTGCCAATTTCTTCATCTTGAAGAGGGATTTCAGGAGCCAGGAGTGGTGGATGTTCAGTTCAGTCCACGCCCGTGACAAAAGATAATAGGATGTCTCGCATCAGCTATCCATGGGTGGAAGTCCAAATTCTTCTACGTGGATAGCCTTCAGCCTTGGGGCTTCAAACCATCATGGAGGGAACCAAGACTGAAGGCCAATGAGGGAAAGGCAGTGTTGATGGCCGACCAGGCCGACTTCAGTAAGATGGAGGGGGTTGGCCCCACCATGGTGCCAGAGTTGCTTCAGGAGGATAGCCTCCAGTTGGCTAAAGTCAGCCACCATGGACTTGGTGGGGACACTAGAGGTACCAGAATAAGACAGAGATTTCTCAGCCCTTTGTGGATCACTTAGTTTCATTTGAGTCCATTTGTAATAAAGCTTAGTTCATCTAAGTTGTTTTTACTTGAGTCCTATTTTTACTTGAGTCCTGTACTAGTCAGCTCATGTTGAGCTAGTTATCTTCCGGGAGTTCAGTACATGTAATGACTCATACAAGTGGGGACCAAGCCAACCCAAGTGAAGACCAACCCAACTAAAGCTAGGAGGATCATGGAAGGCCTCGGAGGAGAAATCACAAGCCTGGGAGAAGAAATCACAAGCCCGAGAAACAAGTCCGAAACCCTGAACCCTGAACTGCAGCTTGAAGCAAACTAGGCTAGCCCAGGCCCAGGAGAGGAGAAAGTGGCTCCAAGACCTTACTCTCACCACCCTTGGTCGGCCACTAGGGTCACCTTCCTTGGCTGACCAAGGCAAGGAGAGGGACAGAAATTCTAGGGATTTTTTCTACCTATGTTTCCTTATTTTCTAGCTAGGGTTTGGATGGGAATAGAATTCCTAGGTAAATACTATTATACCATTACTTGGAGCCCAAGACTAAGAGTCTACTTAAAGGACCCTAGTCTCTTGTATGAGAAGTTAATTTTGATATGAACTACAATTGAGTTTTCTACAACTACTGTGTGCTACCCTGTTGTGTGCTTAAGGGGTCCTGTGTGAGCCTTCTTCTTCCCGGTGTCTTATAATAGCCTCCTGCTGCCAGCCTGCTCTCAAAATCCTTGGCCGCCCACTCCAAACACTCTCTTCCCTTTGCTATTTTCCCTTTATTTCTTCATCCCCTTTGAGTTTTCTAACCCCTGACAGGTCGTTTCTAGGTCCCTCAATTCCGACGAATCCAACGACTCCAGCCAGGCCGTAATCGGATCACAAAGCAAAAAGCCGGGTATCTGCGGGTCTCTGGCTTGATTTTCCAGGTCGCATCCATCGAGGAATGAGTGATCTCTTCACTGTATCTTCATCAGGTGCATCAGATATTGCTAGGTACACCCCCTCTATCACCATTCGCTTTATTGCAACAGAACAAGCCCAATCGAGGCTTCTCAGCCTCGACGGTCCTTCTTTTTCTGTTGCTCTTAGGTCCTATCTCGCATGCTTTTAGCTTCTTATCTTGCATAGTCTTCCCTGCTTAGATACTTGGTCGAATCTTTGGGATTTAGATTCACAACTTAAATTAAAAACAGAAAAAAATATAATTGCATGCATATATAGGTTCCGCATCATCATGTATCAGAGCTTAGATTAGGGATCATTTTCTGCACCCATCACAGTCCATATATGTACTGTTCTTTTAATTGTTTCCCCCTACTCAGAACTCCAAAAATCTTGATTTTTGTTTTGATAGATTTATATTAATTCAAAGTATTTTAAAGAATTTCTGCAGATTTTATTTTAGTTTGTGAAGTTTCTGCAAACCAAAATACAGCCTACAAATTTTTGGCTCTATTTTTCAGCAAGACGATTTTGGAAGGTTTAGGATTTTGTTTAGCATCTTTTTTGCATATATTTAATTTTTAGTACATTTCTAGCATATTAGGTCATTCGCTACAAATCATATTTCTACAAAAGAACAATGAATAAATAAATAAATAAATAAATTACATATATAAAAGCTACCTAAAATACTTAAACCCTAATTTTGCATCATCTGCCTGCCATCATTGCATAAAATATCTTTAAGGGTACTCTTGCTATGTCAGATGGGGAGGATTTGATCACCTCTTCTTAGTCCAAAACCACATCCCCTGCATTCAGTCCCAAGCCTAACTTAAAATCTATTAGACTTAATTTGCCCTGGTGGGTTAGGGACACCAACTAGTCGGGTCCGGGCTAAGTATCAGATCACTATGTTAAGCTAACCTGTGTGTGCCGTGTGCTTAGTATCTAGAACGATGGTTCAGGGATTCAATCCTGAAGGGCTTGTGTGATGGTTCGCCTACCTGGCCAATCTCTGATTGGTGTCTAGGATTGGTAATCAGGGACCTAACACTCCCCTTACATCTGCCTAGCTGAGTACAGGGTTACTATAGGCTAGTTTGCCACCCTGATTGAGCATCTAGTTTTGGACTCTAGGTCTAGGGAGTTGTAGTTGGTTTGATCGAGTCTTGCATAAGCACTAGATCAGGAGCATCATATCACCCACCATCTCCACCTTTGGCTGAACCCATGGATAACTTTGAAGCCCAAATGAAAGCCCTTACTGATCAACTAGCCCAATCCTTCACTCAGTTGAATCAAAGGTTTGAGTAGATGGAGAATAGGATAGGGACCCTAGAGAAAACCCGTAGGACCCAGACTAGATCCAAACCTGAGCCACCTTTATCCACACTACCCAAATTATATGAACCTAGAACCTATGTACCTAAAACCTATGAACATTGATCCTAGCACCCACTCCTTATAAGCCTAGTAGACCCATGACCTATAGATCTGAACCCATGATCTATGAGCATAATGAACCCCTAGGCCATCGACCTAAACCTCATAAGGTTAGTACTCCTAGATATGAGACCAGTAGTAAGCCACTACCCCTTAGGTAACTTGAACCTACTAGGATTATTGCCCATAGTCAGAAACCAGAACCTAGCCAATTTTCTCTTAGTTGACCTTCTCCTACCACTCCTATTCACAAGGCTTACCTTAACGCGGAAGTGTATGAAGCTGATGTGAACTTAGTGGGTGAGTATGAGGGAGAAAAAGAGACACCTTTAGAAGACCTAGAATTAGTTGACCCCATAGGTACCCAGGTAGAAGCCAAGCTAGAGTTAGTTGTCCTTGATTATACCTAGCCTATAATTATAGTGGAAGAACAATTAAAGAAAGAGAACCTAGGTACTACTGTTAGACCCTTACCTGAGGAAACCATAGAGGAGAGCCAAATTATAGAGTCTAGTCCTAAAATATAGGAACCAGAATAATTTATTAAGGACCTGATCTCTTTGAATCAGCATCCTTAGGATGAGCCCCCTCCTATAGTTTTCATTAAGGACCTCTTCCCTGAGATTAATAACCCATCTTTCCATTATGCAAACTCCATAGATATACCGCAATCCCGTAAGGTTAGCTTCATTGTCTAGGATTAGTCCCTGACATGCCTTCTTATATCGTACTTTATCCAACTAACTCGGAACCTTTTTCTCCACCCTACTAGACTAATTCTGAACTCAGTTCCTATTTTCTATCCTTTCCTGACACCTCCAGCATTTCTAGGATCATTAGATTGCATTTAGTTGAGATTAGCATACTGCATGCATTCATTACGCATGTTAGGTTTGCATTATACTTCTGGCATACCTTATGAAATTTGCTAGGAGCCCATTGTAAGTTTTCATGTGCATGTCAAGCTAGGATCAAACCTAAAGAACCTATAATCTCTTAGGTTTAGGTCCAAAAGAGTTCAATAAAACTTTCTTCGATAGGAATGTATAGTCAAGTCTGTTAGGTGTAGGTATGAGTCCTTTCAACACCTGTTAAGAGTCTGCATGTGCCCAGCATGTTCACCACCTGCACTAATTTTGAAAGAAACTGGCTAATTCTCGAAGAAGGGCCAAGGAATTTGATGTAGTAGATTCTATCTTGGTTAGGCTTAGGCCTAAATAAAAGAAGCTTCATGCTCGCAGAGCCGGACCTTTTAAAGTGATAGAGAAGGTTGGACTAAATGCAGGTGTTAGATTTGCCTCTGGATTTGGGCCTTAGTTCTACCTTCAATATCGCAGACCTGGTTGAGTATAGGGAACTGGCAGCAATACCCAGTGAGGCCTTTGGACCTACTCCTTCCATTGTGAGTGACCCTAACTCAGAGTGTCCACCAACAAATTGGCTTGAGAGAGGAGATCGGATCGAGCGTATCATGGATGATCAAACCATAATGACCCAGGGTCATGACTATCAATGCTACCTGGTCTGATGGCAAGGTCGGCTAGAGTCGAACGATTCATGGATTTTTTGAGAGGACTTGCAATGCCTCAACCCAGACCTCCTCGAGAGATATGTGAGCCAGCTTGATTTTCACTCGATGGGGTCGAGTTCCTCCCAACCCGGGAGAATTGGTGGGGACACCAGAGGTACCAGAATAAAATAGAGATTTCTCAGCCCTCTGTGGATCACTTAGTTTCATTTGAGTCCATTTGTAATAAAGCTTAGTTCATCTAAGTTATTTTTACTTGAGTCATATTTTTACTTGAGTCCTGTACTAGTCAGCTCATGTTGAGCTAGTTATCTTCTGGGAGTTCAGTACATGTAATGACTCATACAATTAGGGACCAAGCCAACCCAAGTGAAGACCAACCCAACTGAAGCTAGGAGGATCATGGAAGGCCTAGGAGGAGAAATCACAAGCCTGGGAGAAGAAATCAAAAACCCGGGAAACAAGTTCGTAACCCTGAAGCACTGAACTGCAGCTTGAAGCAAACTGTGCCAGCCTAGGCCCAAGAGAGGAGAAAGTGGCACCAAGGCTTTATGCTCACCACCCTTGGTCGGCAACTAGGGTCACCTCCCTTGGCCAACCAAAGCAAGGAGAGGGAGAGAAGTTCTAGGGATTTTTTTCTACCTATGTTTCCTTATTTTCTAGCTAGGGTTTGGATGGGAATAGAATTCCTAGGTAAATACTATTGTACCCTTACTTGGAGCCCAGACTAAGAGTCTATTTAAAGGACCCTAGTCTCTTGTATGAGAAGTTAATTTTGATATGAAATATAATTAAGTTTTCTACAACTGCTGTGTGCTACCCTGCTATGTGCTTAAGGGTTCCTGTATGAGCCTTCTTCTTCCCTGTGTCTTACAACAGCCTCCTGCCGCCAGCCTACTCTCCAAAGCCATGGTCGCCAACTCCAAACACTCTCTTCCCTTTGCTATTTTCCCTTTATTTCTTCTTCTCCTTTGAGTTTTCTAACCCCTGACAGGTCGTTTGCAGGTCCCTCGATTCTGATGAATCCAACGACTCCAGCCAGGCCGTAATCGGATCACCGAGCAGAAAGTCGGGTATCCGCGGGTCTCTGGCTTGATTTTCTAGGCCGCATCCATCGAGGAACGAGTGATCTCTTTGCTGCGATCTTCACCAGGTGCATCAGAAGTTGCCAGGTACACCGTCCTACCACCAGTCACTTTATTGTAGGAGAACTAGCCCAACCGAGGCTTCTTAGCCTCGGCAATCCTTCTCTTTCTGTTGTTCTTAGGTCCTATCTCGCATGTTTTTAGCTTCTTATCTTGCATAGTCTTCCCTACTTAGATACTTTGTCTGCTCTTCGAGATTTAGATTCACAACTTAAATTAAAAACATAAAAAAATATAATTGCATGCATATATAGGTTCCGCATCAGGACTCCTAGGTAGGATAGGAGCCTGTTGTCATCGGTTCTTCTTTTTGTTCTATGGACTTCCCTTAGTTTTGTTTTCCCTTATAACAAGAAAAAAATGAAGCTTGACAAAGCTAGAGTGGCCCAGCGAGCGGCAAGAAAGAGGGCCACCTAGTCCATGGAGCTGACCGTGGAAAGGCCGATGAAGTAGCAGGCGGAGGAACGGCCCGCGACCATTATGGCAGTGGACTCCAACTAGGACAACATGCCTCTGTCGGAGTAACTAGTAGCAAGGGCATCAGGACCTTCATCCCCCATCAGGTAGTCAGACCGGAGCAAGAGTTGTCAGAGCCGACTGATGTGGCGATGGCCCCAGACTCATCACCAACTAAGCCGACAGAAGTGGTTCCCCCCATGGACAAAGGAAAGGGAACGGCCGAAGGAGAGGAGGCCGGTGGTGTCAACCATGAGACATATCGGCACTGGCACACCCTCCATAACACGGGGCAGGCCAGAGACCTACTCAGAGGGTCGATGATGGAAGTCGACGAGGAGGAGTCCAATCAATGGAAGCTGAATGAGGTGGTGAAGGATGCCTACCATTCTTTTACCTTCTTCTTTCCATTCTTCTTTCTTTGTACACGACTAACTCAGATTTTTGCTTGCAGCTTGACCATGGGATCTTGTTGATGGATGATGGCCTTAGTGAGATGCTCTTCATGACAAAGGTCACGACCAAGAAGGCCAAAGAGTCGGAGGTGGCCAGAAGGGCGGCGGAGGAGAGGCTGTTTGCCTATCAGGCGAAAGCCGAATCTTCAAAGAAGTAGGTGGAGGACCTACAAACTCAACTAGCTGAGCAGGAGGGTAAGTTGAAGAAGAAAAAGTTGAAGATCAACTCCTTAGTCTTTTGGCTGAACGAGGAGAAGGAGCGATCTACTGAAGCCAAAAGGAGCACTTGGGCTTTCCAGGTGGCGTCGACGAACTATGCAGCCCAGTTGAGGGCCATAAAGGAGTACAAGGCCTCTGCAAGCTTTATCGACGAGATGGAGAAGGCCAGAGCGGAGAGCTATGCAAACGGCTATGATGACTGCCTGAAGAAGGTAGCCACGGCCTTCCCGAAGCTCGACCTGTCCGTCGTACAGCTAGGTCGACAAGTCGAAGAAGAATGGGGCCCGACTGATCCTGGGGCCGATGCGTAAGCTATCGCTGAAGCAAGACCATCGGAGGCTTCGGTCGAGACTTCGGATGTCACACTGGAGGTTGAAGCCGAAGCCCTTCCAGTTAATTTTTCTTTGTATCCACCGGGCAAGGCTTAAGATTGGTTGTAAAAGCATGCCCCCTTTTTGTATAAAAATTTTTGACAATGAATGAAATATTCTCTTCCTTTGATATGTATCTCTGTCATTTACTTTTTCCTGAATGTAGTATAGTTGACTTGATCTGAGCTCTTTTCTTTGAAAATATTTCTAAGTGTTGAATGGTTGGTTCAGTTCAAACTCAACTTCTTAAAAATATTTTTAAGTGTTGAAGGGTTGGTTTAGTTCGAACCATCAAACTAGCTATTTATAGGAAAATCCCTCAAATGTTTAAGTATCCTAAGTAGCTTTTGTTGAGCGAGGTCAGACTTTTGGAGTGGGCTACCCTAAAGGCTTTATCGAGCGAGGTCGGACTTCCGTAGTGGGCTACCCTAGAGCCTTTACCAAGAAAGGTCGGACATTCAAAGTTGGCTGCCCTAGAGCCTTTGTCGAGCGAGGTCAGACTTTCGGCATGGGCTGCCCAAGAGCCTCTGCCGATCGAGGTCGAACTTTTGGAGTGGGCTGCCCTAGAGCCTTTACCGAGCAAGGTTGGACTTTCGGAGTGGGCTGCCCTAGAGCCTTTGCTGAGCGAGGTCAAACTTTCGGTGTGGGTTGCCCTAAAGCCTTTATCGAGTGAGGTCGGACTTTCGAAGTGGGCTGCCCTAGAGCCTTTGCTGAGTGAGGTCGAACTTTCGATGTGGGCTGCCCTAGAGCCTTTATCGAGCGAGGTTGGACTTTCGAAGTGTGCTTCTGTAAAGTCTTTGCTAAGCGAGGTCAGACTTTTGGTGTGGGCTGCCCTAGAGCCTTTGCTGAGCGAGGTCTGACTTTCGGAGTGGGCTATCCTATAGCCTTTACCGAGCGAGGTCAAACTTTTGGTGTGGGCTGCCCTAGAGCCTTTACAAAGTGAGGTCGGACTTTCAGTGTGGGCTGTCCTAGAGCCTTTATCGAGCGAGGTCAGACTTTCGATGTGAGCTACCCTAGAGCCTTTGCCAAGCGAGGTCAGACTTTCGGTGTGGGCTACCGTGGAGCCTTTATCGAGCGAGGTCGGACTTTCAGAGTGGGCTACCCTAGAGCCTTTGTCAAGCAAGGTCAGACTTCTTCATAGAAAGAATTGTGGCATTCATTGATAATATTTGCAGAGGTTATCCACATTCCATGGACACGCCACTTGTCGTCCATCTAGATGCTCAAGTCGGTAAGTTCCGGCTCGGACCACTTTGACCACTCGATAAGGGCCTTCCCAGTTGGGGAAGAGCTTTCCTTGCTCGATCGATCTAGAGATTTCCATCCTCCACAGAACCAAGTCTCCGACCCGGAAAGTTTGAGCCTTGACTTTAGAGTTGTAGTATCTGGCCATTTTTTGATGATAGGTCGCCATCTTCAAATTCGCCTGGAGTCTAGTTTCTTCGAGCAAGTCTTGATCAACCCTTCTTCATTCTGAATTGGCCAATTTGGCAAAATGATCAATCCAGAGGGATTGCAAGGAGATGTCCACCAGTATGACAGCTTCACTCCCGTAGGAGAGGTTGAATGTAGTCTCCCCGTTGGTGTCCGGAGAGTATTCCAAAAGGCCCAGAATATCGAATGAAGTTCTTCCACTCAGAGTCCTTTGGTATCGTTCAATCGGGTCTTCAATCCATGCAGGATTGTTCGATTGGTGACTTTGGTCTCCCCGTTGGATTAGGGATGTCTGATTGAAGTTAACCGATGGGCGATATGATATTGTTGGTAGAAGTCTCAGAACATCGGGTTGTCAAACTGTCTTCCATTATCAGTGATGATTGCTTACAGTATGCTGAATCGAAAGATGATGCAGTTCTGGACAAAGTTCTCCATCTTGGCCTCAGTGATCTGTGCCAGTGGATCTGCTTCCACCCACTTAGTGAAGTAGCTATGGCTACAATCAAGAACTTCGATTGGCCAGATGCTGGAGGGAACGGTTCGAGGATGTCCATTCCCCATTGCATGAATGGCCAGGGGGCGGTCAGTTGAATTAGCTGACTAGCCGGTCTCCTTTGAATGTTGGAATATCTTTGGCATGCGTCACACTTTCTGATATAGTCCGACGTGTCCTTCTGGATGGTCGTCAAGTAGTAACCTTGCCGGATAATTTTGTAGGCCAAGGATCTTCCTCCCAGGTGGTCATCGCAAATGCCTTACTGCACTTCTCTGAGTGCATAGTTAGCATTCGACGGCCCCAAGAACTTGAGCAGTGGTTGCATGAACGACCATTTATACAGAATCTCATCGAGGATGACATACTTTGAGGCAGTCCAGTGCACATGCTTGGCTTCAGTTTTGTCTTCTGGCAGGGTCCCTTCATTGAGGAACGCAAGGATGGAATCCATCCAAGAGGCCTCTCGCTCCACCTGATGGATTGCTGATGTGTTTTTAGCAATGCTTGGGCTTTGTAGGTGTTCCACGAAGATCCGGTCTGACAGATTAGTGACGGTGGTGGCCAGCCATGACAAGGCATCCGCCCAAGAATTCTGTGCTTGAGGTATATGGGAGATCTCAAAAAATTTAAGTTGAGTTACGAGGCTACGTACCTTACTCAAGTACTTGGCCAGGGTTGGATCTCTTGCCTCGAACTCGCCCTTCACCTGGTTAACCAGTTAGGAATCTAAGAAGGCATTAATCCGACTGATGCCTAACTCAATCCTCTGCCCTGCAAGGAGGGCTTCATACTCCGCTTGATTATTTGATGCTTGGAATGCGAAATGAAGTGCATATTCCAGGCTCTGCCCATCAGGGTTGGTCAGGATCAAGCCTACTCTGCAACCAGCAAGATTGGATGCCCCGTCCACATGGAGTGTCCAAGCGGGTTCTAATTCTTCAACAGTGTCATCCTCAGGTGTGTCAGCTATTTGTAGAGATGTCTTCTATCTCTAGGTACACTCTACTATGAAATCGATGATCACCCGAGCTTTCATAGCCGACCGAGGCTAGAAGAAAATGTCAAATTCACCAAGCTTGATGGCCCACTAGTAAGTCGCCCCGACATATCGGGGCTCCTAAGGATCATCCTGAGAGGTTGATCTATTAGAACTATGATTGAATGTGTTTGAAAGTAGGGCTGCAGTCACTTGGCTGTCATAACCAGGGAGTAGACAAGCTTTTGCATCTTTGAATATCTTGTTTCGGCATCATGGAGAACCTTGCTGGTGTAATAAATTGGCTTTTGCTGATTATTTTCTCTCATTCGAACAAGGACGGAGCTCACCACCTCATCCAACACCGATAGGTACAGGTATAGGTACAAGGGCGCTCCCTTCGTAGGCTTAGCAAGTAAGGGGGGAGTCCCCAGATATGCTTTCAATACTTCGAAGGTCGACCGACATTTGTTGGTCCATTGGAACCAGTCCGACCACCGCAGACTTTTGAAGAAGGGTAGACATTTTTTGACTGATCTAGAAATAAAGCGACTAAGAGAAGGTATCCAACCTGTAAGTTCTTGCACTGGCTTCTTGCTGGTCGAATGCCCCATGTCGACAATGGCCTTGATTTTATCAGGTTGATCTCAATTCCTCTCTACATGACCAAAAAGCCAAGGAATTTTCTGGAAGTCATCCCAAAAGTGCATTTGGCTAGGTCAGCTTCATCTGATGATGCCTCAAGGCATTGAAAGATTCTTGTAGATCTTTGATGTGGTCAGCTCTATGAAGGCTCTTGACTATCATATCGTCAACATATGCCTCCATGTTTCTTCCAAGTTGCCCTTCGAAGACTCGGTTGATCAATCTTTGAAAAGTGGCTCCAGTGTTTTTTAGGCCGAAGGGCATCATTCTGTAGTAGTATAGCCCTTTGTCGGTGACAAAGGCTATCTTCTCTTCATCCTCCAGGTCCATGCTGATCTGGTTGTACCCGGAGAAGGCATCCATGAAGCTCAGAAGCTGGTGACCGGTAGTGGCATCCACTAGTTGATCGATCTTCAGTAAGGAAAAGCCATCCTTTGGACAAGCTTTGTTGAGGTTGGTGTAGTCCACTCATATCCTCCACTTTTCATTGGCTTTCCTCACTATTACAATATTTGCTAGCCAGGAGAGGTAATGTGATGCGGGACTAATATGCATGAAATTCTTTTTGTATGTTTTATATGTGGGGTTAGGTGATTAATTCCCGAATTTCAGATCAAAATTTGTTGTAATGATTTTTGTATGAATTTTTAAAGCCAAGCATGCAGATTAGAACCTAGAAAAGTACTTAAGAAGGTTCGCCGGGGCTGAGAAGCCTTGGTTAGGGCAAGTTCTCCAACAATATAAAGACTGGAGGTAGAGGGGGTGTACCTGACAATGTTTGAAGCTCTCGGTGAAGATCGCAGCAAAGGGATCTCTCGTTCCTTGATGGATGTAGCCTGGAAAATCGAGCCAAAGACCCGTGGATACCCGCCTTTCTGCTCGGTGGTCCGATTGCGGCTTGGCTGGAGTTGTTGGATTTGTAGGAACTCGGGGACCTACAAATGACCTATCAGGGGTTAGAAAACTCAAAAGAGCTCAAGAAAATAAAGGAAAATAGCAAAGGGGAACGGAATTTTGGAGTGGGCGGCCAAGGCTCTGGAGGATTGGCTGGCGACAGGATGATGGTTGCAGCACTGGGAAGAAGAACTCTCAAATCCCTTTATGCACACAGCAGGGTAACACTCAAAGCAATAGAAGAACTCAAGGTTTATTTCATATCAAAAATCTAGTTTCATACAAGAGGCTAGGGTCCCTTAAAAAGATCCTTAACCTTGGGCTCCAAGTAAGGGTATATTAGACATTACATAAGAATCCTTTTCCCTCTCAAACCCTAGCTAGAAAATAAGGAAACATTAGGTAGAAAAAATCCCTAAAAATTCTCTTGACTTGGTCAACACTCCAAGGATGCCTATGGGGGCATGTTGGGCTTCTAAGAGCATCAAGAGGCCAGCCCAAAGGGGCTCGGGCGCATGGGTTTGGGCCTCTGGAAGCTGGGATGACCTGGTAGCCAGGTAGCAGGAATATTCCCTGGTATCTTGCTTCTTAGGGGCTTGGGCTTGGTGCCTAGGCTTGATTTCTTTGGACTAGGTTGTAGATGGACCTCTAAAATCATGGATGCCTTGGTCTATGAATATACTTTGACATCTGGAAGGAAATCTGGACATTTGGAGGGCATCTGCAAGGAATAAGGGTTTTTGATTTTCTTCCTGGAGTCTTCAAATCTTCAAGCTGGGTTGGACTTGGGCTAAACTTCCATGTCTTCAATCTGGTTGGACTTGGTCTTTACTTGTATAATGTGGTCTTGAGTCTTCAGTATGCTTGGACAGGACTCAAAAAAATAAAATTAGCTCAACATGAGCTTACTAGCATTGGACTGAACTAGCTCAACATGAGCTGACTAGTATAGAACCAAAATAACAACTTAAAAGATTCAAATGACAACTAAAATAGACTTAGATGGGCTAAGCCTTTATTATAGATGGACTCATAAATTATTGATCAATTCACAAAGGGTTGAAAAGCCTCTATCTTATTTTGGTGCCTCCAGTGTCCCCACCAATTCTCTCGGGGTGGGAGGAACTCGACCTTGTCGAGTGAAAATCAGACTGGCTCACATATCTCTCGAGAAGGTCTGGGTTGAGGCATTGCAAGACCTCTCGAGAAATCCATGAATCGTCCGACTCTGGCTAGCCTTGCCATCAGACCAGGAAGCATTGATAGTCATGGCCCCGGGTCGTGATGGATTGATCATCCAGGATACGCTCGATCCGTTCTCCTCTCTCAGGCCAATTTGTTAGTGGACACTCTGGGTTAGGGTCACTCACAATGAAAAGGAATAGGTCCAAATGCCTCACTAGGTATCGCTGCCGGTTCCCTATACTCAACTAGGTTTGTAATATTGAAGGTAGAACTAATGCCCATATCCGAAGGCAAGTCTAACACATAGGCATTTGATCTAATTCTTCTCTATCACTTTAAAAGGTCTGGCTCTGTGAGCATGAAGCTTCTTTTAGGCCTAAGCCTAACCAAGATAGAATCCACTACATCAAATTCTTTGACCCTTCTTCGAGAATTAGCCAGTTGTTTTAAGATTAGTGTAGTTGGTGAACATGCTAGGCACATGTAGACTCCTAACAAGATGATGCAAAGGACTCAAACCTATACCTTACAGACTCGACTATGGATGTTTATTAGGTCTTAACTACCACTTGGGCATGGGGGCATGAGTTGTGGTTGATGGATGACATGTAGAAGAAAATTTGCTAGTAACTCCTAATAGGTGCCAGAGGGTATGCCAAAAGTAGGTAGCAAATGGGATGGGCTCTATGGATCCTTGCAACCTAGTAACCTTAACAAAATGTAACCTAATAGTTCTAGACACATGAGAAAACTCAGGAAAGGGTAGGAAATAGGAAGTGGGTTCAGAATTAGTCTGGTAGGGTGGAGAAAAAGGTTTCGGGATAGTTGTATAAAGTAGAATAAAAGAAGGCATGTCAGGGACTAATCCTAGACTAATGAGGCTAACCTTACAAGGTTGCGGTATATCTATGGGGTTTGCATAAGGATGGGTTACTAATCTCAGGGAAGAGGTCCTTAATGGGAACTATAGGAGGAAGCTCGTTTTGAGGGTACTGATTCAAAGAGATCAAGTCCTTAACAAATTCTTCTGGCTCTTGTATTTTAGGACTAGACTCTATAATTTGGCTCTCCTCTATGGTTCCTTCAGGTAAGGCTCTAGTAGCAGTATCTAGGTTCTCTTTCTCTATTTGTTCTACCACTATAGCTTTAGGTTGGATGTGGTCAAGGTCAACTAGCTCTGGGTTGCTTTCTACCTGGATATCTACTAGGTCAGCTAATTCTAGGTCTACTAAAGGTGTCTCCTCTTCTCCTTCATACTCATCCACTAGGCTTGCATCAGCTTCATACACTTCCATGTTAATGTAAGCCTTATCAATCTCAGGAATGGTTGGAGAAGGTCGGCTAGGAGAAAATTGGCTAGGTCTTGGTTTATGATTATGGACACTAATCCTAGTAGGTTCAGGTTGCCTAAGGGGTAGTGGCTCACTACTGGGCTCATATTTAGGGGTACTAATCCTATGGGGCTCAAGTTGACTAAGGGAAACCTGACTAGTACTAGATTGATACCTAGAGGTTATGGGCTCCCTAAGCTCATAGGACAAGGGTGCAGATCTATGGGTCACGGGATTATAAGATCTGGGGTCATAGGATTTGGGTTCAGCTCTATGGGTCTTGGGTCTACTGGACTCATGGGATATGGGTTCGAAGATTCTAGAGTCAGAGGATTTGGAGTCATAAGATCTATAGGTTGTGGGTATACTAGGCTTATAGGGAGAGGGTAAATAGGATCTATCTTCCTGGTCTACAAAATCCTGATTGGGTCTTCTAGGACTAACCTTAGGGATTGGGTCATGACGATGGGCTCTCCTAGGTTCAGCCTTAACGTATGGATCAGGATTTGGGGTCCTCCTAGGTTCAATATCATAGTATGGGTCATGATGATGGGCTCTCCTAGGTTCAACCTCTCGGTAGGGATCTGGGTTTGGGGTCCTCGTAGGTTCAGTATCATAATATGGGTCATGATGATGGGCTCTCCTAGGTTCAACCTCACGGTATGGATCAGGGTTTAGGGTTCTCCTAGGTTGTGGATTATAGTATGGGTCAGGATGAGGGGCTCTCCTAGGTTCGATCTCATGGTATAGATCAGGGTTTGGGGTCCTCCTAGGTTGAGGGGACTCAGGATCTGGCTCAGACTATGACCCATGGGTTCTTTCTATGGTCCCTGCATGGCCTTCTAACTGGTCAAACCTATTGGCAAGATGGTCAATTCTATTATTGGTTTGGGTACCAGACTGAGTTAATTGGGTAGTCAACTGGGCTATGGATTGGGTTAGCTGCTCAGCAAAGGCTTTCATCTGGGCTTCTATCTTATCCATGGATTCAGACAAAAGTGGAGATGGTGGATCATATGAACCCCCTGATCTAGTGCTCATGCAAGACTCGATCAAACTGACTACAGCTATCTAGACCTAGAGTCCAAAACTAAGGGCTCAATCAGGGTGGCAAACTAGCCTATTGTAACCCTATACTCAACGAAGCAGGTGTAAGGGGAGTGTTAGGTCCCTGATTGCCAATCCTAGACACCAATCAGAGATTGGCCAGGTAGGTGGACCAGCACACAAGCCCTTCGGGATTGAATCCCTAAACCACCGTTCTAGACACTGAGCACAAGGCACACACAGGTTAACTTGACACGGTGATCTAACACTAGCCCGGACACGACCAGTTGGTGTCCCTAGCCCATTAGGGCAAATTAAGTATAGTTAATTTTAGGTTAAGGCTTGGGACCGAATGCAAGGGATGTGGTTTTGGGCTGAGAGGTGATCAAATCCTCCCCCCATCTGATATAGCAAGAGTGCCCTTAAAAGTAAATTATGCAATAATGGCAGGTAGATGAGGATGCAAATTAGGATTTAGATGTTTTTTTGGTATTTTTGGAGAATATGTAAATTTTTTTATTTTGGTATTTTCTTAAATAGAAAAAAAATTAAAAATTATGGCATAATATGCATGAAATATACTAAAATCAAAAGATATGCAAAAGATGCTAAACAAAACCCTTAAACTTCCAAACTTGTCTTGCTGAAAAAAAATAGAGTCAAAAATTTACAGGCTATATTTTGGCTTGCAAAAAATTCACAGGTCAAAATAAAATCTGAAAAGATTCTAAAAATTATTGTGAATTATTATAAATCCAACAAAATAAATTTTAGAATTTTTTGAGTTTTGATCAGGGAGAAATAATTTAAATAATAGAATATATACATACTGAAAAATTGCAGAAAACAAGCCCTAATCTAAGCTCTGATACAAAATGATGCGGGACTAATATGCATGCAATTCTATTTGTATGTTTCATATATGGGGTTAGGTGATTAATTCCCAAATTTCAGATCAAAATTAGTTGTAGGGAATTTTGTATGAATTTTTGAAGCCAAGCATGCAGATTAGAACCTATAAAAGTACTAAAGAATGATTGCCGGGGCTGAGAAGCCTCGATTAGGGCAAGTTCTCCTACAATATAAAGACTGGAGGTAGAGGGGGTGTACCTGACAATGTCTGAAGTACCCGGTGAAGATCCCAGTGAAGGGATCTCTCGTTCCTCGATGGATGCGGCCTGGAAAATCGAGCCAAAGAACCGCGGATACTCGGCTTTCTACTCGATGGTCCGATTGCGGCTTGGCTGGAGTCGTTGGATTTGTAGGAACTCAGGGATCTGCAAATGACCTATCAGCGGTTAGAAAACTCAAAGGAGATAAAGAAATAAAGGAAAACAACAAAGGTGAAAGGAATTTTGGAGTGGGCGGCCAATGCTCTGGAGGATTGGCTGGCGACAGGATGATGGTTGCAGCACCGGGAAGAAGAACTCTCAAACCCTTTATGCACACAGTAGGGTAACACTCAAAGCAATTGAAGAACTCAAGGTTTATTTAATATCAAAAATGTAGTTTCATACAAGAGGCTAGGGTCCCTTAAATAGATCCTTAACCTTGGGCTCCAAGTAAGGGTACATTAGATATTACATAATAATCCTTTTCCCTCTCAAACCCTAGCTAGAAAATAAAGAAACATTAGATAGAAAAAATCCCTAAAAATTCTCTTGACTTGGTCAACACTCCAAGGACACCTAGGGGGGCGTGTTGGGCTTTTAAGAGCATCAAGAGGCCAGCCCAAAGGGGCTCGGGCACATGGGTTTGGGCCTTTGGAAGCTGGGATGGCCTGGTAGCCAGGTAGCAGGAATATTCCCTGGTATCTTGCTATTTAGGGGCTTGGGCTTGGCCCCTGGGCTTGATTTATTTTGGCTAGGTTGCAGATGGACCTCTAAAATCATGGATGCCTTGGTCTATGAATATACTTTGGCATCCAGAAGGGAATCTGGACATCTAGAGGGCATCTATAAGGAATCAAGGTTTCTGATTTTCCTCCCGGAGTCTTCAAATCTTCAAGTTGGGTTGGACTTGGACTAAACCTCCATGTCTTCAATCTGGTTGGACTTGGTCTTCACTTGTATGATGTGGTCTTGAGTCTTCAGTATGCTTAGACAGGACTCAAAAAAATAAAATTAGCTTAACATGAGCTGACTAGCATTGGACTGAAGTAGCTCAACATGAGTTGACTTGTACAGAACTGAAATAACAACTCAAAAGACTCAAATGACAACTAAAATAAACTCAGATGGGCTAAGCCCTTATTACAGATGGACTCATAAATTATTGATCAATTCACAGAGGGTTGAAAAGCCTCTGTCTTATTCTGGTGCCTCCAGTGTCCCCACCATAATGGGCCTCTCTGATGAAGCTAGCATCGGAGAGCTTCTTGACCTCCTCATCAATCACCCTCTATCTCTCAGGGGCGAAGCTGCTCTTCTTTTGTCTGATAGGCTTGTAAGTTGGATCCACCTTAAGCTGGTGGGTTATGACCTCCGACGGAATGCCTGGCATGTCCGACGTCGACCAAACGAAGACATCGACATTGTCCCATAAAAAGCTGATTAGCTCTGACTTGGCCTCTTCGCTAAGTGTGCTTCCAATTTGTAGGACCCTAGTGTGATCGTCCTCTCGAAGGGGTGCGAATAGGATCCTCTTGACTGATTGTCCGCAATAGTCAGTTTCGGCCTTGGGGTCAAGCTATTCCAAGGTGGAACGGTCTCTTGATTGCCTGCCCTAGATGGTCAAACACTGCCTAGCCATCCTGCGATCCCCCCTCATTACTCTGACTCCATTTCGAGTCAAGAATTTTTCCAGCAAGTGGTAAGTAGACACAATGGCTCAGAATTTGTTAAGGGCCGGTCGTCCCAGTATGGCATTGTAAGTCGATGTCAAGCGTACTATCACAAAGTTGATAGGAAGAGTCTTTTGATAAGGCTCTAACCCGATTATCACTGGCAGAGTTTTTTTTCCTTCTACGTCGATGGAGTTCCCCCTTGAACCCCGTCAATGGCATTTGGAATTCTTGCAGCCTGGTTCTAGGCATGTTCATTTGGAAAAAGGCATCATACAACAAAACTTCTGTGGAGCTTCCATTATCTATGAGGATCCTCTTTACATCATAGTTGGCAATTACTGCTGATACAACCACATGGTCATTCCCAGAGACCTGGGGCTCTAAGAGGTCTTCATCGGAGAAACTAATTACATTAGAACTCTAGGGCCTCTTCACAATATCCTAGTCTTCTTCATTCCTCCAATCGGACCGATGGTGGAGCATACCCACATTTCCGTTGATGGGGTGCTAGTTGGGCAACTCTATTTCCTCTGGGGACTCTCTGGCAGTTGAAGTCTCAGCCTGATTCTTCTGGGGTCGGACATACTTGTGCAGGTACCCCCGCTTGATCAGATCTTTGTTTGCATCCTTCAGTTGGAAGCAATCTTCTGTGCTATGCCCGTTGTCACGATGGAACCGGCAGTATTTGTCTCTGCTCCTTGATGTGGAAGGGCTCCTCATCAGGTGAGGCCTTTGTAGAAAGGTCTCATTCTCTATTTCTATAAGGATTTTCTCCCTCAAAAGGAAGAGAGGTGAATAAGTCACAAACCTCCTAGGGAAGTCCTTTGGCTTAGGGCTGCGGTGTCGTGCCCAGTTGATGCCATTGCTGGGAGGTCAGACTTCGGGAGCCTTGTTGCTCCTCTTCTTGGGAGCCAACCTCCCTTCAGCCTGGTGTTGGCTTGCTGCCTGTTCTTCTGCCAGGGCATATTTCTGCACTCGGGCCAACAGTTCAGAGTAGCTTGTCAAAATTTTTTGTCCAGGGAGAAAGTGAGCCTGGATGATCGTAGCCCCTTCTTGAAGGCCAACATAGCTACGTTCTCATTTAGGTCCGGGACCTCCATGGCTGATGAATTGAATCGAGCCATGTAATCCTGGAGGGTTTTTCTTTCCTTCTACAGCATGAGGAAGAGGTAGTCCATGTTCCTTGGCGTCCGACTGTAAGTCCTGAAATGGGATAGAAAAAGTTTTTTATCTAGAGAAAGGAGTGAATCGTACCTGGTTGGATGGTAGAGAACCACATCTGAGCTGCCTTCTTAAGTGTCGCATGGAAGGTGATGCAGTGGAGGGTGTCGGAGGTGCCCTGTACCATCATGTGGGCCTTATAAGTGCCCAGATGATCCAAAGGGTCGGTGGTGCCATCGTAAGCATCCACCTGAGGGGTCTTGAAGTGACGGGGGATAGCTTCTCCCATGATTTTGGCGGAGAAAGATGGGCGAGATTGTACGCCTCCACCTCGTCAGCCTTCTGCCAATCAACCAGCTCAGCGATCTGCTCCTTCATGAACTGGAGCTTGCTGGTGTAGTCTCTCGAGTCCCCACCACAACACTGATCATCGTTGGGGATTGAGTCTGCAGAGGAGAGTGAGGCAGACCTCATCTCTTTCCATCAGCATGTGTCCTCTAAGACCTTCGGGGCTCCAGGGTGGCATGGGAGCAAAGCTGAGGGACTCCTTGCTGTCGACTTCCCTCAGCAGTAGGTCGATGGTTGGTTTGGGACACTGCGAGCGACTGCTACCTATCATTGGCAGCATCTTGGAGGATTTGAACCGCGATAGCAAGGGTGTCAATGTGGTTTAGAAGGGTCTAGAACTGCTGTTGCCCTAGGGTGATGGTAGGTTGGGCGGCGTCGTTCTCCCTGAGAGGTTCTTTCGATCTTGACGGGGAGTGACCTCTCCTAATAGAGGTATTCTGGGCTCTTCCTTTCACCATTGCTCTACTTAGCGGTGGATTCCTCCTTTTAAGGAAAACAAGAATGAAGGTTCAGCCCTTCCTCTAGCGCCAATCTGTTGCCACTAAATCTCTTGGACTGGGTTCCTGGAGCTGGCTGGAGTGTACGTCTCCCGGTTCCTGCAAGAAAGTCCCATGGACCGATGGTGTTCTGGCAGGGGACACTCCGATGGCTAAGTTAGTGGGAGCTTTAGAGCAATAGAATGGAGGAATCAAAAAAGATAAGCTCGTGGAGAAGGAAAACGCTTTCTTATTGCTCGGGGTCCCCTGTTTTACCTTGTATAGGTGCGGAACCTTGCCATAATCTGTTAGGGGCTAAGCAGGGAATGACCGATCTGCCTCTAGAATGATGGGGGACGGGATCTGGGTAGGATCGTCGACGAGCTAAGAAATCGCCGAAGATTAGGGTATCCTATTTTTTTAATTTTTTTTGATTTTTCTATGGTGGCGGCGGCGAAGGAAAAATAGGGATGGAGGGTAGAAAAATTGGATACACTAGGACTTGGATCTTACAATCATAGAGAGACATCTCACCTCTAGGGCATCTCACCCATCCCACAACATGCGGAGTCTAGGGCATCCCACCCAAATTGCTACATAGGGCAATGAAAAAAAATCCCTGAGACCTAGAGGGGACTCGACGTGGAAAAGGGGATAACTAGGGTCTCTCACCCCTTAATGCTTGATATCGAAGGACTAGGGTCTCTCACCCGTCGATGCTTGAAAGTGAAGGACTAGGGTCTCTCACCCCTCGACGCCCGAAGGCAAAGGACAGACAAGCTTCTCACCCTCCCTATACAGGACGAACGAAAAGAAAAACTCTTTTCAAAAAACTCACTTGATTAACCAAACTGATTTCTTTACAAAGGACTGAGGGTGGTATTTATAGACCTATCTAACCCTCGTTTGAATTTGAATACAGGATAAAAAGATAGGGATGACTCAAATTCAAATACAAGATAGGATAAGATAAGCCTATCCATATCTCAATCCTAACCAACCAAATCTTAATTCAAATTTCAAAAAAATAAATCCTAAACTAATTTATTCTAGATATCCTCCGAGATTCATGCAGCTCTAGGATTCGTGCTTGCTTCGAGATCCATATTGGCGATGTCCCCATCATTCCCCTGAGGTGGGAAAAACTCGACTCCGTCGAGTTAGGCTGGCTCTAGGATGCACATGACCTGTGAAATGATTTTCTTAGCTCTGCTCTGAGATCTATGCACTTTAAAAAGTGTGCAGCTTTGAAGATCGTGCACTTCGAAATTGGTGCAGCTTTGAACTCCATGCAATTCTAAAACTCGTGTAGCTTTGAAGACCCAAGGGAATAATGAGCCACAGTCGGACGTGAATCCTTAGGTTGAAGTTTTGGTATTTGAATTCCCTTACATGTTTAAATTATGTTTGCTGATTTCTGTATTAGGGATTGAAACCTAGGACTATTTTACCATCAAGCTTTCACTATTTTAGCTTGATTTTTGCATCAGTTAATCTCCACTTAATCCACTATTTAAATACAAGATAGAATAAGATAAGCCTATCCATATCTCAATCCTAACCAACCAAATCCTAATTCAAATTTTTAAAAAAATAAATCCCAAACTAATTTATTCTGGATATCCACCAAGATTCATGCAGCTCCAGGATTCGTGCTTGCTCCGGGATCCATGTTGGTGATGTCCCCATCATTCCCCTGAGGTGGGAAAAACTCGACTCCGTCAAGTTAAACTGGCTCTAGGATGCACATGACCTATAGAATAATTCTTTTAGCTTTGCTCTAAGATCTATATGCTTTAAAGAGTGTGCAGCTTTGAAGATTGTGCACTTCAAAATTGGTGTGACTTTGAACTCCATGCAATTCTGAAACTTGTGCAGCTTTGAAGATCATGTGCTTCGAAATTGGTGCAACTTTGAACCCCGTGCGACTCTGAAACATGGCCTGGTGAACCGAATTGAAACAGGGTCTGGGAGAGGACCTGATGAAGAAGACTGTAAAGCTTTGAGATTGGTGCAGGGATCCCTTAAGTGAGGTTGGCAACAAGGGGGGGAATTGCATTCATGTTCGTGCAATCCCTCCCCTTCTTCTTCATGGACCGAACCAGCATATGGGCTCATGGAGGGGTGTCGCCAGCGAGCGATCACCGGCGATGGTGCTAGGGAGGAAGATGGTGGTGCTGCTAGGAGAAATGCGGCATGGATGGAGGTGCATGGCTGGGCTCGGAGGTGATCTCTCCGGTGAGGTCGTAGATGCCGGCCTCCAAGAAGATGGTGATGGCGGTAGTTGCGTGGAAGATGAGGACCCAAGGGAGTGAGGCACCGGCGATGGTGAAGACTCTGGCCTCGGTGGTGCTACTGGTGTCGGTGGTGGCGAGGTGGATGAGGAAGAGACCAACTAGGGTGATCCAGGAGGAGTGGATCAGGACCTTCTTCGAGCAGAGACAGGGGTTCGGCAGGCAAGACCTCGAGCGGAATCTCTGCCAGAGCCGTAGGTGGGGGTGATGGAGGGAGAGCGGCGAAGGGGCGGCTTCGTGCTTATCGACTGACATGGTCGGTCGTGGTCATAGGGAAGCCATGGGTGCTGGAGCAACTGAGTGGACAAACTCCTATTTTTTCTAAGGCCAGGTACACTTCCGAGAGGGAGCGGGTGAGGTGATCGTCACTCTCCTTGACGAAAATGTTGAGCACCAGCTTCTGGACCATGATCTCCCTCATTAGGTTCGATTGCTTCTCTGACGCCATCACTACAAACTCGGTGATGCTCTCTGGAGCAAAGAAGGATGGCTCTTGGAGGAAAGTAGAGGGGCTAGTGGTGACGTGAGGTGGGTGACCGGTCGGAGGGAGGGAGTTTCGATTTGGCTTGGAAAACAGCTGGCGGGGCCTCAGTCGGTGGGGTCGGACAGGTTGTTGAGGATGGAGAGGCGAGAGTAGGATGATGGCATAGAGAGCTTGAGAGGGCAGGCTCCGACTCTACATCGTGCTGGGCCTCCACCTTGATCTGTGACCAGAGCCATGAGAAGCAGCAGATGAAGCCTTTTTTGAGACCATGGCTTCTTGGCATGAAATGGGAGAAGCGATTCAATTGGAGGCAGTGGATAGAAGCATCTAGCATGAAATGGATAGAAGCCTTTTATGGAAATATGAGAGATCTGGGAGGGTGAGCGGGGTCATGGTGGCGGGTGGCAAGGAGGTTGGCTATGGTGGCTACGCGGATGGAGGGTTGGGTGGAGACTCGGCCACAGTGGATCTGGGGCTGAGGACGACGGTGGATTCTTCACGGACTGTTGCAAGGTGGAGCAAGAACAGGGAAGATGGATAATGGCAGAACCAATGGGGGAGATTCTGGGTTTGAGAAAGAAATGTACGCTAACCGACCTATGGCTCTAATACCAATTTGATGGAGGACGGGATCAGAGTAGGATCGTCGGCGAGCTGAGAAGTCACCGAAGATTAGGGTATCATATTTTTTTATTTTTTCTTGATTTTTCTATGGTGGTGGCGAAGGAAAAATAGGGATGGAGGGTAGGAAAATTGGACACTCTAGGACTTGGAACTTACATTCACTGAGAGACATCTCACCTCTAGGGCATCTCACCCATCCCACTACATGCGGAGCCTAGGGCATCCCACCCAAATCGCTACCTGGGGCCATGAAGGAAAATCCCAAAGACCTAGAGGGGACTTGACGGGAAGAAGGGGATAACTAGGGTCTCTTACCCCTCAATGCTCAAAAGCGAAGGACCAAGGTCTCTCACCAGTCGATGCTCGAAAGCGAAGGACTAAGGTCTCTCACCGCCCGAAGGTGAAGGACAGACGGGCCTCTCACCCTCTCCATATGGGGTGAACGAAAAGAAAAACTCTTTTCAAAAAACTCACTTGATTAACCCAACTGATATTTTACAAAGGATTGAGGGTGGTATTTATAGACCTGTCCAACCCTCATTTGAATTTGAATATAGGATAAAAAGATAGGGATGACTCAAATTCAAATACAATATAGGATAAGATAAGCCTATCCATATCTCAATCCTAAGCAACCAAATCCTAATTCAAATTTCAAAAAAATAAATCCCAAACTAATTTATTCTGGATATCCTTCAAAATTCATGTAGCTCCAGGTTTCATGCTTGCTCCAGAATTCGTGTTGGTGATGTCCTCATCATAGAAGAATCTGGGTTGTGGCATGTGGCACCAGGATGGGATGGCATCGTGGGACTCACAGAGTAGTGGCGCTGATGTGTCAGAATTATGTTACAACAGAATTCTGGTACCAACCAAAAGGTGCTTCTATAGCCCTCGGGCCATCCTTGAAGCGGCTCACCTTGGACCAATACAAGCCTTGCTAAAGTGAGTCGGGCAGACCTTTGCTGGAGTGGGTTGGTCGGACCACTGCTGAAGGGGGTCAGACGAGCCTCCGCTGGAGTGGGTTGTTCGGACCACTGACGAAGTGGGTCGATCGACCTTTGCTGAAGGTGGTCAGTCGGACCTCTGCTGGAGTGGATCATTCGGACCACTAATGAAGTGGGTCGGTCGGACCTCTACTGAAGGGAGTCGGTCGGACCTCTGCTAGAGTGGGTCATTCAGACCATTGACGAAGTGGGTTGGTCGGACCTTCGCTGGAGTGGGTCATTCGGACCTCCGCTAGAGTGGGTCATTCGGACCACTAATGAAGTGGATCAGTCAGACCTCTGTTGAAGGAGGTCGGTTGGACCTCCACTAGAGTGGATTGTTTGGACCATTGATGAAGTGGGTCGGTCGGACCTCTACTGAAGGTGGTCGGTCGGACCTCCGCTAAAGTTGGTCGGTCGAACCACTGATGAAGTGGGTTGGTCGGACCTCTACTGAAGGGGGTCGATCGGACTCCGCTGGAGTGGGTCATTTTGACCACTGATGAAGTGGGTCGGTCGGACCTCTACTGAAGTGGGCCGGTCGGGCCTTTAGTTCGACCAGGCCGAAGGACCATCGATGTCGGTCTGATTCGAGGGTAAGCCATTGGGTATAACACAATATATATGCTACAAATCTCTCTCTAGGTAAATATGTATGCACACGTGCACACATGTAAACAAAATCTTTCATTAACATTGCCAAGATTACGTCCCTTTGTAACTAAATATTGTATAGGAGATATTTAACCTAGAAGAATCACCAATATGTCTCCACATGTATTGGCATTGGTTTAATTGTTAACATTGGTCAGAAATCTCAATACTTGAAACATGTAATGATGCTTTGTTTTGTTAAACAAATGTACGTACATGTATACATGTAGGCAGTGTTTGGAACAGGAATAGGGAATGGAATAGGCCCTTATTCCTAGCTATTCTACCAAATGGATGTAAAAATACATGTGGGCCCCATTGCTTTTCATATTCCAGTCAACGGCTATTATCCTCATTTTGCTATTCCATGCACCCGATGGAATAGCCATATTCCCATTTACCTTATCCCAATGGCAGCCGAGGGAAATGATTTTGGCTTTTTTTCTTCCGTCTTCTTTGACTCAATCTCTTCCTCTATCGATTTTAGGGTTTGAGATATTTCTCCCACCTTCATCTTAGATTTTAGGGCTCCATCGGCTCCATCGTTGCCTGTTGTTGGTAAGTTTCCTTCCAACTTGAAATCGACGATTACATATTTTTTATGATTTCGTGTTCCCATTTCCCCTTCAGTTCTTTCTTCTGAAAGGGGGGAGAGAACAGGGGAGGAGGAGGGGATGGGAGGGCGGCAGGAGGACTTAGGGGCTCCAAGAAAGGGGACATGTCTCCCTCCAAAAGGTCTTCCCCCCTTCAACGAAATCTGAGACTGTATTTACCATAATGGTTGCCATATGTGTTTTAGCCTGTTGCTTGTGGCCTCTGTTCTGTGATTCACCAAGTCCTTGGGGGTTTCTTTTTTGTTTCTTGTGGCCTTTATTTTGTGATTCGCCGAGTCCTTGTGATTCTCCAAGTCTTTGGGGGTTCCTTCGGTTTTTGTATGCTACTCCTAGGATTTTTCGGAGAATGATCCTCTTGTTCCAACATGATCCTGTTGGTTCTTCTTCATTTGTAAATTATTTTTTATTTTTTTAATATCATGTAGAAAGCTGCATTGATATCTCATGGGTTCCTACCAAAAGGTCTTCCTCTCTTCCATGAAAATCTGAGACCGTATTTACCAGAATGGTTGCCATATGTGTTTTTAGCCTGTTGCTTGTGGCCTCTATTCTATGATTCGCCGAGTCCTTGGGGGTTTATTTTTTGTTTCTTGTGGCCTCTATCTTGTGATTCACTGAGTCCTTCAATTTCTATATGATGCTCCTAGGATTTTTTTAATATCATATAGAAAGCTGCATTGATATCTCATGGCTTCCGGCCAATTTTAAACTACAAAAGGGTGGATGCTCAAGTGAGGGTTGACTAGTGCATAGGTAAGGGTTTTCAGAATAATGATATATGGCTTGTAGATAGTTTAACAACAGTAGATCATGTTTGATGGTTTGGATCTCATATTAGAACCCCCATCTTCAAATTTACCTAATTGAATTTGTCCACTCCATGTGATGAGATTCCTGGG
This sequence comes from Areca catechu, assembly GCA_021397845.1. Classification (NCBI taxonomy): domain Eukaryota; kingdom Viridiplantae; phylum Streptophyta; class Magnoliopsida; order Arecales; family Arecaceae; genus Areca; species Areca catechu. The sequence continues at coordinate 16,806,909 of CM038048.1, forward strand.
GGCTTTTTACTCTTTGTCACTGATGTAATGCTTGGTAGCGTGATTTTACCAAATAGTCATGCATTTATGGCATCAAGGGATAAATTATTCCCATATATCTTTTTAGCTGGCAATGCTAAAGATAGGCACATTTTTAATGTTAATGGTTTTCTCATTTTGTTAATTTCCAACACTATTTCCTATTTCAAAATTTTATTTATGTAATATATTTGATACTTTATCTTTAATTTTAATATTATGTTTTGTCAATGATGATAGCCTGCCTTATGAATGAGCATTGCTTAGAGACAAGGGCTTAACTACATTTATATCACAGGCTGCCTTACTAAGTAGTTACTTTATCTTGTAGCTGCGATGCTCTAGTATCTATAATGTTGCTTATTCTGAGGAAAATATTTATTTTTTAATTTATTAAACTATGTATTACTTTTATTGCAAGTACATGTCTTGGCACATTCATATTCTAGTGGATTTATTTCTTTGCTTCATAATATGTCATTGTTATCATTTAATTTTGCATCAGTAGGAAATAAATATTAACAATACATTTCGATTTTTTGTTACTTGTGTTACTTTAGGTATATTGTTGAAAGTTTGCCAAATTCCAAAAAATCCAATCAATCGATAGACCCAAGGGAAGGATCATCTCGTAGTAGAATACCTAACTGAACCGATGCTCTTGATATGATCATGCTTTCCTTAATGTGGCAAGAGAACAACGAAGGTAATTATGTCAATGGTACTTTCACACAAGATACATGGAAATAGCTAATGAGATTCTAAGGAGGGATTATATCTCCATCTATATTTTCAACTCTTGTAAATGTTTTCATGATGTTTTTCTTACACAGCTTCATCATGTTGTGTGACGAGGTATGTTTATATGCATTATTTGGGGTTTTTTGCATTGGTTTTGGCAATGATGATGGGCTTCCTGTTGATTGAGCATTGCTAGGAGGCAGGAGTGGAATTTCACATTTGTTGTTTTCATCTTGTAGCCGTGATGCTCAAGTGACATTAGCTTTTCTATCTTGAGCCATAATTTGTGACTATATATTTATAATAGTTACAAATTTTAATTTGACACTAACTATATCTTGTGTGGCAATGATGATGGATAACCAATTGATTGAGCATTGCTTGGAAGTAGGAGTAGAATTACATATTTTTTGTTTTCCTTTTGTTGCCGTGATGCTCAAGTGAGATAACATTCACTGTCCTGAGCCATATTTTGTAAATATTTATTTATGCTAGTTGTTATGGTAGCCCCAATGTATGCCATGCTTAACTTATTGGCAGCCCTTACAACTTTTGTGTGCCAAATTTAGATTGTGCCATCCGTGCCATCTGTGGCATGTATTCATGTGAGGTAAGTATTGTTGGCAACCCTTTCTTTCTCAGGTTTGTTATTCTGGATAGGTGCTTCTTTAACAAGAACTCAAGTGCTGGTTACAAATGAGTATAGCTACAACAAAGGTATGTAATTGTAACATCAGGTATTTCTTATTTCTACAAATCATTGTTGATAGTACTAAGATTATATATCTTATTATATATCACAGGAAAAGCACAACTATGTCAGATTGTGTGCTGTTATATCACTCGTAGATGAGATCACCATGCTTCATGGTCCATCACATGGTTGCTTCTAGCAGTTATCAGGCTACATCATGCTATATGAAAGGAAGCATTTGGCTGTCTTGTATAATGTTGTTGAAGCTCAGTTGCTCATTTTGTTGTATTAAATTTAATGCTAACTGCAAGCTCCTGTAGATTTTAAGACAACCATGTCAATGTTAAAGCCTTTGCTCCCTATGTTGAAATTCCTACTGGGTTGTCAATGTTAGACTTGGGAGTTGGATGGAATTATGGATTCAATTGTATTGATAAACAATGTATGTGAATGTTATTTCTTATGATTGTTATATGTGTTATTCATCTTGCTATAATGTTATGATGTAGTTTGAATGTACAAGTCATTGTGATATATTACATTATGTAAACATTAATATAATGTGAATGCCTAGGCTTGGCAATTTTCTCAATATACTTATGGGGCTTGTTATGGTCTTCGTTATAGGTGATACATTCATTTTTTGATGCTAATCTAAGGGAAGTATTTTATTTTATTTTATAAGTTTATTATTACACTTGTATATGGCTGGAACATAGTAGGGCTGGCTTGATAGGCTTCAGGCCGGATCGAAGTCGGGCAGGGTTTCGGGTCAGGCCTAAATACATAGGGCTGGGCTTCAGGGTTCATACTAAATTAATTTACATAACTCAATTTAATTGCTTTGTTAAATATACCATAATATTAAATTATTTAATATAACAAATTTTTAATAGATCAAATTAATAAATTAATATGAATAAAAAATTATTCTTATTTAAATATATAATTAAAATGAAATTTTATAACTCAATTTATCTTATTTGTTAAATATACCATAATATTAAATTATTTAGTATAACATATTTTTAATAGATCAAATTAATAATTTAATAAGAATAAAAAATTATACTTATTTAAATATATAATTAAAAAGAAATTTTATAACTCAATTTATCTTATTTGTCAAATATACCATGATATTAAATTATTTAGTATAACATATTTTTAATAGATCAAATTAATAATTTAATATGAATAAAAAATTATTTTTATTTAAATATATAATTAAAAAAGAATTTTATAACTCAATTTATCTTATTTATCAATCAGGGGTAGTATTGGGATTTTATAAAAATTCTTTCCTATTCCTAGTGGAATACAGGCTTATTTCAGGCTTATTCCCATGTCATCCAAACGCCATTTGGAATAACACCGCATTAATTACAGTAAAATAAGGTGGAATACCAGATTTTAATTTAAACAGAAATTGAGAATAACAACGAGAATAGACTATTCATAGGGAATACCTATTCCTATTCTAGGAATAACTTTTTGCCATCCAAACACTACCATAAAAAATAAATAAAAGCTGTCAGTAACCTCGATGATTTATGGTATATTTTGTTAGTTCTTTTTTTTTTTGTTTCTATTCACCATTATCAACCCATTTTAGGAAATCTCATATAAATATTATTCAATAATAATTTGAAAAGGTAGTTCAATATGGTTTTGACTCTATAACCTTCTATAAATTGAGAAAAAATATAATCACCATGCCATAATACAATTTTCAAGAAAAATCTCACTCTCTCTATCAACCTAAGTTTGTAGTCCTGCCAAAAGCATACAAACCTAACTAAAGTATAACCTTTGCATTAACACGTACCGTAATAATTATCATTAGGATTTAACTTAAAAGAATATATCCAAATTCTAAATACAGTATCAATTTGACCCCGAGTTGAGGCAAATATTTATTTTTTCCCAAAAACTTACATCATAAACAAATAAACAACTATTGAATCTACACCATATTATAATCTTAAGTTCATAACAACAATAATATATTGCCACCTCAGAATGATGAAGAATAATATATTGGAGTTGTTGGGATATACTGATTCAGGCGTAGATCTGCTACCGGTCCAACTGCTCGTATACTCCCAAACTAGGCCTACCGAACCGGCGTGCCCGGAAGAAGCTGAATGATCGACAGACAAGACGAAGACATGACTCTCGACTTCAGTCGAAGAGTAGTCTTCGGACTCCGCTGAAGAGTTAGTCTTCGGTCTCCACTGATCCGGGCTCCACTGAAGACATGATCTTCAGCTTCAGCCATACGTGCCATTCCGAGGATGTCTTAAGAAGAAGCATTTTGGAGTGAAATCACCCCACTAATCCAGCAACAATGCTTATGAGGAGAAGGTCCGAAAGCAGACCTCCGACCTATCCCTCCCACGAACGTGGAGGATAACGGTCACTTTCAAAATACAGCCACGTGACCATTAACTCCGATGGTAACGTCTCTGGCCTGGCCGGAATCGTTCGATAACCGCCCACGATTATGGATAGAGGGGAGTCGATTAACTCCCCACATCGTAATTGCAAGGGAGGGGACAGAGCCACAGGCCAGACCAGCCGATATAAATACTAGTAAGAGGGGACGTGGTGCGGACACCAGAGGCACCAAAATAAGGCAGAGGCTTCTCAACCCTCTGTGGATCACTTAGTTAATATTTGAGTCCCTGTAATAAAGCTTAGTCCAGCTACATTTGAGTCCTGTAATTAGTCCAGCTCTTATTGAGCTAGTTCAGTCCAATGCTAGCTAGCTCATGTTGAGATAATTTCAATTTTTGAGTCCTGTCCAATCAGATTGAAGACTCAAGACCACATCATACAAGTGAAGAACAAGTTCAACCTAATTGAAGACATAAAAGTTAAGCCCAAGTCCAACTCAGCCTGAAGACTTGAAGAGTCCAGGAAGTGAAGACAAAATCAGGAACAAATTCAAAACCCTGGACCAGCCAGAAGGAATTTGGGCCAGCCTAGGCCCAGGTAGAATTTAGGGCACCCCTCCCTAGGGTCACCTCTCCTCTTGGTCGGCCACTTATGGTCACCACCTTGGCCGACCAAGAGAAGGACAAGAGGGGAGTATTTTGAGTTAAAGTTTTCTACCTATTACCTTGTATTCCAATTAGAGTTTGAAAGGGAAAAGGAGTCCTATCTAAAGTCTAAAGTGCCCTTACTTGGAGCCCAAGGTTAAGGGTCTATTTAAGGGACCCTAGCCTCTTGTATGAAACCTCATTTTTGATGAATGATAACCTTGAGTTCTTCTATTGAGTTGTGTGATACCCTGCTGTGTGCATAAAGGGGTTTGCGAGAGTTTTTCTTCCCAGTGCTGCAATCATCTTCCTGCTACCACAAGCATCTCAGATCCCTGGACGCCCACTCCAAAAGAAGCCTTTCCTTGCTATTTTTTCTTTGTTTTCTTGTTCCTTTGTGAGTTTTCTAACCCCTGACAGGTCGTTTACAGGTCCCCGAGTTCCTACGAATCCAACAACTCCAGCCAAGCCTCAATCGGATCACTGAGTAGAAAGTCGGGTATCCGCGGGTCTTTGGCTCATTTTTCCAGGCCGCATCCATCGAGGAACGAGAGACCCTTTTGCTACGATCTTCACAGACATTGTCAGGTACACCCCTCTACCTTCAGTAGTTTTATTATAGAAGAACTTGCCCTAACCGAGGCTTCTCAGCCCCGGCGATCCTTCTTTTATACTTTTCTAGGTCCTAATCTACATGCTGATCTTCTAAAATTCATATAAAATTCCTTACAACTTATTTTAATCTAAAATTTGGGAATTAATCACTCAACCCCACATAAAAAATATAAAAAAAAATTGCATGCATATTAGTTCCCCATCATTTGGTATCAGAGCTTAGATTAGGGCTTGTTTTTTATAATTTTTTAGTCTATATATGCTCTATTATTTTATTTATTTCTCCCTACTAAAAACACCAAAAGTTTTAAAAATTTTTTTTCTGGATTTACCATAATTCAAAGTAATTTTAAGAATTTTTGCAGATTTTATGTCGGACTGTGAATTTTCTTCAATCCGAAATACAACCTATAAATTTTTGGCTCTATTTTTTTTCAGTAAGACAAGTTTGAAAGTTTTAGGTTTTTGTTTAGCAATTTTTGCATATCTTTTAATTTTAGTATATTTCCTGCATATTAGGCCATAATTTGTAAGTTTTCTTCTAATTAAGAAAATACCAAAAAAAAAAAAATTACATATTCTCCAAAGATACCAAAAACATCTAAACCCTAATTTGCATCCTCATCTACCTGCCATCATTGCATAATTTACTTTTAAGGGCACTCTTGCTATATCAGATAAGGGGAGGACTTGATAACCTCTCCTTAGCCCAAAACCGTATCCCTTACATTCGGTCCCAAGCCTTAACCTAAAATTAATTAGACTTAATTTGCCCTAGTGGGCTAGGGACACCAACTAGTCGGGTCCGGGCTAGTGTTAGATCACTGTGTCAAGTTAACCTGTGTGTGCCTTGTGCTCAATGTCTAGAACGGTGGTTTAAGGATTCAATCCTGAAGGGCTTGTGTGCTGGTCCGCCTACCTGGCCAATCTCTGATTGGTGTCTAGGATTGGCAATCAGGGACCTAACACTCCCCTTACACCTGCCTAGCTGAGTACAGGGTTACTATAGGCTAGTTTGCCACCCTGATTGAGCATCTAGTTTGGACTCTAGGTCTAGTCAGCTATAGTCGGTCTGATCGAGTCTTGCATGAGCACTAGGTCAAGAGTTTCATATCACCCACCTCCTTCACAAATGTCTGAACCCATGGAAAATTTATAAGCCCAAATAAAAGCCCTAGCTGATCAAATGGCCCAGATGGTTATCCAAATAACTACCCAGATAACTACCCAGATGACCTAGTTAACTCAGTCTGGTATTCAAACCAATGATAGAATTGACCATCTTGCTAGCAGGTTTGATCAGTTAGAAGTCCGGGTAGGGACCCCAGGAAAAACTCATGGATCATAATCTGAGCCAGATCCTAATTCCCCTCAACCTAGGAGGACCCCAAACCCTAATCCATACCCTGAGGTCGAACCTAGGAGAGCCCCTCATCCTGATCCATACTATAACCCTCAGCCTAGGAGGACCCCAGACCCTGACCCATACCAAGAGGTCGAACCTAGGAGAGCCCCTCAACCTGACCCATACTACAATCCTGAACCCAGGAGGACCCCAAACCCTGATCCATATCTTGAGGTTGAAACTAGAAGAGTCTATCATCCTGACCCAATCCCTGAAGTTCGTCATAGAAGGCCTAATCAGGATTTTGTAGACCAGGAGGACCAATCCTATAGACATGTCAAGCTTGATGCTCCAACTTTTGATGGTTGTCTAGATCCTAAGGTCTATATAGATTGGGAGGGAGAGATGGATCAATATTTTGAATGGTATGATATGACAGAGGAGCATAAGTTTAGGTTTGCTAAGCTTTAGTTGATTCGGGAAGCCAGGTTACATTGGGCTAGTGTTGAGAGAACCCTTAATCTAGGAGGACGTGATCCAATAACCACCTGGTGGGCCATGAAGGGTAAGCTTAGGACAAGATACGTTCTAGCTTCATATCGTAGTGGGTTACTAGATCAATGGCAACGATTTAATCAGGGTAACAAGAGCATATATGAGTACATTGCAAAATTTGATGAGTATTCCATGCGATGTGACTTGAGGGAGTCTGAGGATGTTGTCTTATCTAGGTTTAGGGCTGGATTAAGAGATGACATTAAGAAAGAGCTCTACATGAGAGAGGTTAGAGACCTGGACCATGCTTACCAGATTGCTAGGGATCATGAACGTTTCCATAGAGGGCCCGTTTACCGTTGACCTGAACCCACTAGATACCCTAGTCAGTATCCGGGAGCTAGGCAGCCCCTTCAGAGTCGACCCATACCCAGTCGACCCAGTCCTAGTCTACCAGGCCCTAACTGACCCAGTCCTAGTCAGCCAGGTCTGAGTCGACCCCAGCATAGTAATTCTTTGGCCCGCAAGGATGATCGAGGAAAATCTGTAGAAGCTAATAAGGGTTACACTCCCTAGAAGACCTGTTTTAGATGTCATAAGCCAGGCCACTTTATGAATCAATGTCCAGTTAGTGCTTTACATCTAGGTGAATTACAAGAAGAAGAGCCTGAGTCTGTAGTCGAACCTGAGGGAGAAGTTTATGAGGCTGATGATCAATTAATAGAGGAGTACGAAGGTGAGGAGGAAGAACCTGAGTTTGAGAACCAATTAGGAGTGGTTAGGTGCATCCTAGCCCAAACCCCAGTTAAGGAAGATTGGCGTAGGACTAGCATCCTACAAACTTTTGTTAAGATAGGGGATAAGGTTCTTAAGATCATCATAGATAGTGGGAGTTGTGTCAATGCCATCTCTGCCAAGACAGTTAAATCATTAGGATTGACCACAGTTCCTCATCCTAGCCCGTACAAAGTTTCTTGGGTAGATTCCACCTCCATCCAAATTCTAGTTAGGTGCCAAATCTTACTTAGATTGCAGACCTATGAGGAAAAGATTTGGTGTGATGTTATCCCCATGGAAGTAAGTAGTATTATTTTAGGTCGACCATGGCTATTTGATCATGATGCAACCTTGTATGGTCAAACCAATGTTTGTACCTTCAACTACCATGGGAATAAGTTTGTTATCAATCCAGCTCCCCATAGGGACCCAGTTAAGAGGAGTTCTAGTAGCCTTAAGGACAAGAAACCTGGAGTTAACCTGATTAAGGCTAGGGAGTTAGAACAGGAGATTGTTGAGGGTAACCCTGTTTGGATCTTGACCTCCAAAGAAATATTAGAGCCAACCCAGAAGGAACACCCTAAAGAAATTGTTGAAGCTCTGAAAGAATTCGAGGATGTCTTCCCTAAGGATTTACCTGATCAATTGCCAACCCTTAGGAACATCCAGCATGCAATAGACTTAGTTCCAGGAGCCACTTTACCAAACCTTCCTCACTATAGACTGAATCCCAGTGAGCATCAAGAATTATAGAGACAAGTGGGAGAATTACTTAGGAAGGGTTTCATTAGGGAGAGCCTGAGTCCATGTGGAGTCCCTGCTCTACTGACCCCTAAGAAGGATGGTACCTGGAGGATGTGTGTAGATAGTAGAGCTATCAACAAAATAACTGTGAAATATAGGTTTCCCATCCCCTGATTGGATGATATGTTAGACATGATGGCTGGAGCCAGAGTTTTCTCCAAGATAGACCATAAGAGCGGCTATCATCAGGTGAGAATTAGACCTGGGGATGAGTGGAAAACTGCTTTCAAGACTAAGGATGGCCTGTTTGAGTGGGTTGTAATGCCCTTTGGACTTTCCAATGCACCAAGTACCTTTATGAGGATTATGACCCAGGTCCTGAGAGAGTTTACCGGAAAATTCGTTATGGTCTACTTTGATGATATTCTAATTTATAGCAGGACCAAGAAGGACCACCTTAGTCATCTAAGACTGGTATGCCAAACCCTTAGGGAGAATAACCTCTATGCCAACTTTAAGAAGTGTGATTTCATGACACATAGGGTCATCTTCCTAGGTTTTGTTGTCACCCCTGAGGGAGTTTCTGTAGATCTTGAAAAGGTTAGGGCGATTGTTGAGTGGCCTACACCCTCTAATGTCCATGATGTACGTAGTTTTCATGGCCTAGCAACCTTTTACAAGAGATTTATTAGGGGTTTTAGCACAATCGTCGCACCTATCACCGATTGCGTTAGGAAGGGTACATTTGAGTGGACCAAAGCAGCTGATAAAGCCTTCCTAGTGCTTAAGGATGAAATGACCCATGCACCCATCCTTAGATTACCTGACTTTACTAAGGTGTTTGAGGTCGCTTGCGATGCCTCGGGAGTAGGAATAGGTGGGGTGCTAAGTCAAGAGTACCACCCTGTAGCCTTCTTAAGTGAAAAGCTGAATGAGGCTAAACTTAAGTACTCTACCTATGACAAGGAATTTTATGCGGTAGTCCAGGCCCTTAGATATTGGAGACATTATTTACTACCGCAGGAGTTTGTTTTATTTTCTGACCATGAGACACTCCGAATCCTGAACTCCCAAAAGAAAACTGAACCCACGGCATGGTAAATGGATTGAGTACATTCAGGCCTACACTTTCGTCCTGAAGCACCCTACCGGCACTGAAAATAAGGTAGCAGATGGCTTGAGCCATAGGTCTTTACTATTGGGATTAGTTAGCACCCAAGTCATAGGGTTTGATAGGTTAAAGGATGAATTTGAAACTTGCCCAGACTTTGGAGGCATTTACCAGACCCTCAGGCTAGGACCATCCAATTCCCATAGTGAGTATACCCTTTATGATGGTTACCTTTTCTAGAATAATCGACTCTGTATACCCAAAACTTCCCTTAGAGAATTCCTAATCTGGGAAACCCATGCTAGAGGTTTAGCTGGTCATTTTGGTAGAAACAAGACGATCTTAGCAATAGAGGACCAGTTCTTTTGGCTAGGATTGAAAAGGCACGTTGCATAGATTGTAGCCAGATGTCGAACTTGTGCTGTTGCCAAACAACAAAAGCAAAACAACTGGTCTTTACACACCTTTACTAGTGCCTGATCGCCCTTGGCAGGACCTAAGTATGGATTTCGTGCTAGGATTACCTAAGACCCAAAAAAACATGACTCAATCTTTGTAGTGGTCGATAGGTTCTCTAAGATGGCTCACTTCATTCCCTGTTCCCAGACCTTTGATGCGTCTAGGGTAGCCAAACTCTTCTTAGATCTTGTGGTCAAACTCATTGGCCTATCCAAGACCATTATATCTGATAGAGATGTTAGGTTCACTAGTTATTTCTAGAAGACCTTATGGCACCTATTAGGGACCAAGCTTAAGTTTTCTACAGCCTACCACCCTCAAACAGATGGCCAAACTGAAGTAGTGAACCGAAGTTTAGGAAACCTCCTTAGATGCCTGGTAGGTGAACATGTTGGAACATGGGATTTGTTATTACCTAGAGCAGAGTTTGCCTACAACAGTTCAGTAAATAGGACAACGGGTAAGAGCCCTTTTGAGATAGTCCATGGGTACAAGCCTAATCGCCCCATTGATTTGATTCCTTTACCTATTCATGCACGAGTCTCAGAGTCCGCAGAGTCATTTGCACAGCATATTAGAGACTTGCATAAAGACATTAACCAAAAGATAAACTTAAGCAATGAGACTTATAAAAATTTGGTTAATTCCCGAAGAAGGATGATAGAATTTGATGTAGGGGATTCTGTCATGATTAGGCTTAGGCATGAACGGTTCCCACCTGGGACCGTTAAGAAGCTTCATGCTCGGGGAGCCGGACCTTTTAAAGTATTAAAGAAGGTTGGATCAAATGCCTATGTGCTAGACTTGCCTTCGGATATGGGCATTAGTTCTACCTTCAATATTACAGACCTGGTTGAGTACAGGGAACCGGCAACGATACCCAGTGAGGCTTTTGGACCTATCCCTTCTGTTGAGAGTGATCCTTACCCAGAGTGTCCACCAATTAATTGGCCTGAGAGAGGAGAACGGATCGAGCGTATCCTGGACGATCAAGCCATTACGACCCGGGGCCGCGGTTATCAATGCTTCCTACTCCGATGGCAAGGCCGGCCAGAGTCGGACGATTCATGGATTTCTCGAGAGGACTTGCAATGCCTCAACCCAGACCTTCTTGAGAGATATGTGAGCCAATCTGATCTTCACTCGACAGGGTCGAGTTCCTCCCACCCCGAGAGAATTGGTGTGGACACCAGAGGCACCAGAATAAGGCAGAGGCTTCTTGGTGCGGGCACCAGACTCAGAAGAAGACTTCAGAGCTCCATCTGGATCTCTGATTGACCTTGCCCGAAGAATTAGGATTTTCTGGCTTGTAATAAGGGTTGACTTGATCAACTCAATTTTAGCTTAAGTCTGTACTCCCTGTAATTTATTTTTGTTGAGTCATGTTGACTCATTAGTGGTCTAGGACTTCAACCTGGGATGTCACATTTTCTCCCAAGGCCTAGCAAGTGGGCGCCACACTCCCAGCCACACGCCTGAGTCCAGGGGGTGCCACATCTCCATCCAGTATACTCTGGTCCCCACACCACAGATAGAAGCTCCCTTCTCTCATGCGCCATTTGAGGAGAAAGCAACCAGGGATCCACAAATCAAGGGGGCGGCCCAAGACCTTCCATAAGAGCCAAGCTATGAAAGGGAAGAAATTCTTCTTGGAGAGAACTTCAAGGAGGCGCCCATTCCCTGCCAAAAATATCCAAAACAAAGATGGGAAGGACCATGACTTAGGGAGAAAGAAAAGGAGGAGTCCAAAAGAGTTGAGCCATGGAAGGAAAGAAATCCTCTCTTGAAGAACAAAGCTTGGAGGCGCCATCTACCTTCCTTTTAAAACCCAAATCAAATTTTTTTTGGAACCTTTGGCCGGCCATATGTGTAGGGATTGATCCTACAATCCTAATTTGAAGATCCCCTCCTTTAGTCCCATATGGGAAGATGTAAAACCCTACTCTCTTGTAAAGTCCTATAAATTAAACCCTTCTTGTAAATTTGAAAGTAATCTGATGAATGAATTCAAGTTTTTGTGTGAGCAAACTCTGTGTTTTCTCTCTTCTGCACTTGCATCCAGGTGTTGAGCTCCGTGAGGGAGTAAATCCGGGATCCCCAGGAACCTTGAGGAGGTGTGAGATCTCCAAACCCCAAACCCTAGGTTAGCTACTTCACTCCCAAACCCTAGCCGTCCATCATCCTTCTCTTTCCACCAAGCCGTAGCATATCCCACCTCTCACGGCCATCCTCTTCAAGTCAAGGCCGACCCCAGCATCCAGGTCCAGTCCGGATACTTCAGATCCAGAGCAATTCCTAGAGGAAGTCAGATCAACCTCCAGGAGAATCTGGATTTCAGCACATCAACTTTCAAGTTCTTCAATCTGGTAAATTCTTCCTTGAGTATCTGATTCCATCACTTATTCTTCTTCTTTTCCAGATCTTGAGTCCAGGAGAAGCCGACTCAGCCACAGGACTAGTATTGGAGGATCCATTGCGAAGATATCCGAATCCGAGGATCCAACAATCTGCTCGAGAGAGTTCTTCCATCAAACTCTGTGAAGATCACTGTCTGGTCGGTAACCCATCTCTTATCTTTATTTCTGTCCTGTTGAAAGTTCATAGCGAAACCCTAGGTCTGGGAGTTTCTCAATCCCCAGCGATCCGTTACTTCTGAACTACTCTGATAACCCAATTTTATTTAAATTGTGCTTTCAATTATTACCTAGTTTCTTTCAATTTATTTTAACTTTCCTTTGAGTCAAAGCCGACTTCTGAAAATATTAAAAAAAAAAAAAAAAACAAAAAAAGAATTAGTCATAGTTTACTTCCGCATCGCATCATCTTCTCTTTTGTTCTGCATCATTTTTGGTATCAGAGCCCAGTCTAGGTTTTTTGTTTGCTTGCTTGTTTTAAGTCTCTCTCCTTTTACTTTGTCTGCTCGAAGTAGACTCCTCAGGACATCCGGTCCTAGGAACGAAACGAGGTGCAAACCTTTTCTTCCCATTGCACGGGGTGTTCCTAGGGCGTGTAGGGGATCCGTTGGGTTACAACTTCGTAGCAGGAATTGTAAACGGGGGAAGCACCATGTTTTCAGTCTATAACTATCCTGTTGCAGGAATTGTTTCTCAGTTCAGGCAACTCTGAATTATATGATTTTTGTTTTGCTGGAACAAGTATAATTGAATCTATTTTATATAATTTTCCTGTGATTTATTGGTTTCTATGAAATTTCTGAGAGTTAAATTACTGCAACTCTGTTTTTGTGTTCTGCAATGCAATTATTTTGAGTGAACATCTCCTAATTCATCCTAAGGGTATTTGAGCATCTAAGATAAGGGGAGGAGTTGATAACCTCTCCTTAGCCCAAAACCACCACCCACTCATTCGATCCTAAGCCTAATTTTAAAATTTATTAGACTCAATTTGCCCTAGTGTGCTAGGGACATCAACAAGTCGGGTTAAGGCTAGTGTTGAGTCAGTTTGTCTAGTTACTCTGTGTGTGCTTTGTACTCAGTGTCTAGAACGGTGGTTCAGGGACTAAGTCCCGAAGGGCTTGTGTGCTGGTCCGCTTACCTGGCCAATCACTGATTGGTGTCTAGGATTGGCAATTAGGGACCTAACACTCCCCTTACACCTACCTGGCTGAGTCCCGAGTTACTACAGGCTAGCTTGCCACTCTGATTGGGCATCTAGTTTGGGCTCTAGGTCTAGTTAGCCCGTAGTCATTCAGTTGAGTCTCATTTTGTGTGTTTGCTTGCATCATCATGTCTACCCGGAATGGAGTACCCTACCAACCTGGTCAAACCCAACCTGATTTAGAGGCAATGGTTAGAGCTCTTATTGAGAGTATGAACAAATTGAGTCAGGATGTGACTGCTACTGTTGCCCAGTTTAAGGAACAGGTCCATGAGAATTTTGCCCAGCTTAGGGATCGAGTCCAAGTACTTGAGGAACCTAGGCATCATAATTGGACTCCTGACCCAGATTTTAATGTGCCTCAACCTCACCCACACCAAGAGCCTAGAAGACCTTTATATAGAGATCCTGAACCTAATCATAGGAGGCCTGACCCAGAACCTGAAGATAGAGATGATAGGTTCATTCGGAACATCAAATTAGATGCACCCACTTTTGATGGTAGCTTAAACCCTAAGGTGTATTCTGATTGGGAGGGTGAGATGGACCAGTACTTTGAGTGGTATGCCATGTCTGAGGAAAGGAAGTTCAAGTTTGCCAAGATGAAGTTAGTACGTCAAGCTAGGTTATATTGGGGGAACATTGAGCTAACCACTAGAAGACGAAATGTAGAGCCCATAACCACTTGGCAGGGTATGAAAAAGAAGCTTAGAGATAAGTATCTACCCATTTCATACCAGCAGAATCTGTTAGACCAATGGCAGACTTTGAAACAAGGGAACCGATCTGTATCAGACTACATAACCACCTTTGATGAGTACCTGATGAGATGTGATGTGAGTGAATCCCATGAGGTCACTTTGTCTAGGTTTAGGGCTGGACTTAGGGAAGACATAAAGAGGGAGTTGTTTCTGAGAGAGGTTACTGACCTAGACCAAGCCTATCAGATTGCACTGAACATTGAGAAATTTCAGAGTGGACCTATGCCTTCTAGGGTTAGTGCCCCAATCCCAAGAAATGGACCTAGCCAAGTTACCCCTAGCAAGTCTAATCAGGGTATTCCCACCCCTAGGCCCATGGACAAAGGTAAGGCACCTGACACCCAGAGAACCCTTAGTATCATCTGTTTTAAGTGCCAGAAGCCCGGTCATATCTCCAACTAGTGCACAGCCATAGCTTGTTTTAAGTGCCACAAGGTAGTCATGTTTCTATCCAGTGCCCTCGTAGATCCCTTTACATAGAAGAAGCAGAGGAAGAGAGTTCCGGACCCAATGAAGAGTTTGAAGAAGAAGTTTATGAGGCCGGAATGAATTTGGTCGATGAGTATGAAGGAGAGGAGGAATCCACAGAGTCTGACCAATTAGGGATTGTGAGATGCATCCTATCCCAGAATAGAGTTCAGGAAGATTGGTGTAGGACTAACATCCTACAGACTTTCCTTAAGCTAGGGAATAAGGTTTGTAAAATCATCATAGATAGTGGGAGCTGTGTGAATGCCATTTCTGCTAGCACTGTCAAAATGTTAGGCTTAATCCCAGTCCCCCACCCCAACCCCTATAAGGTTTCTTGGGTAGACTCTACCTCTATACCCATCCAGTCTAAATGTCAGGTCCAAATCCAAATGCAATCCTATCAAGAGAAGATTTGGTGTGATGTCTTACCCATGGGGGTGAGCAGTATAATTCTTGGAAGACCTTGGTTATATGATCATGATGCCACCCTCTTAGGGAAATCCAACACGTGTATCTTTAGTTTTAATGGGAAGAAAATCACAATCCATTCAGTTCCTCCTAAGGACAAGGTAGCTAAAGGAACCAATAAGGTCAGAGAAATGAAGACTGGAGTGAACCTAATTAATGCTAAGGATCTAGAACAGGAATTTCATAGTGGTTCACCTATTTGGATGTTGACTGCTAAGGAACTTAGGACTCCTACACCCTCAGAGCCTCCTCAGGAAGTTAAACCTTTGTTAAAAGAATTTGAGGATGTTTTTCCCGAGGATCTGCCAGACCACCTTCCATCTCTTAGGGATATCCAGCATTCCATAGATTTGGTCCCAGGAGCTACTTTACCCAACTTGCCCCATTATAGGATGAATCCATCTGAGCATAAGGAACTGCAAAAGCAGGTTGGAGAATTGTTAAGGAAGGGGTTCATTAGAGAGAGTCTTAGCCCTTGTGCAGTCCCTGCACTTCTAACCCCGAAGAAGGATGGCACGTGGAGGATGTGTGTTGATAGTCGTGCCATCAACAAAATCACAATCAAGTATAGGTTCCCCATCCCTAGACTAGATGACATGCTAGATATGATGGCCGGTGCAATGGTTTTTTCTAAAATTGATCTCAAGAGCGGCTATCATCAGGTTAGGATTAGACCAGGGGATGAGTGGAAAACCACTTTCAAAACTAAGGATGGTCTCTATGAATGGGTTGTTATGCCTTTTGGGTTGTCCAATGCCCCTAGTACTTTCATGAGTATTATGACCCAGGTACTTAGAGCTTTCATAGAGAAGTTTGTAGTGGTCTATTTTGATGACATCCTGATCTATAGTAAGACCCCTGCAGACCACCTAGGCCACCTTAGACAAGTCTGTCAAGTTTTGAGGAATGATAGTCTCTACGGTAATCTCAAAAAGTGTGAATTCATGACCAGTAGAATTATCTTCCTTGGTTTAGTAGTAACTCCTGACGGCGTGGCTGCCGATCCAGAAAAAATTAGGTCCATAGTAGAATGGCCAGAGCTGACCAGTGTGCATGAAGTCAGAAGTTTCCACGGCTTGGCTACCTTCTATAGGCGATTCATCAGGGGGTTTAGTACTGTAGTTGCTCCTATCACAGACTGTATTAGGAAGGGAGAATTCCAGTGGACTAAAGTAGCCCATAAAGCCTTCCTAGATCTTAAGGATAGGATGACCCAGGCACCCATTTTGAGGTTACCCGACTTTTCAAAGGTATTTGAGGTTGCCTGTGATGCTTCAGGAGTAGGTATAGGTGGAGTCCAAAGCCAAGAGAACCATCCCATAGCATTCTTTAGTGAAAAACTTAATGATGCTAAGCTTAGGTATTCTACCTATGATAAGGAATTTTATGCGGTAGTGCAAGCTTTGCGTTACTGGAGACATTATTTGCTACCGCAAGAATTTGTGCTGTTTTCGGACCATGAGGCTCTTAGATTCTTGAATTCCTAGAAGAAGCTTAACCCTAGGCATGCTAAGTGGGTAGAGTATATCCAGTCCTATACTTTTGTTTTGAAGCATAAGGCTGGATCTGAAAATAAGGTAGCTGATGCCCTTAGTCGTCGATCTTTGTTGTTGAATTCTGTTAGGGCTGAAATCATAGGGTTTGAGCAAATCAAAAAGGAATATGAGTCGTGTCTGGACTTTAAGACTGTGTACCAGGATCTAACTCAAGGACTATCTAGTGACCATAAGGATTATACCCTTTTAGATGGCTTTCTGTTCTTTAAGAATAGGCTTTGCATCCCTAGAACTTCTCTTAGGGAATTTTTGATTTGGAAAATTCATGCTGGAGATTTAGCTGGCCATTTCGGAAAAGACAAGACCACCCTGGCTATTGAAGACCACTTTTTCTGGCCTAGTTTAAAAAGAGATGTAGCACACATTGTGGCTAGGTGTCGGACCTGCGCTGTTGCCAAACAGCGAAAATAGAACACCGGCCTTTATATCCACTCCCTGTCCCAGATCGTCCTTGGCAAGATGTGAGCATGGACTTTGTGTTAGGTTTGCCTAAGACCCAGAGGAGACATGACTCTATCTGTGTTGTAGTCGACCGATTTTCCAAGATGGCCCATTTCTTGCCTTGTTCCCAAACATTTGATGCGTCTAAGGTAGCCACCCTGTTCTTTAATGAGATAGTTCGACTCCATGGCCTACCCAAGACCATTGTTTCAGATAGGGATGTCCGGTTCACCAGCTATTTCTAGAAAACCCTTTGGCATAAGTTAGGGACAAAACTTAAGTTTTCAACTGCCTATCATCCCCAGACTGATGGCCAAACCGAAGTAGTGAACCGTAGTTTAGGTAATATGTTAAGGTGTCTTGTTGGTGAAAACATTAGGAACTGGGATTTGTATTTACTTAGAGCTGAATTTGCATACAGTGACTCGGTCAATAGGTCTACGGGTAAGAGTCTATTTGAAATTGTGCATGGTTACAAACCTCACACACCTCTTGACCTAGCTCCTTTACCAGTCCACACACGAGTCTCCGAGTCTGCCGAAGTTTTGGCACAGCATATAAAAGACTTGCATAAAGAAATTCATGCCAAAATAAATTTAAGTAATAAAACTTATAAGAAGTTGGCTGATTCTCAAAGGTGAGTCAAAACTTTTAATGAGGGAGACTATGTAATGATTTGGTTAAGGCCTGAATAGTTTCCTCCTGGAACTGTTAGAAAGTTACATGCTAGAGGAGCTGGACCATTTAGAGTGGTGAAGAGAGTAGGATCCAATGCCTATGTGCTCGAGTTGCCTCCAGAACTAGGCATTAGCTCCACTTTCAACATTACAGACCTAGTAGAGTATAGAGAGCCAGCAGTGATTCCCAGTGAGCCTTTTGAACCTAATCCTGCTCTTGAGAGTGAACCCAACCCTGTGTGTCCACCAACAAACTGGCTTGTGAGGAAAGAGCAGATTGAAAAGATCCTGGATGATCAGGTTATCTCTACTCGTAATCGAGGATAACAAAGATACCTGGTCCGCTGGCAAGGAAGGCCAGATTCTGATGACTCTTGGATCTCCCGAGAAGAATTACAAGAATTGGACCCAGACCACTTGGAGAGATACCAGAGCCAACTTGATCCATACTCGACAGGGTCGAGTTCCTCCCACCCCGGGAGAATTGGTGCGGGCACCAGACTCAGAAGAAGACTTCAGAGCTCCATCTGGATCTCTGATTGACCTTGCTCGAAGAATTAGAGTTTTCTGGCTTGTAATAAGGGTTGACTTGATCAACTCAATTTTAGCTTAAGTCTGTACTCCCTGCAATTTATTTTTGTTGAGTCATGTTGACTCAGTAGTGGTCTAGGACTTCAACCTGGGGTGTCACATTTTCTCCCAAGGCCAAGCAAGTGGGCGCCACACTCCCAGCCACACTCCCAGCCACACGGCCTGAGTCCAGGGGGCGCCACATCTCCATCCAGTATACTCTGGTCCCCACACCACAGATAGCAGCTTCCTTCTCTCATGCGCCATTTGAGGAGAAAGCAACCAGGGATCCACAAATCAAGGGGGCAGCCCAAGACCTTCCATAAGAGCCAAGCTATGAAAGGGAAGAAATTCTTCTTGGAGAGAACTTCAAGGAGGCGCCCATTCCCTGCCAAAAATACCCAAAACAAAGATGGGAAGGACCATGACTTAGGGAGAAAGAAAAGGAGGAGTCCAAAAGAGTTGAGCCATGGAAGGAAAGAAATCCTCTCTTGAAGAACAAAACTTGGAGGCGCCATCTACCTTCCTTTTAAAACCCAAATCAAATTTTTTTTGGAACCTTTGGCCGGCCATATGTGTAGGGATTGATCCTACAATCCTAATTTGAAGATCCCCTCCTTTAGTCCCACATGGGAAGATGTAAAACCCTACTCTCTTGTAAAGTCCTATAAATTAAACCCTTCTTGTAAATTTGAAAGTAATCTGATGAATGAATTCAAGTTTTTGTGTGAGCAAACTCTGTGTTTTCTCTCTTCCGCACTTGCATCCAGGTGTTGAGCTCCGTGAGGGAGTAAATCTGGGTTCCCCAGGAACCTTGAGGAGGTGTGAGATCTCCAAACCCCAAACCCTAGGTTAGCCACTTTACTCCCAAACCCTAGCCGTCCATCATCCTTCTCTTTCCACCAAGCCCTAGCATATCCCACCTCTCACGGCCATCCTCTTCAAGTCAAGGCCGACCCCAGCATCCGGGTCCAGTCCGGATACTTCAGACCCAGAGCAATTCCCAGAGGAAGTCAGATCAACCTCCAGGAGAATCCGGATTTCAGCACATCAACTTCCAAGTTCTTCAATCTGGTAAATTCTTCCTTGAGTATCTGATTCCATCACTTGTTCTTCTTCTTTCCCAGATCTTGAGTCCAGGAGAAGCCGACTCAGCCACAGGACCAGTATTGGAGGATCCATTGCGAAGATATCCGAATCCGAGGATCCAACAATCTGCTCGAGAGAGTTCTTCCACCAAACTCTGTGAAGATCACTGTCTGGTCGGTAACCCATCTCTTCTCTTTATTTCTGTCCTGTTGAAAGTTCATAGCGAAACCCTAGGTCTGGGAGTTTCTCAACCCCCAGCGATCCATTACTTCTGAACTACTCTGATAACCCAGTTTTATTTAAATTTTGCTTTCAATTATTACCTAGTTTCTTTCAATTTACTTTAACTTTCCTTTGAGTCAAAGCCGACTTCTGAAAATATTAAAAAAAAAAAAAAAAACCACAAAAAAAGAATTAGTCATAGTTTACTTCCGCATCGCATCATCTTCTCTTTTGTTATGCATCACTTCTCAACCCTCTGTGGATCACTTAGTTAATATTTGAGTCCCTGTAATAAAGCTTAGTCCAGCTACATTTGAGTCCTGTAATTTGTCCAGCTCTTATTGATCTAGTTCAGTCCAATGCTAGCCAGCTCATGTTGAGCTAATTTCAATTTTGAGTCCTGTCCAATCAGATTGAAGACTCAAGACCACATCATACAAGTGAAGACCAAGTTCAACCTAATTGAAGACATAAAAGTTAACTCCAAGTCCAACCCAGCCTGAAGACTTGAAGAGTCCAGGAAGTGAAGACAAAATCGGGAATAAATTCAAAACCCTGGACCAGCCAGAAGGAATTTGGGCCAGCCCAGGCCCAGGTAGAATTTAGGGTGCCCCTCCCTAGGGTCACCTCCCCTCTTGGTCGGCCACTTATGGTCACCTCCTTGGTCGACCAAGAGAAGGACAAGAGGAGAGTATTTTGAGTTAAAGTTTTCTACCTATTACCTTGTATTCCAATTAGAGTTTGAAAGGGAAAAGGAGTCCTATGTAAAGTCTAAAGTGCCCTTACTTGGAGCCCAAGGTTAAGGGTCTATTTAAGGGACCCTAGCCTCTTGTATGAAACCTAATTTTTGATGAATGAAAACCTTGAGTTCTTCTATTGAGTTGTGTGATACCCTGCTATGTGCATAAAGGGGTTTGCGAGAATTTTTCTTCCCAGTGCTACAATCATCTTCCTGCTACCAACAAGCATCTCAGATCCCTGGGCGCCCACTCAAAAAGAAGCCTTCCCTTGCTGTTTTTCCTTTATTTTCTTGTTCCTTTATGAGTTTTCTAACCCCTGACAGGTCATTTACAGGTCCTCGAGTTCCTACGAATCCAACGACTCTAGCCAAGCCTCAATCGGATCACCGAGCAGAAAGCCGGGTATCCGCGGGTCTTTGGCTCGATTTTCCAGGCCGCTCCATCGAGGAACGAGAGACCCTTTTTCTGCGATCTTCACAAACATTGTCAGGTACACCTCTCTACCTCCAGTAGTTTTATTGTAGGAGAACTTGCCCTAACCGAGGCTTCTCAGCCCCGGCGATCCTTCTTTTCTACTTTTCTAGGTCCTAATCTGCATGCTGATCTTCTAAAATTCATATAAAATTCCCTACAACTTATTTTAATCTAAAATTCAGGAATTAATCACTAAACCCCACATATAAAACATACAAAAAAAATTGCATGCATATTAGTTCCCCATCATTTGGTATCAGAGATTAGATTAGGGCTTGTTTTCTGCAATTTTTTAGTCCATATATACTCTATTATTTTATTTATTTCTCCCTGTTAAAAACTCCAAAAATTTTGAAATTTCTTTTTCTAGATTTAAATAATTCAAAGTAATTTTAAAAATTTTTGCAGATTTTATGTCAGACTGTGAATTTTCTTCAATCCAAAATACAGCCTGCAAATTTTCGGCTCTATTTTTTTTCAGCAAGACAAGTTTGGAAGTTTTAGGTTTTTGTTTATCAATTTTTGCATATCTTTTAATTTTAGTATATTTCCTGCATATTAGGCCATAATTTGTAAGTTTTCTTCTAATTAAGAAAATACCAAAAAAAAAAATTACATATTCTCCAAAGATACCAAAAACATCTAAACCTTAATTTGCATCCTCATCTACCTGCCATCATTGCATAATTTACTTTTAAGGGCACTCTTGCTATATCAGATAAGGGGAGGAGTTGATTACCTCTCCTTAGCACAAAACCACATCCCTTGCATTCGATCCCAAGCCTTAACCAAAAGTTAATTAGACTTAATTTGCCCTAGTGGGCTAGGGACACCAACTAGTCGGGTCCGAGCTAGTGTTAGATCACTGTGTCAAGTTAACCTGTATGTGCCTTGTGCTCAATATCTAGAATGGTGGTTTAGGGATTCAATCCCGAAGGACTTGTGTGCTGGTCCGCCTACCTGGCCAATCTCTGATTGGTGTCTTGGATTGGCAATCAGGGACCTAACACTCCCCTTACACCTGCCTGGCTGAGTACAGGGTTACTATAGGCTAGTTTGCCACCCTGATTGAGCATCTAGTTTGGACTCTAGGTCTAGTCAGCTATAGTCAGTCTGATCGTGTCTTGCATGAGCACTAGGTCAGGAGTTTCATATCACCCACCTCCTTCACAAATGTCTGAACCCATGGAAAATTTACAAGCCCAAATAAAAGCCCTAGCTGATCAAGTGGCCCAGATGGCTACCTAAATAACTACCCAGATGACTACCCAGATGACCTAGTTAACTCAGTCTGGTATTCAAACCAATGATAGAATTGACCATCTTGCTAGCATGTTTGATCAGTTAGAAGTCCGGGTAGGGACCCCAGGAAAAACCCATGGATCACAGTTTGAGCCAGATCCTAATTCCCCTCAACCTAGGAGGACCCCAAACCCTAATCCATACCCTGAGGTCGAACCTAGGAGAGCCCCTCATCCTGACCCATACTATAACCCTCAGCCTAGGAGGACCCCAGACCCTGACCCATACCAAGAGGTCGAACCTAGGAGAGCCCCTCAACCTGACCCATACTACAATCCTGAACCCAGGAGGACCCCAAACCCTGATCCATATCTTGAGGTTGAAACTAGAAGAGGCTATCGTCCTGACCCAATCCCTGAAGTTCATCATAGAAGGCCTAATCAGGATTTTGTAGACCAGGAGGACCGATCCTATAGACATGTCATGCTTGATGCTCCAACTTTTGATGGTTGTCTAGATCCTAAGGTCTATATAGATTGGGAGGGAGAGATGGATCAAAATTTTGAATGGTATGATATGACAGAGGAGCGTAAGTTTAGGTTTGCTAAGCTTAAGTTGATTTAGGAAGCCAGGTTACATTGGGATAGTGTTGAGAGAACCCTTAATCTAGGAGGACATGATCCAATAACCACTTGGTGGGCCATGAAGGGTAAGCTTAGGACAAGATACGTTCCAGCTTCATATCGTAGTGGGTTACTAGATCAATGGCAATGATTTAATCAGGGTAACAAGAGCATAGATGAGTACATTGCAAAATTTGATGAGTATTCCATGCGATGTGACTTGAGGGAGTCTGAGGATGTTGTCTTATCTAGGTTTAGGGCTGGATTAAGAGATGACATTATGAAAGAGCTCTACATCAGAGAGGTTAGAGACATGGACCATGCTTACTAGATTGCTAGGGATCATGAATGTTTCCATAAAGGGCCCGTTTACCGTCGACTTAAGCCCACTAGATACCCTAGTCAGTATCCGGGAGCTAGCTAGCCCCTTCAGAGTCGACCCATACCCAGTCAACCCAGTCCTAGTCTACCAGGCCCAAACCGACCCAGTCCTAGTTAGCCAGGTCCGAGTCGACCCCAGCCTAGTAATTCTTTGGCCCGCAAGGATGATCGAGGAAAATCTGTAGAAGCTAATAAGGGTTACACTCCCCCAAAGACCTATTTTAGATGTCATAAGCCAGGCCACTTTATGAATCAATGTCCAATTAGTGCTTTATATCTAGGTGAATTACAAGAAGAAGAGCGTGAGTCTGTAGTCGAACCTGAGGGAGAAGTTTATGAGGCTGATGATCAATTAATAGAGGAGTACGAAGGTGAGGATAAAGAACCTGAGTTTGAGAACCAATTAGGAGTGGTTAGGTGCATCCTAGCCCAAACCCTAGTTAAGGAAGATTGGCGTAGGACTAGCATCCTACAGACTTTTGTTAAGATAGGGGATAAGGTTCTTAAGATCATCATAGATAGTGGGAGTTGTGTCAATGCCATCTCTGCCAAGACAGTTAAATCTTTAGGATTGACCACAGTTCCTCATCCTAGCCCGTACAAAGTTTCTTGGGTAGATTCCACCTCCATCCAAATTCTAGTTAGGTGCCAAATCTTACTTAGATTGCAGACCTATGAGGAAAAGATTTGGTGTGATGTTATCCCCATGGAAGTAAGTAGTATTATTTTAGGTCGACCTTGGCTATTTGATCATGATGCAACCTTGTATGGTCGAACCAATGTTTGTACCTTCAACTACCATGGGAATAAGTTTGTTATCAATCCAGCTCCCCCTAGGGACCCAGTTAAGAGGAGTTCTAGTAGCCTTAAGGACAATAAACCTGGAGTTAACCTGATTAAGGCTAGGGAGTTAGAACAGGAGATTGTTGAGGGTAACCCTGTTTGGATCTTGACCTCCAAAGAAATATTAGAGCCAACCCAAAAGGAACACCCTAAAGAAATTGTTGAAACTCTGAAAGAATTCGAGGATGTCTTCCCTAAGGATTTACCTGATCAATTGCCACCCCTTAAGAACATCCAGCATGCAATAGACTTAGTTCCAGAAGCCACTTTACCAAACCTTCCTCACTATAGACTGAATCCCAATGAGCATCAAGAATTACAAAGACAAGTGGGAGAATTACTCAGGAAGGGTTTCATTAGGGAGAGCCTGAGTCCATGTGCAGTCCCTGCTCTACTGACCCCTAAGAAAGATGGTACCTGGAGGATGTGTGTAGATAGTAGAGCTATCAACAAAATAACTGTGAAATATAGGATTCCCATCCCCCGATTGGATGATATGTTAGACATGATGGCTGGAGCCAGAGTTTTCTCCAAGATAGACCTTAAGAGCGGCTATCATCAGGTGAGAATTAGACCTGGGGATAAGTGGAAAACTGCTTTCAAGACTAAGGATGGCCTGTTTGAGTGGGTTGTAATGCCCTTTGGACTTTCCAATGCACCAAGTATCTTTATGAGGATTATGACCCAGGTCCTGAGAGAGTTTACCGGAAAATTCGTTGTGGTCTACTTTGACGATATTCTGATTTATAGCAGGACCAAGAAGGACCACCTTAGTCATCTAAGACTGGTATGCCAAACCCTTAGGGAGAATAACCTCTATGCCAACTTTAAGAAGTGTGATTTCATGACACATAGGGTCATCTTCCTAGGTTTTGTTGTCATCCCTGAGGGAGTTTCTGCAGATCCTAAAAAGGTTAGGGCGATTGTTGAGTGGCCTACACCCTCTAATGTCCATGATGTACGTAGTTTCCATGTCCTAGAAACCTTTTACAGGAGATTTATTAGGGGTTTAAGCACAATCGTCGCACCTATCACTGATTGCATTAGGAAGGGTACATTTGAGTGGACCAAAGCAACTGATAAGGACTTCCTAGAGCTTAAGGATAAGATGACCCATGCACCCATCCTTAGATTACCTGACTTTACTAAGGTGTTTGAGATCGCTTGCGACACCTCAGGAGTAGGAATAGGTGGGGTACTTAGTCAAGAGAACCACCCTGTAGCCTTCTTAAGTGAAAAGCTGAATGAGGCTAAACTTAAGTACTCTACCTATGACAAGGAATTTTATGCGGTAGTCCAGGCCCTTAGATATTGGAGACATTATTTACTACCGCAGGAGTTTGTTTTATTTTCTGACCATGAGGCACTCCGATTCCTGAACTCCCAAAAGAAACTGAACCCACGGCATGGTAAATGGATTGAGTACATTCAGGCCTACACTTTCGTCCTGAAGCACCGTGCCGGCACTGAAAATAAGGTAGCAGATGCCCTGAGCCGTAGGTCTTTACTATTAGGATTAGTTAGCACCCAAGTCATAGGGTTTGATAGGTTAAAGGATGAATATGAAACCTGCCCAGACTTTGGAGGCATTTACCAAACTCTCAGGCTAGGACCATCCAATACCCATAGTGAGTATACCCTTTATGATGGTTACCTTTTCCAGAATAATCGACTCTGTATACCCAAAACTTCCCTTAAAGAATTCCTAATCTGGGAAACCCATGCTAGAGATTTAGCTGGTCATTTCGGTAGAAATAAGACGATCTTAGCAATAGAGGACCAGTTCTTTTGGCTAGGATTGAAAAGGCACGTTGCACAGATTGTAGCCAGATGTCGAACTTATGCTATTGCCAAACAGCAAAAGCAAAACACTTGTCTTTACACACCTTTACCAGTGCCTGATCGCCCTTGGCAGGACCTAAGTATGGATTTCGTGCTAGGATAACCTAAGACCCAAAAGAAACATGACTCAATCTTTGTAGTGGTCGATAGGTTCTCTAAGATGGCTCACTTCATTCCCTGTTCCCAGACCTTTGATGCATCTAGGGTAGCCAAACAATTCTTAGATCATGTGGTCAAACTCCATGGCCTACCCAAGACCATTATATCTGATAGGGATGTTAGGTTCACTAGTTATTTCTAGAAGACCTTATGGCACCTATTAGGGATCAAGCTTAAGTTTTCAACAGCCTACCACCCTCAAACAGATGGCCAAACTGAAGTAGTGAACCGAAGTTTAGGAAAACTCCTTAGATGCCTGGTAGGTGAACATGTTGGAACATGGGATTTGTTATTACCTAGAGCAGAGTTTGCCTACAACAGTTCAGTAAATAGGACAACGGGTAAGAGCCCTTTTGAGATAGTCCATGGGTACAAGCCTAATCGCCCCATTGATTTGATTCCTTTACCTATTCATGCACGAGTCTTAGAGTCCGCAGAGTCATTTGCACAGCATATTAGAGACTTGCATAAAGACATTAACCAAAAGATAAACTTAAGCAATGAAACTTATAAAAATTTGGTTAATTCCCGAAGAAGGATCAAAGATTTTGATGTAGGGGATTCTGTCATGATTAGGCTTAGGCCTGAACGGTTCCCACCTGGGACCGTTAAGAAGCTTCATGCTCGGGGAGCCAGACCTTTTAAAGTATTAAAGAAGGTTGGATCAAATGCCTATGTGCTAGACTTGCCTTCGGATATGGGCATTAGTTCTACCTTCAATATTACAGACCTGGTTGAGTACAGGGAACTGGCAACGATACCTAGTGAGGCTTTTGGACCTATCCCTTCTGTTGAGAGTGATCCTTACCCAGAGTGTCCACCAATTAATTGGCCTGAGAGAGGAGAACGGATCGAGCGTATCTTGGACGATCAAGCCATTATGACCCGGGGCCGCGGTTATCAACGCTTCCTAGTCCAATGGCAAGGCCGGCCAGAGTCAGACGATTCATGGATTTCTCAAGAGGACTTGCAATGCCTCAACCCAGACCTTCTTGAGAGATATGTGAGCCAATCTGATCTTCACTCGACAGGGTCGAGTTCCTCCCACCCCGGGAGAATTGGTGTGGACACCAGAGGCACCAGAATAAGGCAGAGGCTTCTCAACCCTCTGTGGATCACTTAGTTAATATTTGAGTCCCTGTAATAAAGCTTAGTCCAGCTGCATTTGAGTCCTGTAATTAGTACAGCTCTTATTGAGCTAGTTCAGTCCAATGCTAGCCAGCTCATGTTGAGCTAATTTCAATTTTTGAGTCCTGTCCAATCAGATTGAAGACTCAAGACCACATCATACAAGTGAAGACCAAGTTCAACCTAATTGAAGACATAAAAGTTAAGCCTAAGTCCAACCCAGCCTGAAGACTTGAAGAGTCCAGGAAGTGAAGACAAAATCAGGAACAAATTCAATACCCTGGACCATCCGGAAGGAATTTGGGCCAGCCCAGGCCCAGGTAGAATTTAGGGCGCCCCTCCCTAGGGTCACCTCCCCTCTTGGTCGGCCACTTATGGTCACCACCTTGGCCGACCAAGAGAAGGACAAGAGGGGAGTATTTTGAGTTAAAGTTTTCTACCTATTACCTTGTATTCCAATTAGAGTTTGAAAGGGAAAAGGAGTCCTATGTAAAGTCTAAAGTGCCCTTACTTGGAGCCCAAGGTTAAGGGTCTATTTAAGGGACCCTAGCCTCTTGTATGAAACCTAATTTTTAATGAATGAAAACCTTGAGTTCTTCTATTGAGTTGTGTGATACCCTGCTGTGTGCATAAAGGGGTTTGCAAGAGTTTTTCTTCCCAGTGCTGCAATCATCTTCCTGCTACCAACAAGCATCTCAGATCCCTGGACGCCCACTCCAAAAGAAGCCTTCCCTTGCTATTTTTCCTTTGTTTTCTTGTTACTTTATGAGTTTTCTAACCCCTGACAGGTCGTTTACAGGTCCCCGAGTTCCTACGAATCCAACGACTCCAGCCAAGCCTCAATCGGTTCACCGAGCAGAAAGCCGGGTATCCGCGGGTCTTTGGCTCGGTTTTCCAGGCCGCATCCGTTAAGGAACGAGAGACCCTATTGCTACGATCTTCACAGACGTTGTCAGGTACACCCCTTTACCTCCAGTAGTTTTATTGTAGGAGAACTTGCCCTAACCGAGGCTTCTCAGCCCCGACAATCCTTCTTTTCTACTTTTCAAGGTCCTAATCTGCATGCTGATCTTCTAAAATTCATATAAAATTTTCTACAACTTATTTTAATCTGAAATTCGGGAATTAATCACTCAACCCCACATATAAAACATACAAAAAAAATTGCATGCATATTAGTCCCCCATCAGGACGCTCCAAGTAAGGCACAACATAACCCTGAAAATCCCAGAGTTCTTTTCTCGCCATCTATCCTCCATAAAATCTTCCCCATTCTATGGCTAGAACCCTCCCTCTGACTTAGGCATCGGAGTGTCCCCCGCCAGAGCAAATTCGGTCAGGGATTTATTTTGCCGGTAAACCAAGGAGCAGACCTGCGATCCAGTAGCTTTGCCTAGTAGGTAAAGGGATTCGACGCCAACAGATTGGCGCACAAGGAAGGGGGGCAACTAAGCATCTACTATTAAGCTCCCCTCCTTGAAAAAGTGAAGTGTAAGAAGTTCCCGATGGCGAAAGGAAAGACTCAAAATGCCTCAGCAAGTCGAAGTCGCGTTCCCTCCCAAGGGGGTGAACCCCCGGTGGGGAATGATATTCCACCTCCCATGCTTGTCGTGGGACAGCAACAGTTCGAGACTCTCCTGAACCAGGTCAATGCCCTTACAGCCATTCCAAGACTTCCAAGATAACGCTCTCCAGGAGGGGCATCCACTAGCCATCATGATGCGGGACTAATATGCATGCAATTCTTTTTTGTATGTTTTATATATGGGGTTAGGTGATTAATTCCCGAATTTCAGATCAAAATTAGTTGTAGGGAGTTTTGTATGAATTTTTGAAGCCAAGCATGCAGATTAGGACCTAGAAAATTACTAAAGAAGGATCGCCAGGGCTGAGAAGCCTCGGTTAGGGCAAGTTCTCCTACAATAATAAGACAGGAGTTAGAGGGGGTGTACCTGACAATGTCTGAAGTGCCCGATAAAGATCGCAACGAAGGGATCTCTCGTTCCTCGATGGATGCGGCCTGGAAAATCGAGCCAAAGACCCGTAGATACCCGGCTTTCTGCTCGATGGTCCGATTGCGGCGTGGCTGGAGTCGTTGGATTCATAGGAACTCGGAGACTTGCAAGCGACCTATCAGGGGTTAGAAAACTCAGAGGAAATCAAGAAAACAAAGGAAAACAGCAAAGGAAAGAAAGTTTTAGAGGGGCTGGAAGGATGGTTGGCGGTAGGAAGATGGTTGCAAACACCGAGAAGAAAAACTCTCAAACCCCTTTATGCACATAGCAAGGTGATCACACAAAGCAATTAAAGAACCCAAGGTTTATTTCATATATCAAAATCTCCCTTCATACAAGAGGCTAGGGTCTTTTAAATAGACCCTTAACCTTGGGCTCCAAGTAAGGGCACAAAAGTCTTTACATAAGAATACTTTTCCCTCTCAAACCCTAGCTAGAAAATAAAAAAATATTAGGTAGAAAAAGTCCCTAAAAATTCTCTTGACTTGGCCAACACTCCAAGGATGCCTAGGGGGGCGTGTTGGACTTCTAGAAGCAGCAAGAGACTGGCCCAAAGGGGCTCGGGTGCATGGGTTTGGGCCTCTGGAAGCTGGGGTGGCCTTGTAGCCAGGTAGCAGGAATATTCCCTGGTATCTTGCTTCTTAGAGGCTTGGGCTTGGTGATGCGGCATGCATATGATTAATGTTTTGAATATGGTTTGTAGAGCAATGAAACCTAATTACACTAGCATTGTACTCATCATAATAAGACTTAAGGATTATACTTGATTAGACACAATCCTAAACTAAGAAGGAAGAAGATCTAGACAATAGGGGCTAATGATTATGGACTTACCTTGATGAGCTTTCCAACCTTCTTCTGATTCATAGCTTGAAACTACCAATGCTCAGAACTGAAGAATCTGGATAACAGAGATCAGAACCCTGGACTTGGGGCTTCAGCTTGTTTGTTCTTTGTTAAGGTGAACCCAGCCCACAACTCAAAGACTTCGAAGGACCCTGCAATGAAGATCAAAGTTAAGGAAGAAGGATAGGAACATATAGAAGGGATGGAAGAATTGATGAACTAAGAACAAAAATTTGAGTAGATCTGGCCGACTCCAATGCCTTCACTTGAGCTTGGAAGATGCTTTGCTAGGGAAAAAGAATGGCTTTGGCGTGGAAGAAGAGGATGGAAAACTTTCACATAAGAAAAAAAAATACAAGACAACTTCTACTTCCAAAATTTCAACTTCAATTTTCATTCATTCCCAAAATCAATCTCTTTTACAATGGACGTCCAAGGCTTTTAATAGCCTCACAAAGTTAGCTTTTGAAATTTAAAAACTCCCCAAATCGAGGAGGATTACAAGGGGGGTTGGAGGATTTGGTGGAGAGTTTGGAGGGATGTGGGGGGGGTTGGAGGATTTGGTGGAGGACTTAGAGGGATGTGGCCAACCTCCTTGAATTTGAATCTTCCTTGTTGGCGCCCAAAGGGTGATGAGGTGGCTGGTGAAGTGGCACCTGATGACGTGGCATGGTGAGGTGGTCTTCTACTTGGATAAGAATGACATGTGGCGCCCAGTGGTCCTAGTTGATGGTCCTTTTCTCTTGCTTGGTTGATGTGTCTTCTCTTCTTCAAGTGGTCAAATTCTGGGGTCTAGAATTTGAGTCTTGTTGCTAGCTTTCATGGCTTTAAGACTTGATTAGACTTAACTCAACTGAATTAGACTTAACTCAACTGAACTGACTTGACTGACCTAGACTTTAAAACTTGAAATGGACTTACAGGAAATAAAATTTTAAAAGTAATTACAGGACTCAATAAACACTCTTGATTTGAAACTCAAAATTAATTACAGGACTCTTGAAAAGGAAATGACTCTTGAAAATAAAATATTTTTGAACTAAAGGATACAAGGTAACCTAATTATCTTCGATCCAAATTGGGATAAGGCTAACCTTGTTGGAGTGAAGTTTCTTTCGGCTTCTGGTGTCCACACCAATTCTCCTGGGGTGGGCAGAACTCGACGCAGTCGAGTATGGTTCAGTTTTTCCCGGGTAATGCTCGAACAAGTCTGGGTTAAGTCT
This sequence comes from Areca catechu, assembly GCA_021397845.1. Lineage (NCBI taxonomy): Eukaryota > Viridiplantae > Streptophyta > Magnoliopsida > Arecales > Arecaceae > Areca > Areca catechu. Next base: position 16,838,341 of record CM038048.1, read on the forward strand.
TTGCAGGTCCTCTCGAGTAATCCAAGAGTTGTCGGACTCAGGTCGACCTTGCCATTGAACCAGGTATCGCTGATAGTCCTTATTCCTGGTAGTAATGATCTTGTCATCCAGGATTCTCTCAATCCTCTCTCTCTTCTCAGGTAAGGTTGGTGGTGGACACTCGGCAATATGTTCACTCTCAATGAAAGTTTCTGGCTCAAAAGGCTCACTAGGTATTAGTAGTGGTTCTTTGTATTCTACTAGGTCTGAAACATTGAAGGTTGTACTAATACCCATATCAGGTGGAAGTTCCAAAACATATGCATTAGGCCCTATTTTCTTTAAGATCTTAAAAGGTCCCGCTCCGCGGGCATGCAGCTTCTTTATGGTTCCAGGGGGAAATCGTTCAGGGTTGAGCCTAATCATCGCATAATCCCCTTCACAGAATTCTTTAGCCCTCTTATGTGAGTCAGCTAAGTGTTTGTAAGTTTCATTGCTCAGGTTGATCTTATTACTGATTTCTTTATGTAGATTTGTGACATGCTGTGCAAAAGACTCAGCAGACTCAGAGACTCGTGTGTGAATAGGTAGTGGGATTAGATCTAAAGGCTTCCTAGGCTTGCAACCATGGACTATCTCAAAGGGACTTTTTCCCGTAGATCGATTGACCGAACTGTTGTAAGCGAACTCAGCACGTGGCAATAACAAATCCCAGTTTCCTAGACTTTCTCCCACTAGGAATCTCAGCAAGTTTCCTAGACTTCTATTTACAACCTCGGTTTGTCCACCAGTCTGGGGATGGTAGGCAGTGGAGAATTTCAGTCTGGTTCCTAATAGGTGCCAAAGGGTTTTCCAGAAGTAACTTGTGAAGCGGACATCCCTATCAGAAACAATGGTTTTTGGTAACCCGTGGAGTCTGACTACTTGATCAAGAAAGAGTTTGGCTATCCTAGAGGCATCGGAAGTTTGGGTGCAAGGTATGAAATGGGCCATTTTTGAAAACCGGTCGACCACCACAAAGATTGAATCATGTTTTCGAATGGTCTTGGGTAATCCTAGAACAAAGTCCATGCTTAGATCCTACCATGGACACTCGGGTACAGGTAATGGAGTGTATAGCCCGGTATTCTTCTTTTGTTGCTTTGCAACAGCACATGTCCTACATCGGGCTACAATGTTTGCTACTTGTTTCTTAAGACCTGGCCAGTAAAATTGTTCCTCAACAGCCAAGATAGTCTTGTTTCGTCCGAAGTGGCCAGCCAAACCTCCCGCATGTATCTCCCAAACTAAAAAATCTCTTAAGGAGGTTCTTGGGATGCAAAGCCTATTCTCTCTAAAAAGATAACCATCTAGAAGGGTATAGTCACTATGATCACTAAATGGTCCTTGACGCAAAACCTGATAAATTTCATCAAAATCTGGACAGGTTTCGTACTGCTCCTTAAGTCTTTCAAAACCTATGACTTCAGTACTGACTGAAGTTAAAAGTAACGTTCTACGACTTAGGGCATCAGCTACCTTATTATCGGTTCCTAATTGATGCTTTAGGACAAACGTATAGGATTGGATGTGCTCTACCCATTTGGCATGCCTAGGATTTAGTTTCTTTTGGGAACTCAAAAACCTAAGGGCTTCATGGTCTGAAAATAAAACAAATTCTTGCGGTAGGAGATAATGCCTCCAATACCTTAATGCTTGCACTACCGCATAAAGCTCCCGATCATATGTGGAGTATTTTTTCCTGGCTTCATTCAATTTCTCACTAAAGAATGCTACGGGATGGTTCTCTTGACTCAGAACTCCACCAATACCTACTCCCGAAGCATCGCATGCTACTTCAAAGACCTTAGAAAAATCGGGTAGTCTTAAGACTGGTGCTTGGGTCATCTTATCTTTGATGTGAAGGAAGGCCTTATCAGCTGACTTCGTCCATTCAAAGTGGCCCTTCCTAATACAATCCGTGATAGGAGCAACTATGGTGCTAAACCCTCTAATAAATCTTCGATAAAACGTAGCGAGGCCATGAAAACTTCTTACTTCATGAATATTATTAGGTGTTGGCCACTCTACAATTGCCTTAACCTTCTCAAGGTCAGCGGATACTCCTTCAGGGGTCACAACAAATCCTAGGAAGATAACTCTAGTAGTCATGAAAGCACATTTCTTTAGATTGGCATAGAGGTTATCTTTCCTAAGTGCTAAACATACCTGCCTCAGATGTTGTTGATGATCTTCTCTAGTCCTACTATAGATAAGTATGTCGTCAAAGTAAACGACAACAAATTTTCCAATAAAGGCTCGTAGGACTTGGTTCATGATTCGCATAAAAGTGCTAGGGGCGTTTGATAACCCAAAAGGCATGACTACCCATTCAAATAACCCGTCCTTAGTTTTAAAGGCAGTCTTCCATTCATCCCCTGGTCTGATCCTAACTTGGTGATAGCCGCTCTTCAGGTCAATCTTAGAAAATATAGTTGCACCGGCCATCATATCTAACATATCATCCAAGCGGGGGATGGGAAACCAATACTTCACCGTGATTTTATTTATGGCACGACTATCAACACACATTCTCCATGTGCCATCTTTCTTAGGGGTAAGTAAGGTTGGGACTGCGCATGGACTCAAACTCTCCCTAATGAATCCTTTCTTTAGGAGTTCTCCTACTTGACATTGTAATTCTTGGTGCTCGGTAGGGTTCATTCTATAATGGGGAAGGTTCGGTAGGGTTGCTCCGGGGACTAAGTCTATCGCATGTTGTATATCCCTAAGAGGTGGGAGTTGGTCGGGAAAGTCATCGGGGAACACGTCTTTGAACTCCTCTAGCACTTGACTGACTTCTTGAGGTTGTTCTTTTGAAGGAGGTTCTTGATGATCCTTAATGGTTAAAATCCAAACAGGTGACCCATTGCTAATTTCTTTCTCCATTTCTCTAGCAGTGATCACGTTTATCCCCTTTTTCTTATCACTCAATTGGCTTGATCCTCTCTTAATGGGGTTCTTAGGTGGAGAAGAATGGATTACAATCTTCTTTCCATTATGAGTAAACAAGCATGAATTAGAACGACCATAGAGTGTTACGTCAAGATCGTACAACCATGGTCGGCCTAAAATTATGCTACTTACTCCCATTGGAAGTACATCACACCATACTTTCTCCAGGTAAGATTGGAACTGAATGGTTACTAGGCACCTAGACTTAATGGAAATCGTGGTTGAGTCTATCCAGGATACCTTATAGGGATTAGGATGGGGTACGGTGGGCAATCCTAGGTTTTTAACTGTGTTGGTGGATATGGCATTGACACAGCTACCGCTATCTAAAATGACTTTGCATACTTTCTCACCTATCTTAATGAATGTCTGTAGGATGCTAGTCCTACGCCAATCTTCTTGGGTTTTAGCTTGGGTGAGAATACACCTAACCACTCCTAACAGATCTTGATCTACCAGGACTTCCTCATCCTCATACTCTTCAGCCAAGTTCTCATCTGCCTGGTATACTTCCTCCTCAAATTCACCTTGGGATTCTACGGCTTCCTCTTCTACTTCGCCTATGTGTAGGGCTCTATTAGGACAGTTGCTAGAATAGTGACCCACTTTGTTACACTTGAAACATGCGTTTGGAGTTCTTTGGGTCTCAGGTGTTTTTCCCTTGTCATCTCTACGGGTCACAGGCACATTAGGATTGGGTCGGTTGAATCTAGGCTGATTGGATCCTGACTGCTGATAAGGTGCACTAGTCCTAGGGGCTTCGGGCCTACGATAGACTGGACCTCTATGGAATCTCTCAGCATCCCTAGCTATTTGATAGGCCAATTCTAGGTCATGTACCTCTCGCATGAACAATTCTCTTTGAATTTCTTTCCTCAGTCCGGCTCTAAATCTAGACAAGGTCACCGACTCAGATTCATCAACATTGCACCTCATAACGAATTCGTCAAACTTCGCTATGTACTCTGCGACACTCCTATTTCCTTGAGTAAGTCTTTGCCATTGATCTAGGAGTCTTTGGTGGTAGGACATAGGAAGGTATTTCTCCCTAAGCCTAAGTTTCATAGCTCGTCAGGTCACTATGGGCACATCACCTCTCTGTCTAGTGAGTCTCTCAATGTTTCCCCAATATAACCTAGCTTGGCGCACAAGTTTAAGCTTTGCAAACTTACACTTGCGCTCTTCACTCATCTCAAACCAGTCAAAATACTGGTCCATCTCACCTTCCCAATCAATGTAGATCTTTGGATCTAAAATTCCATCAAAGGTGGGAGCTTCTAGCCTAATGTTCTTCATGGTTCGGTCATCTTGATCAAAGTGAATTGGGGTGGGTCTCCTGACATTGGGTTCATAGTTAGGCTCATGATGGAATCTCCTTGGGTTGGGCTCGATGGTTTGACCAGGATGGGGTCCTCTAGGAATTGGATCATAAAACTGATCTTGGGGAGCTCTCCTAGGGTTTGTTTCGTAGAGAGGGTTTTGATATGGAATCCTTCTAGGGTTCAATGGGGTCTCGAGTTCAGGTGCAAGACTTGGCTCAGGCTCAGTCTGGGCTTCATGATTGCTTTCTGGGGTTCTAGCCTTTAACTGATCCAACCTAGTTGTGATGTGGGCTAACTGCTCATTCGTGTCTTGGTTGGTTTGTGCCACATTCTGATTTGTTTGGGCCAATTGCTCAGTTAAACTCTTAGTCAGTTGGGCCACTTGATCATTTAGGCCTTTGATCAAATTCTCTAAGTTTTGGTCCATGGCTACACTTGACTGGGCTTGGATTGGTGAATACGGAGTTCCTGCTCTAGTTGTCATGCATGCAAATGGACTCAAGTTCGAGCTAAGGTTTCCTAGACCTAGAGCACAAATTAGAAGTCTAATTAAGTGAACCAACTAGCTAGTGGTACTTATGGGACTTAGCCAGGTAGGTGGAGGGGAGTGTAGGTCCCTGATTGCCAACCTTAGACACCAATCTGAGATTGGCCAGGTAGGCGGACCAAATCACAAGCCCTGATGCACCAATCCTAGACACCAAGCCAGTAAGCACACACCAATTAGCTGACACAGTTAACTTGACCCTAACCTGAACCCAACTTGTTGGTGTCCCTAACCCACTAGGGCAATTAACGTTCTACTCAATTTTAATTAACGGGCTGGGATCGATATGCTGGTTGGTGATTTTTGGGCTAGGGACAGGTGATGAAACCCTGACCCTATGTCAAATTGATGCCCTTAATTTGATTTCTCATGAGATGAATGAAATGCAAAGGTGCTGCAGAAGTGTGTTGCAATTTGAAAGTGGTGTGGAAAACGTGATGAGAAAAATGTCCAAAAATTCTGAAAAATTCACAAAGGATTCCTAACTTATATGTTTCAATGTAGATGAAAGGAATTTTAAAACTAAAATCTATACTAATCTAAGCAGATCCTACAAATGAAGATAAATAAAAAGGACAGAACATAACCCTAATGACAGTGTCGAACTGCAGAAATTTTTATTTTTTTTATAATTTTTATCTGATGATGAAATTTAATATGGTGATAACTGACTTAAAAATGAACAAGAAAAAAAATATTTCAATAAAAAATCAGTGACTTGCCTTTGGAGCTGCAGATGGATTACAGTAAACAGATGCAAATTTTCAGAAAACAGAACCTAATCAAACAAGTGCAATGGCTTACCCAAAACATCAATCTAAAAACTCACGTCCGGCCAGGGGCTCATTATTCCCATGGGTCGTGACAGTGTACTGGAGTACACCCGCTCAGGAGGCGTGAATTTTAGATCTTGCTTGGATTTAAAGAAAACTATTCTACCCTAATGCAACCATGCTCTGATACCAAGATGATGCGGCACACATATGATTAATGTTTTGAATATGGTTTGTAGAGCAATGAAACCTAATTACACTAGCATTGTACTCATCATAATAAGACTTAAGGATTATAAGAAATTGGACTTTTACTTGATTAGACACAATCCTAAACTAAGAAGGAAGAAGATCTAGATAATAGGGGCTAATGATTGTGGACTTACCTTGATGAGCTTTCCAACCTTCTTCTGATTCATAGCTTGAAACTACCAATGCTCAGAACTGAAGAATCTGGATAACAGAGATCAGAACCCTGGACTTGGGGCTTCAGCTTGTTTGTTCTTTGTTAAGGTGAACCCAGCCCACAACTCAAAGACTTCGAAGGACCCTGCAATGAAGATCAAAGTTAAGGAAGAAGGATAGGAACATATAGAAGGGATGGAAGAATTGATGAACTAAGAACAGAAATTTGAGTAGATCTGGCCGACTCCAATGCCTTCACTTGAGCTTGGAAGATGCTTTGCTAGGGAAAAAGAATGGCTTTGGCGTGGAGGAAGAGGATGGAAAACTTTCACATAAGAAAAAAAAATACAAGACAACTTCTACTTCCAAAATTTCAACTTCAATTTTCATTCATTCCCAAAATCAATCTCTTTTACAATGGGCGTCCAAGGCTTTTAATAGCCTCACAAAGCTAGCTTTTGAAATTTAAAAACTCCCCAAATCGAGGAGGATTACAAGGGGGGTTGGAGGATTTGGTGGAGAGTTTGGAGGGATGTGGGGGGGGTTGGAGGATTTGGTGGAGGACTTGGAGGGATGTGGCCAACCTCCTTGAATTTTAATCTTCCTTGTTGGCACCCAAAGGGTGATGAGGTGGCTGGTGAAGTGGCACCTGATGACGTGGCATGGTGAGGTGGTCTTCTACTTGGATAAGAATGACATGTGGCGCCCAGTGGTCCTAGTTGATGGTCCTTTTCTCTTGCTTGGTTGATGTGTCTTCTCTTCTTCATGTGGTCAAATTCTGGGGTCTAGAATTTGAGTCTTGTTGCTAGCTTTCATGGCTTTAAGACTTGATTAGACTTAACTCAACTGAATTAGACTTAACTCAACTGAACTGACTTGACTGACCTAGACTTTAAAACTTGAAATGGACTTACAAGAAATAAAATTTTAAAAGTAATTACAGGACTCAATAAACACTCTTGATTTGAAACTCAAAATTAATTACAGGACTCTTGAAAAGGAAATGACTCTTGAAAATAAAATATTTTTGAACTAAAGGATACAAGGTAACCTAATTATCTTCGATCCAAATTGGGATAAGGCTAACCTTGTTGGAGTGAAGTTTCTTTCGGCTTCTGGTGTCCACACCACTTGGCACCTGGGCTTGATTTCTTTGGGCTAGAATGCAGATGGACCTCTGGAATCATGGATTCCCTTATCTATGAATATACATTGGCATCTGGAAGGGAATCCGGGCATCTGGAGGGCATCTGCAAGGAATCAGGGTTTTCTGAATTTTTCCTCCATGGGTCTTCAAATCTTCAAGCTCGGTTGGACTTGGGCTATACTTCCATGTCTTCAATCTAGTTGGACTTGGTCTTCACTTGTATGATATAGTCTTGAGTCTTTAGTATGCTTGGACAGGACTCAAAAAATAAAATTAGCTCAACATGAGCTGACTAGCATTGGACTGAACTAGCTCAACATGAGCTGACTAGTACAGAACTGAAATAACAACTCAAAAGGCTCAAATAACAACTAAAATGGACTCAGATGGGCTAAGCCCTTATGACAGATGTACTCATAAATTATTGATCAATACATAGAGGGTTGAAAAGCCTCTATCTTATTCTGGTGCCTCCGGTATCCCCAACAATTCTCCTAGGGTGGGAAGAACTCGACCCTGTCGAGTGAAGATCAGACTGGCTCACATATCTCTCGAGAAGGTCAGGGTTGAGGCATTGCAAGTCCTCTCGAGAAATCCACGAATCGTCCGACTCTGGTTGGCCTTGCCATCGGACCACGAAGCATTGATAGTCGCGGCCCCGGGTCGTGATGGCTTGATCGTCCAGGATACGCTCGATCCGTTCTCCTCTCTCAGGCCAAATTGTTAGTGGACACTCTGGGTTAGGATCACTCACAATGAAAAGGAATAGGTCCAAAAGCCTTACTAGGTATCGCTGCCGGTTCCCTATACTCAACCAGGTCTATAATATTGAAGGTAGAACTAATGCCCAAATCCGAAGGCAAGTCTAACACCTAGGCATTTGATCCAACCTTCTCTATCACTTTAAAAAGGTTTGGCTCTGCAAGCATGAAGCTTCTTTTAGGCCTAAGCCTAACCAAGATAGAATCCACTACATCAAGTTCTTTGACCTTTCTTCGGGAATTAGCCAGTTTGTTTAAAATTAGTGTGGGTGGTGAACATGCTGGGCACATGCAAACTCCTAACAAATGATTCAAATGACTCAAACCTACACCTAACAGACTTGACTATGCATTCCTATAGAAGGAAATTTTATTGAACTCTTTTGATTTAAACCTAAAAAATTATAGGTTCCCTAGGTTTGATCCTAGCTTGACATGAACATGAAAATTTACAGTGAACTCCTAGAAAATTCCAAGGAGTATGCCAGAAGTAAGATGCAAACCTAACATGCGTGATGAATGCATGCAGTATGCTAATCTCAGTTAAATGCAATCTAATAATCCTAGAAATGCTGGACGTGTCAGGAAAGGGCAGAAAATAGGAAGTGGGTTCAGAAGTAGTTTGGTAGGGTAGGGGAAAAGGTTCAAGGTTAGTTGGATAAAGTTCGATATAAGAAGGCATGTCAGGGACTAATCCTAGACTAATGAGGCTAACCTTACGAGGTTGCGGTATATCTATGGGGTTTGCATAATGGAAGGATGGGTTACTAATCTCAGGGAAGAGGTACTTAATGGGAACTATAGGAGGAGGCTCATCCTGAGGGTACTGATTCAAAGAGATCAGGTCCTTAATAAATTCTTCAGGTTCTTGTATTTTAGGACTAGACACTATAATTTGGCTCTCCTCTATGGTTTCCTCAGGTAAGGCTCTAACAGCAGTACCTAGGTTCTCTTCCTCTATTTGTTCTTCCACTATAGCTTTTGGTTGGATGTGGTTAGGGTCAACTACCTCTAGGTTGGCTTCTACCTGGGTATTTATTAGGCCAACTATTTCTAGGTCATCTATAGGTGTCTCATCTTCTCCCTCATACTCATCCACTAGGCTCGCATCAGCTTCATACACTTCCGTATTAATGTAAGCCTTGTCAATCTCAGGGATGGTTGGAGAAGGTCGGCTAGGGGAAAATTGGCTAGGTCCTGGTTTCTGATTATGGACACTAATCCTAGTATGTTCAAGTTGCCTAAGGGATAGTGGCTCACTACTGGGCTTATATTTAGGGGTGCTAATCCTATGGGGTTCAAGTTGACTAAGGAAAACCTGACTAGTATTAGATTGATCCTTAGGGGTTATGGGTTCTCTGGGCTCATAGGACAAGGGTGCAGATCTATGGGTCATGGGATTATAGGATCTAGGGTCATAGGATTTTGGGTCAACTCTATGGTCAGGTTCTAAGGATGGATCATGGTATGGGGTCCTCCTAAGGTTGAGCTCCCTATATGGGTTAGGATATTGGGTTCTCCTAGGGTTGGACTCCCTATATGGGTCAGAATATTGGGTTCTCCTAGGGTTGGGCTCCCTATATGGGTCAGAGTATTGGGTTCTCCAAAGTTCAGTATCATAATAAGGGTCATGGTAAGGGGTTCTTCTAGGTTCAGTATCATAATAAAGGTCATGGTAAGGGGTTCTTCTAGGTTCAGTATTATAGTATGGGTCATGACGATGGGCTCTCCTAGGTTCAACCTCTCGGTAGGGATTAGGGTTTGGGGTCCTCCTAGGTTGAGGATTGTAGTACGGGTCAGGATGAGGGGCTCTCCTAGGTTCGACCTCATGGTATAGATCAGGATTTAGGGTCCTCCTAGGTTGAGGGGACTCAGGATCTGGATCAGACTGTGACCCATGAGTTCTTTGTATGGTCCCTACATGGCCTTCTAAATGGTCAAACCTATTGGTAAGATGGTCAATTCTATTATTGGTTTGGGTACTAGACTAAGTTAACTGGGCCATGGATTGGGTTATTTGCTCAGTGAGTGCTTTTATTTGGGCTTGCAAATTTTCCATGGGTTCAGACATTTGTGAAGGAGGTGGGTGATGTGAAATCCCTGATCTAGTGCTCATGCAAGACTCAATCAGACCAACTACAGCTGACTAGAGACCTAGAGTCCAAACTAGATGCTCAATCAGGGTGGCAAACTAGCCTATAGTAACTCTGTACTCAGCCAGGCAGGTGTAAGAGGAGTGTTAGGTCCCTGATTGCCAATCCTAGACACCAATCAGAGATTGGCCAGGTAGGCGAACCAGCACACAAGCCCTTTGGGATTGAATCTCTGAACCACCGTTCTAGACACTGAGCACAAGGCACACATAGGTTAACTTGACACGGTGATCTAACACTAGCCCGGACCCGACCAGTTGGTGTCCCTAGCCCACTAGGGCAAATTAAGTCTAGTTAATTTTTAGGTTAAGGCATGGGACCGAATGCAAGGGACGTGGTTTTGGGCTAAGGAGAGGTTATCAACTCCTCCCCTTATCTGATATAGCAAGAGTGCACTTAAAAGTAAATTATGCAATGATGGCAGGCAGATGAGGATGCAAATTAGGGTTTAGATGTTTTTGATATTTTTGGAGAATATGTAATTTTTTTTTTGGTATTTTCTTAAATAGAAGAAAACTTGCAAATTATGGCCTAATATGCAAGAAATATACTAAAATTAAAAGATATGCAAAAAATGCTAAACAAAACCCTAAAACTTCCAAACTTGTCTTGCTGAAAAAAAATAGAGCCAAAAATTTGTAGGCTGTATTTCAGCTTGCAAAATATTCACAGGCCATAATAAAATCTAAAAAACTCTGAACATTACTATGAATTATGTTTAATCCATAAAAACAAATTTTAGAATTTTTGGAGTTTTTATCAGGGAGAAATAATTTAAATAACAGAGCATATACGGACTAAGAAATTGCAGAAAACAAGCCCTAATCTAAGCTCTGATACCAGATGATGCAGGACTAATATGCATGCAATTCTTTTTTTTATGTTTTATATGTGGGGTTAGGTGATTAATTCCTGAATTTCAAATCAAAATTAGTTGTAGAGAATTTTGTATCAATTTTTTAAGACAAGCATGCAGATTAGAACCTAGAAAAGTACTAAAGAAGGATCGCCAGGGCTGAGAAGCCTCGGTTAGGGCAAGTTCTCCTACAATAATAAGACTGGAGTTAGAGGGGGTGTACCTGACAACGTCTGAAGTGCCCGGTGAAGATCGCAGTGAAGGGATCTCTCGTTCCTCGATGGATGCGGCCTGAAAAATCGAGCCAAAGACCCGCGGATACCCGGCTTTCTGCTTGGTGGTCCGATTGAGGCGTGGATGGAGTCGTTGGATTCGTAGGAACTCGGGGACTTGCAAACGACCTATCAAGGGTTAGAAAACTCAGAGGAAATCAAGAAAACAAAGGAAAATAGCAAAGGGAAGAAAGTTTTGGAGGGGCTGGAAGGATGGTTGGCGGTAGGAAGATGGTTGCAAACACCGGGAAGAAGAACTCTCAAACCCCTTTATGCACACAGCAGGGTGATCACACAAAGCAATTGAAGAACTCAAGGTTTATTTCATATATCAAAATCTCCCTTCATGAAAGAGGCTAGGGTCCTTTAAATAGACCCTTAACCTTGGGCTCCAAGTAAGGGCACATAAGTCTTTACATAAAAATCCTTTTCCCTCTCAAACCCTAGCTAGAAAATAAGGAAACATTAGATAGAAAAAATCCCTAAAAATTCTCTTGACTTGGCCAATACTCCAAGGATGCCTAGCGGGGCGTGTTGGGCTTCTAGGAGCAGCAAGAGGCTGGCCCAAAGGGGCTCGGGTGCATGGGTTTGGGCCTCTGGAAGCTGGGGTGGCCTGGTAGCCAGGTAGTAGGAATATTCCCTGGTATCTTGCTTCTTAGGGGCTTGGGATTGGCACCTGGGCTTGATTTCTTTGGGATAGGATGCAGATGGACCTCTGGAATCATGGATGCCCTTATCTATGAATATACTTTGGCATCTAGAAGGGAATCTGGGCATCTGGAGGGCATCTGCAAGGAATCAGGGTTTTCTGAATTTTTCCTCCTGGGGTCTTCAAATCTTCAAGCTGGGTTGCACTTGGACTATACTTCCATGTCTTCAATCTAGTTGGACTTGGTCTTCACTTGTATGATATAGTCTTGAGTCTTTAGTATGCTTGGACAGGACTCAAAAAAATAAAATTAGCTCAACATGAGCTGACTAGCAATGGACTGAACTAGCTCAACATGAGCTGACTAGTACATAACTGAAATAACAACTCAAAAGACTCAAATAACAACTAAAATGGACTCAGATGGGCTAAGCCCTTATTACAGATGTACTCATAAATTATTGATCAATTCATAGAGGGTTGAAAAGCCTCTATCTTATTCTGGTGCCTCTGGTGTCCCCACCACATCGCCAGACATAGCTCTCGATCCCAGAGGAAAAGAGCCCCTCTGGAAGGGTCCACCCATCTTTCCCTCCATCTTCGACCCTCTCCTGAGGGTCGAAGCTCAAGGATGCCAAGAACCACTAATTCGCTACAAAGGGGAAAGAGGCTTGAGGGAGTTGCTCAAGGATGCCAAGACCCACTAATTCGCTACAAAGGGGAAAGAGGCCTGGCAAACTCCCTCATTTTCTTTCAAAGACTCCACCTCCGAAAAAGACCTGCCGAAAGAAGTTCTCCCTGATTACGAGGGAAAGTTCAAAGCCCTCGAATCAGAGGTTGCAAAACTTCGGGAGCATAGGGACCAAAGTGATATAGTGGAGTGTGAGCTGCGTCCACCCTACACCACCCGCATCATGTCCGAAGTTGTTCCTATGCACTTTAGGGTCCCTCAGATGGAGCCCTACGATAGCACCTCCAACCCACTTGATTACTTGGGCAGCTTCAAAGCCTATATGATGATCCAAGGGGCTTCGGACGTGCTATACTGCCTTGCATTCCCGGCCACACTGAAGAAAGCTGCTCGGATGTGGTACTCGAGCATACGCCCATGTACCATCGACTTTTTTTCTGAGATAGAAAAAATATTTGTCTTGCATTCAGGACTTGCCGCAAGACCCCCCGCAACATCAATACCTTGTTCCTCCTTCACTAGAACGAAGGAGAAAGTCTGCGAGATTATATCTCCAGATTCAACTCGACCATGCTCGAGATCTCTGATCTCAACGAGCATGTGGCCATGTTTGCATTGAAGAAGGGGCTTCATACGTCTAGGCTCACCTTTTTCTTGGACAAGAAATTCTCCAAAAGCTACGTTGAGCTCCTATCGAGAGCTCAGAAGTATGCCGGCATTAAAGAGCAAGCGGCGAATTGGCGATTAGCTGAAGGGAAGCCCCCTTCAAAGAAGAAGAATAGCAGGGGACAAGGCCCCCCCACACCCAACAACAACAACAACAAATATCCCGACTAGCTACGGAGTCCCAGACCCAGAGCACCGGGTAGGAGATTTGACTCATATACCTCCCTCAACCTTCCTAGAGAAAAGATCCTACTAGAGATAGAAAATGAAAACTATCTCCAATGGCCATATCCCATGAAGGCATCCTCTTCCATGAGGAATAGGAACAAATACTGTCGATTCCACTGGGACCATGGCCATGATACTGAAGAGTGCATCTAGTTGAGAGATGCTATAGAGGATCTGATCAAAAGAGGTTATCTGGGGTAGTACGTAGGTCGCCAAGGATCTCGGTCAGAAGCTACAGTTCCCTAGAGGGCCCGAAAGAGGCTGAATTGCCAAACTAGAGGCCCACCAATGGGAACGTGGGAATGCTGCACTGGTTGACTAGTTGGAGAAGAGCCGAAGATGACACCCTGAAGCGGCTCAAAGATAACAATGCTATACTCTTCTCTGATGATGTCCTCGCAGGAGTCCAACTCCCGCATGACGATCCTGTTGTAATATCAATCATTATGGCCAATTATGATGTAAAATGAATCTTGGTTGATAATGGAAGCTCAGCCGATGTCTTACTCTATGATGCATTCTCTCGGATGTGCCTTCCTAAAAAAAAATTACAAAGATCTCCTATACCACTTGCCGGCTTCGGAGGTAACCAAGTCAATGCCGAGGGAGAAATAATATTACCTATAACCCTCAGCATCGAACCCTGACAGAAGACACTACTAATCAACTTCACAATAGTCCGAACCTCCTTGGCCTACAACATGATCCTGAGATGGCCTGCCCTAAACAAATTCCAGGCCATAGTGTCGACTTACCACCTCCTGGTATGTTTTCCCACCAGGAGTGGCATCGAAGAAGCCAAGGGAGATCAGAGAACAGCACGACAGTGCTTGATAATTCAAGACAAGCACTTCAACGATCCTACAACTTTGGATCAAATAGATCTAAAGGACCTAACCACAGATTCTGGTGAACCCATGGAGAAAACTATTTCAGTGCCGCTAACTGAAGAGGACCCCACCAGGGTCATGCAGATCGAAAGCATGCTCGATGAGGAAATCAAAGTGGAGCTGATCTATTTCCTCAAGAACAATGCTAATATCTTTTTCTGGTTAGCTTCGGACATGCAAGGGATTCCAGCCAAAGTGATTACTCATCGGTTGGAAGTCACTCCTGAATATAAGCCGGTCCAGCAGAAAAAAAAGAGTTTCACCCCTGAAAGATAAAAGGTGATAGACGAAGAAGTAAACAAACTCATCAAGGTAGGGTTCATTCGGGAAGCGCATTATCTTCAATGGTTGGCCAACATGGTAATGGTGAAGAAGGCTAATAGCAAGTGGAGGATCTATATCAACTACACAGACCTCAACAAAGCCTGCCTAAAAGATAGCTTTCTCCTTTCAAAGATCGACCAACTGGTTGACGCCACTGCTGGGCACCAGTTATTAAGCTTCATGGATGCCTTCTTGGGATATAACCAGATTCGAATGGATCCTTAAGATGAAGAAAAAATGGCCTTCATCATAGACAAAGGTATTCACTGCTACAAAATGATGCCGTTTGGGCTCAAGAATGCTAGGACAACGTTCTAGAGGCTGATTAACCGAGTGTTCAAAGAATAATTGGGGAGGAATATGGAGGCCTACGTTGATGACATGATCATGAAAAGCCTCCTTAAATAAGACCACATCAAGGACCTGGAAGAATCGTTCGGCGCCCTACGATGCCACCATATGAAGTTGAACCCAACGAAGTACGCCTTCAAGGTAACTTTAGGTAAATTCTTGGAGTTCCTCGTCACCAAGCGAGGAATCAAAGCAAACCTTGAAAAAATTCAGGCCCTTAAAGATATGAGGCATCCTTCTTTCAAGAAGGAGGTTCAGCAGCTGACAGGAAGGATCGCTTCCTTAAGCAGATTCATCTCCCGATCAGCCGAGAAGTGCCTCCCTTTCTTCAAAGTACTTCGGCAGTCCCGAGGCTTCGAATGAACCGAAGACTGCCGCATTGCTTTTGAAGAGTTGAAGAAGTACCTGGAGACCCCACCTTTGCTCTCTAAACCTCAAGAGGGGGAAGTACTCTTTCTGTACCTCTCCGCTTTGGACGAAGCAGTCAGTTCGATCCTTATCCAAAAAGAAGAGGATGCCTTTCATAAGTTGATCTACTACACCAGCAACGTCTTGCACGATGCTGAAACAAGGTATTCAGTGATGCAGAAGCTGATTTACTACTTGATAATTGTGGCAAAGCATCTACGACCTTATTTCCATGCCCACGCCATCGTGGTGTTGACTGATCAGCCTCTTAAGGCCATTCTCTGATATCCTGATACTTTGGATAGAATAACCAAATAGGCCATAAAGTTAAGTGAATTTGATATCAGCTTCCAGTCCCGATCGGCTATGAAAGCCCAGGTGTTGTCCGACTTCTTGGTTGAGTGCACCTGGAAGTCCGAAGATGAATCAAGCTTGATCGAAGAAGAAGGAGTCACTCCGAAAGACACTGAGTCTGTTTCGGTGCTCCATGTAGATGGGGCCTCCAATTCCACTAGATGTGGAGTGGGCCTTATACTAGCTGAATCGGATGGACACACCATGGAGTATGCACTCCAATTCTTTTTTTATGCCTCGAACAACCAGGTCGAATACGAGGCCTTACTTGCTAGACTTCGAATTGCCAAGAACTTGGGGATTCAAAGGCTTTAGGTCTTTTTGGACTTCCAGCTAGTGGTAAACCAAGTCAAAGGCGAGTTTAAGGCTAAGGATCCCATAATGATCCAATATTTGGAGAAGGTGCAAGCATCTATCCTCTCAACTAGAATTTTTTGAGATCATTCATGTCTCCTGATCGAAGAACTCTCGGGCAGATGCATCGTCTAAGCTCACCACCACCACTCCAGAATCCCTTGGTCGCACTTTCATCGAACACCTCGAAGCCCCAAGCATAGTCGAGGAATCTTTGAAGGTACACCAAATCGAGGCTGAACCTAGTTGGATGGATCCCATCTTCAAATTTTTGAATGAGGGCACACTACCAGATGATAAAGCAGAGGCCAAAAGGATCCTATGGATGGCATCCCAATATGTCATCTAGATGGGATCCTCTATAAGAGATCGTTCTCCCAACCCCTGCTGAAGTGCTTAGGACCATCGGATGCCGACTATGCCTTAAGAGAGGTCCATGAAGGAATAAGCGGTGATCACTTGGAGGGTAGGTCTTTGGTGTATAAAATAATATGCCATCCATTCAAAAAGATTCGGTTGACTTTGTACGAAGATGTGATCAATGCCAGAGGTATGCCAATATCCAAAGACAACCAGCGAGGTACTTGACCCAGCTGACAGCACCCTGGCCCTTCGCCCAGTGGGGCATGGATATCCTAGGCCCGTTTCCACCAGCATCCGAGCAAAAGAAGTTCCTTATTGTGGCAATTAACTACATTACTAAGTGGGTCGAAGCTGAACTACTGGCTCACATCAAAGAAGGCAAAGTTGAGAATTTTGTCAGGAATTTCATCATATTCCGGTTCGAAATTCCATATACTATAATCACCAACAACGGGAGGCAGTTTGACAATCCCAAGTTTAAAGATTTCTGTGCTTGGTACCATGTGCAACACAGACGGACCTCCGTTGCCTATCCACAATCAAACAGGGAAGTCGAAGTGATGAATCGGACCATTCTCCATGGCCTAAAGACGAGGTTGAATGCTGCCAAGAGACTTTGGGCATAAGAGCTAACCTCCATTCTCTAGGCATACAGGACGATCCTAAGAACGGTCACTGGCGAGTCTCCATTCAACTTGGCATACAGTACCGAAGTAGTCCTCCCTATTGAAGTCTCCCTCCAATCTTTGAGAATCAACAAGTATGAGGAGCCTAAAAACTCTGAATGTAGAAGGGTTGACTTGGATCTACTATCGAGCACCAGGCTCCAAGCCCAAATAAAAATGGTGGCGTATCGACAAAAAGTCACCAAATATTACAACTCCAGAGTGAAAGAGCAAATCTTTCGCACTGGGTACATGGTGCTGTGAAGAACTGAAGAGTCCAGGCTGATGGAGCAGGGCAAGCTCTCCCCCAACTGGGAAGGACCATACCAAGTCAAAGAAGTTGTACGTCCAGGAATGTATTGACTCAAGACACTAGATGGCATTGTCCTATCCTGGCCTTGGAATGTATAAAATCTTTGCAAATACTATCAATAAATAGACCTAGAGACTTTTGTGAAAATTTGTTCAAGTCTAAATAGCCCACTGAATCAGCGGCAAGACAACGGTTTCAATGATCTGATCAAAAGAATCGGCCAATAGCACAAAGGTGAGTCTGATCCACCCAACTTATCGGTATGCCCGACGAGTGCAACGGACAGCCTAATCAGGCTGCTAGATGATCAAAGGTGCAGGGATAGTTTATACAACATACCCTACAGAAAATCCAAAGATGTTTCGTGACAGGTCTGACTAGCCTACCTTATGCTAAAAAAGGTGCAGGGATGGTTCATACAACCTACCCTACGGTAAATTCGATGATACGTCGTGGCAAGCCTGACCAGCCTACCTTATGCTAAGAAGGTGCAGGGATGGTTCTTACAACCTACCCTATGGTAAATCTGAAGATGCGCCAGGGCAAGCCTAATCAGCTCAACGAAGAAGAACCGGGGTGGCCTAAATGCCTTGAAATCCCGCATTTCGTAATGTCCCAGAATATGCCATTCACAGAGAAAGAAAGAAAGGGAAAGAAAGAAAATTTCTTCATTACATCTGAAGGACTTTACAAAAAAAAAAGAGGAGATAGAACAGATAATGGGAAAGTAGATTCAAAGACCACCTATCGGCCCTTTCCCATGCCGGTGGGGGGTGTCAAACTCCTAGAAGAGGACGGGGAGGCTCCGGACTTCCCTTCCAGTTCAGACTCTGACTCCTCTTCAAAGTCAGAGTCATACTCATGGCTGGGAAAGGGGACAAAAGGCCTAATGTTTTCAAGGCCCTTCAAATGATAGAACCTGAAAGTCATGTCCAGGTGCTCCCGAAACCCCCAGTGGTAAGAGTCCAGAATAGATTCAGCGACCTCATCCTTATAGGCTGATGATGCTAGGAATTTCATGATGGCCTTTGCCGCCTTCTTTCTGGCCTCTTCCACCTCCGTAGTGGTCGCCTAGACCCAAGCCCTAGCTTCCTCCACATGGGCCTCCAAGACTTGAACCTTCCTCTCCAAACGGACAATGACCCCCTGTGGGTCATCATCGTCATGCCCCTGGTGAGCCTTCACACTAGGCTCACCCTCCGCTTGAGAGATGGAAGCCCTCTTCTTCACCATCTTTCGAAGTTCGGAAATGTTGAACTTCATCTTGGCGATATGCTTGGGAGAAGAAGGATAACTTTCAAAGTGGGAGTTTGAAATTTTAGTGGTCTTCGAAAGCGAAGAGCCAGTCCTATTTAAAGGGATCCTGCACCCACGGATGGTTGTAGAGAAACGTGCTCCACACCTTTTCCCAGGCTTGCCAAGAGGTGCCACATGTCAAAATGATGCCTCGAAACCCAAGCGGCTGCTCTACGAGTGATGCAATTGCCAATAACTGCTCTTGAAGATAGAGATCGATGGTGCTTCGAACCCAGAATGATCACCCTCAGACAATTACAACATCAATGGTCATTTCTTGGAAAGGAAAGATTTGGTGGCACTTAGGACATGCAGGGATGTGACCATTCGAGTGTTCACGCACTTGATATGGACAGTGAAAAATATACTTGATGTTTTCTAACAGTTCGTCAATGACAAAGTGACATCTATTCGCTATGCAACCATCAGTGTGAAAAAGACAACTATGGTGGATGATCAACA
This sequence comes from Areca catechu, assembly GCA_021397845.1. Classification (NCBI taxonomy): domain Eukaryota; kingdom Viridiplantae; phylum Streptophyta; class Magnoliopsida; order Arecales; family Arecaceae; genus Areca; species Areca catechu. The sequence goes on from CM038048.1 coordinate 16,857,564, forward strand.
TCAACCTAACTGAGGTTAATCCTGGCTTAAGAGATCGAGTTGGTCCTTCCTGACCTGACCAGACATACTAGGGAAATTCGCCGTGGCAGTAGTACGACCCCACTTCGGAGCTCATCATCGGCCGGGCTAGAGATATCGGCACTGAACTGAATTCAGTTCGAAGATTCTACATTTGAGAAGCTACACTTGGGGGATTCTCATAGTCACAAGGAAAAGGAAGTGTTCATTAATCCAAGAGAAACGTTCATTACATGCCAAGAGAAGGAAAAGAAAAATAAATACAAGGTTCGAAGCTTGACAAACCCCTACAGATCAACTGAGGAAGACCCAGCATTGGCAGAATGGAGTATCTCTTCGATCTGGATGGAGATAATCTCCTCTACCTAGGTCAGGGCCAGAGAATCTTCAGCCTGGATCTCCTCTCTGGCCTGGATCGGGACTACTATATCGGCCATAGCCAACCCCTCGGCTATGACCGGGACTTCTTCTCTTCGGCTGGGCATCTCCTTGACCTCATCGGGGGCCTCGATCTCTTCCTCTTTCTCCTCCTCGATCTCATACACAGGAATGCCGAAAAGATCAAGATCGGGGAAGACCTTTTTGACCTTGGCGAGTCCATCATTGAAGCCAAATTGATAACTGTACAAACTAGCTTTATTCACTTCCATCTTGAACTGCGAAGACTTTCTGAAGTCCTTGATAGCTCTAGCCACCTGCTCCTTCATAGATGTGGACTCCCTCATGGCCACTTTGGCCTTCAGAGTCACCACTTCGGCCATCTGGGTCGCCTCCTCGACCCTCGAAGATGCATCTTCGGCCTTCAAAGATGCCTCTTCGGGCCTCCTGGTCACCTCCTCGGCCACCCTAGCGAGGCCTTCAGCCTTCTCAATGTTTTCCTTAGCATAATGCTCCAAGGAATCGATCTGCTTCTTATTCCTCCTCAGCCTAGCTTCCTGCTCCGAGATCTTCACGTGGGCATTCTTCAGCTCACCCTTCAAACCCTATGCCTCGGCATCCATGCGAGTGAGCTGGTTCTCCATAGACAGCCTCAACTCTTCAGCCACCTCCCTCTCGACTCTGGCTACTTGGAGCTCCTCCTTCAAGCTATGAATGAGGCTATCAACACTCCCCAAGCCCTCTTCCAGAAAAGTGACATCGTAGATCAGCTGCACTAGCAAAACAAGATGTGAGACCAGTCACAAGCTGAATGACCCATCAGACAAGGGAGAAGCAATAAAAACCTCACCTGTTGTTGGGAGGAAAAGGTAGAATCGAACACCTTGGCGAGGCTCTGATCCCGAATGACTGCTAAATCATGAGGTAGCAAAGTATCTTACAATGCCCGCCTAACAATGGCAGGAACCAAAAGATCCCCTGTGGTGGAGAGCTCTGAAGAGTCCACGGGGCGACTCCCACTTAGAGGAACCTCTTGGATGGACTCCTCTTCGAGTTGTTGTGCCTTGTCCCTATCCATCGTAGGAGGACAAGGCGGTGGCTCATCGACCATCGGAGATGGACTCTCCCTTATCTGAACTGGAGAGCTGACCGTCGACAGAGACTCAACTGGCAGAGGCCCTCCTGGAGCCTCCATCATTGATTCCTCATCTCCTCCAGATATTTCTCTAGAGGATGAAGCGCTCCTACTTCTACCAGGATCCTCCTCCCAGATCTTCTTCTGGACCTCTGATCTTGAGGGGAGAGCCTAGGTTGCCATCCTCTTGGTGGAAGACTGACAAAGCCAGCCTAAATCGGGCCTCATCCCACTGCCTATGAACAAAAATGCTCTTTAGGATCAACTGGATCACAATGGACATGAAGAAAGGGGAACCGGAAACTTCTACTACTTATATTTAACACTAGGGACCCGCTGATCCCTGCAAGAAGGAGATTCCTCTCCTCCAATAGTTCACGGATGGAGATGGCCTCTGAACCGGACAATAGGGCATAATCGGATTGGTTGGTGGCCAGAATCTTTTTCCCAGTGTTAGCACCCAAGCTTGGCTCCGTCCACTCACTATTGAAACCCCACGGTTTGATGGAAGAAACAAAAATAAAGTTGGGCTTCCACCCGTCAATAGCACTAGGCATGTCCTTCATGATCTTGCGACCAGGCCGAGGGTCGATGACCCACCATCCATGGTCATGGAAATCCCTCTTGAGGACAAAGAGGGAGGTGAATAAGTTGGTCCCAGGCCTCATATTAGCTAATGACACCGGACCAAGAACCCATAGACATTTCGAATACTGTTCGGAGTCAACTGTGCGGGCATGACTTGATACATGCGAAAGACCCTAACGAAGAAGGGGTGTAGCAAAAAACGAAGACCAGCCTTTAGGTGATCTTCATACACGGCGATGCACCCAGCGGGAGGTTTATGTACCCGCTCTTCCGACGTCGGGAAAATCAAAGGAAAATCTTCAGGGACAAGATAGCGCTCTTGAAGGTGAGCTGTCTTTCCAGGTGAAATGGAGCTGGAAACCATCTCCGGACGTGACATATCACCAGCACCAGAAGACCCAACCTCCCCCCCTCGAGCTCCCACAGACTCAGCCATGATCAGAAAGGAAAACAAGGAAGCAGGAGAAAAGTCGTACCTGTGGGAGAGATGGATGGCCAAGGCAGGAAAAGCTGGGCCAAGGGTGGAAGCAAACAAAAATGGAGAAGCTTCTTCTGCCAGTCCTCCCTTTCCCCTTATGAAGGAGCAAAAAGACTCCAGAATGCCACCTCGATAAAAGGGGCCACCTCTCTGAGCCCACCACGGACACTGGAAATGAATGCGGAGTCCTAAGTAGCCCCTATACTGATTTGACTCAAAAGGGACCAAAGGTCACGATCCGTGCAATGCCCACCAATGGCAAGGATGGGACTCGCGTTTTTTCCAAAGGACAAGAAAGGGGCACGATCGCCACCCAAAGCCCAACAGAAAGATTGGCTTGAGCCACCGCAAAACAGAAAGGGAAAAAATGACCTCCTACTCCACCTATTTCTTTTCCACACTCCAATCAGAGGATGACAGTTGTCCACTACCTAATCCTCAAATCAATCAGCAATTATGGCAAACGATCAAACCAGAGATCTCATGATCATCAACCATGCCTCCCTAGACGAAAACTACAAGCCAGCGATACTCTCACTCTTCGAGACAGGCCACTGCTTCAAAAATTGAGAGTGGGGGGCAACTGTTGGGATATACCAGTTCAAGCGTAGATCTGCTACTGATCCAATTGCTCGTATACTCCCAAACCAAGATGAAGACAAAACTCTTGACTTCAGCTGAAGAGTAGTCTTCAGACTCCGCTGAAGAGTTAGTCTTTGGTTTCCACTAATTCGGGCTCCACTGAAGACATGATCTTCAGCTTCAGCCATATGTGCCATTCCGAGGAAGTCTCAAGAAGAAGACATTTCAGAGTGAAAGCACCCCACCGATCCAGCAAAAACGCTTCTAAGGAGAAGGTCTGAAAGCAGACCTTCAACCTATCCCAAACTCCCACGAACATGGAGGATAACGGTCACTTTCAAAATATAGCCACGTGACCATTAACTTCGATTGTAACATCTCCGGCCTGGCTTGAACCATTCGATAACCACCCATGGTTATGGATAGAGGGGAGTCAATTAACTCTTCCCATCATAACTGCAAGGGAGGGGATGGAGCCACAGGCCAGACCAATCGATATAAATACAGGTAAGAGGGGACGCTCTAGGTAAGGCACAACATAATCCTAAAAATGCTAGAGTTCTTTTCTCGCCATCTATCCTCCACAGAATCTTTTCCATTCCGTGGCTAGAGCCCCGTCTCTGATTTAGGCATCGGAGTGTCTCCCGCTGGATCAAATCCGACCAGGGATTTGTTTTGCAGGTAAACCAGGGAGTGGACCTACGATCCAGTAGCTTTGCTCGATTGGAAAAGGGATTCGATGCCAACAGGATTTTAAAGGGAACAACAATAATATATTGGACGAGGAAAACCTAATGATGTGCGCAACAAGAAAAATAATATATGATGGTGTTGGCGGGTCCCACAAGAAATAGATGCACTGCCCCTAAAGTCGGGCTCTGCACGTGCGGTTAGGAGTTTGCCATGGGTCCCACAAACTCTCCCTCGCCCGCATCCATGCAAAGCTTGGAATTCCCCTAGCCCACCCTTGGCGGGAATATACCCGCGGACGTATGCAACCCGCCACCAAGTTGCCAACCCTACCACGCTTTTACCATGAAACATACCCACCTGAGATACCCATGGGTCCTACCAGATGGTGCTTTTAAGAGTCGGGTCACATTCTTTGGTTCCATTTTCTTCGTGGCTATAGAATCAGATTTTTCTATTTAATGGGCTTTCATGATACTCTAATGTATCGTCACTTCAATTCAGACATTTTCAAGCTAACATGTTGTTATACCTAACCGACTCCCATCGAATTGGACCACCGCTCTTGCTGAGGTCCAACCGGACCGCTCTTACAGATGTCCGGGCGACCCTCTACTTTGGAGGTCCGATGGATGCTCTGCTTTGAAGGTCCGACGGATGCCTTCCTTCAGAGGTTCAGCTGACCCGCTCTGTCGGAGGTCCAGCTGACTCACTCCATCAGAGGTCCAGTCGACCCACTGAAGTAGAGGTCTGAACGACCTACTTTTGCTAAGGATCAAACAACCCACTTCCATTGAGTTCGGGCTGACCCGCTCTATCGGAGGTCCAGCTGACCCGCTCCTGCCGAGGTCCGACCCACTAAAGTTGATGTTTGAATGACCCACTTTAGTTGAGGTCCAGGTCACCCTCTCTATCGGAGGTCTAACAAATGCGGTCCCATGGAGATCTGACTGATTCCTCTTCTACCAAAGTCTGACTGCCCTACTCTTGAGGGGCTACTGTGAAGTTGATCTGGGAGGCTCTAGAAGCCTCTTCTAGCTAGTACCAGAATTCTGTTATAACAGAATCCTGCCATATCAGCACCACTACTCTACCACTCCCACAATGTCGCCCTATCTTGGTGCCACATGGCTACTCTTTAGATTCTCCTAGGGGTAGATCACTCTTTCTGGGCTTCATCCCTAACAAATTTTGGCACTGTTCCGTGCCTATATAAGCTAAACCGGGGGACATAGGGCGGTAAGCACAAGTGCTCTCTTCCTACTCCATACGTTATCTCCATTTAATTCCTTCATTCTGTTGCCCTCAAGCTCCCGCTAACTTAAGCATCGGAGTGTCCCCCGTCGTAACACCGCCAGCCCTTGGAGACTTTTTGCAGTAACCGAAAGAAGAGCGCTCCAGCCCAACCATCCGAGCCCTGTCCGGGAGAAGTTGCAGTAACAGATTGGTGCAAGAAAAAGGGGATCCCTTCTCTAAAAGGAGGAATCCACCTGCTAAGGAGGAGAAAAATGGCTAGGGGAAGAGCCCAGAATACTTCCACCAGGAGAGGTCACTCCCTGTCCAGGTCCAAATGACCTCCAAGGGAGAATGATGCCTCTGAACCCACTATCACTCTAGGACTGCAGCAGTTCCAGATGCTCCTGAACCACATTGATACACTCACCACCATGGCTCAGCACCTCTAGGAGGCGGCTAACAACTGACAGTAGCTGCCTACCGCATCCTGCACCAACCACCGACCTGCTGCTGAGGGAAGTCGATGGCAAGAAGTCCCTCAGCCTTATTCCAACATTGTTCCAAAGCCATGAAGGTCTCAAGGGACCCGTGCTAACGTGAAGAGGGCGAGCTCCGCCTCACCCTCCTCTGCTGACTCCATTCTTGATGGCATTTGGAACCCTACCGAAGTCCCGAGGGATTACACCAGCAAAATCTTGTGCATGGAGGAGTGTATTGCTGAGCTAGCCGATCAGCAAAAGGCTGATGGGGAGCTGGCGTATAACTCCCGCCCGCCCACCATTCTATGCTGAGATCATGGAGGAGCCCATCCCCCTCACTTCAAGATCTCGCAGGTGGACCCGTACAATGGTACCACGGACCCGCTGGACCATCTGGGCACCTACAAGGCCCACATGATGGTACAAGGCACCTCCGACGCCCTCCACTGCATTGCCTTCTCTACGACCCTCAAGAAGGCCGCCCGGATATGGTTCTACGCCATCCAGCCAGGTACGATCCACTCCTTCCCTCATCTTGAAAAACTCTTTCTTTCCCATTTTAGGACTTGTAGTCGGACTCGAGGCCCACATGATGGTATAAGGTGCCTCCGACACCCTCCACTGCATTGCCTTCCCTGTAATCCTTAAGAAGGCCACCCGAATGTGGTTCTCGCCATCCGGCCAGTTACAATCCACTCCTTCCCTTAGCTTAAAAAACTCTTTCTTTCCCATTTTAAGACTTGCAGTCGGACTCCGAGGAACACCGACTGCCTCTTCCTCATGCTGCAGAAAGAGGGAGAGAGCCTCCGGGACTACATGGCCCATTTCAACTCAGCAGCCATGGAGATCCTGGATCTGAATGACGACGTTGCTATGTCGGCCTTCAAGAGAGGGCTTCGCTCATCCAGGCTCACATTTTCCCAGGATAAGAAATTTCTGACAACCTACTCCGACATGCTAGCCCGGGAGCAGAAGTATGCTCTTGCAGAAGAACATGTGGCAAGTCGATGCCAGGCTGAAGGGAGGTCAACTTCCAAGAAGCGGAGTGACAAGGCTCCCAAAGTCTGACCTTCCAGCGATGGCAACAACACGGCCGGACGTCGCAGCCTCAAGCCAAAGGACTTCCACAGGAAGTTCAAAACCTATGCACCCCTCTCCCTTCCGAGGGAGAGATCCTCTAGGAAATCGAGAATGAGACCTTTCTACAAAGGCCTCATCTGCTGAGGGACCCCTCTGCATCTAGAAATAAGGACAAATACTGCCGGCTCCATCAGGGCCACGGACATAATACCGAAGACTGCCTCCAGCTGAAGGATGCAATTGAAGACCTCATTAGGTGGGGGTACCTACACAAATATATCCGATCCTAGAGGAACCGAACTAAAGTCTCAACTGCTAGAGAACCCCCAGAGGAGATAGAGCTTCCCAACCAGCATCCAACCGATGGGAATGTTGGCATGCTGCACCGTCGATCCGATTGGAGATATGATGGAGACCAGGACATTGTGAAGAGGTCTAGGGGTTCCAATGTAATCAGTTTCTCTAATGAAGACCTCTTAGAATCCCATGTCTTCGGGAATGACCCTGTAGTTGTGTCGACAGTAATTGCCAACTATGATGTAAGGTGGATTCTTATTGATAATGGAAGCTCCACGAAAGTATTGTTGTATGATGCTTTTGTCTGAATAAACCTGTCCAAGTCAAGGCTACAGGAATTCCCTATGTCATTGACAGGATTTGGAGGAAACTCCATCAGAGTGGAAGGAGAGATAACTCTACCCGTGACCATCAAGATGGAACCCTTTCAGAAGACTCTTTCCATCAACTTTGTGGTCGTATGTATGACCTTGGCTTATAACGCCATTTTGGGCCAACCGGCCCTCAACAAATTCTGAGCCATCGTCTCTACCTATCATCTGCTGGCAAAGTTTTCGACTCGAAATGGGATCGGAGTTATAAGGGGAGACCACAGGATGGCCAGACAATGTTTAACCATTCAAGACAAGCAGTCGGATGGTCATTCTACTTTGGAACAGCTTGACCCTAGGGTCGAAGCCGATGGTTATGGCCAACCAGTCAAAAAGATTTTGTTCGTTCCACTCTGGGAGGACGATCCTACCAAGGTCCTCCAAATTGGGAGCACTCTTAGTGAGGAGGTCAAGTTGGAGCTGATCAACTTCCTAAGGAATGACATTGATGTCTTTGCTTGGTCGGCATCGAACATGTCAGGCATTCTGTTGGATGTCATCACACATCAGCTTAAGGTAGATCCAACCTACAATCCTGTCAGACAAAAGAAGAGGAGCTTTGCTCCCGAAAGACAAAGGGCCATTGATGAGGAGGTCAGGAAGCTCTCTGATGCTGGCTTCATTAGAGAGGCCCACTACCCTGACTGGGTGCCAAATGTTGTAATGGTGAAGAAGGCTAATGGGAAGTAGAGGATATGTGTAGACTACACTGATCTCGATAAGGCCTGTTTGAAGGACAGCTTTCCCTTGCTGAAGATTGACCAACTGGTAGATGCCACAGCCGGCCATCAGCTTTTGAGTTTCATGGATGCCTTCTCCAGCTTCAACTAGATCAGGATGCATCCGGAGGATGAAGAGAAGATGGCCTTTGTCACTGACAAGGGGCAGTATTGCTATAAGATGATGCCTTTCGGCTTGAAGAATGCTAGTGCCACTTTTTAAAGGCTAATCAACCGGGTCTTCGAAGGACAGCTTGGAAGAAATATGGAGGCATATGTTGATGATATGATAGTCTGGAGCCTCCAAAAAGATGACCACATTAGAGACTTGCAGGAGTCCTTTGACGTGCTGAGACGACATCAAATGAAGCTGAATCCTGCCAAGTGCACCTTCGTGGTGACTTCTGGAAAGTTTCTCGACTTCTTGGTCACACAAAGAGGGATTAAAGTCAACCCTAACAAGATCAAAGCTGTTATTGATATGGGACATCCAACCAATAAAAAACAAGTGCAAGAACTTACAGGCCGGATAGCCTCTCTTAGTTGCTTCATCTCCCGGTGGAGAAGTCTTTACCATTCTTTAAGACTTTGCACCGGTCAGACCGCTTCCATTGGACCGACGAGTATCGATCGACTTTTGAAGCTTTGAAAGATTATTTGAAGAACCCTCCATTGTTGGCCAAGCCGATGGATGGAGAGCCATTATACTTATACCTATCGACGTCGGACGAGGTGGTGAGCTCCATCCTCATTCGAGTGGAAGAAGGTGGTCAACAGAAACAGGTCTATTATATCAGCAAGGTTCTCCATGATGCTGAGATAAGGTACCCTAAGATGCAAAAGCTCGTCTATTCCTTGGTCGTGGTAGCCAATAGACTCCGACCCTACTTCCAAGGACACCCGATTGTCATCATGTCCGACCAACCCCTTAAGGCGATTCTTCGAAGTCCAGAAACTTTTGGTCGACTTGCTAAGTGGACCATTAAGCTTGGCAAATTTGACATCTCTTTCCAACCTCGATCGGTCATGAAGGCTCAAGTAATTGTTGACTTCATTACAGAGTGCACCTGGAAACAGGAAATACTCTCGCAAGCAATGGCACACCTGAAGACGACACCATTGAAAAGGCAGAGCCCGCTTGGACCCTTCATATGGATGGAGCGTCCAACCTTGTAGGCTACGGGGTGGGCCTGATTCTGGCCGACCCCGATGGACAAAGATTGGAGTATGCTTTACACTTCTCATTTCAGGTGTCAAACAACCAAGCATAATATGAATCCCTTCTTGCAGGATATGAATAGCCAATGAGTTGGGCATCAGCCGAATCAGGGCCTTCTCTGACTCTTAGTTGGTGGTGAATCAGGTGAAGGGTGAATTCGAGACGAGAGACTCGACCCTGGCCAAGTACTTGAGCAAGGTACAAAACTTCGTGTCTCGACTTAAATTTTTTGAAATTCTCCATTTACCTCGATTATAGTTCTCTCGGGCAGATGCTTTGTCATGATTGGCTATTGTCATTTCCAACACCTCCGACCGAACCTTTGTGGAGTATCTGCAGCACCCAAGTATTGCTAAAGAGCTAATTGAAGTCCACCAAGTCGAACAAGAAGCTTCTTGGATGGACCCAATTCTCACATTCCTTGTCAGAGAGACTCTACCAAAAGATTCGACTGAAGCCAAGCATGTACGCTGGACGGCTTCTAGGTATGTCATCCTCGATGGCATCTTCTACAAGCGATCATTCTCATAGCCACTACTGAAGTGCTTGGGGCCAATAGACGCAGACTATGCACTCAGAGAAGTGCATGAAGGCATCTGCGGTGACCACCTGGGAGGAAGATCTCTGGCTTAAAAGATTATCCGACAGGGATACTATTGGCCAACAATTCAGAAGGATACATCGGACTTCGTCAGAAAGTGTGACGCGTATCAAAGGTACACCAATATCCAAAGGAGGCCTGCCAGTCAGCTGACTTTGTTCACTGCACCATGGCCATTCATACAGTGGGGGATGGATATCCTGGGACCATTGCCCCAAGCATCTGGACAGCAAAAATTCTTGATCGTAGCTATTGACTATTTCACCAAATGGATGGAGACTGAGGCGCTGGCGCAAATTATAGAAGCAAAAGCAAAGAGTTTTGTCCAGAGCTACATCATTTTTCGGTTCGGCATTTCACAGGCGATCATCACCGACAACGGGAGGCAATTTGATAATCCCAAGTTTCAGGAATTCTACCAACAATATCATACCTCCCATCGACTAACGTCGATGGGTCACCCTCAGTCCAACGGAGAAACGGAGATCACCAATCAGACAATCCTGCATGGACTGAAGACCCGACTGAATGATGCCAAAGGACTTTAGGCGGAGGAGCTTCACTCGGTGCTCTAGGCTTATTAGATGACCTCCCGAACTGCGACTAGGCAAACTCCATTCAATCTGACTTACGGGAGTGAGGCAGTCATCCTTGTAGAAATTTCCTTGAAGTCTTTGCGAATTGATCATTTTGCCAAACCAACCAACTCAGAGCAAAGAAGAGCTGACCTAGACCTGCTTGAAAAAACCAGGCTCCAAGCGGGCTTGAAGATGGCAACCTATCATCAGAAGATGGCCAAGTATTACAACTTTAGAGTCAAGGCTCGAACTTTCCAGGTTAAATATCTAGTTTTGCGGAGGACAGAAGTTTCAAGACTGATCAAGCAAGGGAAGCTCTCCCCCAACTGGGAAGGCCCTTATCGAGTTATTGAAATGATTCGAGCCGAAACTTACCAACTCGAGCACTTGGACGGACGACAAGTGGCATGTCCATAGAATGTAGACAACCTTCACAAGTACTATCAATAAAGGCCATCACTTCTTCTATGAAGCACTTCTGAAAGTCTGACTCTGGTCAGTAAACGCTTTAGGGTAGTGGTGCGGGCACCAGACTCAGAAGAAGACTTCAGGGCTCCATCTGGATCTCTGATTGACCTTGCCCGAAGAATTAGGGTTTTCTGGTTTTGTAATAAGGGTTGACCTGATCAACTCAATTTTGAGTCTGTAATTTTGTCATTTCAATTTTTGTTGGGTCATGTTGACTCAGTCCATGTCCAAGGCCCAGGTAGGTGTCATTCCCTTTGCCATAGGGCACCACATTTTCCAGCTACAAGTGGGTGCCACACTCCCTGCCACATCTCCATCCAGTGTACCTTGGTCCCCACGCCTCAAGTAAGCAGGCTCTTTTTTCTTGCACCACTTGGGGGAGAAATCCATCAAGATACCTCAATCCAAGGAGGAGACAACTTCTTTCCAGATAAACCCAAGCCAGGATGACAAGAATTTTTCTTGAAGAGAGGATCAAGGAGGTGCCCCACAATGTTCCATAAAAATCCAAGTTATAAAAGGGAAGAGAGCATGTCTTGGGGAGAAAATCAAGGAGGCACCCAAAAGTTTCCAAAAGTGCCAAAGCCATGAAAGGAAGAAGCCTAAACTTGTGGAGCAAGACTAGGAGGTGTCCAAATGAGCCAAACCATGAAGGGAAAATCCTTGATTCATGGAGAGATACTAGGAGACACCCCCATAACTTGCTATTTGGAGCTGATTTTAAAGTTTTCTTGGAGTTTTTGGGCTGCCCACTCATGGAAGGAGTCTTGGGAAGAGAATTTGATGCCTAAAGTGTGAGTTAGTCCTATTAGTCCCACATGGGAAATGTATAAAATTTTATTTCTTTGTTATGTCTATATATTCAACTCTATGTAACTCTTGAATTTAAAATAATGATGAATGAAATCAATTTCTGTGTGAGCAACTTTGTGTTTCTCTCTTCCGCACTTGTATTCAGGTGTTGAGCTCCATGAGGGAGTAAATCCGGGTTCCCTAGGAACCTTGAGGAGGTGTGAGATCTCCAACCCCAAAACCCTAGCTTAGTCCACCCATCTCTACTCCACCACCACCAAACCCTAATTTTCCATCTTCATCCCACGGCCCCTCTATTCCACATCGAAGCCGGTCACCATCATCCAGGTTCAGATCAACTGTTTCAACTATAGAGCCAGTTCAAAAGAGAGTCAGATCAGTATCAAGATCTCCGAAACTTCTACATCCAACAATCTTCATTGTGTACTCAGGTCAGTGTCTTTCTTTGAGTTTCTGGTTCTTTTTCTTGTTCTTCTTCTTCCAGATCCTGAGTTCGAGAAGAAGGCTAACCTTGCCATAGGACTACAATCCGAGGATCCATTGCGAAGATACCCCGTCTCCAAGGATCCTATAATCTGCTCGAGAGTGTCCTTCAATTGAAGCAACGAGAGATATCACAGTCAGGTATAAAACCTTCTCTTCTCTCTTCATCTGTTTCTTGAAAGAGGAGTAAACCCTAGGTCTGGGGGTTTCTCAATCCCCAGCGATCCTACTTCTGAGTTACTCTGATAATCCACTCCTTTTAATTATGCTTTCTGTCATTTCTTAGTTTCTTTCAATATTAGTTTATCTTTCCTTTGAGTCAAAGCCGACTTCTGAAAATAAATAAATCAAAAAAATACATTAATTTTAATTTACTTCCGCATCGCATCATCTCTTTTGTTCCGCATCATTTTTGGTATCAGAGCTTCCGTTCTGCATCAATTTTTGGTATCAGAGCCCTGTCTAGGGTTTCTGACTTGATTGCATGCTTTGAGTATCTCTCTTTTTTACTTTGTCTGCTCGAAGTAGACTCCCCAGGACGTCCGGTCCTAGGAACGAAGCGAGGTGCAAACCTCCTCTTCCCATTCCACGGGGTGTTCCTAGGGCGTGTAGGGGATCCGCTGGGTTACAACTTCGTAGCAGGAATTGTAAACGGGGGAAGCATTCTATTTTCAGTCTGTAACAATCTTGTTACAGGAATTGTTTCTCATTGCAGGTAACTCCAAATTATATAATTTTTATTTTGCTGGAACCAATATAATTGAAACTATTTTACATAATTTTACTGTAATTTATTGGTTTCTGTGAAATTTTTGAAAGTTAAATTACAACAACTCTATTTCTATGATTCTGCAATTCAATTTTTTTTGAATGATCATCTCCTAATTCATCTTAAGGGCAATTGAGCATCTAAGATAAGGGGAGGAGTTGATAACCTCTCCTTAGTCCAAAACCACCACCCATTCATTCGATCCTATGCCTAATTTTAAAATTTATTAGACTTAATTTGCCCTAGTGGGCTAGGGACATCAACAAGTCGGGTCAAGGCTAGTGTTGAGTCAGTTTGTCTAGTTACTCTGTGTGTGCTTTGTACTCAGTGTCTAGAACGGTGGTTCAGGGACTACATCCCGAAGGGCTTGTGTGCTGGTCCGCCTACCTGGCCAATCACTGATTGGTGTCTAGGATTGGCAATTAGGGACCTAACACTCCCCTTACACCTGCCTGGCTGAGTCCCGAGTTACTACAGGCTAGCTTGCCACTCTGATTGGGCATCTAGTTTGGACTCTAGGTCTAGTGAGCCAGTAGTTGCTTTAGTCTAGTCATATTCTGTGTGTTTGCTTGCATCATCATGTATACCCGGAATGGAGTACCCTACCAACCTGGTCAAACCCAACCTGATTTAGAGGCCATGGTTAGAGCTCTTACTGAAAGTATGAACAAATTGAGTCAGGATATGACTGCTACTGTTACCTAGTGTAAAGAACAAGTCCATGAGAATTTTACCCAGCTTAGGGATCGAGTCCAAGTACTTGAGAAACGTAGACATCAAAATTGGGCCCCTGATCCAAAATTTAATAGGCCCCAACCTCATCCATGCCAGGAGCCTAGGAGGACCTTATACCATGATCCCGAGCATAACCTTAGGAAGCCTAACCATGATATCTATAGTGTGGATCGTGTCTATGAGAGGTCCTTACAATATTCTAGACCAGTCACTCAACAACCCAAGTCTTCTAGATCAAACCATTTAGATCCACACCCATGCACAAGTAAGGTCTCTACTAGCTTGAAACCCAGTGTGACCCAGGTTCCTATATCGCAAGAATGTTTGTTTTGTGGAGAAAGAGGCCATAAATCTAGTCAGTGCCCATGCATAGGACTGGCTTGTGCACAGCTAAGTGGTAAGAATCCTAAGGATGACATTAATGAGGGAGAACCCAAGCCTACCAATGAGGAAGAAAGGTTAGGTATGATAAGCCTAGAATCAGTTGACCCGATTACCACTGACCCGAAACCCATTGAAGATGGCATCGAGGAAGTATATGATGCTGGCTTGAGTCTAGTAGATGAATATGAGGGGGAAGAACTTGAAGATTGTGACATCGATACTATTGGTTCCTTACCTGAGGAGACCTTGGAGAGCAACCAAGTGATAGGACCTAGTTCAGAAATTCAAGAGATTTGTGAGAATCAGGTTCCTTTAGTCAAATACCCCCAGGAAGAACTCATAGTGTTAGCCCAAGCTATCAGTTCGTACCCTCTAATGACAGTCATTCTCCAAGTACCAATTGAAGATCTTTGCATTGAACTGTTTAAGTTTGCCCACCCTATGGTAGATCCTCTCCTTAGGATGACTGAATCAAGCCTCTTACAATTGGACCTTGTCCCATGCCCAGCCACTAAGGTCTCTCCCGTAATCTCAGTTGAACATCCTTGTCTTGAGCGGATTGATTCACCCAGTCCTGTAGAAGTCCTCCTTATGGCCCCAGACCCCTTCCTTCGCATGACTGACCTACCCTTCTATAGAGTATACCTTTCCGCACCCATAGGTCAAATTTCAAGTCTTGAGGTCATCATCCGAAGGCCCTCCCATGAATCATTCTCTAATCCAGTTCTTGAGAAAGTGGATCATTATTTGCTTAGAGAACAAACCTTAACTATTGCAATCAAATGTCCTAGGCTACTTCCCGAACCATCTCTTGATCCATTCCTGGGAGTAGCAAACTTTTCCTTTCGTAAGGATGACCAGTTGACACTCATAGATCACCATTCAAACCTTCAGGTCACCACCTTTAGTCAACAGGTAATTCGAGACTCCACCTCATATCTCCTCCCTTTCTCTAGGACTTCCAATGCTTCTTACACCATCCAAGTATACTTTGTCGAAGCCTTTAGAGTGAACCACGTGTCAGAACCTATTAGGTTTGCCATCTACTTCTGGAAGACCTTATGGCACCTACTAGGCATCCATAATAAGTTTTCATGCTCTGCATGCCCTCCTCCGACCCAAGGTCAAACCTAGAGAGCCTTAGTTTGTTAGGTTTAGACTTATGGTTCCTTTGTAATAAAGTCCATTCTTTAGGAATGCGTCGTCAGTCTAGTTTAGTTTTCTTGACCCTTTAGTAGGCTTTGGCTCAGATTTTGGTTTGATTGAGAGCACCAGGAATTGGGATTTGTATTTTGTCCAGGGCTGAGATTGCATTCAATGTTTCGATCAATAGGTCTATAGGCTAGAGTCCCTTTGAAATTGTTCATGGATACAAGCCTCACACACCACTTGATCTGATTTCACTATTAGCCCACACACACAAGTCTCTTGATGCACTTGCATAGCATGTAAAGGACTTGCATAAAGAAATTCATGCCAAAATAACTTTAAGTAATGAAACTTATAAGAAGTTGGCTCATTCTCAAAGACGAGTCCAAACTTTTATTGAGAGAGACTATGTAATGATTAGGTTAAGGCCTGAGTGGTTTTCTCCTGGAACCGTTAGAAAGTTACATGCTAGAGGAGCTGGACCATTCAGAGTGGTGAAGAGAGTAGGATCCAATGCCTATGTGCTCGAGTTACCTCCAGAACTTGGCATTAGCTCCACTTTCAACATTACAGACCTAGTAGAGTACAGGGAGCCAACTGTGATTCCCAGTGAGCCTTCTGAACCTAATCCTATTATTGAGAGTGATCCCGATCCTGTGTATCCACAAACAAACTGGCCTGTGAGGAAAGAGCAGATTGAAAAGATCCTGGATGATCAGGTAATCTCTACTCGTAATCGAGGATACCAAAGATACCTGGTCTGCTGGCAAGGAAGGCCAGACTCTGATGACTCTTGGATCTCCCGAGAAGAACTACAAGATTTGGATCCAGACCTCTTGGAGAGATACCAGATCCAACTTGAGCCTTACTCGGCAAGGTCGAGTTCCTCCCACCCCGGGAGAATTGGTGCGGGCACCAGACTCAGAAGAAGACTTCAGGGCTCCATCTGGATCTCTGATTGACCTTGCCCGAAGAATTAGGATTTTCTAGTTTTGTAATAAGGGTTGACATGATCAACTCAATTTTGAGTCTGTAATTTTGTCATTTCAATTTTTGTTGGGTCATATTGACTCAGTCCAAGTCCAAGGCCCAGGTAGGTGTCATTCCCTTTGCCATAGGGCACCACATTTTCTAGCTACAAGTGGGTGCCACACTCCCTGCCACATCTCCATCCAGTGTACCTTGGTCCCCATGCCTCAAGTAAGCAGGTTCTTTTTTCTTGCACCACTTGGGGGAGAAATCCATCAAGATACCTCAATCCAAGAAGGAGACAACTTCTTTCCAGATAAACCCAAGCCAGAATGGCAAGAATTTTTCTTGAAGAGAGGATCAAGGAGGTGCCCCACAATGTTCCATAAAAACCCAAGTTATAAAAGGGAAGAGAGCATGTCTTGGGGAGAAAATCAAGGAGGCACCCAAAAGTTTCCAAAAGTGCCAAAGCCATGAAAGGAAGAAGCCTAAACTTGTGGAGCAAGACTAGGAGGTGTCCAAATGAGCCAAACCATGAAGGGAAAATCCTTGATTCATGGAGAGATACTAGGAGACAACCCCATAACCTGCCATTTGGAGCTGATTTTCAAGTTTTCTTGGAGTTTTTGGGCTGCCCACTCATGGAAGGAGTCTTGGGAAGAGAATTTGATGCCTAAAGTGTGGGTTAGTCCTATTAGTCCCACATGAAAAATGTATAAAATTTTATTTCTTTGTTATGTCTATATATTCAACTCTATGTAACTCTTGAATTTAAAATAATGATGAATGAAATCAATTTCTGTGTGAGCAACTTTGTGTTTCTCTCTTCCGCACTTGTATTCAGGTGTTGAGCTCCGTGAGGGAGTAAATCCGGTTTTCCTAGGAACCTTGAGGAGGTGTGAGATCTCCAACCCCAAAACCCTAGCTTAGTCCACCCATCTCTACTCCACCACCACCAAACCCTAATTTTCCATCTTCATCCCACGGTCCCTCTCTTCCACATCGAAGCCGGTCACCAGCATCAAGGTTCAGATCAACTGTTTCAACTATAGAGCCAGTTCAAAGGAGAGTCAGATCAGTATCAAGATCTCCGGAACTTCTACATCCAACAATCTGCATTAAGTACTCAGGTCAGTGTCTTTCTTTGAGTTTCTGGTTCTTTTTTTTTTTCTTCTTCTTCCAGATCCTGAGTTCGAGAAGAAGGCCAACCTTGCCATAGGACTACAATCCGATGATCCATTGCGAAGATACCCTGTCTCCGAGGATCCTACAATCTGCTCGAGAGTGTCCTTCAATTGAAGCAACGAGAGATATCACAGTCAGGTATAAAACCTTCTCTTCTCTCTTCGTCTGTTTCTTGAAAGAGGAGTAAACCCTAGGTCTGGGGGTTTCTCAATCCCCAGCGATCATACTTCTGAGTTACTCTGATAATCCACTCATTTTAATTGTGCTTTCTGTCATTTCTTAGTTTCTTTCAACATTAGTTTATCTTTCCTTTGAGTCAAAGCCGACTTCTGAAAATAAATAAATAAAAAAAATATATTAATTTTAATTTATTTCCGCATCGCATCATCTCTTTTGTTCCGCATCATTTTTGGTATTAGAGCTTCCGTTCTGCATCAGGTAGCCCACTTTCGAAAGTCTGACTCCGGTCAGCAAAGGCTCTAGGGCAGCCCACTTCTGAAAGTTCGACTCCGGTCGGCAAAGGCTTTAGGGTAGCCCACTTCCGAAAGTTCGACTTTGGTCGATACAGGCTCAGGGCAGCCCACTATCGAAAGTCCAACTCCGATCGGCAAAGGCTCTGAGGTAGCCCACTTTCGAAAGTCCGATTTTGGTCAATAAAGGCTCTAGGGCAGCCAATTCCAAAAATCTGACTCCGATTGGCAAAGATTCTAGGGCAGCCCACTTCCGAAAGTCTGACTCTAGTCTGTAAAGGCTCTAGGGCAGCCCACTTCCGAATATCTGACTCTAGTCGGTAGATGCTCTAGTGCAGCCCACTCTTAAAAACCCGACCCGGTCAACAACAGCTTCAAAATGATCTATATGGAGATCTGGTCTTGTGTCGGACAAGCCGATAAACCAACACATAAAAAAAATCTCTAAGTGTCTGAGTTCGGACTGAGCTACTATCTGGCAGCTACTTCGGAGGTCTTGCGTTCGGATGAGCCGATGGACCAACAATTAGAAAAATCTCTAAGTGTTTGAGTTCGGATTAAGCTACTATCCGACAGCTACTTCGGAGGTCTTGCGTTTGGACGAGCCGACGGACCAACACTTAGAGAAATCTCTAAGTGTCTGAGTTCGGATAGAGCTACTGTTCGGCAGCTACTTCAGAGGTCTTGCGTTCGGACGAGCTGATGGACCAACACTTACAAAAATCTCTAAGTGTCTGAGTTCGGACTGAGCTACTGTCTGGCAGCTGCTTTAGAGGTCTTGCGTTCGGACGAGCCGATGGACCAACACTTAGAAAAATCTCTAAGTGTCTGGGTTCAGACTGAGTCACTATATATCAACTACTTCAAAAGGTCCGACCGCACATTTAGACAAGCCAATAGACCCACACTATGAAAGATTTCTAAGGCATTGGTTTTGGACTAAGCCACTATTTAGCATCAACTCCAGGAGACTTATGGTCCTATCAAGCCGACCGTCAACATTTAGATAGATTTTTAAAAGAAAGAGTTCGGTTAATCTGACCGACTCAACATACACGAAGACGTAGATGCAAGAGATGTAACAGAAAAGGGTTCTTCTATTTCATTGTAAAATAGGTTTTTTACAAAATGTAGGTCAGACCTTTACAGAAGTCCTAGGTTTGACCCACTCAAGATGCAGATGTGACTTCAGCTCCGACCCCCTCGGCCGCCCCCGAAGGTCCAACTGGGACTTCCACCGTTCCCACATCGGCTTCGACTTGGGCCTCGACTCTGGCCTCCTCTATGCCGGCCTCAGCCTGGGGTTCAACCCTCCATCGGACGGGTCCACTTCTTCTTCCATGCCTTCCTCTTCTACCTGTCTTGGCAGTTGAAGAAAGGCGAGGTCGAGCTTCAGGAAGGCATCTCCGACCTTTGACAGGCATTCTTCATACCCGTAGTCGAAGTTGACCGCAACGGCTTTGTTCATTTCCCTATTGAAGTCGTCGGAGGCCTTGTATCTCCTCACGGCATCTTTGATTGCCATCGCCATCAGCTCCTGGGCTTTTTTCAGCAAGCCCATGTATCTCTCTACCGCTACCTAGTGGTCCCTCGAGTGCCTTTCGAACTTGACCAGGCAACCCTCTTCTCCAGCCAACCGACGGGCCAGGGATTTTAACTTTTTCTTCTTTCTTTTCAGACTGTCCTCCTGGTCAGCCTATCGGGCTAGCAGGTCTTCTGCCTGCTTCTTATGAGCATCTGCCTCGGCCTGTAGGGTAGATAGCTCCTATTCAGCAGCATAGAGGGTAGATATCTCTGCTCTGGCGACCATCAGCGCCACCTCTGCCGCGTCTCTTACTGCCTCAGCCACCTCCGCCCTCTTGGCCAAATGCTCCTTCAAATAAGGTAGCACGCCTAGATTGTCATCCATCAGCGAGATATCATGAAGGAGCTGTGAACAAGAGAACAATGTCAGTTAAATATAAGAAGACAAAGAAGGAAACAGACTCAGGAGTGACGTACTTACCCCCATTAGGTTATGGTACGAGCTCCTAGTAGCATCATTCATGGTCTGCCGACTCGACGCATTCTAGTCAGCATCCGTGATGATCCTCTTGAGTAGGTCCTTGGCCTGCTCAGAGTTGTTGAGAGCACGCCAATGCTGGGGCACCTTGCTACTCCTTCAGCTGGCTCCCCCCTGTCAGCTGTCCTGCCTTCGGCTATCTTTCCCCTCCAGCCGTCGAGGGAATCTCCTTGACTAGTTCGACAGCGAGGTTGGGCCTGTCTTTGTGTCGGTCAGTCCCGACGGATCCTCTCCCATCCGGGGGGTCGACTGCCCGATCGAAGATGAATGCTCCGGTGCCCTAACCACTTGGCACTCCGACAATGGTACATGATCATTAGACTCAATGGAGATGACAGTGGCAGCCGGCTTCTCTGTCCATTGCTTCTTCGGTCTTTCGGATGTCGGCTCCTCTGTCCGTGGCTTCTTAGGCCTCTTAGACATTAGCTCGGTGATCCGAATGCCCCTTCTCTTGGCCTCCTATGCTATAATTATCATTCGGTCTGGGCTCATTTTTCCGCCTGCCATAGAGCAAGATTGAGATTAGTAACAGAATAGATAAAGCCGACTGATGTGGGCACTAGAATCAGGAAAAGACTCCAACCAATTCAGGTCAAGTCCGAGTCCTTGTGGTTGGAGTAGCAAAAGAGAAGTCCTGTAATTTTTCTTTTTTTTGAGTCCAAATAATCTTGTAGTTAATTTCGAGTCCATGTTGGGTCTGGTTTAATATCTTAGTTAACCCTGCAATTGAGAGTTGGGTCCAGTTAAATCAAGCCCAATCCATGAGTCCATGAAGCATCAAGACAAGAAGAAGCCACCTCATCAAGTGACCCCCACCTTGTGCCACATGTCAAAAGCTCCAATGGATGTCGCCACCTCAACAAGTGGTCCACACTTTATGCCACATGTCAAGAGCACCAAAGGACACCACCACCTCATCAAGTGGTCCCCACCTTGTACCACATGTCAAGCTTTGAAGGAGTTTCAAGCAACAAATGCCACCATATCCTCCAACTCCCCACATTTCAAGCAACAAATGCCACCATATCCTCCAACTCCCTACATTTCAAGCAACAAATGCCACCATATCCTCCAACCCCCCTTGTAATCCTCCTAATCCTATGGGTTTTCAAATTTTAAAAATGTTGTAAGGCTTCTATTTAAGCTATGGGATGCCCCGTTGAAAAATGGTTAATGAATGAAGTTGGTATTTTTTCTTCTATGTGTTTTTTTTCCTATGTGTCTATGTGGTAGCTTAGCCTTTCTCTTCCTCCACGCCAACCCTAATCTTTCCTTCTTCCATTCCCAACGCCAAAGACTTCCTCTTCTTTCATAACTTCAAACTAGCTCCAGCATTCAAGGGTGAATCAAGAAGATCATCACAAGGTGACCAACCTACTCCACTTCAAGCATTCCACCATGACGCCAAGATGGATCTCCTTCAATGCCTCTTCCACCCTTCTTTCTTTTCACTAGTTGATTGCTTGTTAAGTCACTCATCTTAGGGTTTCTTTGTTGCAGGGTTCTCCGGGATTCCGGCTTCAAGAGGAAGGTTTACATGCCATAGATCCATAAAACAAGAGGGGCCTTCAGTGGTATTATGTTCATGTCATCCGGGAGACCTCTTCAAGAGTGAATCTATTCTAATTGAAGGGCCAATGTCAGGTATGTCTAGTGTTGATTAAGTCTGCAATGTTAAATTAGACCTAGCTTGGCTTGCGTGGTTCTCTTCTGGTCCTATTCCTTTCTTATTCTGAGAGTCTCGATCACTAGGTTTATGTTAGATCCTTCGAGCTTCTTCACTAGATCTCTTTGATAGTTTATGTTGAGTTGTTTAGATGCAAATAGGGAATTGCTTGGTTAATCATTTGCTAATCTCCATTAGGGTTGTATAGTTTCATTTTACATTCTACACCACCGACAGAAGAAGAAATAGAAGATCTTCGACGGGGACCTCAACCCTACCCAAGCTTTGATGTTGGCTGATGATGCAGAACGAAAGCTCTGATACCAAAATGATGCAGAACAAAAAAGATGATGCGATGCGGAAGTAAATTAAGACTAATTCTTTCTTTTATTTATTTATTTATTTTTATATATTTTTAGAAGTCGGCTTTGACTCAAAGGAAAGTTAAACTAAATTGAAAGAAACTATGTAATAATTGAAAGCACAATTTAAAGAAACTAGGTTATCAGAGTAGTTCAGAAGTAAAGGATCGCTGGGGGTTGAAAAACTCCCAGACCTAGGGTTTTGCTCTGAACTTTCAACAGGACAGAAGTAAAGAGAAGAAAAGGGTTACAGACCAGGCAGTGATCTTCACAGAGTTTAGTGGAAGGCCTCTCTTGAGCAGATTGTTGGATCCCCGGATTCAGATATCTTCGCAATGGATCCTCCAAAACTGGCCCTTTGGCAGAGTTGGCTTCTTTTTAACTCAAGATCTGGGAAAGAGGAAGAACAAGTTATGGAACCAGATACTCAAGGAGGGATTTACCGGATAGAAGAACTTGAAAGCTGATGTTGCTAAAATCCTGATTCTCCTGGATGCTGATCTGACTTCCTCTGGGGTTTGCTCTATCTTCGAAGTAGCTGAACTGGACCTGGATGCTGGTGGTCGGCCTCTACTTGGAGAGAGGGGCCGTAAGAGATGGGGTAGGCTAGGGTTTGGTGGAATGAAGAGGATGAAGGGCAGCTAGGGTTTGGATTGGAAGTGGCTAACCTAGGGTTTGGGGGTTGGAGATCTCACACCTCCTCAAGGTTCCTGGGGAACCCGGATTTACTCCTTCATGGAGCTCAACACCTGAATACAAGTGCGGAAGAGAGAAACACAAAGTTTGCTCACATATAAATTGAATTCATTCATCAGTTCTTTTTTTAAAACTTACAAGAGGGGTTTATTTTATAGGTCTTTACAAGAGGTCAGGGTTTTACATCTTCCCATGTGGGACTAATAGGATGGATCTTCAAATTAGGCTTGTAGAATCAAATCCTTCTCATATGGCCGGCCAAGCGGTTCCATAAGTGTTGATTGATGGCTCCAAATGGTATGTAGGTGGCGCCTCCTAGCCTTGCTCTTCAAGAAAAAAAATTTTTCCTTCCATGGCTCAACTCTTTTGGACACCTCCTTTTCTTTCTCCACAAGTCATGGCTCTTCCCAACTTTGCTTTGGTCTTCTTAGGCATGGATTGGGTGCCCCCTTGAAGTGCTCCCCAAGAAATGCCTCTTTCCTTTTTTAGCTTGGCCTTTTAAGGTATATGTGGGGTGCCTCCTTGATTTTGGCTTCAAGAAAAATTCTTGCTCCCTTGGGTGTGGGCACCAAGACACTAGGATGGAGATGTGGGGCCTCCTGGACTCTGGCATGTGGCTGGGAGTGTGGCGCCCACTTGCTTGGGCTTGGGAGAAAATGCGGCACCCTGGAGAAGACCTAGACCACTACTAGGACTTGTACTGAGTCAACATGACTCAACAAAATTTAAATTGCAGGGAAATACAGACTCAACTAAATTTGAGTTGAACAAGTCAACCCTTATTACAAAACCAGAAAACCCTAATTCTTCGAGCAAGGTCAATCAGAGATCCAGATGGAGCCCTGAAGTCTTCTTCTGAGTCTGGTGCCCGCACCAATTCTCCCGGCATGGGGGGAACTCGACCCGGTCGAGTATGGATCAAGCTGGCTCTGGTATCTCTCCAAGAGGTCTGGGTCCAATTCTTATAATTCTTCTCGGGAGATCCAAGAGTCATCAGAATCTGGCCTTCCTTGCCAGCAGACCAGGTATCTTTGGTATCCTCGATTACGAGTAGAGATAACCTGATTATTCAGGATCTTTTCAATCTGCTCTTTCCTCACAGGCCAATTTGTTGGTGGACACACAGGGTCGGGATCACTCTCAATAACAGGATTAGGTTTCAAAGGCTTACTAGGAATCACAGCTGGCTCCCTATACTCTACTAAGTCTGTAATGTTGAAAGTAGAGCTATTGCCTAGTTCTGGAGACAACTCGAGCACATAGGCATTGGATCCTACTCTCTTCACTACTCTAAATGGTCCAGCTCCTTTAGAATATAACTTTCTAACGGTTCTAGGAAAAAAACCGCTCAGGCCTTAACCTAATCATTACATAGTCTCTCTCAACAAAAGTTTTGACTCGTCTTTGAGAATCAGCCAACTTCTTATAAGTTTCATTACTTAAAGTTATTTTGGCATGAATTTCTTTATGCAAGTCCTTTACATGCTATGCAAGTGCATCAAGAGACTTGTGTGTGTGGGCTAATAGTGATATCAGATCAAGTGGTGTGTGAGGCTTGTATCCATGAACAATTTCAAAGGGACTCTAGCCTATAGACCTATTGATCGAAACATTGAATGCAATTTCAGCCCTAGACAAAATACAAATCCCAATTCCTGGTGCTCTCAATCAAACCAAAATCTGAGCCAAAGCCTAGTAAAGTGTCAAGAAAAACTAAACTAGACTGACGACGCACTCCTAAAGAATGGACTTTATTCCAAAGGAACCCTAGGTCTAAACCTAACAAACTAAGGCTCTCTAGGTTTGACCTTGGGTTGGAGGAGGGCATGCAGAGCATGAAAACTTGTTATGGATGCTAGTAGGTGCCATAAGGTCTTCCAGAAGTAGGTGGCAAACCTAATAGGTTCTAAGGAGTCTTGCAACCTAGAGATCTCAGTAAAGTGTAATCCCATAGCTCTAGAAACATGAGAAGATTCAGGGAAGGGTAGGAAATAAGAATCAGAGTTTTGAGGTGGCTTATCGGAAACAAGAAACAAACCTTGGTTATTCAGGATGACCTTAAAATGAGGACATTGTTCTATAGGTGCACTCATCCAAACCTCATGATTTTCTCTAGGAGGGTCTACAAGTGCAAGTTCTAGGATAGGCTGGGTGCTCCTAGAAGGTGGAAGGTTATCAGGAAGGTCTTTGGAATGTTTATCTAAAAAGTCCTCTAAGCTACTGTCTTTTTCTTGTTCTTGGACCTTCTCAATGGGCAATTCTTGTGAACCCCTTCCTTCTTCACACTTCTCTACCAGATTTGACTCAGGGGTGTCTTCTTTGGATTCCTCAATGAGTTCAGGGGTATTCTCACTTAAACTCTCATTGGGTGTAATTTCCTCTTCCTGAACTTCCTCAAAAGGGTCTTCTTTTAGGGTTAGCTACTGAATTCCTTGAGTGGCAGGGGTCCCCTCAATAACCCCATTAGGTAGGAGTTGGTTAATTGAATTATCGAAAGAGATATCCTTAAATTCTTCTTCTTCATATTTATCTATCAAACTTATGTCAGGCTCATATATTTCTTCCTCAATCTCACTGAAAGGTTATAATCTATTCTCCTTTGATTCCTCTTTAAGTACGGCTCTGGTCGGGTCAACTAATTTTGGGATGGCCATGCCTAACTCCTTTTCAGTGTTATCCTTTTGGTCAAGAGGTGACACAAGTGGGAATTGACAAACAAAAGTCTGGTTCACTACGTATGTCGGATCAATCGAAACTTGACTTAAGTTGGTAGAGGTTGGCTTTAAGTCCAAAGTACTTGTTTGGTTATATCTTAAAGACCACTCATAGTCTTGGGCATCTTGGTAGGCTCGGTCTAACTTATTGGTCTTTTCAAGGTATAGCTTCCTATAAATGTCTGGGTGTAACCCAACCCTAAACCTCGATGTGATCTGAGCTTCAGTCTCAATGGTATTGCATTTCATGTCATACCACTGGAAGTCCTCGATATATTTAGACATAGGCCTATTACCTTGTCGCAATTGGTACCATTGGTTTAAAAGTCTTTTCTCATAGGATCTACCTTGGTACTTATCTCTCAACTTACTTCTCATATCTCTCCAAGTATATATTTCCTCTTTTCTTTGATAACAATCACGCTCAATAGCATACCAATGCGACCTAGCATGTTTAGTGAACTTGGTTTTGGCCAACCTAACTTGTCCTAATTCCGATATGTTAGTGCACTCAAAATACCGATCCATTTGTTCTTCCAACTTAATATATGTCTCTTGTCTTCCATCAAAAGTGGGTGCATAAGGTTCGGTGTTCCTAATGGGTCCCTTTTCTGAGTCAACCAAGTATGGGTATAGGCTCCGAGGGTTATGCTCGGGATCACGGTATAAGGTCCTCCTAGGCTCCTGGCATGGGTGAGGTTGGGCCTATTAAATTTTGGATCAGGGGTCCAATTTTGATGTCTACGTTTCTCAAGTACCTGGGCTCGGTCTCTAAATTGGGCAACAGTATCAATCATATCCTGACTCAATTTGTTCATACTTTCGGTAAGAGTTTTAACCATGGCCTCTAAATCAGGTTGGATTTGACCAGTTTGGGAGGGTACTCCGTTCCGGGTGGACATGATGATGCAAGCAAGCACACAGAATTAGACTAGACTAAAGCGACTACTTGCTCACTAGACCTAGAGTCCAAACTAGATGCCCAATCAGAGTGGCAAGCTAGCCTGTAGTAACTCGGGACTCAGCCAAGCAGGTGTAAGGAGAGTGTTAGGTCCCTAATGGCCAATCCTAGACACCAATCAGTGATTGGCCAGGTAGGCGGACTAGCACAC
Organism: Areca catechu; assembly: GCA_021397845.1. Classification (NCBI taxonomy): domain Eukaryota; kingdom Viridiplantae; phylum Streptophyta; class Magnoliopsida; order Arecales; family Arecaceae; genus Areca; species Areca catechu. The sequence goes on from CM038048.1 coordinate 16,884,050, forward strand.
AAGCCCTTCAGGATGTAGTCCCTGAATCACCGTTCTAGACACTGAGTACAAAGCACACACAGAGTAACCAGACAAACTGACTAAACCCTAGGTTGGACCTGACCAGTTGGTGTTCCTAGTCCACTAGGGCAAATTAAGTCTAATAAATTTTAAAATTAGGCTTACGATCGAATGAATGGGTGGTGGTTTTGGGCTAAGGAGAGGTTATCAACTCCTTCCCTTATCTTAGATGCTCAATTTCCCTTAATATGAATTAGGAGATGATCACTCAAAAAAAAAATTGAATTGCAGAAACACTAAAACAAAATTGCTGTAATTTAACTCTCAGAAATTTCACAGAAACTAATAAATTATAGTAAACTTATGTAAAATAGTTTCAATTATATTGGTTCCAGCAAAATAAAAATTATGCAATTTGAAGTTACCTGCAAAGAGAAACAATTCCTGCAACAGGGCAGTTACAGACTGAAAATAGAATGCTTCCCCCGTTTACAATTCCTGTTACGAAGTTGTAACCCAGCAGATCCCCTACACGCCCTAGGAACACCCCATGGAATGGGAAGAGGAGGCTTGCACCTTGCTTCGTTCCTAGGACCGGACATCCTGGGGAGTCTACTTCGAGCAGACAAAGTAAAAAAGAGAGACACTCAAAACATGCAAGCAAGTCAGAAACCCTAGACAAGGCTCTGATACCAAGATGATGCAGAACGAAAGCTCTGATACCAAAATGATGCAGAACAAAAAAGATGATGCGGTGCGGAAGTAAATTAAGACTAATTCTTTTATTTATTTATTTATTTATTTTATATATTTTCAAAAGTTGGCTTTGACTCAAAGGAAAGTTAAACTAAATTGAAAGAAACTATGTAATAATTGAAAGCACAATTTAAAGAAACTAGGTTATCAGAGTAGTTCAGAAGTAAAGGATCGCTGGGGGTTGAAAAACTCCCAGACCTAGGGTTTCGCTCAGAACTTTCAACAGGACAAAAGTAAAGAGAAGAGAAGGGTTACAGACCAGGCAATGATCTTCACAGAGTTTAGTGGAAGGACTCTCTTGAGCAGATTGTTGGATCCCCAGATTCAGATATCTTCGCAATGGATCCTCCAATACTGGCACTTTGGCAGAGTTGGCTTCTTTTGAACTCAAGATCTGGGAAAGAAGAAGAACAAGTTATGGAACCGGATACTCAAGGAGGGATTTACCAGATAGAAGAACTTGAAAGCTGATGTTGCTGAAATCCTGATTCTCCTGGATGCTGATCTGACTTTCTCTGGGGTTTGCTCTATCTTTGAAGTAGCCAAACTGGACCTGGATGCTGGTGGTCGGCCTCTACTTGGAGAGAGGGGCCGTGAGAGATGGGGTAGGCTAGGGTTTGGTGGAATGAAGAGGATGAAGGGTGGCTAGGGTTTGGATTGGAAGTGGCTAACCTAGGATTTGGGGGTTGGAGATCTCACACCTCCTCAAGGTTCCTGGGAAACCCGGATTTACTCCCTCACAGAGCTCAACACCTGAATACAAGTGCGGAAGAGAGAAACACAAAGTTTGCTCACACATAAATAGAATTCATTCATTAGTTCTTTTTTTAAAACTTACAAGAGGGATTTATTTTATAGGTCTTTACAAGAGGTCAGGGTTTTACATCTTCCCATGTGGGACTAATAGGATGGATCTTCAAATTAGGCTTGTAGAATCAAATCCTTCTCATATGGCCAACCAAGAGGTTCCATAAGTGTTGATTGATGGCTCCAAATGGTAAGTAAGTGGCGCCTCCTAGCCTTGCTCTTCAAGAAAAAAAATTTTTCCTTCCATGGCTCAACTCTTTTGGACACCTCCTTTTCTTTCTCCCCAAGTCATGGCTCTTCCCAACTTTGCTTTGGTCTTTTTAGGCATGGATTGGGCCACCCCTTGAAGTGCTCCCCAAGAAATGCCTCTTTCCTCATTTAGCTTGGCCTTTTAAGGTATATGTGGGGTGCCTCCTTGATTTTGGCTTCAAGAAAAATTCTTGCTCTCTTGGATGTGGGCACCAAGACACTGGGATGAAGATGTGGCGCCTCCTGGACTCTGGCGTGTGGCTGGGAGTGTGGCGCCCACTTGCTTGGGCTTGGAAGAAAATGCGGCACCGTGGAGAAGACCTAGACCACTACTAGGACTTGTACTAAGTCAACATGACTCAACAAAATTTAAATTGCAGGGAAATACAGACTCAACTAAATTTGAGTTGACCAAGTCAACCCTTATTACAAAACCAGAAAACCCTAATTCTTCGGGCAAGGTCAATCAGAGATCCAGATGGAGCCCTGAAGTCTTCTTCTGAGTCTGGTGCCCGCACCAGCTGATCCCAGCCAAGTGAAGGTTCTCCTCTCGGAGCAAGTCATGCACAAACATTGCGTCATCCTCATCCAATTTATTGAAATCAGCCTCATCGGCCCTCGACACCTTCCTCCCATCCATGGCTTTCGGCCTGGGCTCTCTCCACATCAGTTCAAAGCCCCAGGGTTCTAAGCTGTCTACAAAGAAATATTGGGACTTCCATCCATGGATAGTCGACGGAAGTCTCCCTAATATCCTTCGACCAGGGCGGGGACTGAACATCTACCACTCCTGGCTCTAGAAGTCCCTTTTTAGAAGAAATAAATTTGAGAAGAGGGATAGCCTCGACTCGACTCCGACCCTCTAACAGAGAACCATGAAACCGCAGATCGCCCGAATGTTGTTTGGGGTCAACTGCGTTGGGGAAACCCTGTAGCTATTAAAGACCTGGACAAAGAGGCCATGGAGAGAGAATTGGAGGCCAGCCTTAAGATGGTCCTCGTACACCGGGAGGGCTCCCGGATTCAAAGGACCATTCACTCTACCCTCCCAGGTCAGAATGGTCAGATGCAAGGTGGAGGGGATATTGAATATGACCCTAAGGTTCTCTGCCCTCTCCCTGATCATCTCTAAGGGTATGTTACTGGGATCTGGCTCCCTATGGTCAAAGCTTTGGCTACCAGATGCCATTCTAATGGAAGTTGGAGACGAAAGAAGGGACGGGCGGGAAACTGACCTGGTGATATGGTTTCCTAATGGAGCGAGAGTAGCTAGGGAGGGGAGTTCTTTCTCCTCGAGTGCAAATGCGATGGAAGACTCCCTTCGGGCCTCCCCCCTCCTTTTATAGGCATCGAGGGGTCGCTTCCAAGCGCTCCTCGAGCATCGCGATCCACCGTCAGATGATGCAATTTCTCAATCCAATGGGGAAGTCGATGGGATGCGATGGATCACGTCCAATCACAATCCATGTGATTGCCAAGCCGGCGACGGATGAGCCACTCCGGACACTGCGCCAACCGTTTAGATCTTGCCATGTCACCCACGTCATGTCGGGAACCCGACGGACAAGCATATCAGGCTGGTGGCCCATCATTATGCCTTGCCAGCATTAACTGCTCCAACCAACTCCTCCAATGCGGTGCTGACACTTATCACGAGGGCATAATTTTGGAGCGAAAGACAGCTTGTCGCGGTACGCCAAATCATATTCACAATCATGTCAAAGATTGGTGCATTAAATGCCAAATGATGCTCTCGTCCTTTAAGGCTACAGAATCACTCGAAGGTCAAGAGCATGGGGGGCAACTATTATACCTAACTGGCTCACCATCGAACTGGACCGCCTCTTGCTGAGGTCCGACCGAACCGCTCTTACAGACATCCGGACGACCCTCTCCTTTGGAGTTCGATGGATGCTTCCTTTAAAGGTCCGACGAATGCCTTCCTTCGGAGGTCCAGCTGACCGGCTCCGTTAGAGGTCTAGCTGACCGGCTCTGTCAAAGGTCCAGTCGACCCACCAAAGTAGACTTCCTAATGATCCACTTCTATTGAGATCTGAAAGATCCACTTCCGCTGAGATCCGACTAACCCGCTCCGTCGGAAGTCCAGCTGACCAGCTCCTACAGGGGTTCGACCCACTAAAGTCGAGATCCGAACGTCCCACTTTAGTTGAGGTCCGACTGATAGACGCGCTCCCACGGAGATCCGACTGATTCCTCTTCTGTCGAAGTCCGACTGCCCTACTCTTGAGGGGCTACTATGAAGTTGATCCGGGAGGCTCCAGAAGCCTCTTTCGGCTACTACCAGAATTCTATTATAACAGAATTCCGCCACATCAGCACCACCACTCCACGACTCCCACGATGTCGCCCTATCTTGGCACCGCGTGGCCACTCTTCAGATTCTCCTAGGGGCAGATCAGTCTTTCCGGGCTTCACCGCTAACAAATTTTGGCACTGTTCCGCGCCTATATAAGGTAAACTGGGGGACATAGGGTGGTGAGCACAAGTGCTCTCTTCCTGCTCGATACGCTATCTCCATTTGATTTCTCCATTCTGTTGTCCTTAAGCTCTTGCAAACTTAAGCAATGGATTATCCCCGTCTAAACACTACCGGCCCTTGGGGACTTTTTGCAAGAGCCGGGAGAAGAGCGCTCCAGCCCAGCCATCTAATCCAAGTCCGGAAGAAGTTGCAGTAACAAATGTGTATCAGGCTGCTCTTTGAAAAGTGCAGCTCACGCTTACCTTGGTTGTAGTAAACTTCTGGTTTTTTTAAAATAATATTTTTTAAAATTTTATTTTTCAAATTAATGCCAGTTAAAATTTATTTACTGATTTAAATATACAGCCTTTCAAAAAGAAATACAAAAGTGCTTGAAATCGCGGGTCCAACCCACGATTTCTTCTCCATCTTTTTTTATTTTAAATTTTAATAAAAATTTAAAAAAATTTAAAAAATAAAAAAATTAAAAATAATAATATGATATTATAATAATTTTTTCAAATTATTATAATCTATGATTTCGCAATCCAATCGTCGATTTGGCCACCGGTCTGATAGCCAGTCCAGCTCCGGCCATTGATCCGACAGCTAGTTCGGCTGTTAGGTCGGTGCCAATCCGATCGCCGGTCTAGCTGTCAGTCCGACCACTGGTCTGACGGTCGGTCATCGGTCTGACGGTCGATCCGGTCGCCAGGATCCGCCACTGGTCCGATCGTCGGTCGGGCCATAGGTCCGGCCACCGATCCGGCCACCAGGGTCTGACCGTCGATCCGGCTGTTGGTCCTACCACCCATACGGTCACCGGTCTAGTCGGCAGGGTCCGGCCACCGATCCGGCCTCGATCCGACCACCATCAATCAAATCGATGGCCGGACCCTGGTTACTAGATCGGTGACCGTATGGGTGGCAGGACTAGCGACCGGACAGGTGGCTGGACCCTGGTAGCTAGACCGGCGATCGGGCCAGTGGCCAGATCAGTAGTCAGACCGGTGGATGGATCCTGGCGACCAGATCAACCATCTAACTGGTGATCGACCGTCAGACTAGTGGTCAGACTGACAGCTAGACTGACGATCGAACTAGCACCGAACTAGCAACCGAACCGGCTGTCGAATCAATGGCCAGAGCCGGACTGGCTATCAGACCGGTGGCCGAATCGGTGACCAGACTGCAAAATTGCAGGTTATAATAATTTTAAAAAATTATCGTAGTATGATATTATTATTTTTTTTTTTATTTTTTTATTTACTTTTTAATTTTTATTAAAATTTAAAATAAAAAAAAGATAGAGAAGAGACCCGTGATTTCAAGCATTTTTTATATTTTTTTATTTTATTTTATGTTTTGAAAACACAGGTTCCACCTATGATTTTATCTTTTTCTTTTTTTTATTTTTTAGAAGGCCGTACACCTAAATTGATAAATAAATTTTACCTAGCATTAATTTGAGAAATAAAATTTTTAAAAATATTATTTTAAAAAAAAATCCAAACTTCTTATCAAAACTTGTTTCACTTTATGGTACTTATATATATATATATATATATTGTCATACTAATGTTTTATTTTTAGGCAAGTAATTATATGTGCATTTGATTATTGCATTACTTTGATGGTTTCCATTTTTTTTTTTTTTTGATAAAACAAAAAGGGGGGGCGAGGAGCTAGATCCCGGACGTGGCCATCCCCAGATGGTTCCCCAATCCCAGCCAGGAATGTTTGATATACTGTGCATATTAATTTTTCCGCACCAGCCAGGAATGTTTGATATACTGTGCATATTAATTTTTCCGCAGCCGTTCCCCATCCAAAGATGAGTACGTCAACCTGGCTATCACTGGTGTCAGCTGAGTGAACGAAATTTATTATATATATTCCTAACATTTTCATTACCACCAGCCAACAGGGGCTCCAAGATTATTTTATTAATTTTTCTCTTTTTTTGATTTTATTTTTGGACTATTTTTTATTTTTTATTTTATCCCCGGATTTTTTCGGCAAAATATGTCCAAACCAAATCAAAACTCGAACTTCTGCCAGCTGGTTGGGAGAAAAGTCTCACAACCAACTACACCGCTCACCAATGGTATGGTTTCCACTTTTTAAAAGAGGGGATTTAATGGCTTCTTAATTGGTGCAAATGATGGGCTTTTTTTTATTAAATGATTTTATTGTTGTCTTAGGTGCCGAATCAAAGTTTATAGAAATGGTTGTTTTGGCGGTTTTGATTGCGGCTAAAGTGCAGACATTTGGTCGATCACTTTTCAATTGAAACCTTTTTCTGATAATTATTATTTAATTAGCTTTAAGGCAAATAGAAACAAAGGATCCGATCATAACCCACAAAAAGAATTCTAGTAAATTAGGGATATTCTTTCCATGTGCTTATCATCCTCTAATTAATTACACGTTGCACGTTTATAAATGAAACAAAAAGAAGGAAAAGGGGATTCATTAACATAAAAACACTTTTCATAGATGGTCTCTTTCTCTCGCTCTCTCTCAATAAGTGTGTTCATGGGGTACGCACATAAGGAAAAAATTAGAGAGTTTGTATTGACGCGCTAAAATTATTATTTGGCTTAGTCATGATGGGAGAGTGGTAATGTTTGACTTACAAGCATTCAAAGGGAGGAAGGAAAGGTAGGGAATATTTCAGGGGCAGTGACATGCAAAGGGACCTCAGGCATGCATGTTTCTATTTGTTTATTCATCTACCTATGTTTGACTGTTTTAATATAAATTACGGAGACATTAGTATAGTATAATATCTGACATTTAGGTATAAAAACATTTGAACATGAATCTATTCTTTTGATGGGAGCCCATGGCCTCTGATGGTGAAAACTAGGGAGTGTGGACGTGAGAGGAGAGAGCTTTTTCTGTTGCATAATTATTAATAAGTTTTGAACCTATTAGAACGACACATGCAATGTATGAATGCACCGAAGGAGAAGCCTATAGCGAGGGAAGGTTGGCTTCCTTTTCTTTTTAATATGAGCTTGGAATGATCACATCTTTCTTCTTTAATTCCACCACCTTTCTCACCGCCCACTGGTCAGTAGCCATGCAAAGACTCTCCAACAAGCTCAGAAAAGGCTTCCTACCATCCACTATCCATGACATTATAGTTAGTTTGAGAGACGATACATTCCCTAAAAGATGAGCCACTTTCAGAAGACAATTGTTGGCATAGAATCCCTTTTTCCGACCGGATGGAGTTTTCTGATTCGCAGGGACTGCTCACTGGTTTACCTGCAAAACAAATCCCTGGCCGGAGGTGCTCCGGTGGGAGACACTCCGATACGTAAGTCAGAGACGGGCTCCAACCACAGAATGGGGAAGGGAGTTTAATAGAGAGGAGAAAGACTCTCTAGATTTCAGGAGTATTTTTCTACCTTATCTTGAGCCTTCCTCTTTACCATTATCTATAAGGGGTCGTCTAGCCTGCGGTTTTGTTCTTCCTCCAGCGATTACGATGGGGAGTCAATTCCTTCCCCATAATTTGCAATCGTGGGTTGTCATGAATGGTTCCGGCCAGATCGGAGACGTTGCAGCTGGAGTTGCGTGCCATGATTATGTCCCGGAGATAGTCGATAGTAACCGTTGGTAACCGTTGCTTATCGTATTTATAGAGATTGAAGACAGATCGTGGATCCGTCTTCAGACTTCCCTTTTAGGAAGATTCCGGCAATCAGATAGGGAATGTCCTCGTCCTCAGACCCTTTCGAGATAGGTCGGAGATCCTGTCTTCGGTACAGATTGAGGATTTGACCTCTGTCATAAGCCGGAGACTGTGTCTTGTCATGAATTGAAGACCATGTCTTCGAAAGTAGGTGGGGTCGTCCCTCGAATCATGCTGAGGGTCTCGCCTTCGGGGGACAAATGCCGAAGACATAATCTAAAGGCCTGTGAAGAACTTTGGCTTGCCCGTAGGTTGCTTGGTTTTTTCTTCAAACACGCGGGTCCGAAGTCTGCAATTCAGAAAAAGCATCTTCGGTCGACCGAACCGGTGGCTGGCTGGTGCTTGGACTAACATATCCCAATAGTTGCCCCCTACTATCAGTTTTCGAAGTAGAAGATTTGCCTCAAAGAGTGGGAGTATTACTGGTTTTGTTGTTTTCCTCCTAGATGATTACAAAATCCTGATTGGACTGTCTGCCATAACTGCTGGCTGATTCGAGGACCAGGTGCTGGACAGTTGTCGCTCCCTAATTGAGGGGAGAAAGGAGTGGGCGGCCCAAGAACCGTGCTTTCTTTTTCCATTGCGTGATGGTTCAAGTAATATTTTAGTTGGGATTTGAGTGGTCATCGTGGTTCCTTCTTGCCTGTTGGATGACAAAAATACTTCATCCTGGCTATTGATCCAAATGGGCCACGCCCTTTGGCTTATTCTTTGTCAAATCAGCTTGGTGGAACTTTAGAACTTTTTCGCCTCTTTTTTGAAAAGAGAGAAGGTCCGGCTGAGGAAGCTTCTTCAACTCCTGTTCTTGCCCAGCCTTCCCTGTTCTGGGCCACCAGCCCCTTTCACAAGTAGAACCTTCTTCCTGTCTTTTTGCTGCGTTCTTTTATCATGGCCGAATCTATAAGAAGCCGAAGGGGACAAGCTGGGCCTTCAGGGGCCGATGACATAGTGGGTCCGGAGTCAGTTCCTAGCTCTGTTTCACCGGGGAAGATGACTCACCTTCGGGAATGCTATCGCATTCCCGATGGGTTTCCCTCATTCTTCCCGCATCCGTGGAGCGAGTGAACAAACCTCCTCCTGGGTGCTTGGTAGTGTACGAAGACCATCTGAAGGCTGGCTTTCAATTTCCTCTACACTCTTTCTTCATCAAAATCTTTCGTTTGTACCAAGTGGTGCCTGCGTAGTTGACTCCGAATAGCATTCGGAACATCTGCGGGTTCTTGGTTTGATGCTACATAGCTAACACAGAGCCCCGGACCAACTTGTTTACCGCCCTTTTTGTGCTCAAGAGGGATTTTCATAGTGATGGATGGTGGGTGATCGACTCTCGACCAGGCCGTAAGATCATCAAGGATATGTCCAGCGCCATCCATGGATGGAAACCCACCTTTGTTTTTGTGTTATACATCGACCCGTGGGGCTTCGATAGTGTTTGGAAGAAGCCATGCTTAACCACCAATGATGGAAAGAAGGTTTTGGTGGCCGATCAATCTGATTATGACCTGCTGACTAACTTGGAAACTGTTCCTATTTGTGAGTTGTTGGAGGAGAGGAATCTCCATCAGGCAGGGATTAGCAAGTTCCCTGCACTAAGTATAGATGATGGAAATATTCAATTCTTCCCTCCCATTCAGGTTGTAGTTCAGTTGACTTAAAGAAGTTTTTCTGTTTGCAGGTGGCAGAATGAAGCCTAATCTGAGTTGGCTCCGCCAAACTTCCGAAGAAAGAGTAGCTTAGGCCACTCTTACAAGGTCGGTAGTTCGGAAGAAGGTCCGAAGAGACGATCCTGAGGAGGACAGGTGCACTTCATCCTCCCGAGGAACCTCCGGGAGAAACGTAGTGCCGATGGTGGAGGCCCTGATAGGACCTCATCCAGCTAAAATCTCGACGGCGGGTGCTTTCCCGATCCACACAAGGGAGAGTCCGCCCCAGACAGTCGATGTGCCACCACCTTGTCCCCGTGTAGCTCATAGGGGCAAGGTGCCACAAGTTGAGGGAGAGTTCGTTCGTGAGGCTGCCCCAGCTGGGAGCCATCCCACGGACTCTTCAGAGCTTTCCCCTATGGGGGGATTGTTGGTTCCCATTGTGGCCAGGCGGGCACAGAAGAATACATTGCTACCCCATGATTTGGTAGTTATCTGAGGTCAAAGCCTTGCTAGAGTATCTGACTCTGCATTTTCCTCTCTGCAACAGGTAAGGCTCTCGCCATACCTTTTTCGCTTCAAGAGCTGTTCAGCTCATAATCTCATATTATTGATGTAGTTTGTCTATGACATCACCTTTATAGAGGAGCGCTTGGGGAATGTCGACAGCCTTATCCATGGTCTCAAGGAGGAGCTTCATACGACCAAAGCCGTAAAAGAGGTGGCCGAAGAGTTGAGGCAGTCCATGGAGAACCGTCTTGCTCATGCAGACATCAAAGTCCGTGGATTGAGGGGTGAGCTGAAAAGTGCCCAATTGACAATCGCGAAGCAAGAGGCAGGGTTGCAGAAGAGCATAAAACATGTCAAGTCCCTGGAGCAAGCTACCAAGGAGAACCAGGAAAGAATGCAGAGTCTGACCAAGGCGGTTGAGAAGGCCTCCAGGAGGGCCGAAGAGGCAATCTTGGAATCTGAGGTGGCCAGGAGAGAGTCTATGGCCTTGAGAAAGCTGGCGAGTGATGATGTAGCAGACTTTAGTAAGTCCTCACAGTTCCGGGAGGAAATGAGCGAGGCAACCTTGTATAGCTATCAGCATGGCTTCAATGAAGGACTTACCAAAGTTAGAAAGGCCTTCCACAACCTTGATCTTTCTGGTGTCCCTGCTTTCAACATAGTTGAAGAAGAAGAAGAAGATGAAGCCGAAGTCATAGAGGAGGTTGGAGGGATGTCGAGCCCGAGGGAGGAGATCCCGATTGTGGTCGGAGGTGTTGGTGTAGTTTCGGTGCAGGCCGAAGAGGTCGAAAGAGCTGAAGAGGCACCACATCTGGGAGAGGAGGCTCCTGTTTCAGTCGAGGGTTTGGATGTGGTTCCAATTCTGATCCCGGCCCATGAGGGGGTTCAGGCTGGAGAGGAGGTCCAAGTTGAAGATCCTCCGGTCCTAGCCCTAGTCGAGGAAATCCTTTCTGCACAGATCGACAAAATACTTCAATCTTGTAGCATTGGGTCCCCTCCAACTAATGTCTAGTGGTCTATGTTGCCTTAGGCATTATCTTTTCTTTTTACATTCTTCTGAAATGTAGTTGACAAGTTTTTGAATGACAACTTTTTGGATTTCGAAGTAGCTTTCTCTCCTCTTGTATGCGCCATGTTGCATCTTTGAATATGGCTTGAATTAGGTCGTTAGCTCAAGTGGCGATTTGAGCCCGTTTGGTTGGTGGTTGATGCCGAAGACGAACTTTGAAGCGAGTCGGGGTGCCGTTGCTGAAAACCATCTATGATCAACTAGGCTAACGTCACCTCCCTTTCATGATTGATCCATTCGTCAAGGAACGGACATGGCGGACAGGTGTCACTTTCCTGTTGACTGGTGGTTAAGGAATCTTAACCATGATTCTCGTTGCTTGTGATGAGTGCATGGATATTCGAACAGTCGCATTTTCGTGCGCCTTAGGTGCCACCATATTTCTCTTTTCTGAAAAGGAGCCATTAACGTCATCGCCGCTCGATGAAAATTTTCCTGGAATAGAAGCGCCGACGGTTGCCATTCCAAGAGTAGTTATTGATGGCCATACCGTTCTCAAGCGGTCATCTAGGTTTCAAGGCATCGCTTTGACACGCGGCATCTTTTGGTGCGTTTCAGAAAGAACATGGAGCACGTTTCCTTGTGGCCAGTCGTGGGTGCACGGTCCTTATAAATAGGACCTTGCCTTTTGTTGTTAAAGGTCATTCTACTCTCAGACTACCTCTTTGGAGAGCTCTCTTCTTTTTCCAGTGCTCCAGTCGAGATGAAGTTCAGCATCTCCGAGCTTCGAAGGGCGGCGAAGAAGAGAGCCCTCAGTACCGGAGAAAAAGGGAGCCCAGGATTCCCCAGGTTAAGCGACGATGATGACCCGATCGTTGATCATTTGGAGAGGAAGATCCGCATTCTGGAGGCTCAACTAGAGAAGGCCCGGACACAGGTTGAAGCGGCCATCACGGAGGTGGTGGAGGCCAAGAAGAAGGTGGCAATTGCCATCTCAGACTTCAAGGCATCTTCTGCCTTCAAAGAGGAGGTCGTCGGGGCGGCCCTGGATTCTTATCACCAAGGATTTCAGGAGTGTAGGGTTAAGGTCTTCAAGTATTATAACTTGAAGGGCCTTGGCAATATCAGACCCTCCATCCCATTCCCTGGGCACGAATTCGACTCCGACTTTGAGGAGCAGTCAGATTTGGATCTAGAGGGGTACACCGGGGCTCCTTCTTCTTCCTTGCAGAACTCCCCCCGCCGACATGGTAAAGGACCGGCAGGTGGTCACTGGATGTGCCTTCCAACTTCCTGCAATCCTCTTTCTATTTTCTTCTTCTTCTTATTTTTGTGTAAACAATTTATGAATGAAATGAAATATTTCAATTTCCCTTACCTTCTTCCATGTCTCCTTTGTGATTTATTGCATTATGACATGCTGAAAGTGTAGGCTTTCTAGATTAGTCGGGGTCGTAGGGTAGGGCATCCACGCCATCCCCGCACATTCATGTCATGATCAAGGTAGGCTGTTCATGCCCGTCCCGACGCATCATTGGATTTTCTGTAGGGTAGGCTATGAAAACCATCCCTGCGCCTTCTTTAGTGTAAGGTAGGCTGATTAGGCCCGCCCTGGCATGTCTTCGATTTTTCGTAGGATAGGTTACTTGAACCATCCCTGTGCCTTCTTTAGTGTAAGGTAGGCTGATTAGGCCCATCCCAGCATGTCTTCGAATTTTCTGTAGGGTAGGTTACTTGAACCGTCCCTATACCTTTGATCTTTTTGATGGCTTGATCAGGACATCCATTGCGCTTATCGGATATGCCGATAAGGTGAGTGGATCAGACTCTCCTTTGCACAATTGGTTGATCTCCTAGGTCGCGCCATCCAAGCTGTTGTCATTTTATCGACATAACATGCCGTTCATAGTTAGACAAAATTGTACAAGAAACTTAGAGATTAGTTTATTGATAATATTTGTGAAGGTTTTGTACATTCTATGGCTGGGATAGTGTTTTGCCATCCAAGGTTTTGAGTCGATACGTTCCTGGATGTATGACATCTTCAACTTGGTACGATCCTTCCCAGTTGGGGGAAAGCTTGCCTTGTTCAGTCGGCCTAGATATTTCTGCCCTTCAGAGCACCATGTCCCCTATGCAGAAAATCTGTTCTTTTACCCTGAAGTTATAGTATTTAGTGACCTTTTATTGATACGTCAACATTTTCATCTAAGCCTGGAGCCTGATGCTTTGCAACAAATCAAGATCGACTCTTCGATGTCAAAATTTTCTGGCTCTTCATAGTTGTCAATCCTTAAGGACTTGAGGGAGACCTTGATAGGGAGAACGGCTTCGGTACCGTATGCCAGGTTGAACGGAGATTGATCAATGGCTGTCCTCAGGATGGTTCGGTATGCCCAGAGAATGGAGATCAGCTCTTCGGTCCAAAGCCCTTTGATGACGTTCAACCTCGTCTTTAGACCGTGGAGAATGGTCCGATTAGTTGCTTCGTCTTCTCCATTGGCCTATGGATGGGCAATGGAAGTTAGCTTATGTTGCACGTGGTACTGAGCACAGAAGTCTTTAAACTTTGGATTGTCGAATTGCCTCAAGTTGTCGGTGATTATCGTGTGTGGGATCCCAAATCGATATATGATGGAGTTCTTCACAAAATTCTCAACCCTACCTTCTATGATTTGGTCTAGTGGTTTAGCTTCAACCCACTTTGTGAAGTAGTCGATTGCCACAAGGAAGAACTTCCTCTATCCAGATGCGGGTGGAAATGGGCCAAGGATATCCATCCCCCATTAGGCAAAAGGCCAGGGGGCTGTTAGTTGGGTCAAGTGACTTGCTGGTTGCCTCTGAATATTAGCATATCTCTGGCATTGGTCACATCTTCGCACGAAGTCGGTTGAGTCCTTTTGAATAGAGGGCCAATAGTATCCTTGGCGTATAATTTTATATGCTAAGGACCTGCCCCCCAAGTGATCCCCACATATACCTTCGTGAACCTCTCTTAGGATGTAGTCCACATCTATCAGCCCTAATCATTTTAGCAGGGGTTGAGAGAATGATCTTTTGTAGAGGGTTCTATCCAAGATGACATATTGGGATGCCATCTAGCGGATCTTTTTAGCTTCGGCTTTGTCTTCTGCTAGAATACCTTCGTTTAAGAACTTAACGATAGGATCCATCCAACTTGGCTCAGTCTCAATTTGGTGAACTTCCGTAGCTTCTTCAGCTATGCTTGGGGTTTCAAGGTGTCCAACGAAGGTGTGGCCAAGAGATTCCAGGGCTATAGTAGCCAATCGAGACAACACATCTGCCCGGGAATTCTCTGACCGAGGGACATGAATAATTTCAATGTATTCCAGTTGGGAAGATAAGCTTCGTACCTTGTCCAGGTATTGCACCATGGTGGGGTCTTTGGCTTCATACTCTCCTTTAACTTGATTCACAACCAACAGGGAGTCCGGAAAAGCCTGGAGTCTCCGAACTCCCAAACTCTTGGCTATCCGAAGTCTGGCAAGCAGAGCTTCATATTCGGCTTGGTTGTTCGAAGCATGGAAGGAGAACCGAAGTGCATAATCTACGGTATGGCCATCGGGTTCAGCCATTATAAGACGGCTCCACATCCAGTGGAGTTGGAAGCTCTATCTACATGGAGAATCCAAACAGACTCTGTATTCTTGGAAACTCCCTCTTCTGCTGGAGACACCTCATCTTCGGATTTCTAGGTACATTCACCCAGGAAATCTGAAAGTACCTGGGCCTTCATAGCCATTCGGGGCTGCAAGCTGATGTCGAACTCACTTAGCTTCACAGCCCACTTGGCTATTCTTCCTGAAGTATCAGGACATCGAAGAATAGTCTTGAGGGGTTGATCGATGAGCACCACGATGGCATGGGCATGGAAGTATGCCTGTAGTCGCTTTGCCACGACTATTAGAGAGTAGATCAGCTTCTGCATTTTTGAGTACCTTGTCTCGGCATCATGTAGAACTTTGCTAATATAGTAGATCGGCTTGTGGGAGCCATCTTCTTCTCTTCAGATGAGGACTGAACTGACCGCTTCATCCGAAGCAGAAAGGTATAGGTAAAGTTCCTCGCCTTCTTAAGGTTTGGAAAGTAGAGGGGGGGTCTCCAGATACTTCTTCAGCTCTTCAAAAGCAGTACGTCAGTCTTTAGTCCATTCAAAGTTTCGAGATTGCCGAAGTACCTTGAAGAATGGAAGGCACTTCTCGGCTGACTGAGAGATAAACCTACTTAAGGAGGCAATCCTCCCTGTTAGTTGCTGGACTTCTTTCTTGCAAGATGGATGTCTCATATCTTTGAGAGGTTGAATCTTCTTAAAGTTTGCTTAAATTCCTCGTTTAGTAACAAGGAAACCCAGAAATTTGCCAGAAGTAACACCGAAAGTGCACTTCATCGGGTTTAGCTTCATTTGATGGCGTCGCAAGGTGCTAAATGATTCCTCCAAGTCTTGTATGTGATCTTTTTTAAGGAGACTTTTAACGATCATGTCGTCAATATAGGCCTCCATATTCCTCCTCAATTGCTCTTCGAATACTTTGTTGATTAGCCTCTGAAATGTCGCTCCAGCATTCTTGAGCCTGAATGGCATCATCTTGTAACAATACAGGCCTTTGTCGGTGACGAAGGCTGTCTTCTCCTCATCTTGTGGGTCCATTCGGATATGATTATATCCAGAAAAAACATCTATGAAGCTTAGCAATTGGTATCCAACAGTAGCATCAACCAGTTGTCGATCTTTGGGAGGGGAATGCTGTCCTTTAGATAGGTGGTGCGGGCACCAGACTCAGAAGAAGAATTCAGGGCTCTATCTGGATCTCTGATTGACCTTGCCCGAAGAATTAGGGTTTTCTGGTTTTGTAATTAGGGATGACATGGTCAACTCAATTTTAGTTGAGTCTGTATTTCCCTGCAATTTAAATTTTGTTGAGTCATGTTGACTCAGTTCAAGTCCTAGTAGTGGTCTAGGTCTTCTCCAGGGTGTCACATTTTCTCCCAAGCCCAAGCAAGTGGGCACCACACTCCCAGCCACACTCCCAGCCACACGCCTGGGTCCAGGGGGTGCCACATCTCCATCCAGTATGCTTTGGTCTCCACACCACAAGAAAGCAGGTTCCTTCTCTCATGCGCTACTTAAGGAGAAAATAATCTGGGATCCACAATCCAAGTGGGCGGCCAAAACACTTCCATAAGAGCCAAGCTATGTATAAAAAGAAGCACTTCTTGGGGAGCACTTCAAGGGGGCGCCCAATCCATGCCTAAAAAGCCCAAAGCAAAGATGGGAAGAACCATGACTTAGGGAGAAAGAAAAGGAGGTGTCCAAAAGAGTTGAGCCATGGAAGGAAAGAAATTTTCTCTTGAAGAGCAAGGCTAGGAGGCGCCACCTACTTACCTTTTGGAGCCACCAATCAACACTTTTGGAACCTCTTGGCCGGCCATATGTGTGGGAATTGATTCTACAAGCCTAATTTGAAGATCCATCCTATTAGTCCCACATGGGAAGATGTAAAACCCTGCTCTCTTGTAAAGTCCTATAAATTAAACCCCTTTTGTAAGTTTTAAAAATATCTAATGAATGAATCCAATTTATGTGTGAGCAAACTTTGTGTTTCTCTCTTCCGCACTTGCATCCAGGTGTTGAGCTCCGTGAGGGAGTAAATCCGGGTTCCCCAGGAACCTTGAAGAGGTGTGAGATCTCCAATCCCAAAACCCTAGGTTAGCCACTTCACTTCCAAACCCTAGCCGCCCATCATCCTCTTATTTCCACCAAACCCTAGCCTACCCCATCTCTCATGGCCACTCTCTCCAAGTCAAGGCCGACCACCAGCATCCAGGTCCAGTCTGGATACTTCAGATTCAGAGCAATTCCCAGAGGAAGTCAGATCAGCCTCCAGGAGAATCCGGATTTCAGCAACATCAGCTTTCAAGTTCTTCTATCTGGTAAATCTTTCTTTGAGTATCTGGTTCCATAAATTGTTCTTCTTCTTTCCCAGATCTTGAGTTCAGGAGAAGCCAACTCTGCCAAAGGATCAGTATTGGAGGATCCATTATGAAGATATCTGAATCCGGGGATCAAACAATCTGCTCAAGAGAGTCCTTCTACTAAACTCTATGAAGATCACTACCTGGTCTGTAACACTTCTCTTCTCTTTACTTCTGTCCTGTTGAAAGTTCAGAGCGAAACCCTAGGTCTGGGAGTTTCTCAACCCCCAGCGATCCTTTACTTCTGAACTACTCTGATAACCTAGTTTATTTAAATTGTTCTTTCAATTATTACATAGTTTCTTTCAATTTAGTTTAACTTTCCTTTGAGTCAAAGCCGACTTCTGAAAATATAAAAAAAAATAAAAAAATAAAAAAAGAATTAGTCTTAATTTACTTTTGCATCGCATCACCTCTTTTTTGTTCTACATCATTTTTGGTATCAGAGCCCTGTGTAGGGTTTCTGATTTGCTTGCATGCTTTGAGTATCTCTCTTTTACTTTGTCTGCTCGAAGTAGACTCCCCAGGATGTCCGGTCCTAGGAATGAAGCGAGGTGCAAACCTCCTCTTCCCATTCCATGGGGTGTTCCTAGGGCATGTAGGGGATCCGCTGGGTTACAACTTCGTAGCAGGAATTGTAAACGGGGGAAGCACTCTGTTTTCAGTTTGTAACTATCCTATTGTAGGAATTGTTTCTCATTACAGGTAACTCCAAATTGAGTGATTTTTATTTTGCTGGAACCAATATAATTGAAACTATTTTACATAAGTTTACTGTAATTTATTGGTTTCTGTGAGATCTTTGAGAGTTAAATTACAGTGATTCTGTTTCTGTGTTTCTGCAATTCAATTTTTTTGAGTGATCATCTCCTAATTCATCTTAAGGAAATTGAGCATCTAAGATAAGGGAAGGAGTTGATAACCTCTTCTTAGCCCAAAACCACCACCCATTCATTCGATCCTAAGCCTAATTTTTAAATTTATTAGACTTAATTTGCCCTAGTGGGCTAGGGACATCAACAAGTCGGGTCAAGGCTAGTGTTGAGTCAGTTTGTCTAGTTACTCTGTGTGTGCTTTGTACTCAGTGTCTAGAATGGTGGTTCAGGGATTCTATCATGAAGGGCTTGTGTGCTGGTCCGCCTACCTGGCCAATCACTGATTAGTGTCTAGGATTGGCATCTAGGGACCAAACACTCCCCTTACACCTGCCTGGCTGAGTCCCGAGTAACTACAGGCTATCTTGCCACTCTGATTGGGCATCTAGTTTGGGCTCTAGGTCTAGTTAGCCCGTAGTCATTTCAGTTGAGTCTCATTTGGTGTGTTTGCTTGCATCATCATGTCTACCCAGAATGGGTACCCTACCAACCTGGTCAAACCCAACCTGATTTAGAGGCCATGGTTAGAGCTTTTACTGAGAGTATGAACAAATTGAGTCAGGATGTGACTGCTACTGTTGCCCAGTTTAAAGAACAGGTCCATGAGAATTTTGCTCAGCTTAGGGATCGAGTCCAAGTACTTGAGGAACCCAGGCAATAGAATTGGACTCCTGACCCAAATTTTAATGTGCCTCAACCTCACCCATACCAAGAGCCTAGAAGACCTTTATACAGTGATCCTGAACCAAATCATAGGAGGCCTGACCCAGAACCTGAAGATAGAGATGATAGGCTCATTCGGAACATCAAATTAGATGCACCCACTTTTGATGGTAGCTTAAACCCTAAGGTGTATTCTGATTGGGAGGGTGAGATGGACCAGTACTTTGAGTGGTATGCCATGTCTGAGGAAAGGAAGTTCAAGTTTGCCAAGATGAAGTTAGTACATCAAGCTAGGTTATACTGGGGGAACATTGAGCTAACCACTAGAAGACGAAATGTAGAGCCCATAACCACTTGGCAGGGTATGAAAGAAAAGCTTAGAGATAAGTACCTACCCATTTCATACCAGCAAAATCTGTTAGACCAATGGCAGACTTTGAAACAAGGGAACCGATCTATATCAGACTACATAACCACCTTTGATGAATACCTGATGAGATGTGATGTGAGTGAAGCCCATGAGGTCACTTTGTCTAGGTTTAGGGCTGGACTTAGGGAAGACATTGAGAGAGAGTTGTTTCTGAGAGAGGTTACTGACCTAGACCAAGCCTATCAGAATGCACTGAACACTGAGATGTTTCAGAGAGGACCCATGCCTTCTAGGGTTAGTGCCCCAATCCCAAGAAATGGACCTAGCCAAGTTACCCCTAGCAAGCCTAATCAGGGTATTCCCACACCTAGGCCCATGGAGAAAGGTAAGGCACCTGACACCCAGAGAACCCCTAGTATCATCTGTTTTAAGTGCAAGAAGCCCGGTCATATCTCCAGCCAGTGCATAGCCATAGCTTGTTTTAAGTGCCATAGGGTAGGTCATGTTTCTAGCCAGTGCCCTCGTAGATCCCTTTACATAGAAGAAGGAGAGGAAGAGAATTCCGGGCCCAATGAAGAATTTGAAGAAGAAGTTTATGAGGCCGGAATGAATTTGGTCGATGAGTATGAAGGAGAGGAGAAATCCACAGAGTCTGACCAGTTGGGGTTGTGAGATGCATCCTGTCCCAGAATAGAGTTCAGGAGGATTGGCGTAGGACTAACATCCTATAGACTTTCCTTAAACTAGGGGATAAGGTATGTAAGATCATCATAGATAGTGGGAGCTGTGTGAATGCCATTTCTACTAGCACAGTCAAAATGTTAGGCTTAACCCCAGTCCCCCACCCCAACCCCTATAAGGTTTCTTGGGTAGACTATACCTATATACCCATCCAGTCTAGATATCAGGTGCAAATCCAAATGCAATCCTATCTAGAGAAGATTTGGTGTGATGTCTTGCCCATGGGGGTGAGCAGTATAATTCTTGGAAGACCTTGGTTATATGATCATGATGCCACCCTCTTAGGAAAATCCAATACCTGTGTATTTTGTTTTAATGGGAAGAAAATCACAATCCATTCAGTCCCTCCTAAGGACAAGGTAGCTAAAGGACCCAATAAGGTCAGAGAGATGAAGACTGGAGTGAACCTAATTAGTGCTAAGGATCTAGAACAAGAAATTCATAATGGTTCAGCCATTTGGATGTTGAATGCTAAGGAACTTAGGACTTCTACACCCTCAGAGCCTCCTCAGGAAGTTAGACCTTAGCTAGAAGAATTTGAGGATGTTTTTTCCGAGGATCTGCCAGACCACCTTCCACCTCTTAGGGATATCTAGCATTCCATAGATTTAATCCCAGGAGCTACTTTACCCAACTTGCCCCATTATAGGATGAATCCATCCGAGCATAAGGAACTGCAAAAGCAGGTTGGCGAATTGTTGAGGAAGGGGTTCATTAGAGAGAGTCTTAGCCCTTATGCAGTCCCTGCACTACTGACCCCAAAGAAGGATGGCACGTGGAGGATGTGTGTTGATAGTCGTGCCATCAACAAAATCACAATCAAGTATAGGTTCCCCATCCCTAGACTAGATGACATGCTAAATATGATGGCCGGTGCAATGATATTTTCCAAAATTGATCTCAAGAGCGGCTATCATCAGGTTAGAATTAGACCAGGGGATGAGTGGAAAACCGCTTTCAAAACTAAGGATGGTCTCTACGAATGGGTTGTTATTCCTTTTGGGTTGTCCAATGCCCCTAGTACTTTTATGAGGATAATGACCCAGGTGCTTAGAGCTTTCATAGGGAAGTTTGTAGTGGTCTATTTTGATGACATCCTGATCTATAGTAAGACCCCTGCAGACCACCTTGGCCACCTTAGACAATTCTGCCAAGTTTTGAGGAATGATAGTCTCTACGGTAATCTCAAAAAGTGTGAATTCTTGACCAATAGAGTTATCTTCCTTGATTTTGTAGTAACCCCTGACGGCGTGGCTGTCGATCCAGAAAAGATTAGGTCCATAGTAGAATGGCCAGAGCCGACCAGTGTGCATGAAGTCAGAAGTTTCCACGGCTTGGCTACCTTCTATAGGCGATTCATCAAGGGGTTTAGTACTATAGTTGCTCCTATCACAGACTGTATTAGGAAGGGAGAATTTCAGTGGACTAAAGCAGCCCATAAAGCCTTCCTAGATCTTAAGGATAGGATGACCCATGCATCCATTTTGAAGTTACCCGACTTTTCTAAAGTATTTGAGGCTGCCTGTGATGCTTCAGGAGTAGGCATAGGTGGAGTCCTAAGCCAAGAGAACCATCCCGTAGCATTCTTTAGTGAAAAACTTAATGATGCTAAGCTTAGGTATTCTACCTATGATAAGGAATTTTATGCAGTAGTGCAAGCTTTGCGTTACTGGAGACATTATTTGCTACCGCAAGAGTTTGTGCTGTTTTCGGACCATGAGGTTCTTAGATTCTTGAATTCCCAGAAGAAGATTAACCCTAGGCATGCTAAGTGGGTAGAGTATATCCAGTCCTATACTTTTGTTTTGAAACATAAGGCTGGGACTGAAAATAAGGTAGCTGATGCCCTTAGTCGTCGATCTTTGTTATTGAATTCTGTTAAGGCTGAAGTCATAGGGTTTGAGCAGATCAAAGAGGAATATGAGTCGTGTCCGGATTTTAAGACTGTGTATCAGGATCTAACTCAAGGACCATCTAGTGATCATAAAGATTATACCCTTTTAGATGGCTTTCTGTTCTTTAAGAATAGGCTTTGCATCCCTAGAACTTCACTTAGAGAATTTTTGATTTGGGAAATTCATGCTGGAGGTCTAGCTGGACATTTCAGAAAAGACAAGACCATCCTGGCTATTGAAGACCACTTTTTCTGGCCTAGCTTAAAAAGAGATGTAGCACACATTGTGGCTAGGTGTCGGACCTGCGCTGTTGCCAAACAGCGAAAACAGAACACCGGCCTTTATACGTCACTTCCTGTCCCAGATCGTCCTTGGCAAGATATGAGCATGGACTTTGTGTTAGGTTTGCCTAAGACCTAGAGGAGGCATGACTCTATCTGTGTTGTAGTCGACCGATTTTCCAAGATGGCCCATTTCTTGCCTTGTTCCCAAAAATTTGATGCGTCTAAGGTAGCCACCCTGTTCTTTAATGAGATAGTTCGACTCCATGGCCAACCTAAGACCATTGTTTCAGATAGGGATGTCCGGTTCACCAGCTATTTCTAGAAAACCCTTTGGCATAAGTTAGGGACAAAACTTAAGTTTTCAACTGCCTATCATCCCCAAACTGATGGCCAAACCGAAGTAGTGAACCGTAGTTTTGGCAATCTGTTAAGGTGTCTTGTTGGTGAAAACATTAGGAACTAGGATTTGTACTTACCTAGAGCTGAATTTGCATACAATGACTCGGTCAATAGGTCTACAAGTAAGAGTCCATTTGAAATTGTGCATGGTTACAAACCTCACACACCTCTTGACCTAGCTCCTTTACCAGTCCACACACGAGTCTCTGAGTCTGCCGAAGTTTTTGCACAGTATATAAAAGACTTGCATAAAGAAATTCATGCCAAAATAAATTTAAGTAATGAAACTTATAAGAAGTTGGCTGATTCTTAAAGGCGAGTCAAAACTTTTGATGAGGGAGACTATGTAATGATTAGGTTAAGGCCTGAACGGTTTCCTCCTGGAACCGTTAGAAAGTTACATGCTAGAGGAGCTGGACCATTTAGAGTGGTGAAGAGAGTAGGATCCAAAGCCTATGTGCTTGAGGTGCCTCCAAAACTAGGCATTAGCTCCACTTTCAACATTACAGACCTAGTAGAGTATAGAGAGCCAGCTGTGATTCCCAGTGAGCCTTTTGAGCCTAATCCTGCTCTTGAGAGTGAACCCAACCCTGTGTGTCCACCAACAAACTGGCCTGTGAGGAAAGAGCAGATTGAAAAGATCATGGATGATCAGGTTATCTCTACTCGTAATCGAGGATACCAAAGATACCTGGTCCGCTGGCAAGGAAGGCCAGATTCTGATGACTCTTGGATCTTCTGAGAAGAATTACAAGAATTGGACCCAGACTTCTTGGAGAGATACCAGAGCCAACATGATCCATACTCGACAGTGTCGAGTTCCTCCCACCCCGGGAGAATTGGTGCGGGCACCAGACTCAGAAGAAGAATTCAGGGTTCCATCTGATCTCTGATTGACCTTGCCCGAAGAATTAGGGTTTTCTGGTTTTGTAATTAGGGATGACATGGCCAACTCAATTTTAGTTGAGTCTGTATTTCCCTGCAATTTAAATTTTGTTGAGTCATGTTGACTCAGTTCAAGTCCTAGTAGTGGTCTAGGTCTTCTCCAGGGTGTCACATTTTCTCCCAAGCCCAAGCAAGTCAGCGCCACACTCCCAGCCACACTCCCAGCCACACGCCTGAGTCCAGGGGGTGCCAAATCTCCATCCAGTATGCTTTGGTCCCAACACCACAAGAAAGCAGGTTCCTTCTCTCATGCGCCACTTAAGGAGAAAATAATCTGGGATCCACAATCCAAGGGGGCGGCCAAAACATTTCCATAAGAGCCAAGCTATGTAAAGAAAGAAGCACTTCTTGGGGAGCACTTCAAGGGGGCGCCCAATCCATGTCTAAAAAGCCCAAAGCAAAGATGGGAAGAACCATGACTTAGGGAGAAAGAAAAGGAGGTGTCCAAAAGAGTTGAGCCATGGAAGGAAAGAAATTTTCTCTTGAAGAGCAAGGCTAGGAGGCGCCACCTACTTACCTTTTGGAGCCACCAATCAGCACTTTTGGAACCTCTTGGCCGGCCATATGTATGGGAATTGATTCTGCAAGCCTAATTTGAAGATCCATCCTATTAGTCCCACATGGGAAGATGTAAAACCCTGCTCTCTTGTAAAGTCCTATATATTAAACCCCTCTTATAAGTTTTAAAAATATCTGATGAATGAATCCAATTTATGTGTGAGCAAACTTTGTGTTTCTCTCTTCCGCACTTGCATCCAGGTGTTGAGCTCCATGAGGGAGTAAATCCGGGTTCCCCAGGAACCTTGAGGAGGTGTGAGATCTCCAATCCCAAAACCCTAGGTTAGCCACTTCACTTCCAAACCCTAGCCGCCCATCATCCTCTTATTTCCACCAAACCCTAGCCTACCCCATCTCTCATGGCCACTCTCTCCAAGTCAAGGCCGACCACCAGCATCCAGGTCCAGTCTGGATACTTCAGATTCAGAGCAATTCCCAGAGGAAGTCAGGTCAGCCTCCAGGAGAATCCGGATTTCAGCAACATCAGCTTTCAAGTTCTTCTATCTGGTAAATCTTTCCTTGAGTATTTGGTTCCACAAATTATTCTTCTTCTTTTCCAGATCTTGAGTTTAGGAGAAGCCAACTCTGCCAAAGGATCAGTATTGGAGGATCCATTACGAAGATATCTGAATCCGGGGATCCAACAATCTGCTCAAGAGAGTCCTTCCACTAAACTCTATGAAGATCACTGCCTGGTCTGTAACCCTTCTCTTCCCTTTACTTCTGTCCTATTGAAAGTTCAGAGCGAAACCCTAGGTCTGGGAGTTTCTCAATCCCCAGCGATCCTTTATTTCTGAACTACTCTGATCACCTAGTTTATTTAAATTATTCTTTCAATTATTACATAGTCTCTTTCAATTTAGTTTAACTTTCCTTTGAGTCAAAGCCGACTTCTAAAAATATAAAAAAAATAAAAAAATAAAAAAGAATTAGTCTTAATTTACTTCCGCATAGCATCACCTCTTTTTTGTTCTGCATCATTTTTGGTATCAGAGCCCTGTCTTGGGTTTCTGATTTGCTTGCATGCTTGGAGTATCTATCTTTTACTTTGTCTGCTCGAAGTAGACTCCCCGGATGTCCGGTCCTAGGAACGAAGCGAGGTGCAAACCTCCTCTTCCCATTCCATGGGGTGTTCTTAGAGCATGTAGGGGATCCACTGGGTTACAACTTCATAGCAGGAATTGTAAACGTGGGAAGCACTCTGTTTTCAGTCTGTAACTACCCTGTTGTAGGAATTTTCTCTCATTGCAGGTAACTCCAAATTGCATGATTTTTATTTTGCTGGAACCATATAATTGATACTATTTTACATAATTTTACTGTGATTTATTGGTTTCTGTGAGATTTTTGAGAGTTAAATTACAGCGATTCTGTTTCTGTGTTTCTGCAATTCAATTTTCTTGAGTGATCATCTCCTAATTCATCTTAAGGGCAATTGAGCATCTAAGATAAGGGGAGGAGTAGATAACCTCTCCTTAGCCCAAAACCACCACCCATTCATTCGATCCTAAGCCTAATTTTAAAATTTATTAGACTTAATTTGCCCTAGTGGGCTAGGGACATCAACAAGTCGGGTCAAGGCTAGTGTTGAGTCAGTTTGTCTAGTTACTCTGTGTGTGCTTTGTACTCAGTGTCTAGAACGGTGGTTCAGGGATTCTATCCTGAAGGGCTTGTGTGCTGGTCCGCCTACCTGGCCAATCACTGATTGGTGTCTAGGATTGGCATCTAGGACGTAACACTCCCCTTACACCTGCCTGGCTGAGTCCTGAGTTACTACAGGCTAGCTTGCCACTCTGATTGGACATCAAGTTTGGGCTCTAGGTCTAGTTAGCCCGTAGTCATTTCAGTTAAGTCTCATTTGGTGTGTTTGCTTGCATCATCATGTCTACCCAGAATGGAGTACCCTACCAACCTGGTCAAACCCAACCTGATTTAGAGGTCATGTTTAGAGCTCTTACTGAGAGTATGAACAAATTGAGTCAGGATGTGACTGCTACTGTTGCCCAGTTTAAAGAACAGGTCCATGAGAATTTTACCCATCTTAGGGATCGAGTCCAAGTACTTGAGGAACCCAGGCATCAGAATTGGACTCCTGACCCAGATTTTAACGTGCCTCAACCTCACCCACACCAAGAGCCAAAAAGACCTTTATAAAGAGATCCTGAACCTAATCATAGGAGGCCTGACCCAGAACCTGAAGATAGAGATGATAGGTTCATTCGGAATATCAAATTAGATGCACCCACTTTTGATGGTTGCTTAAACCCTAAGGTGTATTCTGATTGGGAGGGTGAGATGGACCAGTACATTGAGTGGTATGCCATGTCTGAGGAAAGGAAGTTCATGTTTGCCAAGATGAAGTTAGTACGTCAAGCTAGGTTATACTGGGGGAACATTGAGCTAACCACTAGAAGATGAAATGTAGAGCCAATAACCACTTGGCAGGGTATGAAAGAAAAGTTTAGAGATAAGTACCTACCCATTTCATACCAGCAGAATCTGTTAGACCAATGGCAGACTTTGAAACAAGGGAACCGATCTGTATCAGACTACATAACCACCTTTAATGAATACCTGATGAGATGTGATGTGAGTGAAGCCCATGAGGTCACTTTGTCTAGGTTTAGGGCTGGACTTAGGGAAGACATTAAGAGAGAGTTGTTTCTGAGAGAGGTTACTGACCTAGACCAAGCCTATCAGATTGCACTGAACACTGAGAAGTTTCAGAGAGGACCCATGCCTTCTAGGGTTAGTGCCCCAATCCCAAGAAATGGACCTAGCCAAGTTACCCCTAGCAAGCCTAATCAGGGTATTCCCACCCCTAGGCCCATGGAGAAAGGTAAGGCACCTGACACCCAGAGAACCCCTTGTATCATCTGTTTTAAGTGCCAGAAGCCCGGTCATATCTCCAGCCAGTGCACAGCCATAGCTTGTTTTAAGTGCCATAGGGTAGGTCATGTTTCTAGCCAGTGCTCTCGTAGATCCCTTTACATAGAAGAAGGAGAGGAAGAGAATTCCGTGCCCATTGAAGAATTTGAAGAAGAAGTTTATGAGGCTGGAATGAATTTGGTCGATGAGTATGAAGGAGAAGAGGAATCCACAGAGTCTGACCAGTTAGGGGTTGTGAGATGCATCCTGTCCCAGAATAAAGTTCAAGAGGATTGGCGTAGGACTAACATCCTACAGACTTTCCTTAAACTAGGGGATAAGGTATGTAAGATCATCATAGATAGTGGTAGCTGTGTGAATGCCATTTCTGCTAGCACAGTCAAAATGTTAGGCTTAACCCCAGTCCCCCGCCACAACCCCTATAAGGTTTCTTGGGTAGACTCTACCTCTATACCCATCCAGTCTAGATGTCAGGTCCAAATCCAAATGCAATCCTATCTAGAGAAGATTTGGTGTGATGTCTTGCCCATGGGGGTGAGCAGTATAATTCTTGGAAGACCTTGGTTATATGATCATGATGCCACCCTCTTAGGAAAATCCAATACATGTGTCTTTATTTTTAATGGGAAGAAAATCACAATCCATTCAGTCCCTCCTAAGGACAAGGTAGCTAAAGGACCCAATAAGGTCAGAGAGATGAAGACTGGAGTGAACCTAATTTGTGCTAAGGATCTAGAACAAGAAATTCATAGTAGTTCATCCATTTGGATGTTGACTGCTAAGGAACTTAGGACTCCTACACCCTCAGAGCCTCCTC
This sequence comes from Areca catechu, assembly GCA_021397845.1. Classification (NCBI taxonomy): domain Eukaryota; kingdom Viridiplantae; phylum Streptophyta; class Magnoliopsida; order Arecales; family Arecaceae; genus Areca; species Areca catechu. The sequence continues at coordinate 16,911,639 of CM038048.1, forward strand.
AGGAAGTTAGACCTTTGCTAGAAGAATTTGAGGATGTTTTTCCCGATGATATGCCAGACCACCTTCCACCTCTTAGGGATATCCAGCATTCCATAGATTTAATCCCAGGAGCTACTTTACCCAACTTGCCCCATTATAGGATGAATCCATCCGAGCATAAAGAACTGCAAAAGCAGGTTGGAGAATTATTGAGGAAGGGGTTCATTAGAGAGAGTCTTAGCCCTTGTGCAGTCCCTACACTACTGACCCCAAAGAAGGATGGCACGTGGAGGATGTATGTTGATAGTCATGCCATCAACAAAATCACAATCAAGTATAGGTTCCCCATCCCTAGACTAGATGACAGGCTAGATATGATGGACGGTGCAATGATATTTTCCAAAATTGATCTCAAGAGCGGCTATCATCAGGTTAGGATTAGACCAGGGGATGAGTGGAAAACCGCTTTCAAAACTAAGGATGGTCTCTACGAATGGGTTGTTATGCATTTTGGGTTGTCCAATGCCCCTAGTACTTTCATGAGGATAATGACCCAAGTGCTTAGAGCTTTCATAGGGAAGTTTGTAGTGGTCTATTTTGATGACATCCTGATCTATAGTAAGACCCCTGCAGACCACCTAGGCCACCTTAGACAAGTCTACAAAGTTTTGAGGAATGATAGTCTCTACGGTAATCTCAAAAAGTGTGAATTCTTGACCAATAGAGTTATCTTCCTTGGTTTTGTAGTAACCCCTGACGGCGTGGCTGTCGATCCAGAAAAGATTAGGTCCATAGTAGAATGGCCAGAGCCGACCAGTGTGCATGAAGTCAGAAGTTTCCACGGCTTGGCTACCTTCTATAGGCGATTCATCAAGGGGTTTAGTACTGTAGTTGCTCCTATCACAGACTGTATTAGGAAGGGAGAATTTCAATGAACTAAAGCAGCCCATAAAGCCTTCCTAGATCTTAAGGATAGGATGACCCAGGCACCCATTTTGAAGTTACCCAACTTTTTTAAAGTATTTGAGGTTGCCTGTGATGCTTCAGGAGTAGGCATAGGTGGAGTCCTAAGCCAAGAGAACCATCCCGTAGCATTCTTTAGTGAAAAACTTAATGATGCTAAGCTTAGGTTTTCTATCTATCATAAGGAATTTTATGCGGTAGTGCAAGCTTTGCGTTACTGGAGACATTATTTGCTACCGCAAGAGTTTGTGCTATTTTCGGACCATGAGGCTCTTAGATTCTTGAATTCTCAGAAGAAGCTTTACCCTAGGCATGCTAAGTGGGTAGAGTATATCCAGTCCTATACTTTTGTTTTGAAACATAAGGCTAGGACTGAAAATAAGGTAGCTGATGCCCTTAGTCGTCGATCTTTGTTATTGAATTCTATTAGGGCAGAAGTCAGGGTTTGAGCAGATCAAAGAGGAATATGAGTCGTGTCCGGATTTTAAGACTATGTACCAGGATCTAACTCAAGGACCATCTAGTGATCATAAGGATTATACCCTTTTAGATGGCTTTCTATTCTTTAAGAATAGGCTTTGCATCCCTAGAACTTCTCTTAGGGAATTTTTGATTTGGAAAATTCATGCTGGAGGTCTAGCTGGCCATTTCGGAAAAGGCAAGACCACCTTGGCTATTGAAGACCACTTTTTCTGGCCTAGCTTAAAAAGAGATGTAGCACACATTGTGGCTAGGTGTCGGACCTGCGCTATTGCCAAATAGCGAAAACAGAACACCGGCCTTTATACACCACTCCCTGTCCCAGATCGTCCTTGGCAAGATATGAGCATGGACTTTGTGTTAGGTTTGCCTAAGACCCAGAGGAGGCATGACTCTATCTGTGTTGTAGTCGACTGATTTTCCAAGATGGCCTATTTCTTGCCTTGTTTCCAAACATTTGATGCGTCTAAGGTAGCCACCCTGTTCTTTAATGAGATAGTTCGACTCCATGGCCTACCTAAGACCATTGTTTCAGATAGGGATGTCCGGTTCATCAGCTATTTCTGGAAAACCCTTTGGCATAAGTTAGGGACAAAACTTAATTTTTCAACCGCCTATCATCCCCAAACTGATGGCCAAACCGAAGTAGTGAACCATAGTTTAGGCAATCTGTTAAGGTGTCTTGTTGGTGAAAACATTAGGAACTGGGATTTGTACTTACCTAGAGCTGAATTTGCATACAATGACTCGGTCAATAGGTCTACAGGTAAGAGTCCATTTGAAATTGTGCATGGTTTCAAACCTCACACACCTCTTGACCTAGCTCCTTTACCAGTTCACACACGAGTCTCTGAGTCTGCCGAAGTTTTTGCACAACATATAAAAGACTTGCATAAAGAAATTCATGCCAAAATAAATTTAAGTAATGAAACTTATAAGAAGTTGGCTGATTCTCAAAAGCGAGTCAAAACTTTTGATGAGGGAGACTATGTAATGATTAGGTTAAGGCCTGAACGGTTTCATCCTGGAACCGTTAGAAAGTTACATGCTAGAGGAGCTGGACCATTTAGAGTGGTAAAGAGAGTAGGATCCAATGCCTATGTGCTCGACTTGCCTCCAGAACTAGGCATTAGCTCCACTTTCAACATTACAGACCTAGTAGTGTATAGAGAGCCAGCTGTGATTCCCAGTGAGCCTTTTGAGCCTAATCCTGCTCTTGAGAGTGAACCCAACCCTGTGTGTCCACCAACAAACTGGCATGTGAGGAAAGAGCAGATTGAAAAGATCCTGGATGATCAGGTTATCTCTACTCGTAATCGAGGATACCAAAGATACCTGGTCCGCTGGCAAGGAAGGCCAGATTCTGATGACTCTTGGATCTCCCGAGAAGAATTACAAGAATTGGACCCAGACCTCTTGGAGAGATACCAGAACCAACTTGATCCATACTCGACAGGGTCGAGTTCCTCCCATCCCGGGAGAATTGGTGCGGGCACCAGACTCAGAAGAAGAATTCAGGGCTCCATCTGGATCTCTGATTGACCTTGCCCGAAGAATTAGTATTTTCTGGTTTTGTAATTAAGGATGACAAGGTCAACTCAATTTTAGTTGAGTCTGTATTTCCCTGCAATTTAAATTTTATTGAGTCATGTTGACTCAGTTCAAGTCCTAGTAGTGGTCTAGGTCTTCTCCAGGGTGTCACATTTTCTCCCAAGCCCAAGCAAGTGGGTGCCACACTCCCAGCCGCACTCCCAGCCACATGCCTGAGTCCAGGGGGTGCCACATCTCCATCCAGTATGCTTTGGTCCCCACACCACAAGAAAGCAGGTTCCTTCTCTCATGCGCCACTTAAGGAGAAAATAATTTGGGATCCACAATCCAAGGGGGCAGCCAAAACATTTCCATAAGAGCCAAGCTATGTAAAGAAACAAGCACTACTTGGGGAGCACTTCAAGGGGGCGCCCAATCCATGCCTAAAAAGCCCAAAGCAAAGATGGGAAGAACCATGACTTAGGGAGAAAGAAAAGGAGGTGTCCAAAAGAGTTGAGCCATGGAAGGAAAGAAATTTTCTCTTGAAGAGCAAGGCTAGGAGGCGCCACCTACTTACCTTTTGGAGCCACCAATCAACACTTTTGGAACCTCTTGGCCGGCCATATGTATGGGAATTGATTTTACAAGCCTAATTTGAAGATCCATCCTATTAGTCCCACATGGGAAGATGTAAAACCCTGCTCTCTTGTAAAGTCCTATAAATTAAACCCCTCTTGTAAGTTTTAAAAATATCTGTTGAATGAATCTAATTTATGTGTGAGCAAACTTTGTGTTTCTCTCTTCCGCACTTGCATCCAGGTGTTGAGCTCCGTGAGGGAGTAAATCCGGGTTTCCCAGGAACCTTGATGAGGTGTGAGATCTCCAATCCCAAAACCCTAGGTTAGCCACTTCACTTCCAAACCCTAGCCGCCCATCATCCTCTTCTTTCCACCAAACCCTAGCCTACCTCATCTCTCACGGCCACTCTCTCCAAGTCAAGGCCGACCACCAGCATCCAGGTCCAGTCTGGATACTTCAGATTCAGAGCAATTCCGAGAGGAAGTCAGATCAGCCTCCAGGAGAATTCGGATTTCAGCAACATCAGCTTTTAAGTTCTTCTATCTGGTAAATCTTTCCTTGAGTATCTGGTTCCATAAATTGTTCTTCTTCTTTCCCAGATCTTGAGTTCAGGAGAAGCCAACTCTGCCAAAGGATCAGTATTGGAGGATCCATTGCGAAGATATCTGAATCCGGGGATCCAACAATCTGCTCAAGAGAGTCCTTCCACTAAACTCTATGAAGATCACTGCCTGGTCTGTAACCCTTCTCTTCTCTTTAATTCTGTCCTGTTAAAAGTTCATAGCGAAACCCTAGGTCTGGGAGTTTCTCAACCCCCAGCGATCCTTTACTTCTGAACTACTCTGATAACCTAGTTTATTTAAATTGTTCTTTCAATTATTACGTAGTTTCTTTCAATTTAGTTTAACTTTCCTTTGAGTCAAAGCCGATTTCTGAAAATATAAAAAAATAATAATAAAAAAAAAAGAATTAGTCTTAATTTACTTCCGCATCGCATCACCTCTTTTTTGTTCTGCATCAATAAGCTTTATTGAGGTCTGTGCAGTCAATACAGATCCTCCATTTGCCAGTAGCTTTTTTCACCATTACTACATTGGCCAACCACTCAGGGTAATTGGCTTCCCGGACAAATCCTGCCTTAAGGAGCTTGTTTACTTTCTCATCTATTGCTTTTTATCTTTCAGGGGTGAAGTTTTGCTTCTTCTACCGAACTGGCTTATACCTAGGAGCAACTTCCAGCCAATGAGTGATAACATCGGCCGGAATCCCTGGGATGTCCAAAGCGGACTAGGAGAAGAAATCAGCATTATCCCTAAGGAAACAAATCAGCTCCGTTTTGGTTTTTTCATCAAGCATGCTCTCAATCTGCACGACCTTGGTGGGGTCCTCTTTAGTTTAGGACACCGAGATGGTTCTCTCCATGGGTTCGACAGAATCCATGGCTATGTCTTTTGGATCTAACTGATCCAAGGTTGTAGGGTTATTGGAGTGCTTATCTTGAATCATCAGGCACTATCGTGCCGCTCTTTGATCTCCCCTAACTTCTTCGACACCATTCCTAGTGGGGAAGCGCACCAGGAGATAATAGGATGACACTACAGTCCGAAATTTGTTCAGGGTGGGCCATCCCAAAATGATGTTGTAGGTTGAAGGAGTTCGGACCACCATGAAATTGATAGGCAGCATTTTTTATCACGGTTCAGTGTCGAGGGTTACAGGCAAGACTATTTCTCCCTCGACATCAACCTGATTGCCTCTGAAACCAGTAAGCGGTATAGGAGATCTCCATAGTTTGTGTCTAGGCAAACACATCTTAGAGAATGTATCGTAGATCAAGATATCAGTCGAACTTCCATTATCAACTGGAATCTATTGTACATCATAGTTGGCCACAACGGCCAAGATTACAATAGGATCGTCATGTGGAAGCAGGACTCCCGCAAGGTCATCATCGAAGAAGAGGATAGCATTATTGTCCTTGCATCACTTCGGGGCATCATCTTCGTCTCTTCTCCAGTCGGTAGGTCGGTGTATCATCCCCACACCACCGTTGGTGGGCCTTTGATTTGGCAGTTCGGCCTCTTCAAGAAGTGGCTAGGGAACAGTAGCTTCTGACCGAGGTCCTTGATGACCAACATACCATCCCAAATACCCTCTTTTGATAAGATCCTTTATCGCATCTCTCAGTTGGATACACTCTTCGGTGTTGTGGCCATGGTCCCTATAGAATCGGCAGTATTTATTCCTGTTCCTTCCAGAAGAGGATGCCCTCATGGGACGTGGTCGATAGCCTTCTTTCTCTATCTCCACAAGAATCTTTTCGTGAGGGAGGTTGAGCGGGGTATAGGAGTCGAATCTTTCGACCGATGCTCGGGGCTGGGAGGACTCCTTCGATGGTCAGCATGCTTGTTGTTGTTGGAAGTTGGGGGTCCTTGTCCCCTATTATTTTTTTTTTTCGAAGGGGGCTTCCCTTTGATCAATCATCGATTCGTCATTTGTTCTTCGGTATCGGCATATTTCTACGCCCCTGAGAGTAGATCAAAATAGCTTTTAGAGAACTTCTTATCCAGGAAAAAGGTGAGCCTGGATGTACGAAGCCCCTTCTTCAGTGCAGACATGACCACATGCTCGTTAAAATCGGGGATCTCGAGTGTGGCCGCATTGAACCTGGAGATGTAGTATCGCAGGCTTTCTCCTTCATTCTGATGAAGGAGGAATAGTGTGTCCGTATTCTGGGAGTTTTGCGGTAGGTCATGAAATGCAAGAGAAATAATTTCTCTAGCTCGAAAAAAGAATCGATGGTACTTGGATGTATGCTCGAGTACCACATCTGAGCAGCTTTCTTTAGGGTGGCCAGGAATGCTAGGTAGTACATTGCATCCGAAGCACCCTGGATCATCATATGGGCCTTAAAACTGCCCAAGTGGTCAAAGGGATTGGAGGTGCTGTCGTAGGGTTCCATCTGAGGAACCTTGAAGTGCCTAGGGATGACTTCAACCATGACACAGTCGGTGTAAGGCGGGTGTAGATCACACATCAACAAATCATTGTGATCATCCTGCATTCTTTGCTCCCATACTCTCACCATCTTCGATTTGATGGCTTTGAATCTCCCATCGTAATCGGGGAGAACCTGCTTTGGCACTCTTTCTATGGGAGTAGAGTCTTCGGAGGAGGGTGAAGGAGTTTGCCTAGGCCTTTTTCTTTTCTATGGGGACTCAGCGGGCCTAGAGATTCTTGAACTTCGGCCTTCAAGGGAAGGTCGAGAATGGTGGGAATGGTGCATGGTCCCCTCTCGAGGGGCTCTCTTCCTTCGGGATCATGAGCTATGCCCGGAAGTGGCCAGTGGGTGCCCCACCGGAAAAGCTTTGTTTTGAAAATCCTGAATCATGGTCGTAAGGTTAGTGACCTGGTTCATGAGGGCTTCAAACTGCTACAATCCCATGACAATTGTGAGAGGTGGAATGTTGTCCTCCGCCAATGGTGCACCCCCTTGGGATGGAGTACGACTTTGACTTGTGGAAGCAATCTGAGTCTTCCCTCTTGCCATCAGGAATTTCTCACTTCTCCTTTATCAAGGAGGGGAGCTTTAACAATGGAGAGTTGTCACAGCACCGCCCTCTACCTGGCATGCCAATCTGTTGGCGTAGAGTCTCTTTTTCTAACCGGATGGAGTTTTCTGGTTCGTAGGGGCCACTCCTTGGTTTACCTGCAAAACAAATCCCTGGCTGGAGGTGCTCCGGTGGGGGACACTCCGATGCCTAAGTCAGAGGGGAGCTCCAACCACTGAATGGGGAAAGGAGTTTAATGGAGAGGAGAACTCTCTAGATTTCAGGAGTATTTTTCTACCTTACCTTAAGCCTTCCTCTTTACCATGATTTACAAGGGGTCGTCCGGCCTGCGGTTCTGTCCTTCTCCAGCAGTTATGATGGGGAGTCAATTCCTTCCCCATAGTTCACAATCGTGGGTTGTCGTGAACGGTTCCGGCCAGACCGGAGTTGTTGTAGCTGGAGTTGCATGCCATGATTGTGTCCCGGTGATAGTCGATAGTAATTGTTGGTAACCGTTGCTTATCGTATTTGTAGAGATTGAAGACAGATCATGGATCCATCTTCAAACTTCCCTTTTATAAAGATTCCCGCAATCAGATCAGGAATGTCCTCGTCCTCAGACCCTTTCGAGACAGGTCGGAGATCCTGTCTTTGATACAGATTGAGGATTTGACCTTTGTCATAAGCCGAAGACTGTGTCCTGTCACGAACTAAAGACCATGTCTTCGAAAGTAGGTGGGGTCATCCCTCGGATCATGCTGAGGGTCTCGCCTTCAGGGGACGAATGCCGAAGACATAATCCGAAGGCCTGTGAAGAACTTTGGCTTGCACATAGGTTGCTTGGTTTTTTCTTCAAACACCTGGGTTCGAAGTCTATGGTTTAGAAGAAGCATCTTCGGTTGACCGAACCGGTGGCTGCCTGGTGCTTGGACCAACATATCCCAACAACAATATATTACAATTTTAGGAAATTTAGCAATTACTAGTGTAATATCTTCAAGAAGAATTGAGATTACTGAGAGTATGTTGTACTTGTGGTGTGTAGTAGGAAGGGTAAAAGTTTTGCCGAGGGAATGTTATAAAGCTCATCACCAGTGCTAAGATTGTTGACACATTGAGACAAGAAGTATGGTAGCAACATAAATGGTTGTGTTGAGCAATGCCAAAAAAAATTATATTCTCAGCTATAAAACTTAGGATGTGATCAATGTGAAATGGAAGCTTAAAAATTGTGCACCAGTTGTAGTCGGTTAGACTAGCTTGGAAGAATGTGGACTAAGTAGGCCAACACCTTGGACCTTATATAGAGCCAAGGTTAGCCCACCACTTCCATTCCATATGAGACCAACTATTCGGACCTTTCTAGGACTGATTGACATGGAAATTAAGAACATGAATGATAAATCTAAATATTCACTAGGTTTTAATAGAATTTGGATCAGCTTAAATCTGATTCGCAAGTGGAGAATAGTGCCAAACAACTAATCTAAGGCTGCATGGCTAGGCTAGTTTGCTTTTTGAAAAAAGATGACATATGAGCCATCAAAATTAAATCATTTATAACAAATTTATTTTATTACCACCAATCTTAAATGATTAATATCTTAAGTTCAAGATTAAAATTAGGTAATGTGCTTCAAGCCCACCATGTGTTCCATAACTATTTTCAAATGAAAAGCTTGCATTTAGCAGTTGGGTCTTCACTTAGGGCTACATGAAAGTAAAAGGGACCAACACTAACCAAACGAAAGGGCTTCAATTTGTTCTTTTATCATATGATGATTTACCTGATAATAGAACCAAGAGGAACACATATTCTGATACTTCTTGTTGAGGCGTGGAGCCTTATCCAGTAAGCCCAGCCTATGAAAACCAAGCCCAGAAAAAACCAGTAATCAAATCAAAAAAACAAAAAAGGAGCAGGCCAGCCCGTAGAACGGACCAGGCTCGACCCACACATGCACGAGCTGGCACACGGCCCAGGCCCAGCATGGGTGAGCGCGGCATGCATAAGCGGGTGTGGGCAAGCACAAGTGAGCACACATATCGACTCGGCACACAGGCACGTGGAGCGCAGCCTAGGCCCACGCACATGTGTGCGCGGGCACATGGGCTCAGCCCAGCTCAGAGCGACAGTGTCTTTAGGCATTTCCCTAGTGCTTCCTAGTGGTTTCTCACAGTGCACAGCAGTCTATTGCATTTCTTGTTGATCTGGACCATCCGATCGCTTGATAGAATGACTGAGATGGATCCGGAGGAGTTTGGGCTTGATTAGAGGTTATATGATGCTATTTTTGGCATAATCCGGGCTCTTGATCTATGATCTGATGGCCTAAGTTGTTTCCTAAGAGTTTAGTAACTTCTGAGATGAGGTTTTATTTGTGTTTGGACTGGTTTTCATTCTGTGTTGCATCGAGAGATGCCGACAGAGACTTGAACAAGATATAGAGCAACCCATAGGCAATCTAGAGCACTGTAGAAGCCCTGAAGACCTTTTCTAAGAGAGAAAAAGGTAGAGAAAGAGAGAGAGGGAGAGAGAAAACTATAGGGAGGCAAGAGATCTTCCACCAAAAATTATTTTTGGGTGAGAGATATTTTTGGAGTATTTTTTGTTTTCTTCTTTTCTTCCTCCTGATCGAGGACTGGGGTGAGCATCCTATAAAACTTCCAGTAAATCTTTTCTATAGTGAAGATTTTATCTTGTGCGGCTATGGATGTAGGAGCAGGAGTCTCCGAACCATGTAATCCCTTCTATTGTGCTTGGTGTAGTGATTTATTTTACCAGGTTTTTCTTTCTTTTTCCTATGAATTTTGTATTCTACTGTGATCCGTTCCTCAATAACTGGTATCAGAGCTTCAGGTTTCAGTGGGAGTAATGGCAAAAGAGAAGGAAAAGTTAAGATCAACAACTTTGATGGGAAGGACTTCGACTTATGGAAGATACAGATTGAGGATTATTTGTATCAAAAGAAGCTTCATCTACCACTGTTGATTACAAAACCTGCCAATATGTGGCAAGCTACTTGGGATTTGCTAGACTGCCAAGCTTTGGAAGTTATTCGACTGACGTTGGCCAAGAATGTCGCGTTCAACATCCTGGAGGAGAAGAGCAGGTTTGATGAAGGCTCTATGCGACATGTATGAGAAGCCTTCGGCCTTCAACAAAGTTTATCTTATGCATCATCTCTTCAATCTGAAGATGAGCGAAGGTGAATCTATTACAGATCACATTAATGAGTGCAATTTGATTACCAATTAGTTAAATTCTATCGACATCAGTTTTGAGGATGAAGTCAATGCTTTGATCCTCTTATCATCTTAGCCCGAGAGATGGGGTGCAACTGTGACAGTTGTTAGTAGTTCTTGCAGATCAAATAAGTTAAAATTTGAAGAGGTCCAGAACATGATTCTAAGTGAAGATATCAGGCGAATTATGTCCCAAAGCCAATCGCCTAGGCTATAGGCGGTTGTGCTCAGTATTGTAATTTATATATGAATTAATAAAACTTTATTTTGGCAGCTTATCACATTATTCATTTTTTTGTAATGAACTCTGTTTATGTGATGAAGTCCTTAGAACTGCACTAACTTTGATGTAGAGAGGATATATCGAGTGGTCCTTTAAAAAGGTTCACAACCAAAGGACACATTATACAGGATGGCAATGTATCAAGTGTTGGTTATTGTGGTTCATATCGTTTGGTTGTCCTCTTGACCAAAGGAGTGTGGTGACACTGATGTGATCTGCAAGTGGGATGTATGAGATCTCATTGAATGTGACTCCATGGAGCTCCTTTCTGCCAAAGGATTACCCGCGATTAGATATGGGTATATGTGTCCCTCCGATCTGAGGTCACTATGGTAGCTTGCAAGCAACTCCCTATGCTTTTGTGCCGGACTACCCGGATTTATAATCTGGTGATGGAAGGTTTCTGGGTACAAGCAAGTACTTGTAGAGTAGGGGTGAACCTAGATGGAATCGACCTGTCCAAATTGTTTGGATTGATTGTCTCGCAATGTCTCAATTTAGCAAATCATCGATCGAGGTAGTCCTTGGTGAAGGCACCAGAATCAGAAGAAGATTTCAGGGTTCCATCTGGATCTCTGATTGACCTTGCCCGAGAAAATTAGGGTTTGAAATAAGGATTGACCTGATCAACCCAATTTTGAGTCTGTAATTTTGTCATTTCAATTTTTGTTGAGTCATGTTGACTCAGTCCAAGTCCAGGTCCAGGTTGGCGCCATTCCCTTTGCCATAGGGTGCCACATTTTTTCTTCCATGGTCCAGCTACAAGTGGGTGCCACACTCCCTGCCACATCTCCATCCAGTGTCTTTGGTCCCCACACCATAATAAGTAAGTTCCCCTTTTTCTTGCACCACTTGGAGGAGAAATCCATCAAGATACCTCAATCCAAGGAGGAGCCAACTTCTTTCCAGATAAACCCAAGCCAGGATGGCAAGAATTTTTCTTGAAGAGAGGATCAAGGAGGTGCCCCACAATGTTCCATAAAAATCCAAGTTATAAAAGGAAAGAGAGCATGTCTTGGAGAGAAAATCAAGGAGGCACCCAAAAGATTCCTAAAGTGCCAAAGCCATGAAAAGAAGAAGCCTAAACTTGTAGAGCAAGACTAGGAGGTGTCCAAAAGAGCCATACCATGAAGGGAAAATCCTTGATTCATGGAGAGATACTAGGAGACACCCCCATAACCTGCCATTTGGAGCTGATTTTCAAGTTTTCTTGGAGTTTTTGGGCCGCTCACTCATGAAAGGAGTCTTGGTTGGCCAAGGGAAGAGAATTTGATGCCTAAAGTGTAGATTAGTCCTATTAGTCCCACATGGGAACTTGTATGGTTTTGAATTTTCTTAAAGGTCTATATATTAAACCCCTTTTGTAACTTGAACTTATCTTATGAAATCTTATGAATGAAATCCCTTGTTTTCTAGCAAAGTCTTGTTCTTCTGCACTTATTCTGAGTGTTGAGCTCCGTGAGGGAGTAAATCCGGGTTCCCTAGGAACCTTGAGGAGGTGTGAGATCTCCAACCCCAAAACCCTAGCTTTGTCCACCCATCTCTACTCCACCACCACCAAACCCTAGCCTCTACACCATCTCCAAGGTTCTTCTTCCAAAGGGTGGCCGACCACCAGGACCCCAGTCTAGCCATCTTCAAGTCAGCTACCACTGCTTCAGAGTCCATCCAGCAGATCCAGAAGAAGAAGTCCCAAATCTGCAGCCTAGGAGTTCCAGATCAGCTGAAGACCTTCAGATCCCATCCTTTCTTCTACTCTGGTAACTCTCTTCCCTGAGTCTCTTGTTCCTAACCTTGTTCTTCTTCTCTCCAGGATCCAGGGTTCAAGAAGAGGCCATCTTTGCCAAGGACCATTATCAGAGGATCCATTACGAAGATACCTTGACTCTCGAGATCCAATAATCTGCTCGAGAGAGTCTTTTTCCACCAAATGGAGAGATATCACTGCTAGGTAACAAGAACCTTCCCTTCTCACTTTGTCTGTTTCGTTGAAACTCAGAGCAAACCCTAGATCTGGGGGTTTCTCAATCCCCAGCGATCCTACTTTTGAGTTACTCTGATAATCCACTCCTTTTAATTGTGCTTTCTGTCATTTCTTAGTTTCTTTCAATATTTGTTTATCTTTCCTTTGAGTCAAAGCCGACTTCTGAAAATATATATATAAAAAAATACATTAATTTTAATTTGCTTCCGCATTCCACATATTCATTCTACATCATTTTTGGTATCAGAGCTTTCGTTCTGCATCATTTTTGGTATCAGAGCTTTCGTTCTGCATCATTTTTAGTATCAGAGCCCTGTCTAGGGTTTCTGACTTGCTTGCATGTTTTGAGTATCTCTCTTTTTACTTTGTCTGCTCGAAGTAGACTCCCCAGGACGTCCGGTCCTAGGAACGAAGCGAGGTGCAAGCCTCCTCTTCTCATTCCACGGGGTGTTCCTAGGGTGTGTAGGGGATCCACTAGATTACAACTTCGTAGCAGGAATTGTAAACGGGGAAAGCATTCTATTTTCAGTCTGTAACTACATTGTTGTAGGAATTGTTTTTCATTGTAGGTAACTCCAAATTGCATTATTTTTATTTTGCTGGAACCAATATAATTGAAACTATTTTACATAATGTTACTGTAATTTATTGGTTTCTGTGCAATTTCTGAGAGTTAAATTACAACAATTCTATTTCTATGTTTTTGCAATTCATTTTTTTGAGTGATCATCTCCTAATTCATCTTAAGGGCAATTGAGCATCTAAGATAAGGGAAGGAGTTGATAACCTCTCCTTAGCCCAAAACCACCATCCATTCATTCGATCCTAAGCCTAATTTTAAAATTTAGTAGACTTAATTTGCCCTAGTGGGCTAGGAACACCAACTGGTCGGGTCCAGCCTAGGGTTTAATCAGTTTGTCTAGTTACTCTTGTGTGCTTTGTACTCAGTGTCTAGAATGGTGGTTCAGGGACTATGTCCCGAAGGGCTTGTGTGCTGGTCCGCCTACCTGGCCAATCATTGATTGGTGTCTAGGATTGGCAATTAGGGACCTAACACTCCCCTTACACCTGCCTGGCTGAGTCCCAAGTTACTACAGGCTAGCTTGCCACTCTGATTGGGCATCTAGTTTGGGCTCTAGTTCTAGTTGGCCCATAGTTATTTCAGTCGAGTCTCATTTGGTGTGCTTGCTTGCATCATCATGTCCACCCGGAACGGAGTACCCTACCAACCTGGTCAAACCCAACCTGATTTAGAGGCCATGATTAGAACTCTTACCGAAAGTATAACCAAATTGAGTCAGGATATGAATGAGGGTTTTGCCTAGTTTAGAGACCGAGCCCAGGGACTTGAGAAATGTAGACATCAAAATTGGACCCCTAATCCAAAATTTAATAGGCCCCAACCTCACCCATGCCAGGAGCCTAGGAGGACCTTATACCGTGATCCCGAGCATAACCCTAGGAGCCTATATCCATACTTGGTTGACTCAGAGAAGGGACCCGTTAGGAACACCAAACCTTATGCACCCACTTTTGATGGAAGATAAGAGACATATATTAAGTGGGAAGAACAAATGTATCGGTATTTTGAGTGCACTAACATATCGGAATTAGGGCAAGTTAGGTTGGCCAAAACCAAGTTTACCAAACATGTTAGGTCGCATTGGTATGCTATTGAGCGTGAGTGTTATCAAAGAAAAGAGGAAATATATACTTTGAGAGATATGAGAAGTAAGTTGAGAGATAGGTACCTAGGTAGATCCTATGAGAAAAGATTTTTAGACCAATGGTACCAATTGTGACAAGATAATAGGCCTGTGTCTAAATATATCGAGGACTTCCAGTGGTATGACATTAAATGCAATACTATTGAGAACGAAGCTCAGATCACATCGAGGTTTAGGGTTGGGTTACACCCAGACATTTATAGGAAGCTATGCCTTGAAAAGACCAATAAGTTAGACCGAGCCTACCAAGATGCCCAAGACTATGAGTGGCCTTTAAGATATAACCAATCAAGTACTTTGGACTTAAAGCCAACCTCTACCAACTTGAGTCAAGTTCCGATTGATCCGACATACGTAGTGAACCAGACTTTTGTTTGTCAATTCCCACTTGTGTCACCTCTTGACCAAAAGGATAACACTGAAAAGGAGTTAGGCATGGCCTTCCCAAAATTAGTTGACCCGACCAGAGCCGTACTTAAAGAGGAATCAAAGGAGAATAGATTAGAACCTTTCAGTGAGATTGAGGAAGAAATATATGAGCCTGACATAAGTTTGATAGATAAATATGAAGAAGAAGAATTTAAGGATATCTCTCTCGATAATTCAATTAACCAACTCCTACCTGATAGGGTTATTGAGGGGACCCCTGCCACTCAAGGAATTCAGGAGCTAACCCTAAGAGAAGACCCTTTTGAGGAAATTCAGGAAGAGGAAATTGCACCCAATGAGAGTTTAAGTGAGAATACCTTTGAACTCATTGAGGAATCCAAAGAAGACACCCCTAAGTCAAATCTGGTAGAGAAGTGTGAAGAAGGAAGGGATTCACAAGAATTGCCCATTGAGAAGGTCCAAGAACAAGAAAAAGACAGTAGCTTAGAGGACTTTCTAGATAAACATTCCAAAGACCTTCCTGATAACCTTCCACCTTCTAGGAGCACCCAGCCTATCCTAGAACTTGCACTTGTAGACCCTCCTAGAGCAAATCATGAGGTTTGGATGAGTGCACTTATAGAACAATGTCCTCATTTTAAGGTCATCCTGAATAACCAAGGTATGTTTCTTGTTTCCTATAAGCCACCTCAAAACTCTGATTCGTATTTCCTACCCTTCCCTGAATCTTCTCATGTTTCTAGAGCTATGGGATTACACTTTACTGAGATTTCTAGGTTGCAAGACTCCTTAGAACCTATTAGGTTTGCCACCTACTTCTGGAAGACCTTATGGCACCTTCTAGGCATCCATAATAAGTTTTCATGCTTTGCATGCCCTCCTCTGACCCAAGGTCAAACCTAGAGAGCCTTAGTTTGTTAGGTTTAGACCTAGGGTTCCTTTGGAATAAAGTCCATTCTTTAGGAATGCGACGTCAGTCTAGTTTAGTTTTTCTTGACCCCTTTACTAGGCTTTGGCTCAGATTTTGGTTTGATTGAGAGCACCAGGAATTGGGATTTGTAATTTGTCCAGGGCTGAAACTGCATTCAATGTTTCGATCAATAGGTCCATAAGCTAGAGTCCCTTTGAAATTGTTCATGGATACAAGCCTCACACACCACTTGATCTGATTTCACTATTAGCCCACACACACAAGTCTCTTGATGCACTTGCATAACATGTAAAGAACTTGCATAAAGAAATTCATGCCAAAATAACTTTAAGCAATGAAACTTATAAGAAGTTGGCTGATTCTCAAAGGCGAGTCAAAACTTTTGTTGAGAGAGACTATGTAATGATTAGGTTAAGGCCTGAGCGGTTTCCTCCTGGAACCATTAGAAAGCTACATGCTAGAGGATCTGGACCATTTAGAGTGATGAAGAGAGTGAGACCCAATGCCTATGTGCTTGAGTTGCCTCCAGAGCTAGGCATTAGCTCCACTTTCAACATTACAGACCTAGTAGAGTACAGGGAGCTAGCTATGATTCCCAGTGAGCCTTTTGAACCTAATCCTGTTATTGAGAGTGATCCCGACCCTGTGTGTCCACCAACAAACTGGCCTGTGAGGAAAGAGCAGATTGAAAAGATCCTAGATGATCAGGTTCTCTACTCGTAATCGATGATACAAAAGATACCTGGTCCGCTGGCAAGGAAGGCCAGATTCTGATGACTCTTAGATCTCCCGAGAAGAATTACAAGAATTAGACCCAGACCTCTTGGAGAGATACCAGAGCCAACTTGACCCATACTCGACAGGGTCGAGTTCCTCCCACCCTGGAAGAATTGGTGAGGCACCAAAATCAGAAGAAGACTTCAGGGTTCCATCTGGATCTCTGATTGACCTTGCCCGAGAAAATTAGGGTTTGAAATAAGGATTGACCTGATCAACCCAATTTTGAGTCTGTAATTTTGTCATTTCAATTTTTGTTGAGTCATGTTGACTCAGTCCAAGTCCAGGTCCAGGTTGGCGCCATTCCCTTTGCCATAGGGTGCCATATTTTTTCTTCCATGGTCCAGCTACAAGTGGGTGCCACACTCCCTGCCATATCTCCATCCAGTGTCTTTGGTCCCCACACCATAATAAGTAAGTTCCCCTTTTTCTTGCACCACTTGGGGGAGAAATCCATCAAGATACCTCAATCCAAGGAGGAGCCAACTTCTTTCCAGATAAACCCAAGCCAGGATGGCAAGAATTTTTCTTGAAGAGAGGATCAAGGAGGTGCCCCATAATGTTCCATAAAAATCCAAGTTATAAAAGGGAAGAGAGCATGTCTTGGGGAGAAAATCAAGGAGGCACCCAAAAGATTCCTAAAGTGCCAAAGCCATGAAAAGAAGAAGCCTAAACTTGTAGAGCAAGACTAGGAGGTGTCCAAAAGAGCCATACCATGAAGGGAAAATCCTTGATTCATGGAGAGATACTAGGAGACACTCCCATAACCTGCCATTTGGAGCTGATTTTAATGTTTTCTTGGAGTTTTTGGGCCGCTCACTCATGAAAGGAGTCTTGGTTGGCCAAGGGAAGAGAATTTGATGCCTAAAGTGTAGATTAGTCCTATTAGTCCCACATGGGAACTTGTATGGTTTTGAATTTTCTTATAGGTCTATATATTAGACCCCTTTTGTAACTTGAACTTATCTTATGAAATCTTATGAATGAAATCCCTTGTTTTTGAGCAAAGTCTTGTTCTTCCGTACTTATTCTGAGTGTTGAGCTCCGTGAGGGAGTAAATCCGGGTTCCCTAGGAACCTTGAGGAGGTGTGAGATCTCCAACCCCAAAATCCTAGCTTAGTCCACCCATCTCTACTCCACCACCACCAAACCCTAGCGTCTACACCATCTCCAAGGTTCTTCTTCCAAAGGGTGGCCGACCACCAGGACCCCAGTCCAGCCATCTTCAAGTCAGCTACCACTGCTTCAGAGTCCATCCAGCAGATCCAGGAGAAGAAGTCCCAAATCTGCAGCCTAGGAGTTCCAGATCAGCTAAAGACCTTCAGATCCCATCCTTTCTTCTACTCTGGTAACTCTCTTCCCTGAGTCTCTTATTCCTAACCTTGTTCTTCTTCTCTCTAGGATCCAGGGTTCAAGAAGAGGATAACTTTGCCAAGGACCATTATCAGAGGATCCATTGCGAAGATACCTTGACTCTCGGTATCCAATAATCTGCTAGAGAGAGTCTTTTTCCACCAAATGGAGAGATATCACTGCTAGGTAACAAGAACCTTCCCTTCTCACTTTATCTGTTTCGTTGAAACTCAGAGCAAACCCTAGATCTGGGGATTTCTCAATCCCCAGCGATCCTACTTCTGAGTTGCTCTGATAATCCACTCCATTTAATTGTGCTTTCTGTCATTTCTTAGTTTCTTTCAACATTAGTTTATCTTTCCTTTGAGTCAATGCCGACTTCTGAAAATATATATATAAAAAATACATTAATTTTAATTTGCTTCCGTATTCCACATATTCGTTCTGCAACATTTTTGGTATCAGAGTTTTCGTTCTGCATCATTTTTGGTATCAGAGCTTTCATTCTACATCAGTCCTAGTGAGGAGTCAGTGGACTTGCGAGGTTGAGACATGTTGTGAATTGACTCAATTAGGGTTGGCAGTCTAACCCAAGGTCATCTTGAGCATTGGAGGTCAAAGGGATGAATTATACGGTAACCATATGCCAGAGGTTCGATATATTGCTCTTGCATCTTCAGCCTATTCGGATGCCGAGACCCATTTCTAGATGGTATCTTATGCTGGTACTGGAAGTATTCTAGTGCTACCATTTAGGTTCGAACCTATGAGGTCACACGCTATAGAGAATTTTTTTCTGATCAGGGAATCGATCAACGATTGGGAATCATTTCGGTATGAAGGTCAAACGGTCTAATTGAGCACACATTGGATTTTTTCTGATCAACCTGGTCTGATTTGGATCGACCAGGATTAGTTTGGGTCAACTAGGAACTGTTCCTAGTAGACCATGACTGGATCTATTTTTCTTTCTGATCGGGTTTGGTCAGACTGAGGTTTTTATCGAACTGGTTTTATTACATGGTTTATTTACACCATTTTTCTCCCAGCATTTCAAGGAAAATAAAACACCGGTTTGAAGACTTGATGGCTTCCCCTATTCACTATTTTTTTGCTTGATTGGGATAAGGACAGCGTGTTGATCAATTGCTGCTTGGGATATCAGTTTTTATCCATTGCCCTGCGATCTGAAAGTGTTTTCATGGTCTTTTTTGCCTGACTTGTTCTCTTCCTGCATTGGTTCCCAGATTTTAAACCAATCCTAAGCCAATTCAAAGATGTTTGGTTTTTATCTGGACTCCTCTCACGTTGTCATCCCTGCCTTCATGGGATTTCTTAGCATCTTTTATTTCTTGGTTGAAGGCCCTGCTTTTTGTTTTTTGATGGAAAAAAAATAGAGCGTGTGAGTGAGAAGGGGGAAGAAAACTGGGGATGAGATAGAGAGAGGAGCAGAGAGCATTTTCAGCGATCTGTGAGAGTTTTTTTTGGGATGAATTTTTTAATGCAGAAATTCATTGAGGGACCATGTGATCCTTCCCTATTTTTTTTAAGTTTTCCGGTGTGTGCTTTTGGTGGATTTTGTGCGGTCTTGGAGATGACCGTGTGTGAAGATCCGTTTGGTATTCCCTGCTCCACATAGCCATGACCTGTTTTTGATTCCCGAAGGACTAGCATCCATCTGGGAATTTGATTAGCATGAGCCCGTGCGTGGATACTCTAGAGGGTGGACATTTGGACACCTTGAGAGATTGGATTGATCTCTTCCATATCTGATTTACTATTGAAGGAGTTCAACCGGCTACCTTGATTTGCTGTTAAAGGAAGCTTTGTAAGGTATGTTATTTACTTTTTATTATTTGCATGTTTAGATCTAGAAATTATCATATTGTTTATAATTATTGCACTTGCCTATACATGCCTGTGTATTTGTTACATGCTTCATGTTTATGTTAGATCCTGTGCATGAGTAGGTTTTTCTGTATGCATGTTAAAAATCTTAATTATGCAATACCTACTCCCTTGTGTAGCATGCCTAGGGTAGGCATCCATTGCACTGGTTTTCCTTCAGTGGTATCAGAGCCACAGGTTCCTTTATAGCATATCATGATTGCATGTATTGTTGGTTTTGGATCTGTATCCTGATTAGGGATTACTTTTAGAAACCTAGTTAAGACCTTCACCATGGCCGTGTGTCCGTAGAGATTTAACTGGGTTTGAAACCCTAAGTTTCTATGGAACGAGACTATTTATCTGTGTTGGCCTCTTTAGAAGGATCCTTAAAGGAAACCTATGGTATTCAAAATGTTTTAATCCTGATACATGATAACACATTGGCATGTCTAAAATTGTTAAGGCTTGCAATATTATAAATTGATATAATAGGACTAGATATGATGCATGAAAGATGTAAAAGGGTTTTACATGAATTTAATTAAAAATATTTTAATTAAAAGTTGGCTTATAATCTAATAATTATGAATTGAAAGATTAATTAAATGACAAGTCAGATTAGGGTTTATGAAATCTAATGTCATTTGTATAAGCCATCCGGGTTAATTGGGTTAGCTGTTTGATTGGGTTCATTTATTGGGTCAGACCTAAGGTTAGTTGAATTGGACTTAAGAGAACTAATCAAATGTTGATTAAGGACCTTCTCTTTAGTATCTATCTAATAGTTAGATGGGTTAGTCCATTCTTCTAAAATCGATATAATTAGTGGCTCTGTCGTAAGCCCGAGTTCTTTGACTGGTCTAATCAAGTCTGGTAAATCAATTGGTGTCTAGGTAGGTTTGGCATTTTTTATTATGGCTGCATGAGGCTACCTCTTTCCTGGCCAACTTGGTTGGTGTTACGGCCATAATGGTGACGTGGCCGGTCTCAGATTCCGTCGGGCATGATTGAGCCGCGTGGAGATTTTCTCGGCCGAGTCAGCTGCGGGTCCCATGCCGCCGAGGTCGAGCTCGGCCCTTGCCCCCCCGGCTACCTCGCCAGGTGATATCCCGAGGCGTTACCGCCCAGGCCGAAGTCGAGTTTGGTCCATGGCCCCTCCTGCCGCCTCGCCAGGTGTCCACCCGGGAGGGGTCCACCTCGGTCGAGGTCGGCTGCTCCCCCGCTCCTTCGCCAGGTGGCCCCCGGAGACGGAACCACCTCGACCGAAGCCAAGCGCCCTTCTGCCACCTCGCCAGGTGTCCACCCAGGAGGGGTCCACCTCGGCCGAGGTCGGCTGCTCCCCCGCTCCCTCGACAGGTGGCGGCCAGAGACGGTCCCACCAAGGCCGAGGTCGAGCCGGGCCCCTTTGCTCCTTCGCTAGGTGGCCCCTGGAGACGGGACCACATCGACCAAAGCCGAGCGCCCTTCTGCCGCCTCTCCAGGTGTCCGACCGAACCCATGGTAAATTCTCATGTACATACCAGACCAGGGTCAAACTTAGAGAGTCATTAATCTGTTAGGTTTAGGCCCTAGAGAGTCCAATAAAATTCCTCTTAATAAAGATGCCTAGTTCAGTCTGCATTTCGTAAGTGCTTGTGTAAGTTTCTGAGTCTGCTGAGTCTTTTGCACAGCATGTCACAAATCTGCATAAAGAAATCAGTAATAAGATCAACCTGAGCAATGAAACTTATAAACACTTAGCTGACTCATATAAGAGGGCTAAAGAATTATGTGAAGGGGATTATGCGATGATTAGGCTCAACCCTGAATGGTTTCCCCCTGGAACCATAAAGAAGCTGCATGCCCGCGGAGCGGGACCTTTTAAGATCTTAAAGAAAATAGGGCCTAATGCATATGTTTTGAAACTTCCACCTGATATGGGTATTAGTACAACCTTCAATATTTTAGACCTAGTAGAATACAAAGAACCACTACTAATACCTAGTGAGCCTTTTGAGCCAGAAACTTTCATTGAGAGTGAACATATTCCGAGTGTCCACCACCAACCTTACCTAAGCAGAGAGAGAGGATTGAGAGAATCCTGGATGACAAGATCATTACTACCAGGAATAAGGACTATCAGCGATACCTGATTCAATGGCAAGGTCGACCTGAGTCCGACAACTCTTGGATTACTCGAGAGAACCTGCAAAGACTTAACCCATACTTGTTCGAGTGACCAGGGCAAAACTGAACCATACTCGACTGGGTCGAGTTCTGCCCACCCCAAGAGAATTGGTGTGGACACCAGAAGCCGAAAGAAACTTCACTCCAATAAGGTTAGCCTTATCCCAATTTGGATCGAAGATAATTAGGTTACCTTGTATCCTTTAGTTCAAAAATATTTTATTTTCAAGAGTCCTGTAATTAATTTTGAGTTTCAAATCAAGAGTGTTTTTTGAGTCCTGTAATTACTTTTAAAATTTCATTTCTTGTAAGTCCATTTCAAGTTTTAAAGTCTAGGTCAGTCAAGTCAGTTCAGTTGAGTTAAGTCTAATTCAGTTGAGTTAAGTCTAATCAAGTCTTAAAGCCATGAAAGCCAGCAACAAGACTAAAATTCTAGACCCCAAAATTTGACTACATGAAGAAGAGAAGACACATCAACCAAGCAAGAGAAAAGGACCATCAACTAGGACCACTGGGCGCCACATGTCATTCTTATCCAAGTAGAAGACCACCTCACCATGCCATGTCATCAGGTGCCACTTCACCAGCCACCTCATCACCCTTTGGGCGCCAATAAGGGAGATTCAAATTCAAGGAGGTTGGCCACATCCCTCCAAGTCCTCCACCAAATCCTCTAACCCCCCCCCCACATCCCTCCAAACTCTCCACCAAATCCTCCAACCCCCCTTGTAATCCTCCTCGATTTGGGGAGTTTTTAAATTTCAAAAGCTAGCTTTGTGAGGCTATTAAAAGCCTTGGATGCCCATTGTAAAGGAGATTGATTTTGGGGAAATGAATGAAGTTTGAAGTGAAGTTGTCTTGAGTTTTATGTGTGAAATTTTTCCTATCTTCTTCTTCCACGCCCAAAGCCACTCTTTTCCCTAGAAATTCATCATCCAAGCTCAAGGCAAAGGCATTGGAGTCGGCCAGATCTTCTCAACTATCTTTTCTTTGTTCACAAGTTCTCCCATCCCTTCTTTATGTTTGCATCCTTCAACCTTAACTTTGATCTTCATTGTAGGGTCCTTCGAAGTCCTTGAGTTGTGAACAGGGTTCCCCTTGACAATGAACCAACAAGCTGAAGCCCAAGTCCAGGGTTCTGATCTCTGTTATCCAGATTCTTCAGTTCTGAGCATTGGTAGTTTCAAGGTATGAATCAGAAGAAGGTTGGAAAGCTCATCAAGGTAAGTCCACAATCATTAGCCCCTATTGTCTAGATCATCTTCCTTCTTAGTTTAGGATTGTGTCTAATCAAGTAAAAGTCCAATTTCTTATAATCCTTAAGTCTTATTATGATGAGTACAATTCTAGTGTAATTAGGTTTCATTGCTCTACAAACCATATTCAAAACATTAATCATATGCGTGCCGCATCAAATTGGTATCAGAGCATGGTTGCATTAGGGTAGAATAGTTTTCTTTAAATCCAAGCAAGATCTAAAATTCACGCCTCCTGAGCGGGTGTACTCCAGTACACTGTCATGACCCATGGGAATAATGAGCCCCTGGCCGGACGTGAATTTTTTAGATTGAAGTTTGGGTAAGCCATTGCACTTGTTTGATTAGGTTCTGTTTTCTGAAAATTTGCATCTGTTTACTGTAATCCGTCAGCAGTTCCAAAGGCAAGTCGCTAATTTTTTTGTTTAAATATTTTTTTTCTTGTTCCTTTTTAAGTCAGTTATCACCATATTAAATTTTATCATCAGAAAAAAATTATAAAAAAAATGAAAGTTTTTGCAGTTCAGCACTATCATTAGGGTTATGTTCTGTCCTTTTTATTTATCTTCATTTGTAGGATCTTCTTAGAGTAGTACAGATTTTAGTTTTAAAATTCCTTTCATCTGAATTGAAACATATAAGTTAGGAATCCTCTGTGAATTTTTTAGAACTTTTGGACATTTTTTTTCATCATGTTTTCCACACCACTTTCAAACTGCAACACACTTCTGCAGCACCTTTGCATTTCATTCATCTCATGAGAAATCAAATTAAGGGCATCAATTTGACATAGGGTCAGGGTTTCATCACCTGTCCCTAGCCCAAAAATCACCAACCAGCATATCGATCCCAGCCTGTTAATTAAAATTGAGTAGAACGTTAATTGCCCCAGTGGGTTAGGGACACCAACAAGTTGAGTTCAGGTTAGGGTCAAGTTAACTGTGTCAGCTAATTGGTGTGTGCTTACAGGCTTGGTGTCTAGGATTGGTGCATCAGGGCTTGTGATTTGGTCCGCCTACCTGGCCAATCTCAGATTGGTGTCTAAGGTTGGCAATCAGGGACCTTCACTCCCCTCTACCTACCTGGCTAAGTCTCATAAGTACTACTAGCTAGTTGGTTCACTTAATTAGACTTCTAATTTATGCTCTAGGTCCAGGAAACCTTAGCTCGAGCTTGAGTCTACTTGCATGCATGAAAACTAGATCAGGAGCCTCATATTCACCAGTCCAGACCCAGTCCAGTGTAGCCATGGACCCGAATCTTGAAACCATGCTGAGAGGCCTAAATGATCTAATGGCCCAATTGAACCAAATGCTGGCTAAACAATTTTCCTTAGACCAACCAACTCCTACTATCCCATTAGCTCATATGAATGATAGGAGTAAGAACCCTGAAGTACAAGTTGAGTTCATGAATACTCAAGACTTAGGGTATCCTCAAACTGAAGGGCTAGGGATGGAAGAAGGCAAGTATGAACCTAGTAAATATGTGTATGAGAGTAACATAAGTTTAATAGATGAATATGAAGGGGAAGACTGTGAAGAGAACAACTTTAATACCTTACCTGAGGAAACCTTTGGTAAAGAAAAGATTATTGAGCCTAGTCCTGAAACATCAGAACAACCAAAATTTAGTGAGGACTTGGTTCCCGTAAGACAATGCCCTCAGGAAGAACCCAATACTTTAGCTTCGACACAAGAACTCCTTCAGGTACCTGAGAAGAACCCAATCATTATTTTAGAAGACTTTCCTGATGACCTTCAACTACCTAGAAACATCTCGCCTGTAGATCAATATTCAAATCTTAAGGTCATCATGAGTAACCAAGGTCTGTTTCAAGATTCTCCTAAATTATCCCAAGACTCGGATTCCTATTTCCTGCCTTTCCTTAAGTCTTATCCTAATTTTAGAGCCATTAAGTTTCATTTTGATGAGATTACTAGGTTGCATGAGCCTTTAAAGCCTATTCCTTTTGCTACCTATTTTTGGAAAACCTTATGGCATTTGCTAGGAACCCATGGTAAATTCTCATGTACATACCAGACCAGGGTCAAACTTAGAGAGTCATTAATCTGTTAGGTTTAGGCCCTAGAGAGTCCAATAAAATTCCTCTTAATAAAGATGCCTAGTTCAGTCTGCATTTCGTAAGTGCTTGTGTAAGTTTCTGAGTCTGCTGAGTCTTTTGCACAGCATGTCACAAATCTGCATAAAGAAATCAGTAATAAGATCAACCTGAGCAATGAAACTTATAAACACTTAGCTGACTCATATAAGAGGGCTAAAGAATTATGTGAAGGGGATTATGCGATGATTAGGCTCAACCCTGAACGGTTTCCCCCTGGAACCATAAAGAAGCTGCATGCCCGCGGAGCGGGACCTTTTAAGATCTTAAAGAAAATAGGGCCTAATGCATATGTTTTGGAACTTCCACCTGATATGGGTATTAGTACAACCTTCAATATTTTAGACCTAGTAGAATACAAAGAACCACTACTAATACCTAGTGAGCCTTTTGAGCCAGAAACTTTCATTGAGAGTGAACATATTCCGAGTGTCCACCACCAACCTTACCTAAGCAGAGAGAGAGGATTGAGAGAATCCTGGATGACAAGATCATTACTACCAGGAATAAGGACTATCAGTGATACCTGATTCAATGGCAAGGTCGACCTGAGTCCGACAACTCTTGGATTACTCGAGAGAACCTGCAAAGACTTAACCCATACTTGTTCGAGTGACCAGGGCAAAACTGAACCATACTCGACTGGGTCGAGTTCTGCCCACCCCAAGAGAATTGGTGAGGACACCAGAAGCCGAAAGAAACTTCACTCCAACAAGGTTAGCCTTATCCCAATTTGGATCGAAGATAATTAGGTTACCTTGTATCCTTTAGTTCAAAAATATTTTATTTTCAAGAGTCCTGTAATTAATTTTGAGTTTCAAATCAAGAGTGTTTATTGAGTCCTGTAATTACTTTTAAAATTTCATTTCTTGTAAGTCCATTTCAAGTTTTAAAGTCTAGGTCAGTCAAGTCAGTTCAGTTGAGTTAAGTCTAATTCAGTTGAGTTAAGTCTAATCAAGTCTTAAAGCCATGAAAGCCAGCAACAAGACTAAAATTCTAGACCCCAAAATTTGACCACATGAAGAAGAGAAGACACATCAACCAAGCAAGAGAAAAGGACCATCAACTAGGACCACTGGGCGCCACATGTCATTCTTATCCAAGTAGAAGACCACCTCACCATGCCATGTCATCAGGTGCCACTTCACCAGCCACCTCATCACCCTTTGGGCGCCAACAAGGGAGATTCAAATTCTAGGAGGTTGGCCACATCCCTCCAAGTCCTCCACCAAATCCTCCAACCCCCCCCCCCACATCCCTCCAAACTCTCCACCAAATCCTCCAACCCCCCTTGTAATCCTCCTCGATTTGGGGAGTTTTTAAATTTCAAAAGCTAGCTTTGTGAGGCTATTAAAAGCCTTGGATGCCCATTGTAAAGGAGATTGATTTTGGGGAAATGAATGAAGTTTGAAGTGAAGTTGTCTTGAGTTTTATGTGTGAAATTTTTCCTATCTTCTTCTTCCACGCCCAAAGCCACTCTTTTCCCTAGAAATTCATCATCCAAGCTCAAGGCAAAGGCATTAGAGTCGGCCAGATCTTCTCAACTATCTTTTCTTTGTTCACAAGTTCTCCCATCCCTTCTTTATGTTTGCATCCTTCAACCTTAACTTTGATCTTCATTGTAGGGTCCTTCGAAGTCCTTGAGTTGTGAACAGGGTTCCCCTTGACAATGAACCAACAAGCTGAAGCCCAAGTCCAGGGTTCTGATCTCTGTTATCCAGATTCTTCAGTTCTGAGCATTGGTAGTTTCAAGGTATGAATCAGAAGAAGGTTGGAAAGCTCATCAAGGTAAGTCCACAATCATTAGCCCCTATTGTCTAGATCTTCTTCCTTCTTAGTTTAGGATTGTGTCTAATCAAGTAAAAGTCCAATTTCTTATAATCCTTAAGTCTTATTATGATGAGTACAATGCTAGTGTAATTAGGTTTCATTGCTCTACAAACCATATTCAAAACATTAATCATATGCGTGCCGCATCATCTAGCACCTTTTCTTGTTAGTAAATTCTCTGAGTCTGGGACTCCTTTGGGAGCCCGTCTTGGAGAATCTATTCCCTCTCGCCATCTACTAACTTGATCATCGAAGCTCCCTTGCCAGGATCCCTGGCCAGGGTCTTCTGACCTTGCCTTGCATGTTCGCTCCGGCCAGGGGGCCCCGGGAGCAAGGCGGTCTGGTAGGATCGGCGGTTCCGAGGCACGGGCGTGGCGGTGAGATCGGCAACAGATTGGCGCGCCAGGAAGGGGGGGCAGGACAACACCCCTAGTGGGAGCCAGCTTTCTGCAGGCACCGCGCTCTCCGACAATGGTGGTCACTCATGGGCGCGAGGCGTCCACCAGCCGTGTGGGGGAGGTTCCCTCCCCTCAAGGGGTCCACAGCCCGGAGAGGGAGCTCCCAGCTTTTCCACCTCTTCCACTACCGCCGACCTCGGCGGACGGGCCCCTCGCGGCCATCATCCAATAGCTGCAGACTCTGACCTCGGTGGTCCGGCAGCTTCAACATCAGCAGCGGTCCCTAGCCATGCAGCCGCAGCCAGGGACCCCCGCGGCTCGAGCCACGGGGCCGCGTGGGAGCCTGCGATCCATTCAGGGCAGGCCATCCCACCCGAGGGTGGTCTCCAACCCCCGCGGGAGCCACCAAGCTCCTGCAAAAAGAAACTGATGCAGAACAAAAAACAAAGAAGCGTATGCGGAAGTAAAATTAAGATTAATTCTTTTTTCTTTTTTTTTTTATATTTCAAAAATTGGCTTCGACTCAAAGTAAAGTTAAACTAAGTTGATGGAAAGTAGGTAAGGATTGAAAGCACAATTTAGAAGAAGCTAAGTTATCAGAGTAGTTCAGAAGTAACGGATTGCTGGGGGTTGAGAAACTCCCAGACCTAGGGTTTCGGTCTGAACTTTCAACAGGACAGAAATAAAGAGAAGAGATGGTTTACCAACTAGACAGTGATCTCACAGAATTTGGGTGGAAGAACTCTCTCGAGCAGATTGTTGGATCCTCGGATTCGGCTATCTTCGCAATGGATCCTCCAATACTGGTCTTGTGGCTGGGTCGGCTTCTCCTGGACTCAAGATCTGGGAAGAAGAAAAACAAGTGATGGATTCAGAGACTCAGGGAAGGATTTACCAGTTCGAAGAACTTGAAGGCTAATGTCACTGAGATCCGGATTTTCTTGAAGGATGATTGGACTCCCTCTGGAAAGAGCTTTGGATCTGAAGTACCCGGACTGTAGCTGGATGCTGGTGGTCGGCCTGGACTTGGAGAGAGAGGCCGTGGGAGGTGGGATAGGCTAGGATTTTATATCTTCCCATGTGGGACTAAAGGAGGGGATCTTCAAATTAGGATTGTAGGATCAATCCCTACTCATATGGCCGGCCAAATAATTCCAAAGATGATTGAGGCTTCAAAAAAAGAAAGTGGGTGGCGCCTCCTTGTCTTGACCTCCAAGAAAATTATTTTTTTCCTTCTTTGCTTGGCCTTATCTGGAAGTGTTTGGGCGCCTCTTAACCTTGCCCTCCAAGAGAAAATTTGTTTCCTTTTATATCTGGCTTTAGTTGGAATGACTAGGGCGCCTCCTAACCTTGCTCTTCAAGAGAAATCTCCTTCCTTCCATGGCTCAACCCTTTTTGGATACCTCCTTTTCTTTCTCCCCAAGTTATGGCTCTTTCTAACTTTGTTTTGAGTATTTTTGGGAGGTAATGGGCGCCTCCTTGAAGTTCTCTCCAAGAGAATTTCTTCCCTTTCATAGTTTGGTTCTTTTGGGAATGTCTTGGGCCGCCCCCTTGATTTGTGGACCCCTGGTGGATTTCTCCTCAATTGGCGCATGAGAGGAGGGAGCTGCTATCAGTGGTGTGGGGACCAAAGCCTGCTGGATGGAGATGTGGCGCCCCCTGGACTCAGGCGTATGGCTGGGAGTGTGGCTGGGAGTGTGGCACCCACTTGCTTGGTCTTGGAAGAAAATGTAACACCCCAGGTTGAAGCCCTAGTCCACTACTGAGTCAACATGACTCAACAAAATAAAAATGCAGGTAATATAGACTCAAGCTAAAATTGAGTTGATCAAGTCAACCCTTATTACAAGCCAAAAAACCCTAATTCTTCGGCAAGGTTAATCAGAGATCCAGATGGAGTTCTGAAGTCTTCTTCTGAGTCTGGTGCCCGTACCAGAAACTACTCCGGTTCGGCGGATCACGAGAGTCGATCCCCGGCCGATGAAGCCGAGACGGCGCATCGCAGCAAGCGGCGCCGAGGCGTGACTTCGCACCGAGACTGATCGGCACCCCCTTCGCCAGCGACCTCGGTGGAAGACTCCATCGACGAGGCCATCAGGCATCAGGCTGAGAGGCGCCTGGAGGAGCACGAGCGCAAGTTGGTGGAGTTCGCCCGCCGATTTTCTGACCTGCAGAACTCGTCGGCGGACCCGGCGGGCTACAACTCCCATCCCCCCTTTTTTGAAGAAATCCAGGCGGAGCCGATCCCGAGCCGGTTTTGCATGCCGCAGGTGGATCCCTACGACCGCACCACTGACCCTTTGGACCATCTGGAGAGCTACAAGGCTCTCATGAGGGTCCAGGGGGCCACTGACGCCCTTTTGTGCATCGCCTTCCCCGCTACCCTCCGAAAGGCCGCTCGAGTCTGGTTCACCCGCCTCGAGCCCGGATCTATTTGCTCCTTCCACTAGCTGGAAGGGAAGTTTGTGGCGCATTTCGATGCTTGTCAGAAGGTGCCGAGAGAGGTGGATAGTCTCTTCTCCATCCGCCAGCAGGACCAGGAGCTGCTACGGGACTACATCACCCGGTTCAAGACCGCTGCACTGGAGATCTATAGCCTGGATGAGCCCGTCGCCATGCTGGCTTTGAAGCGCGGGCTCATTACGTCCCGCCTGACCTACTCCCTGGACAAAAAGCCTCCCAGGACGTACTCCGAGCTCCTCCTCCGTGCCCACAAGTACATCTGAGCGGAGGAGGCCGACCGCACCCGCCGAGAGTTGGACGGGAAGACTCCGAAGAGGCCGTCCCTGAGGGATCTTCTAGGAGCTTGGAAGCCCGGGCCACCTGCCGACCCTCGCCCAAATCCGAGGTCGAAGGGCGAGGCCATTCCGGAGCGGAGGTTCACCCCTCTCCTCGCCCCTCGAACAAAGATCCTCATGGAAATTGAGGGCGAGCACTACCTCCACCGACCTCCTCCACAGAACCCAAGAGGTATCCGAGACAAGTCAAAGTACTGCCAGTTCCACCGCGAGCATGACCATGACACGGAAGAGTGTCGCAACCTGAAGCAAAAAATCGAGGAGCTGATCAAAAGGGGCTACCTCAGGAATTTTGTCTGGAACGAGGTGCCCCCGGAGGGGCAGCCACTCGCGGCCTTACCACCAGTTCCTGCAATCGATAACCGCCCGACGGAGAAGCCGGTGGGCATGATCTCACTTGGGGTCGGGCGGGCGACGAAGAGAGCCCGGGAAGTCGGGAACCCGGAGAATGTAATCCCCCCTGAGGAGGGAAAGGAAAATGAGAATGTAAACAATGATGCCGTGGTGGTCGAGATGACCATCGCGAAGCATCCTGTACATCGAATTATGGTGGATAGTGGAAGCTCGGCTGACATGCTTTTTTATGATGCTTTCTCTTGGATGAATTTGTCCCATGATCAGCTGAGACCGGTGTATACCCCCCTGGTGGGCTTTACCGGGGACTCCGTGGGGGTCGAAGGGGAGATCACTCTCCTGGTCACCGCCGGATCCCCACCTCGGCAGACGACCGTCCTGATGACGTTTACCGTCGTCAAGCTCCCTTCGCCTTACAATGCAATTCTCGGGCATCCTGGGCTCAACCAACTGGATGCCATGATTTCCATGAAAAGGTTGTTGGTGCAGTTCCCCATGCCTTCCGGGCTCGGGGTGATGAAGGGGATGACCCAGCCAGTCCCGCATTGCCTCCAGGCGATCCCGGGCGCCCGGGGCGCGGAGCTCGGCCCCGATGTTGACGACCTCGACCTAAGGGAAAAGGAACCCAGGGGGGCCCGTAGAATGCCTGTTGACTTATCCCCTTGGTTCGGACCCGCTGAAGATGGTGCAGGTCAGGGCGCAACTCCCGGAAGAAGAACGGGCCCGCCTGCTGGAGTTCCTCCGCACGAACGCAGACGTGTTCGCCTGGTCGATGGCCGACATGCCGGGCATTCCCCCCGAGGTCATTACGCACAGACTGAACATGGATCCGAGCTGCCGCCCGGTCCGCCAGAAGAGGAGTTTCGCCGTAGAGAGACAGAGGGGCATCAACGAGGAGGTGGAGAAACTCCTTGCCGCCGGCTTTGTGCGGGAAGTCCAATATCCCAGCTGGTTGGCAAACGTGGTCATGGTAAGGAAGAGCAGTGGTAAGTGGAGGATCTGTGTGGACTACACCGACCTCAATCGAGCTTGCCCGAAGGACAGCTTCCCTCTTCCAAAAATTGACCAGCTGGTTGACACCACCTCGGGGCATTGCCTCCTGTCATTCATGGATGCCTTCTTTGGATACAACCAGATCCGAATGAACCCGGAGGATGAGAAGCACACCGCCTTCATCACCGACCGCGGGACTTTTTGCTACAAGATGATGCCATTTGGCCTCAAGAACGCTGGGGCCACGTACCAGCGTCTGGTCAACAGGATCTTCAAAGACTAGATCGACCGCAACATGCTGGTGTACGTGGACGATATGCTGGTAATGAGCAGACCCGATTCGGACCACGTAGCTGACCTGGTGGAGACATTCGGCAACCTCCTACGTCATCAGATGAAGCTGAACCCTGCGAAGTGCACCTTCAGCGTCTCCGCCGGGAAGTTCTTAGGATTCATGGTGACCCAAAGAGGAATTGAAGCCAACCCGGAGAAGGTCCAGGCCATCTTGGACATGAAGCAGCCCGCCTCCAAGAAGCAAGTGCAGCAACTCACCGGCCGGGTTGCAGCCCTCAGCTGCTTTATCTCCAGGTCGGAAGATCGCTGCCATCCCTTTTTCAAGGTGCTGAGAAAGATGAACGACTTCGCCTGGACCGAGGAATGCCAGGAGGCCTTTGAAGAGCTGAAGAAGATGCTTGCATCGCCACCGCTACTCTCCTGGCCCGAGGAGGGGGAGGAGCTCATCCTCTACCTGGCGGTCACCCCGGAAGCCATCAGTTCGGTCCTGGTTCTGACCAACGACCAAGGAGTCCAGCGGCCAGTGTACTATACCAGCAAACTTCTCCGCGATGTGGAGCTCAGGTATTCTCGGCTCGAGAAGCTCATTTTTGTGCTAATACTGTCTGCTCAGCGTCTCAGGCCCTATTTCCAAGCGCATCCCATCGCCGTCCTGATGGATCAGCCACTGAAAGCGGTGCTCAGCCGACCCGACACCTCAGGGCGATTGGCCAAGTGGGCACTGAAGCTCAGTGAGTTCGACATCGCGTATAGGCCCAGGTCGGCCATGAAAGTGCAGGTGCTAGCCGACTCTTGGTCGAATGCGCGGGCCTAGGCAAGGATCCCGAAGAGGATCCCTTGCACCAGCAACTGAAAGTGGGCCCCGAGGGGCCCAGAGAGGATGCATGGATCCTCCACGTAGATGGAGCCTCGAACTCTGGCAGGAGCGGAGCCAGGCTCATTCTTGCCAACAGCGACGGGGTCATCGCCGAATGCGCGCTCCGTTTCCAATTCGTCACGACAAACAATCAGGCAGAGTACGAGGCGCTCCTCGCCGGGCTGAGGGTCTCCCGCGAGCTGGGCGTGACTAACCTTAAGGCCTTCACTGACTCCCAGCTCATGGCAGGACAGGTCTCCGGGGAGTACGCCGCGCACGACCCCCAAATGTTGAAATACTTGGAGCTCATCAAGGCGGGCATGGCCGGTTTCCGGTGCTTCAACATCTCCCACATCCCTCGCAGGGAGAACGCCCGTGCGGACACCCTTTCCCGGCTGGCGACCCTGCCGGACTCGATGCTGGGTCGCGCTCATGTAGAGCACCTTAAGGCCCCAAGCCACGAGACCCCAGTGGAGGTCCATCAGGTCAGCCGTGAGCCCAGCTGGATGGACAAGTACGTCGAATACATAACCAGCGGCACCTTGCCAAAGAACCGCATGGCGGCCCACCTCATTAGAAAGAAGGCCGCGTGGTTCGTCCTGATGGATGGGCAATTGTATCGGAGATCCTACTCCTACCCCCTCCTTAAATGTATGGGACCCGTGAAAGCCAGACTCGTGCTCCAGGAGATTCACGAGGGCGTCTGTGGGAACCACATGGGGGGCAGAGCGTTAGCCTACAAAGCCCTTCGTCAGGGCTACTTTTGGGAGACGATGAAGGAGGATGCCACTGACTTCGTGAGGAGGTGCGATCGGTGCCAGCGCCACGCCACGGTGCAACGGCAGCCCTCCAACCCAATCTCCCAACTTTCAGCTCCGTGGCCATTTGCCCAATGGGGGATGGACCTTCTGGGCCCATTCCCGTCGGTGTCTGGACAGCGAAAATTCTTGATCGTGGCCATCAGCTACTTCACGAAGTGGGTCGAGGCCGAACCCTTGGCATGGATCACTGAGGCAAACGTCGCCAGGTTCTTCTAGAAGTCAATCGTTTGCCGTTTCGGCCTCCCCCACACCGTGGTCACTGACAACGGACGCTAGTTCGACTGCCGGGAATTTGAAGAGTTCTGCGGTGAACTCGGCATCAGGCATCGCTTCACCTCGGTGGCGCATCCTCTGACAAATGGAGAGGCCGAAGTCACGAACAGGACCATTTTGCAAGGCCTCTGCACGTGGCTGGACCAGGCCAAGGGCAGATGGGCCGAGGAGCTCCCCAGCATCCTTTGGGCATACCATACCACCCCAAGGACGGCGACCGACGAGACCCCGTTGAACCTCGTCTTTGGAGCCGAAGCTGTCATCCCGATCGAGCTCAGCCTACCCACACTACGTGTGGAGCAATATGACGAGATAGAGAACCCCGCCAGAATGATGCTCAACCTTGACCTTCTTGAAGAGACGAGGGACAAGGCCCGAGTTCGGATGGCGGCGTATAGGCAGCGGGTGGCCAAGTATTACAACTCCCGAGTGCGGCCGAAGTCCTTTCACCCCGGAGATCTGGTCCTCCGGCGCGCTGAAGCTTCTCAGCCACGGGAGTGCGGGAAGCTCTCACCGAACTGGGAAGGCCCGTATCGGGTAGCAAAAGCCCTCCCCCATGGAACGCCTCGAATCTAAGGATGTATTATCAGTAATGTAAGGTTCCCCACTCCTGCAATAAAGTTTCTTTGCTTCAAACGCTCTTTCTCACCTCGTATGGAAACCAGCGCATGGCCCTGGGTTCGACACACCCGATCATGGCCAAAGGTCGAAGGAAGCGAGATGTCCCGGACTTCGGTCTGGAAGGCGGGGCAGAACCCAGTTCGCCCATGCGAGCACGGAGAATAGCTCGGCAACCCGCGCAAGGCTTGGAAAAGCCTGCGGCCCCGGGGTTCAGTCCGGAAGTCCCGGGCTTCGGCCTGGAAGGCGGGGCAGAACCCAGTTCGCCCACGCGAGCACGGAGAATAGCTCGGCAAGCCATGCAAGGCTTGAAAAGCCTGCGGCCTCGGGGTTTAGTCCGAAAGTCCCGGGCTTCGGCCTGGAAGGCGGGATAGAACCCAGTTCGCCCAAGCGAGCACGGAGAACAGCTCGGCAAGCCGTGCAAGGCTTGAGAAAGCCTGCGGCCCCGGGGTTCAGTCCGGAAGTCCTGGGCTTCGACCTGGAAGGCGGGGCAGAACCCAGTTCACCCACGCAAGCACGGAGAACAGCTCAGCAAGCCGCGCAAGGCTTAAGAAAGCCTGCGGCCCCGGGGTTCAGTCCGGAAGTCCCGGGCTTCGGCCTAGAAGGCGGGGCAGAACCCAGTTCGCCCATGTGAGCACGGAGAACAGCTCGGCAAGCCGCGCAAGGCTTAAGAAAGCCTATGGCCCCGGGGTTCAGTCCGGAAGTCCCGGGCTCCGGTCTGGAAGGCGGGGCAGAACCCGGTTCGCCCACGCGAGCACAAAGGCAATCCCAAAGATGGACCCGCTCAAGGCCTACTCTGACGCCACGCGATCCAGAATGTCCCAACCTTTGTTCTGAGCGACGGACGGGACCCGGTCCACCCTCGTTCCGGCACTCCACATCAACATCTCAAGAAGGAAAAAGAGGAGATGAGAGAGTGGAAAAGAAGGCGAATTCGAGACATGGACAAACTATGTTTTCATTGATCCGAGAAGGAGAAGTACAAGCTGGGAATCCCGACAGGCCGGGAGTCCCCAAAAAAAAAAGAGAGAAAAAACAACAACAACAAAGAAAAAGAAGAAGATAAATGGTTCAGTTCGGCGCGGTGGCGGGGCCCTCAGCCTGGGTCGCAGGCTCCACTTCCTCGTCGGCGACGGCTGCTAGCTCAGGGGGTTGAAACAGAGCTTTGGCCATGTCGCTCACCGGGGCCGCATCTGTGGCATCGACTGCACCGGAAGCCCTTCGGTCGGGTCCCTGCCTCCTACCTCCGAGCTCCATCCCACTGAGGTCAAGCTCGGGGTAGAAGGACCCCACCTTCTCCCGGCACATCCGGAACCCCTTCAGGAAGGAGTCCACGGTGGCCTCCCGGACCTCCGAGATGTACTCGTCGGAGGCCCGGAATTTCGAGACGGCTTCCTGCGCCTCCCGTTTCGTGGCCTCCAGGAGCCCGTTGACGTAGGTGCTCCGCTCTCTCACCGCACTAGCCTCCCGTCTGGCCTCTTCCAGCTGGCGCTCCAGCCTCTAGGAATGGGCCCGAAGGCGAGCCCTCTCGACCGTGTCCTCTTCTGCGCGGTGCTGGTGGGAGTTCCTCTCCTCGGACAGAGAGGACTCCTGGTCCTTGTTTCGCCCCTCGGCGCATGCCAGGTCTGCTTGGAGGGTCTGGTTGTTCGCTCGCAGCTCGACCCCCTTTTCCATAAGATCTTTGACATCGGTCATGTGCTTGCCGAGCTTCTCTTCCTTCTCGGCATCTTTCTTCGCGTACCCTGCGAGGAAGTTCCTCAGCAGGAGCACGTCGTTCCCAATCTTCACAGTAAAGCAATCGGGTTAGTGTAAAGGCTAACCGAGGCAAGACAGACAAAGGAGCCTAAGTTCAGACTTACCATGAAGAGCTGCGGGAGGATCCCGAGCAGGGCATCGGCGTAGTCCCTGCCGCCTCGAGATCGGCGATCCCGGGCAGTGGAGGCATACTCCATCACTTTCTCTGCTAGCCCCTTGTCGTGGATTACTGAGCAGCGGTTGGTGATCACCGATGGCGGAGCCGTCAGGTCGGCTGCAGCGGCGACTGCCCCTCCAACAGGATTCGCCGTCGACGGTGTGGCAGATGTCGCGGGCCACGCTGTCGGAGCCGCGGTAACGACGGGGCCGGCGCCAGGCAGAACTGCTGGTGGTGGAGCCCCCTCGTCGGCAGCACAGCCGGGTCTGACTGCGGGAGCATCGATGGCCCCACCCCGAGGCAGCCTGGGCGGGGGAGCAGAGGCCACCGGGCCGGGTACGATCGCCGGCACGACCTCCTGGCTCGCATCGGTACGAGCCCTCTTCGTCGCAGGCTCATCCACCTCGAAGACGTCCCTCTGGGCCATGCCCTCCAGGAGGTTCTCCAGCGAAAATTTTATGCCTGCAATGCAAAAGAGGAGGAGGTCAGTCGGCTCGGCTAAAAAGGAGAAAGAGTACAGAAGTCAAGGAAAGGCTTTGTCTCACCTGGCTCGCGGATGGGGCTGATCCCGGCCTCAAACAAGTTCTGCTTCGAGAGCAGAACCTCCAGCATCGGGACCACAGCACTCAGGAGCAGGGAGTAGGCCTCTTGGTTCGCCGACTCAACCTGGGAGTTCCGGTTCGGAGACCGGTCCGGTTCGCTCTAGGCCCAGTCAACATCCTCGACCGAGGCAAAGAAGAATCGGTTCTTCCAGCCCTTGATAGAAGAAGGGAGGTCGAACCGGAGACACCTGGGCCGGGGCGAGATGTACCACCATCCATCGTCAGTGGAGTACCTCTTCAGGGTAAACAGAGCCCTGAAGAGGGAGAAACGGGCAACAAACCCGTGGAAGTGGCAAAAATCAATAAAAGAAAAGATGACCCGGATGGCATTGGGAGCCAACTGGGCCAGAACAAGATGGAAGTGGCTAATGAAAGAAAGGAAGAAGGGGTGTAGAGGAAATCGAAGACCCCCGAGGAGGAAGTCTTCGTAGAAGGCTATGCGGCCAGGACCACTCATGGTGACACGATCCCCGGGCCGCGGAACAAGCAAACGGATTGATCTCGGGATGCCGTAGGCCTCCCGGAGCAAAGAGAGGTCGCCTTCGGTCATTGTGGAAGCATGACCGGAGGGACCGACAGAAAGAAGTGGTGGAGCAGGAAGGGAAAGAAGCGAAAGAGTAGAAGCGACAAGAGGAGACCGGACACCCCTAGGGATGCCAATGGTGATACCCCCAGGTTGCAGTCGCCTGCAGGTCTCCTCCGGGATCGCTTCCTCCTCCGAGGAGGAAGAAGACGGAGTCCTCGACCGGGATGGACCGGCCTCGTCCGGATTAGAGGAAACATGGCGACGGCGCGCCATGACAAAGAAGAAAGCAAGGAAGATTCAGAGAAGAAGAAGAGGGGAACTATGGAGAAAATGGAGGCACTCACCGAAATACACCGAGCGAATGCGGGGCAGTGGAAGTTAGCCTGCAGCAAACCGCCCACGGAGCAAAGGAAAAGGCCTCATTCCAGAAAGTCCACTCCTTTTCAAACTCAGTCGACAACGACCATACCCGTCATTCCGCTCCGAGCCACTGGATGATCACCGCGTGGATGCACGCCCGACACCGACGCCTCGTTAGCAGGGAAACGGCCTCTGCTTCGAAGCGACGCATTTATTATGGGCAAGTGGGCGACGCATGGCGGCCTCCTATAGGGCTTTGGGCACACCGAGAAGCGGCGACAAGGATCGCGGCAATTATGATGCAAGATCTTCGCCTCCCCATGTCATATCCGCATTTAATCCCGACGTTCTGTTATACGACGCCCCAACGGAACGGCGGATTGGGGGGCAACTGTTATGGCCATAATGATGACGTGGCCGGTCTCAGATTCCGTTGGGCATGATTGAGCCGCATGGAGGTTTCCTCGACCGAGTCAGCTGCGGGTCCCATGCCGCCGAGGTTGAGCTCGGCCCTTGCCCCCAGGCTACCTCGCCAGGTGATATCCCGAGGCATTACCGCCCAGGCCGAAGTCGAGTTCGGTCCAGGGCCCCTCTTGCCGCCTCGCCAGGTGTCCACCCGGGAGGGGTCCACCTCGGTCGAGGTCGGCTGCTCCCCCGCTCCTTCGCCAGGTGGCCCCCGGAGACAGAACCACCTAGACCGAAGCCAAGCACCCTTCTGCCGCCTCGCCAGGTGTCCACCCAGGAGGGGTCCACCTCGGCCGAGGTTGGCTGCTCCCCCGCTC
This sequence comes from Areca catechu, assembly GCA_021397845.1. Classification (NCBI taxonomy): domain Eukaryota; kingdom Viridiplantae; phylum Streptophyta; class Magnoliopsida; order Arecales; family Arecaceae; genus Areca; species Areca catechu. The sequence goes on from CM038048.1 coordinate 16,950,263, forward strand.
CCTCGCCAGGTGGCGCCCAGAGACGGTCCCACCAAGGCCGAGGTCGAGCCGGGCCCCTTCGCTCTTTCGCCAGGTGGCCCCCGGAGACAGGACCACCTCGACCGAAGCCGAGCGCCCTTCGGCCGCCTCGTTAGGTGTCCGCCCGGGAGGGGTCCACCTCGGCCGAGGTCGGATGCTCCCCCGCTCCCTCACCAGGTGGCACCCAGAGACGGTCCCACCAAGGCCGAGGTCGAGCCGGGCCCCTTCGCTCCTTCGCCAGGTGGCCCCCGGAGATGGGACCACCTCGACCGAAGCCGAGCACCCTTCTGCCGCCTCGCCAGGTGTCCACCTAGGAGGGGTCCACCTCGGTCGAGGTCGGCTGCTCCCATGCTCCCTCGCCAGGTGGCGCCCAGAGACGGTCCCATCGAGGCCGAGGTCGAGTCGGGCCCCTTCGCTCCTTCGTCAGGTGGCCCCCGGAGATGGGACCACCTCGACCGAAGCCGAGCGCCCTTCTGCCGCTCCGCCAGGTGTCCACCCGGGAGGGATCCACCTCGGCCATGGTCAGGCCGACCGTACCGGGAAGGGCCCAAAGGGCGGAGGCGCAATTTTTGAGGTTGGCCCTCGAGCCGTACGCACTACAGACAGTGCCCCGTACAGATGGCGGCGGCATGCGAAACATCACTTACGTCAGCTCGACAGGTTCTGCAGTCGAGAGGCGCGGTTCTGGCAAAACAGGGGCCCGTCAACGGACAACGCCGGCACCTGGGAAGGGGAGCACCCACACCGGGCCCGAGGTCTGACCGGCCGCCCTGTCGGCACCACCCCCCTTCCTTTACCCTTTCCCCGCTGGGCTTGGCAAACGAGGTCAGAAAGCCGCCTGGCCCTCAAAACCAAAAGGGGAAAGAGAAAAGGATGGAGAGGGGACAACGAGAGCAAGGAGGGAAGCATCCCAAGAGCGAAAAACAGGCGGGCAGCGGGAGGAGATAAAAGGAAGGAAAGAGGAGGCGACCAGGTAAGGTGGGACGAGTAAGAAACAGAGGCTAAAGGCCCCGCTCCGAGAGTAAGATCCAGGGTCCCGAGAGGGGATCGCTCGGCGTGAGCTCGGTAAAGGGACCCAGCCGGGTTTCTGGTCCCTCCAGCACCTTTTCTTGCTAGTAAATTCTCTGAGTCTGGGACTCCTTTGGGAGCCCGTCTTGGACAATCTATTCCCTCTCGCCATCTACTAACTTGATCGTCAGAGCTCCCTCGTCGGGATCCCTGGCCAGGGTCTTCTGACCTTGCCTTGCAGGTTCGCTCCGGCCACGGGGCCCCGGGAGCAAGGCGGTCTGGTAGGATCGGCGGTTCCGAGGCACGGGCGCGGCGGCGATATCTGCAACAGTTGGAGTCTAGGAAAAATGGTTAATGGCGGATACTCACACATGATCTCACCTACCTGGCCAATCCGATCATCCAGAACTGATTAGAAGAGCTTATTGATTCGAGTTAACCCATGTCACCCAAGTTGATCAGCCTGTTTGATCTTTAGGTGCCCATGGACCAACTTATTGAATTTAATTCAACCCTCCTAAGAATTGATTTGTTTAGTGGGAGGTTGATCCATGTTCTTCTCTCTATTCTTTTGTCAATATTAAATTAAAATCCTCTAAAATTATTAGGTCCTAAAAAAAGATTAAGTCAATGAGTTGATGGTGTCTTAGCCTCCCCTTAAGTGGGTTAGTAATGAGTCCTTTGGCTTGGTGTACATCGGCAGTTCCAAAGAATGGGTGTGCATCCGGTTGCTGGGATTACTCTCCCATAGATGACGGTTCAGTGCAACCTTATTAACGGTGATCAGGTGGGCCGGCCAAAGTCAAGCTTGGTCATTTGATAGCTGCAAGCATCGGATTTGTCATATTAATGGTTGGGCCTTACTAGAGACCCACAATAGGAGGCCCTAAGGCCGATTGGGAGTTCTGTTGGGCAAAATTTATTACTGGAAGTTGCTTAGGGAAGCAATCGGTTAGAGAACCTACCTTTAGGCATGCATAGGTGAGCTGGCCAAAGTCGGGCTCATACGTGGTTTATTTGATTTTAGTATCCATTATGAAATGATGATTTCATAGATTGGAGTTAGAGGCTCCCAATCCGAAAAATTAGTGGGAGGGACCTTTAGACTAAAATCCAAGTCTTTTGTTTTAATTGATTAATTCATATACTAATTTGGTCTTAATTTTTCTTGCAGATGTCTTCAAACCTTTTGCTCCGGTCACTTCTCAATAGCGAGAAGTTAAAAGGTCCCAATTTCGATAGCTGGTATAGAAAATTGACGATAGTCCTGGAGCACGAGCGGATCCTTTATGTGATAACGGATCAAGCACCTGAAATCCCTCCTACCAATGCTCAGAGTTCGGTCAGGGACACTTATTTGAAGTGGGTTTTTTATCGGACTACTATCCGATGCATAATGTTGGCGGTGATGAATGATGAGTTCAGTTGCAAATTCGAGGAGGCCCAGCCAGACAAGATTCTTTAAAAGTTGAAGGAATCTTTCAGCATGCCAAACGATGTGGAGCGGTATAAAGTGTCTTGTGCCATCTACAATGCCAAAATGCAGAATGGCGGTTCGGTCACTGATCATTTATTATACATGATCGAGATGATCGAACGATTGAGCAAGCTCGAATGTCCCTTGCACGAGCAACTCGGCAAGGATGCGATCTTGAATTCTCTACCCTCCTCCTATCTTGACTTTCTCAATCATTATAGAATAAATAAGCCTGCAGTCAATTACCATGGTTTGATGGGGTTGCTGCAGACTTACGAGAAGGACCACCAACTGAATAAGGGGGTGGTGAGTTTAGTGGAAGGTTTTAGAGGTCATCGTCCCTTTAAGAAAGGGAAGAAGAAAGGTAAGGAAAAGAAGGTGTAGAGTGCTCCTGGCCCTAGTCAAGCCAAGAAAGTGAAAGCTGATCAAACTAGTGCAGAGTGCTTCTACTGTAAGAAGCATGGACACTAGAAGAGGAACTGTCCTCTTTATCAGGCATCCTTAGACCTGAACAGGCCAATGAAGGGAAAGTAACAGGGTGCTAGACAAGGTATTTATATGATAAAATCTTGTAATTTCTCTATTTAAGACACTACTAACTGGGTATTGGATACTAGTAGTCCTATTCATGTTTGTAATTTGTTGTAGAGACCGTAGGTTAGCAAGAGATTCAAGGATAGGGAGCAGTTCCTCAGCGTCGGAAATGGAAATCATGTTCCAGTGCTGGCGGTCGGAGTTCTGAGTCTTGTTTTTGAATCTAGTACTGTCGAATTAGTCGATTGTCATTATTGTCCTAGTTTTATTATGAACATTATCTTTGTAAGCCTATTAGCCAATTATGGTTATGAACTTTCAATAAAAGGATATTTTTGCCAAGTTATTAGGAATAACTCTGTGATAATGAATGCTAAGTTAAATAATGGAATTTATGTTTTGTCACAGCCTGTTAATGTAATGTACACGTCTAGCAAATGTCCAAGGATAGAAAATGTCAGTGACTTGTATCTATGGCACTGTAGGCTAGGTCATGTTAATCAGAATAGGATAAACAAGTTGCGAGGAGATGGCCTCCTCGAGGTCAGTGATTTTGACTCACTGCCCACTTGTGAATCCTGTTTGCTTGGTAAAATGACCAAGTCACCTTTTACTGGAAAAGGTGAACGAGCTACAGAACTTTTGAGTCTCATACATATTGATGTATGTGGACCCATGATAGTTAGTGTTAGAGGTGGATACAGATATTTCATTACATTTATAGACGACCTTTTCAGGTATGGTTATGTCTTCTTAATGAGACATAAATCTGAGACGTTTGAAATGTTCAAATGATATCGTAATGAAGTGGAGAAACAAACTGGAAAGAGTATTAAAACCCTTTGATCTGATCGAGGCGGTGAATACCTATCCGGTGAGTTCATGACATATCTTGAGGAGAATGGGATTCTCTCTCAGTGGACTCCTCCAGGAACATCCCAGTTGAATGGTGTGTCCGAAAGGAGGAATCGAACCCTATTGGACATGGTTCGATCAATGATGGGCTTTGTAACTTTGTCGCTGTCCTTCTGGGGATATGCACTTGAGATAGCTTATTACTTGTTGAATGATGTTCTGAGTAAGTTTGTTGTCTCCACTCCATATGAGTTATGGACTGGACGTAAGCCCTCAATTTCACACCTTCAGGTTTGGGGTTGTTCGGCTTATATAAAGCATTTAGACTCAGATAAACTTGGTCTTAGGTCAGATCGGTGCCTGTTTATTAGGTACCCCAAGGAAACAAAATGGTATTTCTTCTACTTGGAGGACAAATAGAAAGTGTTCGTTGCTCCTAGGGCTATCTTTTTGAAAAAGGAGTTCATTGGAAAAGGAACTGTAGCATCTAAGATTGAACTTGGTGAAGTTCAGCCAATAGAAGAAGAACCTGCACACTCTAAGGACATCATAGAATCGGCTATGATTGGATCACACCCAGAACCCATTAATAGGAGATTCGGTAGAGTATTGCGTCAGCCGGACAGATACTACAGTTTCTTGGTCCGGGACGGTGATCCTATTGAGCTCGACAAGAACGATGAGGATCCGATCACCTATATGGATGCACTTCAGAGATTTGACTCTGAGACGTGGCTTGGATCCATGCGATCCGAGATGGAGTCCATGGAGATCAATAATGTATGGACATTGGTTGATCCACCGGAAGGGATAAAATCCATCGGGTGCAAGTGGATGTTCAAGAGAAAAAGGGGCATAGATGGAAAGGTGGAGACCTATAAAGCCCGTCTGGTAGCCAAGGGGTATCGTCAGTGATATGGTATCGATTATGACGAGACATTCTTCCCTGTAGCAATGCTCAAGTCCATTCGAATCATGCTGCTTTGGCAACACATATTGACTATGAGATCTGGTAGATGGATGTCCGAACCGCTTTCCTGAATGGAGAGTTGGATAAGGAGGTGTATATGATACAGCCTGAAGGGTTCATATCCACAAACGAGTCAAAAGTGTGCAAATTATAGAGGTCCATTTATGGACTCAAGCAAGCATCTCGAAGTTGGAATATGCGATTTGATAGGTGTATCAAATTGTATGGCTTCGTTAGGAACGGAGACAAACCCTGCATCTATAAGTGGGTTAATGGTTTTGTGATTGAATTTCTAGTACTGTATGTTGATGACATTCTCTTAATCGTGAATGACATCACATCATTGCAAGGAATAAAGGTCTGGTTATCATCTTAGTTATCTATGAAGGACTTGGAAGAAGTTTCTTTCATACTGGGTATGAAGATCTATAGAGATAGATCTAAGAGGTTTCTGGGATTGTCCTAGTCTACGTACATTGATACCGTGCTGCAACGGTTCAGCATGGAGAATTCCAAGAAAGGCTACATTCTGATAGGTTCTGGAATTAATCTTTCAAAGAAAGATTGTGCGACAACTCCAGAGGAAAGAGAGCGCATGAGTAGAGTTCCTTATGCTTCTGCAGTGAGTTCTATCATGTATGCTATGACATGTATTAGACCAGACATGGCATACTCACTAGGAGTGGTGAGCAGATACCAGTCTGACCCAGATGAGGTGCATTGGAAGGTGGTTAAGACCATCCTGAAGTATTTGAGAAATACTAAGGACCAATGACTAATTTATGGAGAACCTGACTTGAAACTTGTGGGGTATACTGACTCCAGTTTCCTGTCAAATAGAGATAATAGCAAGAGTGTGTCAGGGTTTGTGTTTATCCTGAATGAAGGAACGATTTGCTGGAAGAGTTCCAAGCAGGCAACAATCGCAGACTCGATATGCGAAGTACATTGCAGCATCAGATGCAGCAAAGGAAACCGTGTGGTTGAGAAAGTTCCTTGGAGAGCTAGGGGTGGCACCTTCCCTAGATGGTCCTGTTCTAGTGTTTTATGACAGCATAGAAGACATTGCTCAAGCTAAGGAGCCAAAGTCTTATCACCGCACCAAGCATATTCTACGATGCTATCACCTTGTGCTAGAGATCATGGATTGAGGTGACATCAATCTTATAAAGATCGATGGAAAGGAGAATCTGGCCGACCCTTTCACTAAAGCCCTTGGAATCAAAGAGTTTGACTATTATAAATGGGAAATGGGTATAAGATACTGTTATGATTGGCTTTAGTGCAAGTGGGAGTTGTTGGAAATTATATCCCAAAGCCAATCGCCTAGGCTATAGACGGTTGTACTCAGTATTGTAATTTATATATGAATTAATAAAACTTTATTTTGACAGCTTATCACATTATTCATTTCTCTATAATGAACTCTGTTTATGTGATGAAGTTCTTAGGACTGCACTGACTTTGATATAGAGAAGATATATCGAGTGGTCCTTTAAAAATGTTCATAACCAAAGGATACATTGTACATGACAGCAATGTATCAAGTGTAGGTTGTTGTGGTTCACATCGTTTGGTTATCCTCTTGACCAAAGGAGTGTGGTGACACTGATGTGATCTGCAAGTGGGATGTGTGACATCTTATTGAACGTGACTCCGTGGAGCTCCTTTCTGCCAAAGGATTGTTCACGATTGGATATGGGTATATGTGTCCCTCCGACCGGACCATGGTAGCTTGCAAGCAACTCCCTGTGCTTTGATGCTGGACTACCTAGATTTCTAATCCAGTGATGGAAGGTTTCTAGGTACAGCCAAGTACTTGTGAAGCAGTGGTAAACCTAAATGGAATTGACCTATCCAAATTGTTTGGATTGAATGTCTCGCAATGTCTCAATTTAGCAAATTCTCGGCCGGGATAGTCCTAGTGAGGAGTCACTGGACTTGCAAGGTTGAGACATGTTGTGGATTGATTCTGTTAAGGTGGCAGTCTAATCCAAGGTCATCTTGAACATTGGAGGTCAAAGGGATTAATTATACGGTAACCATATATCAAAGGTTCGATAGATTGCTCTCGTATCTTTGACCTATCTGGATACCGGGATCCATTGCTAGATGGTATCTTGTGCTGGTACTGGAAGTGTTCTAGTGCTACAGTTTTGGTTCGAACCTATGAGGTCACACATCATTGAGGATTTCTTTTTGATTCAAGAGCCGATCAACGATTGGGTATCATTTCGGTATTAAGGTCAAATGGTCTGATTGAGCACACATTGAATTTTTTCTGATCAACCTGGTCTAATTTGGATCGACTAGGATTGGTTTGGGTCAACTAGGAACTGTTCCTAGTAGATCAGGACTGGACCTATTTTTCTTTCTAATCGGGTTTGGTCAGACCAAGGTTTTTATTGAACTGGTTTTATTACATGGTTTATTTACACCATTTTTTTCCAAGCATTTCAAAGAAAATAAAACACCGGTTTGAAGACTTGATGGCTTCCCCTGTTCACTATTTTTTTGCTTGGTTAGGATAAGGACAGCGTGTTGATGATTTGCTGCTTGGGATATCAGTTTTATCCATTGACCTGTGATCTGAAAGTGTTTTCATGATGTTTTTTGCCTGACTTATTCTCTTCCTGCATTGGTTCCCATATTTTAAACCAATCCTAAGCCAATTCAAAGCTGTTTGGTTTTTATCTGGACTCCACTCACATTGTCATCCCTGCCTTCATGGGATTTCTTAGCATCCTTTATTTCTTGGTTGAAGGCCATGCATTTTGTTTTTTGATGGAAAAAAAATAGAGCGTGTGAGTGAGAATGGGAAAGAAAACAGGGGATGAGATAGAGAGAGAAGTAGAGAGCATTTTCAGCGATCTGTGAGAGTTTTTTTTGGGATGAATTTCTGAGTACAGAAATTTGTTGAGGGACCGTGTGATCCTTCCCTATTTTTTTTGATGTTTTCTGGTGTGTGCTTTTGGTGGATTTTGTGTGGTCTTGGAGAAGACCGTGTGTGAAGATCCATTTGGTATTCCCTGCTCCACTTAGCCGTGACCTATTTTTGATTCTCGAAAGACTAGCATCCATCTGGGAGTTGGATCAGTGTGAGCCCATGCATGGATACTCTAGAGGGTGGACATTTGGACACCTTGAGAGATTGGATTGATCTCTTTCAGATCTGATTTGCTATTGAAGGAGTTCAATTGACTGTCTTGATTTGCTGTTAAAGGAAACTTTATAAGGTATGTTATTTACTTTTTGTTATCATGCATGTTTAGATCTATGAATTATCATTTTATTTATAATTATTGTACTTGCCTATACATGCCTGTGTATTTGTTACATGCATCATGTTTATGTTAGATCCTGTGCATGAGTAGGTTTTTCTGTATGCATGTTAAAAATTTTAATTATACAATACCTACTCCCTAGTATAGCATGCCTAGGGTAGGCATCCGTTGCACTGCTTTTCCTTCAATCTTATGCGTCATCTCTTCAATTTGAAGATGAGCGAAGGTGTGTCTATCACGGATCACATCAATGAGTGCAATTTGATTACCAATTAGTTAAGTTCTATCGACATCAATTTTGAGGATGAAGTCTGTGCTTTGATCCTCTTATCATCTTTGCTTGAGAGATGGGGTGCAATTGTGATAGCTGTTAGCAATTCCTGTAGATAAAATAAGTTGAAATTTGAAGAGGTCTTGAACCTGATTCTCAGTGAAGATATCAGGAGAAAAAAAGCCAGTGGGAGCTCTAGATCTACCTTGATGATCCAAGTATGCAGAGGGGGGACTGCATAGTGTAGCAACAACCATGGAAGATCCAAATCCAAGTAGAGGAGCTAGTCAAGACTCAGGGGTGATGGCTGTTAGCAATGCGGTAAGAAAGGGCACACCAGGAAAAATTACTGGATGAGGAAGAACAAAGGACAGAAGGAAGAGTCAGTCAATGCAGCGATCGAGAGTACTGAAGATGCTTTGTTTCTCAGTATGGATAGTTCAATGGAGTCATGTGATGTAGGACAACTCTAAGATTGCTACACATAAAGGAAAAACAAAAAAAAAAAATTTGTAATTTTTATAATTTAGTTTGTAAGCTAAATTCCCAAATAAAAGTAAAAGCTAGCAAGAAGAAGAGCAATGCATAGAATCATCATATCGCAGGCAAACTCATGCAAAATAATAAATTCCAGGACCTGAGAATTGAGAAACTCCCAGATTAGGATAGATTATCTTCATCAAATCAAAAATTAAAAGAAGGGAAGGATGTTACCAATCAGTGATTTGAAGAACGTCCGATGAAGAGATCACACAGCACTCTGATTGGAGTCTGGATGATGAAGTTCGGTTCCCTTGATTAGATGGCTGATTTGGATGGTTTTGGATGCAAGGAAAGCCTCCTCTGGGCAGGTGAAACACCTCGGGGATCCTACAAAATGTCAAGGGTCAATCAAAATAGCAAGTAAGAAAAAGAAAGGGGACTAGGTTTAGAAAGAATCAGGTTAGAGTTTAGAAGCGGGGTGGCTTGAAGCTTGATGAAGATCTCCTTGCTTGGTGGCCTAGGGCACTCCTTCTTGGAAGTGTGAAGGCTTGGATGGCAGTGAGTTATGGTGTGGAAGGATGCTAGGGCAGCAAGGAAACACAAACACAAACCAAAGAACCAAAAAAATAAAGTAACACAAGCTCGCAAGCTCAAAATAAATTCACTAGGGTTTTGATATCATGAATAAAAGTTGATTACAAGAGAAGGAGGGGTGGGGTATTTATAGAGTTCCCATGCCCTCACTAACCATGGTTACACCTGGGTTACAAGTCCTCTTCCAAATTGGAATACAAGTCCTTTCCTAGCTAGGTTAGAAAAATAAATCCCCATTAGGTTAGGAATTGACCTAGTCTTCTCCTTTTTCCTTTATGCTTTGACTATTCCACTCAAGGACACCTCTTGAACTTGGTCAACACTTCAAGGATGCCAAGGGGGGCATGTTGGGCCTCTAGGAGCAGCAAGGGGCCAGCCCAAAGGGGCTTGGGTGCATGGGTTTGGGCCTTTGGAAGCTGGGATGGCCTGTTAGCCTGGTAACAGGAATATTCCCTGGAATCTTGCTTCTTAAGGGCTTGGGCTTGGCACCTGGGCTTGATTTCTTTGGGCTTGGTGATGCAGAACAAAGAACAAAGAAGCGTATGCGGAAGTAAATTTAAGATTAATTCTTTTTTTTTTTTTATATATTATAAATTGGCTTCGACTCAAAGTAAAGTTAAACTAAGTTGAAGGAAACTAGGTAAGGATTGAAAGCACAGTTTAGAAGAAACTAAATTATCAGAGTAGTTCAGAAGTAACGGATCGCTGGGGGTTGAGAAACTCCCAGACCTAGGATTTCGCTCTGAACTTTCAACAGAACAGAAATAGAGAGAAGAGATGGTTTACTAACCAGACAGTGATCTTCTCAGGATTTTGGTGGAAGAACTCTCTCGAGCAGATTGTGGGATCCTCGGAGTCGGCTATCTTCGCAATGGATCCTCCAATACTGGTCTCGTGGTTTGGTCGGCTTCTCCTGGACTCAAGATCTGGGAAAGAAGAGGAACAAGTGAAGGAATTCAGAAACTCAAGAAAAGATCTTACCAGGTTGAAGAACTTGAAAGCCGAAGTTGCTGAAATCGAATTCTCCTGGAGGCCGATCTGTCTTCCTCTTAGAATTGTCATAGATCTGCAGTATCTGGACAGGAGCTGGATGCTGGTGGTCGGCCTGGACTTGGAGATGGTGGCCGTGAGAAGGGAAATAGACTAGGGCTTGGTGGAAAGAGAAGGGTGATGGCGGCTAGGGTTTGGGAGTGGAGTGGCTAACCTAGGATTTGGGGTTTTGGAGATCTCTCACCTCCTCAAGGTTCTAGGAGAACCCGGATTTACTCCCTCACGGAGCTCAACACCTGGAAGCAAGTGCGGACAAGAGAAAACACAAGTTTGCTCAAGAAAAAATTTCTTTCATTCATCTGATCCCTTTAAACTTACAAGAGGGGTTTAATTTATAGGGCTTTACAAGGGAGTAGGGTTTTACATCTTCCCATGTGGGACTAAAGGAGGGGATCTACAAATCAGGATAATCCATACACATATGGTCGGCCAAGGTACCAAAAAAATTTGATTTGGGTTATAAAAGGCAGGTAGATGGCACCTCCTTGCTTGGGTCTTCAAGAGAGGATTTCTTTCCTTCCATGGATCAACTCTTTTGGACTCCTCATTTTCTTCCTCCCTAAGTCAAGGCCCTTCCCATCTTTGTTTTGGACATTTTTGGCAGGTAGTGGGGGTGTCTCCTAGTATCTCTCCATGAATCAAGGATTTTCCCTTCATGGTTTGGCTCTTTTGGACACCTCCTAGTCTTGCTCCACAAGTTTAGGCTTCTTCCTTTCATGGCTTTGGCACTTTAGGAAACTTTTGGGTGCCTCCTTGATTTTCTCCCCAAGACATGCTCTCTTCCCTTTTATAACTTGGGTTTTTATGGAACATTGTGGGGCACCTCCTTAATCCTCTCTTCAAGAAAAATTCTTGCCATCCTGGCTTGGGTTTATCTGGAAAGAAGTTGGCTCCTCCTTGGATTGAGGTATCTTGATGGATTTCTCCCCCAAGTGGCGCATGAAAGAAGGGACCTGCTTTCTTGTGGTGTGGGGACCAAGGCACACTGGATGGAGATATGGCGCCCCCTGGACTGGGAGTGTGGCTGGGAGTGTGGTTTCCACTTGCCTGGTCTTGGAAGAAAGTGTAACATCCCATTTTGAAACCCTAGTCCACTACTGAGTCAACATGACTCAACAAAATAAAATGCAGGTAATGTAGACTCAAGCTAAATTAAGTTGATCTAGTCAACTCTTATTAAAAACCAAAAAACCCTAATTCTTCGGGCAAGGTTAATCAGAGATCCAGATGGAGCTCTGAAGTCTTCTTCTGAGTCCGGTGCCCGCACCAATTCTCCCAGGGTGGGAGGAACTCGACCCTGTCGAGTATCGATCAAGTTGGCTCTGGTATCTCTCCAAGAGGTCTGGGTCCAGCTCTTGTAACTCTTCTCGGGAGATCCAAGAGTCATCAGAATCTGGCCTTCCTAGCCAGCGGACCAGGTATCTTTGGTATCCTCGATTATGAGTTGAGATAACCTGATCATCCAGGATCTTTCCAATCTGCTCTTTCCTCACAAGCCAATTTGTTGGTGGATACACAGGGTCAGGTTCACTCTCAAGAGCAAGATTAGGTTCAAAAGCCTCACTGGGAATCACAGCTGGCTCCCTATACTCTACTAGGTCTGTAATGTTGAAAGTGGAGCTAATGCCTAGTTCTGGAGGCAACTCGAGCACATAGGCATTGGATCCTACTCTCTTTACCACTCTAAATGGTCCAGCTCCCCTAGCATGTAACTTTCTAACGGTTCCAGGAGGAAACCGTTCAGGCCTTAGTCTAATCATTGCATAGTCTCCTTCGTCAAAAGTTTTGACTCGCCTTTGAGAATCAGCCAATTTCTTATAAGTTTCGTTACTTAAATTTATTTTGGCTTGAATTTCTTTATGCAAGTCTTTTATATGCTGTGCAAAAACTTCGGAAGACTCGGAGACCCGTGTGTGGACTGGTAAAGGAGCTAGGTCAAGAGGTGTGTGGGGTTTGTAACCATGCACAATTTCAAATGGACTCTTACCCGTAGACCTATTGATCGAGTCATTATATGCAAATTTAGCCTTGGGTAAATACAAATCCCAATTCCTGGTATTCTCACTCAATCAAAATCTAAGACATTGTCCTAAACTCGCCTGACGATGCATTCCTAAAGAATGGAATTTTATTCAAAGGAACCCTAGGTCTAAACCTAACAAACTATGGCTCTCTGGGTTTGACCTTGGGTCGGAGGATGGCATGCAGAGCATGAAAACTTATCATGGGTGCCTAGTAGGTGCCATAAGGTCTTCCAGAAGTAGGTGGCAAACCTAATAGGTTCTGACACGTGGTTCACTCTAAAGACTTCGACAAAGTATACTTGGATGGTGTAAGAAGCATTAGAAGTCCTAGAGAGAGGGAGGAGATATGAGGTGGGGTCTCGAATTACCTGTTGACTAAAGGTGGTGACCTGAAGGTTTGAATGGTGATCTATGAGTGTCAACTGGTCATCCTTATGAAAGGAAAAGTTTGCTACTCCCAGGAATGGATCAAGAGATGGTTCGGGAAGTAGCCTAGGACATGTGATTGCAACAGTTAAGGTTTGTTCTCTAAGCAAATAATGATCCACTTTCTCAAGAACTAGATTAGAGAATAATTCATGGAAGGGCCTATGGATGATGACCTCAAGACTTGAAATTTGACCTATGGGTGCGAAAAGGTATACTCTATAGAAGAGGTCTGGGGTCATAAGGAGGACTTCTACTGGACTGGGCGAATCAATCCGCTCAAGACAAGGATGTTCAACTGAGATTACGGGAGAGACCTTAGTGGCTGGGCATGGGACAAGGTCCAATTGTAAGAGGCTTGATTCAGTCATCCTATGGAGAGGATCTACCATAGGGTGGGCAAACGTAAACAGTTCAGTGCAAAGATCTTCAATTGGTACTTGGGGTATGACTGTCATTAGAGGGTACGAACTAATAGCTCGGGCTAACACTATGAGTTCTTCCTGGGGGAATTTGACTAAAGGAACCTGGTTCTCACAAATCTCTTGAATTTCTGAACTAGGTCCTACCAGTTGGTTGCTCTCCAAGGTCTCCTCAGGTAAGGAACCAATAGTATCGATGTCACATTCTTCTAGTTCTTCCCCCTCATATTCATCATATACTTCCTCGATGCCATCTTCAATGGGTTTCGGGTCAGTGGTGATCGGGTCAACTGATTCTAGGCTTGTCATACCTAACCTTTCTTCCTCATTGGTAGGCTTGGGTTCTCCCTCATTAATGTCATCCTTAGGATTCTTACCACTTAGCTGTGCACAAGCCAGTCCTATGCATGGGCACTGACTAGATTTATGGCCTCTTTCTCCATAAAACAAACATTCTTGAGATATAGGAACCTGGGTCACACTGGGTTTCAAGCTAGTAGAGACCTTACTTGGGCATGGGTGTGGATCTAAATGGTTTGATCTAGAAGACTTGGGTTGTTGAGTGACTGGTCTAGAATATTGTAAGGACCTCTCATAGACACGATCCACACTATAGATATCATGGTTAGGCTTCCTAAGGTTATGCTCGGGATCACGGTATAAGGTCCTCCTAGGTTCCTGGCATGGGTGAGGTTGGGGCCTATTAAATTTTGGATCAGGGGTCCAATTTTGATGTCTACGTTTCTCAAGTACTTGGACTCGATCCCTAAACTGGGAAAAACCCTCCTTCATGTCCTGACTCAATTTGGTCATACTTTCAGTAAGATTTCTAACCATGGCCTCTAAATCTGGTTGAGTTTGACTAGGTTGGTAGGGTACTCCATTCCGGGTAGACATGATGATGCAAGCAAGCACACAGAATGTGACTAGACTAAAGCGACTTCTGGCTAACTAGACCTAGAGCCCAAACTAGATGCCCAATCAGAGTGGCAAGCTAGCCTGTAGTAACTCAGGACTCAGCCAGGCAGGTGTAAGGGGAGTGTTAGGTCCCTAGATGCCAATCCTAGACACCAATCAGAGATTGGCCAGGTAGGCGGACCAGCACACAAGCCCTTCGGGATGGAATCCCTGAACCACCGTTCTAGACACTGAGTACAAAGCACACACAGAGTAACCAGACAAACTGACTCAACACTAGCCTTGACCAGACTTGTTGATGTCCCTAGCCCACTAGGGCAAATTAGGTCTAATCAAATTTTAGATTAAAGGCTTAGGTTCGAATGAGTGGGTGGTGGTTTTGGGCTAAGGAGAGGTTATCAACTCCTCCCCTTATCTTAGATGCTCAAATGCCCTTAAGATGAATTAAGAGATGAACACTCAAAAATAATTGGAATGCAGAACACAAAAATAGTGTTGCAGTAATTTAATTCTCAAAAATCCTACGGAAACCAATAAATCACAGTAAAATTATGAAAAATAGATTCGATTATATGGTTTCAGCAAAACAAAAATCACTGAATTTGGAGTTACCTGCAGTGAGAAATAATTCCTGAAACAAGGCAATTACGGGCTGAAAATAGAGTACTTCCCCGTTTACAATTCCTGCTACGAAGTTGTAACCCAACGGATCCCCTACACGCCCTAGGAACACCCCGTGGAATGGGAAGAGGAGGTTTGCACCTCGCTTCGTTCCTAGGACCGGACGTCCTGGGGAGTCTACTTCGAGCAGACAAAGTAAAAAGAGAGAGACTTAAACAAGCAATCAAACAGAAACCCTAGACAGGGCTCTGATACCAAAAATGATGCAGAACAAAGAACAAAGAAGCGTATGCGGAAGTAAATTTAAGATTAATTCTTTTTTTTTTTATATATTTTAGAAATTGGCTTCGACTCAAAGTAAAGTTAAACTAAGTTGAAGGAAACTAGGTAAGGATTGAAAGCACAGTTTAGAAGAAACTAAATTATCAGAGTAGTTCAGAAGTAACGGATCGCTGGGGGTTGAGAAACTCCCAGACCTAGGATTTCGCTCTGAACTTTCAACAGAACAGAAATAGAGAGAAGAGATGGTTTACTAACCAGACAGTGATCTTCTCAGGATTTTGGTGGAAGAACTCTCTCGAGCAGATTGTGGGATCCTCGGAGTCGGCTATCTTCGCAATGGATCCTCCAATACTGGTCTCGTGGTTTGGTCGGCTTCTCCTGGACTCAAGATCTGGGAAAGAAGAGGAACAAGTGAAGGAATTCAGAAACTCAAGAAAAGATCTTACCAGGTTGAAGAACTTGAAAGCCGAAGTTGTTGAAATCGAATTCTCCTGGAGGCCGATCTGACTTCCTCTTAGAATTGTCGTAGATCTGCAGTATCTGGACAGGAGCTGGATGCTGGTGGTCGGCCTGGACTTGGAGATGGTGGCCGTGAGAAGGGAAATAGACTAGGGCTTGGTGGAAAGAGAAGGGTGATGGCGGCTAGGGTTTGGGAGTGGAGTGGCTAACCTAGGATTTGGGGTTTTGGAGATCTCTCACCTCCTCAAGGTTCCAGGGGAACCCGGATTTACTCCCTCATGGAGCTCAACACCTGGAAGCAAGTGCGGACAAGAGAAAACACAAGTTTGCTCAAGAAAAAATTTCTTTCATTCATCTGATCCCTTTAAACTTACAAGAGGGGTTTAATTTATAGGGCTTTACAAGGGAGTAGGGTTTTACATCTTCCCATGTGGGACTAAAGGAGGGGATCTACAAATCAGGATAATCCATACACATATGGTCGGCCAAGGTACCAAAAAAATTTGATTTGGGTTATAAAAGGCAGGTAGATGGCACCTCCTTGCTTGGGTCTTCAAGAGAGGATTTCTTTCCTTCCATGGATCAACTCTTTTGGACTCCTCATTTTCTTCCTCCCTAAGTCAAGGCCCTTCCCATCTTTGTTTTGGACATTTTTGGCAGGTAGTGGGGGTGTCTCCTAGTATCTCTCCATGAATCAAGGATTTTCCCTTCATGGTTTGGCTCTTTTGGACACCTCCTAGTCTTGCTCCACAAGTTTAGGCTTCTTCCTTTCATGGCTTTGGCACTTTAGGAAACTTTTGGGTGCCTCCTTGATTTTCTCCCCAAGACATGCTCTCTTCCCTTTTATAACTTGGGTTTTTATGGAACATTGTGGGGCACCTCCTTAACCTCTCTTCAAGAAAAATTCTTGCCATCCTAGCTTGGGTTTATCTGGAAAGAAGTTGGCTCCTCCTTGGATTGAGGTATCTTGATGGATTTCTCCCCCAAGTGGCGCATGAAAGAAGGGACCTGCTTTCTTGTGGTGTGGGGACCAAGGCACACTGGATGGAGATATGGCACCCCCTGGACTGGGAGTGTGGCTGGGAGTGTGGTGTCCACTTGCCTGGTCTTGGAAGAAAGTGTAACATCCCATTTTGAAACCCTAGTCCACTACTGAGTCAACATGACTCAACAAAATAAAATGCAGGTAATGTAGACTCAAGCTAAATTAAGTTGATCTAGTCAACTCTTATTAAAAACCAAAAAACTCTAATTCTTCGGGCAAGGTTAATCAGAGATCCAGATGGAGCTCTGAAGTCTTCTTCTGAGTCCGGTGCCCGCACCACTTGGATGCAGGCAGACCTCTGGAATCATGGGTGCCCTATTCTGAGAATATGCTCTGGCATCTGGAAGGGAATCTGGGCATCTAGAGGGCATCTGGAATGAATCAGTGTTTTCGGAAGCATCTTGGATCCTGGGTTGTCACACAAAATCCAATGGGCTGATGTAGTGGCCTCTGACTCCTGGATGTGGCCTGGTGGAACTCCAAAATATGGTATCCTCTTCTCTTGTACAAGAATTGAGCTTATATTGGACTCATAACTGATATATAGGACTCGAAATAATGACTAGGTTGAGGGTTGAGACAAATCAACTAACCTCAACTTATTACAGGACTCAATCTTAATTGATTACAAAATTTTCAAAACTTTGACACATGACTAAGTAAACTATATGTGATCCAGGGATCTATATCTGATCATGGTGTCCCCACCAATTCTCCCGGGGCAGGAGGAACTCGACCTCGTCGAGTATGGGTCAATTTGGCTCAAGGAGGGTCTGGGTTGAGGCGCTGCAGATCTGCACCAGCATTCCACAAGTCCTTAGATTATGGCTGACCTTGCCATCGGACCAAATACCACTGACAGTCTCTATTCTGGGTACCGATAGCTTGATCATCCAGAGCTCTTTCAATCTTTACCTCACCATAAGGCCAAATTATATGTGGTCGCTCTAGGGTGGGTTCTCTCTCAAAGAATGGGAGTGGCTCAAGGGGCTCACTGGGTATCACTACTGGCTCCCTAGACTTTACGAAGTTTGAGAAGATGAAGGTAGAGCTAATACCTAAATCAGGTGATATCTCAAGCACATAGGCATTGGGTCCACTACTATTCATTATTTTGGATGGGCCAGCTTCGCGAGCAGAAAATTCTTTGACAGTCATATATTCCTCTACAGAAAATTCTTCATTTTTTTTTTAGGAATTAGCCAAGTTGTTATTTAGTTCATTAATTATGTTCAGCTCTTGACTAATTTCATGATGCATATGCTATGCAGAGGCTAGTGTAGGTGCAGGCATATAGATTGAGTCAGTAGACTCACATTCAGATACAACTATTTCTTTAGGTTGTTCTTCAGGGATTTGATCCTGGGCTTCCTCTATGACAACTCTTGGAAATTATTAGTTTCACCTATAAAGTTTGATCCTGGCTTAATTATTTTTTTAATTATTAAAGTGGGTTCAGGATCAATTCTCATGAATTCCTTAGTGGGTTCAGAAGGGTTTACATCTAATTCTGTAGCCTTAATTAGATTTACTCTTAGTTTTGCTCTAAGGCTACTAGAATTTCTTGGATTCCTAGGCTGAGTGGGGTAAATCACAAACTTCATCCCATGATAATGAAAGGTACAATGTTGGTTCGACCAGATAGGACAGCATCATGATCATATAGCCATGGTCGACCTAGATTGACACTACTAACCTTCATGGGAAGGACATCACACCAAATCTCTTCTTCATATGATTGCAATTTAATTTGGCACCTAGACTTGATTGGCATAGAGGTGGAATCTACCTATGATACTTTATAGGGGTCGGGATGTGGAACTAGGGTCAAGCCTAAAGATTTAACTGTCTCGGTAGCAATGGCATTGACACAACTACCACTATCAATTATAATCTTACATACTTTATTTCCAAACTTAACAAAAGTCTGTAGGATGCTAGTCCTATGCCAATCATCCTCAGGTTGGGTTTGGGTTAAATTACATCTAACTATCCCTACTTGATCAAATTCCTCCTTATCTCCTTCATATTCCTCTATCAAGTCTAGTTTAGCCTCATAAACTTCTTCTTCTAGGTCATCAACATTGGGTTCAGTCTCTTATTCTTCAAGCTCCCCTATGTGTAATGACCTGGTGGGACACTGACTAGCATAGTGACCTACCTTATTACACCTAAAGTAGGCATTGAGACTGGATTTCATGACGATGCTCGCCAGCGATCCTCCCCCTCTAGGTCTAAGGATTTTTCTTTACGGTCCCAGGTAGTGATTTGGGTGGGACGCCCTAGGATCCGTGTGTAGTGAGATGGGTGGGATGCCCTAGACTACATGTAGTGGGGTGGGTGAGATGCCCTAGAGGTGCGACGTCTCTCTGTGAAGGTGAGTCCCCAGTCCTAGAGTGTCCATATTTCCTATCCTCCATCCCATGTTTCTCCACCAAGAAAACTGAAAACCAAAAGAGTTCAGCTGTTTTAGGTTTTAGTGTCAGCTCGCCCTAGTCCCAGGAGGCTTCTTAGCCCTCCCACGGTCCTAGTTTGTTTAGGTTTTTCCTTGTTTTTCCAATAAATCATGTTACGTCTCATCCGTCCCGCATCATTTGGTATCGCGCGAGTTGTGGATTAGGGTGTCCACCTTTTTTCAAACTCGACGGAGTCAAGTTCTTTGCGGTAGAGAAGAATGATGGGGATCTAGGGCAGGTACGGGTATTTTTTCCATTTTTTCTTATTTTTCTGCATTTTTTATTTTTACTTATTCCCTCTATTCCAGTTTTATCCCGATCTTATTCCCACCTTATTCCAGTCTTATTCCATCCTCTTCCCATGATTTTAAAAAATTTTCAAAACCCTAGCCCACCGCCCCGTCGGCCCCAGATCCGGGCCGCCCGACCCCCGACCGCCCACGCTGGAAATCTGGCACCGCCGCCCACGCTGGAAATCTGGAACCGCCGCCCACGCTCGTGGGAAGATGAACAGATGTGGGAGGCATCTGTCCAACCACACATCGCAGCCACCGTCTGCCACCGCCGACCTGCTACCGACTGCCCGCCTACCGTCCGCCGGCCCACTCCCGGTCACCGTCGCCCTCGCTGGCGCCTTTGGGCCCCACACCAACGGGAAGATGAACTGACGCAGGAGGCGTCCGTCCGCCCCTGCACCGCCGCACGCCTGCGCCACCGTCGCTTGCCGCCACCGCCCGCCACCGGTCCACCTCCTGCTCGTCCATCGAAGGCCACGCCGGTACCCAGGGGGTCTCCCATGGCCGTGGGAGCCCAAACGGCACGCCCAGCATGCCGTGCCCCCCCGTGCCGTCGCCCCGCCTGCAGCCCGCCATCGGTCGTCCGCTGCTCGTCATCCGCCGGCCCCATCCGTTGCCTGCTTCTCGATCGCCGACCGTCCGCCGGTGCTCGACGGAGATCATCTTCCCCTGTGCACGACCGCGAGAGGATTTTGCACAGATTTTGAAGCAGTCCAGTTTTTTAGTGCAGCATGCTTTCTAGAGCAGATCATCAAGCCAACATGCTTTCTAGAGCAGATCAGCACCAATATTGATGTAGCATGGATTTTGATGTAATTTATTTTTCCTTTTTTGGGTTTCTTGTAGGCCAAGTAAGTGAGGGTTTTGGTTTTTCTATGTAAAGGCCCCCTCCCCCCTGTAATAATTAAGTTTTGATATAAATTTTTGGATTTTCTTTGGGTTTTGGTTCTGGGCTGAGGCCCGTCTTTCCTTCACTTGCGGGTGTCAAGGGGTGTGAGACCCCACTTCCTTCGCTCGCATGCGAGCGTCGAGGGGTGTGAGGCTCTAGTTATCTTCTCCCTAGCTGATGGGGAACTAATATGCATGCAATTTTTTTTATATGTTTTACATGTTGAGTTAGGTGATTAATTCCCAAATTTCAGATCAAAATTATTTGTAGAGAATTTTGTATGAATTTTTGAAGATCAGCATGCAGATTAGGACCTAGAAAAGTAGTAAAGAAGGACCGCCGGGGCTGAGAAGCCTCGATTAGGGCAAGTTCTCCTACAATAAAACTACTGGAGGTAGAGGGGTGTACCTGACAACGTCTGTGAAGATCGCAGCGAAGGGGTCTCTCGTTCCTCGACGGATGCGGCCTGGAAAATAGAGCCAAAGACCCGCGGATACCCGGCTTTCTGCTCGGTGTTCCGATTGAGGCTTGGCTGGAGTCGTTGGATTCGTAGGAACTCAGGGACCTGCAAACGACCTGTCAGGGGTTAGAAAGCTCACAAAGGAACAAGAAAACAAAGTAAAAATAGCAAGGGAAGTCTTCTTTTGGAGTGGGCGTCCAGGGATCTGAGAGGCTTGTTGGCAGCAGGAAGATGATTGCAGCACTGGGAAGAAAAACTCTCACAAACCCCTTTATGCACACAGCAGGGTATCACACAACTCAATAGAAGAACTCAAGGTTTTTTTATTCATCAAAAATTATCCTCATACAAGAGGTTAGGGTCCCTTAAATAGACCCTTAACCTTGGGCTCCAAGTAAGGGTACATTAGTCTTTACATAAGAATCCTTTTCCCTCTCAAACCCTAGCTAAAAAATAAGGAAATATTAAATAGAAAAATTCTTAAAAATTTTCTTGACTTGGTCAAGACTCCAAGGATGCCTAGGGGGACGTGTTGGGCTTCTAGGAGCAGCAGAAGGCCGGCCCAAAGGGGCTCGGGTGCATGGGTTTGGGCCTCTGGAAGCTGGGGTGGCCTGGTAGCCAAGTAGCAGGAATATTCCCTGGTATCTTGCTTCTTAGGGGCTTGGGCTTGGCACCTGAGCTTGATTTCTTTGGGCTAGGATGCAGATGGACCTCTGAAATCATGGATGCCCTTATCTATGAATATACTTTGGCATCTGGAAGGGAATCTGGGTATCTGGAGGGCATCTGCAAGAAATCAGGGTTTTCTGAATTTTCCTCCTGGGGTCTTCAAATCTTCAAGCTGGGTTGGACTTGTGCTATACTTCCATATCTTCAATCTAGTTGGACTTGGTCTTCACTTGTATGATATAGTCTTGAATCTTCGGTATGCTTGGACAGGACTCAAAAAAATAAAATTAGCTCAACATGAGCTAACTAGCATTGGACTGAACTAGCTCAACATGAGCTGACTAGTACAGAACTGAAATAACAACTAAAAATACTCAAATAACAACTAAAATGGACTCAGATGAGCTAAGCCCTTATTACAGATGGACTCATAAATTATTGATCAATTTACAGAGGGTTGAAAAAACCTCTGTCTTATTCTGGTGCCTCATGTGTCCCCACCAATTCTCCCGGGGTGGGAGGAACAACCCTGTCGAGTGAAGGTCAGACTGGCTCACATATCTCTCGAGAAGGTCTGGGTTGAGGCATTGCAAGTCATCTCGAGAAATCCATGAATCGTCCGACTCTGGCCGGCCTTGCCATCGGACCAGGAAGCGTTGATAGTCATGGCCCTGGGTCGTGATGGCTTGATTGTCCAGGATACGCTCGATCCGTTCTCCTCTCTCAGGCCAAATTTGTTTATGGACACTCTAGGTTAGGGTCACTCACAATGAAAAGGAATAGGTCCATAGGCCTCACTAGGTAGCACTGCCGGTTCCCTATACTCAACAAGGTCTGTAATATTGAAGGTAGAACTAATGCCCAAATCCGAAGGCAAGTCTAACACCTAGGCATTTGATCCAACCTTCTCTATCACTTTAAAAGGTCCGGCTCTTTCGAGCATGAAGCTTCTTTTAGGCCTAAGCCTAACCAAGATAAAATCCACTACATCAAATTTTTTGATCCATCTTCGGGAATTAGCCAGTTGTTTTAACATTAGTGCGGGTGGTGAACATGCTAGGCACATGCAGACTCCTAACAAGATGATGCAAAGGACTCAAACCTACACCTAGCAGACTCGACTAAAGAGGTTTATTAGGTCTTAACTACCACTTGGGCATGGGGGCATGAGTCGTGGTTGATGGATGACATGCAGAAGAAAATTTGCTAGTAACTCCTAATAAGTGCCAGAGGGTCTGCCAAAAGTAGGTAGCAAATGGGATGGGCTCTATGGATCCTTGCAACCTAGTAACCTCAACAAAATGTAACCTAATAGTTCTAGACACATGAGAAAACTCAGAAAAGGGTAGAAAATAGGAAGTGGGTTCAGAATTACTCTGGTAGGGTGGAGAAAAAGGTTCTGGGTTAGTTGGATAAAGTAGAATCAAAGAAGGCATGTCAGGGACTAATCCTAGACTAATGAGGCTAACCTTATGGGGTTGCGATATATCTACGGGGTTTGTATAATGGAAGGATGGGTTATTAATCTCAGGAAATAGGTCCTTAATGGGAACTATAGGAGGAGACTCGTCCTGAGGGTACTGATTCAAAGAGATCAGGTCCTTAATAAATTCTTCTGGTTCTTGTATTTTAGGACTAGACTCTATAATTTGGCTCTCCTCTATGGTTTCCTCAGGTAAGGCTCTAGTAGCAGTACCTAGGTTCTCTTCCTCTATTTGTTCTTCCATTATAGCTTTAGGTTGGATATGGTCAAGGTCAACTAGCTCTGGGTTGGTTTCTACCTGGGTATCTACTGGGTCAGCTAATTCTAGGTCTACTAAAGGTGTCTCCTCTTCTCCCTCATACTCATCCACTAGGCTCACATCAGCTTCATACACTTCCGCGTTAATGTAAGCCTTGTGAATCTCAGGAATGGTTGGAGAAGGTCGGCTAGCAGGAAATTGGTTAGGTTCTGGTCTCTGATTATGGGTACTACTCCTAGTAGGTTCAGGTTGTATAAGAGGTAGTGGCTCACTATTCGGTTCATATTTAGGGATACTAATCCTATGGGGTTCAAGTTGACTAGGGGAAGCATGACTAGTACTAGGCTGATACTTAGGGGTTATGGGTTCTCTAGGCTCATAGGATGTGGGTGCATAGGATCTATGATCATGGGATCTAGAGTCATAGGATCTAGGTTCATAGGTTATGGATTCATAGGTTCTAGGTTCATAGGATTTGGAGTCATAAGATCTATAGGTTGTAGGTATACTAGGCTTGTAGGGAGAGGGTAAATAGGATCTATCTTCCTGGTCTATAAAATCCTGATTAGGTCTTCTATGACTAACCTTAGGGATTGGGTCATGACGATGGGCTCTCCTAGGTTCAGCCTCAAGGTATGGATCAGGGTTTGGGGTCCTCCTAGGTTGAGGATTGTAGTACGGGTCAGGATAAGAGGCTCTCCTAGGTTCGACCTCATGGTATAGATCAGGGTTTGGGGTCCTCCTAGGTTGAGGGGAATCAGGATCTGGCTCAGACTGTGACCCATGGGTTTTTCTTGGGGTCCCTACCCGGACTTTTAACTGATCAAACCTATTGGCAAGATGGTCAATTCTATCATTGGTTTGAATACGAGACTGAGTTAACTGGGTCATCTGGGTAGTCATCTGGGTAGTTATCTGGGCCATTTGATCAGCTAGGGCTTTTATTTGGGCTTGTAAATTTTTCATGGGTTCAGACATTTGTGAAGGAGGTGGGTGATATGAAACTCCTGACCTAGTGCTCATGCAAGACTCGATCAGACCGACTATAACTGACTAGACCTAGAGTCCAAACTAGATGCTCAATCAGGGTGGCAAACTAGCCTATAGTAACCCTGTAATTAGCTAGGCAGGTGTAAGGAGAGTGTTAGGTCCCTGATTGCCAATCCTAGACACCAATCAGAGATTGGCCAGGTAGGCGGACCAACACACAAGCCCTTCGGGATTGAATCCCTAAACCACCGTTCTGACACTGAGCACAAGGCACACACAGGTTAACTTGACACAGTGATCTAACACTAGCCCGGACCCGACCAGTTGGTGTCCCTAGCCCACTAGGGCAAATTAAGTCTAGTTAATTTTAGGTTAAGGCTTGGGACCGAATGCAAGGGATGTGGTTTTAGGTTATGGAGAGGTATTCAACTCCTCCCCCCATCTGATATAGCAAGAGTGCCCTTAAAAGTAGATTATGCAATGATGGCAGGCAAATGATGCAAATTAGGGTTAGATGTTTTTGGTATTTTTGGAGAATATGCAGTTTTTTTTTTGTTGGTGTTTTCTTAAATAGAAGAAAACTTACAAATTATTTTCTAATATTCAGGAAATATACTAAAATTAAAAGATATGCAAAAAATGCTAAACAAAACCCTAAAACTTCCAAACTTGTCTTGCTAAAAAAAATAGAGCCAAAAATTTGCAGGCCCTATTTCGGCTTGCAGAAAATTCACAGGCCATAATAAAATCTGGAAAGATTTTCAAGATTACTGTGAATTACAATAAATCCATGAAAATAAATTTTAGAATTTTTAGAGTTTTTAACAGGGAGAAATAATTAAAATAACAGAGTATATATGGACTGAAAGATTGCAGAAAACAAGCCCTAATCTAAGCTCTGATACCAAATGATGGGGAACTAATATGCATGAAATTTTTTTTTGTATGTTTTACATGTTGAGTTAGGTGATTAATTCCCAAATTTCAGATCAAAATTATTTGTAGGGAGTTTTGTATGAATTTTTGAAGATCAGCATGCAGATTAGGACCTACAAAAGTAGCAAAGAAGGACCGCCGGGGCTGAGAAGCCTCGGTTAGGGCAAGTTCTCCTACAATAAAACTACTGGAGATAGAGGGGTGTGCCTGACAATGTCTGTGAAGATCGCAGCGAAGGGATCTCTCGTTCCTCGATGGATGCGGCCTGGAAAACCGAGCCAAAGACCCACGGATACCCGGCTTTCTGCTCGGTGATCCGATTAAGGCTTGGCTGGAGTCGTTGGATTCGTAGGAACTCAGGGGCCTGCAAATGACCTCTCAAGGGTTAGAAAGCTCACAAAGGAACAAGAAAACAAAGTAGAAACAGCAAGGGAAGGCTTCTTTTGGAGTGGGCGTCCAGGGATCTGAGAGGCTTGTTGGCAGCAGGAAGATGATTGCAGCACTGGGAAGAAAAACTCTCACAAACCCCTTTATGCACACAGCAGGGTATCACACAACTCAATAGAAGAACTCAAGGTTTTTTTCTTCATCAAAAATTATCCTCATACAAGAGGTTAGGGTCCCTTAAATAGACCCTTAACCTTGGGCTCCAAGTAAGGGTACATAAGTCTTTACATAAGAATCCTTTTCCCTCTTAAACCCTAGCTAGAAAATAAGGAAATATTAGGTAGAAAAATCCCTAAAAATTTCCTTGACTTGGTCAAGACTCCAAGGACGCCTAGGGGGGCGTGTTGGGCTTCTAGGAGCAGCAAAAGGTCGGCCCAAAGGGGCTTGGGTGCATGGGTTTGGGCCTCTGGAAGCTGGGGTGGCCTGGTAGCCAGGTAGCAGGAATATTCCCTGGTATCTTGCTTCTTAGGGGCTTGGGCTTGGCACCTGGGCTTGATTTCTTTGGGCTAGGATGCAGATGGACCTCTGAAATCATGGATGCCCTTATCTATGAATATACTTTGGCATCTGGAAGGGAATCTGGGTATCTGGAGGGCATCTGCAAGAAATCAGGGTTTTCTGAATTTTCCTCCTGGGGTCTTCAAATCTTCAAGCTGGGTTGGACTTGTGCTATACTTCCATGTCTTCAATCTAGTTGGACTTGGTCTTCACTTGTATGATATAATCTTGAGTCTTCAGTATGCTTGGACAAGACTCAAAAAAATAAAATTAGCTCAACATTAGCTGACTAGCATTGGACTGAACTAGCTCAACATGAGCTGACTAGTACATAACTGAAATAACAACTAAAAATACTCAAATAACAACTAAAATGGACTCAGATGAGCTAAGCCCTTATTACAGATGGACTCATAAATTATTGATCAATTTACAGAGGGTTGAAAAAACCTCTGTCTTATTCTGGTGCCTCAGGTGTCCCCACCATTAGCTGAGTTCCCACTATGATCTTGGAGCTTCTCCTTCACGGTCCCAGGTAGCGATTTGGGTGGGATGCCCTAGGCTCCGCGTGTAGTGAGATGGGTGCGATGCCCTAGACTACATGTAATGGGATGGGGAGATGCCCTAGAGGTGCGACGTCTCTCCGTGAAGGTGAGTCCCTAGTCCTAGAGTGTCCATGTTTCCTATCCTCCATCCCATGTTTCTCCACCAAGAAAACTGAAAACCAAAAGAGTTCAGCTATTTTAGGTTTTAGTGTCAGCTCACCCTAGTCCCGAGAGGCTTCTTAGCCCTCCTACGGTCCTATTTTGTTTAGGTTTACCCCTGTTTTCCCAATAAATCAGGTTATGTCTCATCCGTCCCGCATCATCATGGATCCTAGACTTCGGTGCTTCATTTCACTCTACCTCACAGATGGAATGCATAAGAAATTATATAGCTGGTAATTTTGGAAAGGTTTATCTGGCAAATGATGAGCCTTTGGACATCGTGGGGAGAGGTGATGCTCATATCAAGATGTCGAATCAATCGAGTATGAAAGCTGAAGAATGTCAGACATGTCCCTAGTTTAAAGAGAAACTTGATCTCAGTCGGGCAACTGGACTTGGAGGGCTACGTCATAACTTTTGTCGGTGGCTCTTGGAAAATTGCCAAGGGTGCTATGGTGATAGCACATTGAAGCAAGTGAAAGGAACTATTCCTAGGGACGATACATGCATTTTAAAACTTTTCTAAAGGCATGTAGCAGTGGAAAGCGATAAAACCATTTTATCTTAAGATGTTAATCTAATTAACACAACCCCCTTACTAGGATCTAGATGCATCTAGAGTAATGTAAATATGAAATCATGCAAATATTGTATGAAAAATAGAACAATTTTAGAAATCACATAATGATGCAGCAAAGATAATTATGTCATACATAAAATAAGCACATACCTTGGTGACGTTCACCAGGAAGAACTGGAAGTTACAGAAATGCCCGCCTCTCAGTCACGATCCCATGGACGGCACTAACATGTAGAAAAAGTTTGGCTTTACAAGCAGCACTCGTGTACCACCTCTATGGGTGGTTCACACCGTGTAGCACGATTTCTTCTCCTTCTTTCGAGGTGCTAGCCCCTACAAAAACTTTGTCGGTGGACTCCTTCTTCAACTCCTTGAAGACGAGTGGGACACATTCAACTCCTTGAAGTGTCGTTGCTGCAATAGTGCTGGAAAAGAACAAGGACTCTCCCAATTCTCTCTGTCTCAAACCTTCAATATAAGGTATGCACTAGAGATCCCACCCAAAACTCACTCTATCCTGGAGATCCAATCTCACAATCTCTTAAGGATCAAACAAGATCTCTAACCAAGGAATATGGAAGAGTCTCAACCTTGATCCAGATTTCTAGGTATGGAATGTGAGGAGCATTGAATGTCAACCCTTGACCTTCTTCAGCCTTGCTTTTATAACAGCAGCCCTCAAAATAATTAAGAGGACATAATGAGAGATTAATGAGCAGTTTTGGGATCTTTTGAGATTTCCGGGAGGTTAGAATTCCCTTGGAATTCAGTAACAGCAATTATTAAAACTTGAATCATCCAGCATAAATCCCATAACCATTACAACATTTAATGAAGCATTCTCGAATTTCATCAATCCGTCAGACGAGTCGACTCGACCATTCAAGTCGTCTCGACTCGAGTTGACTCGTTCAAAAAGAGTCAGCTCGAACAGAAGTTTGACAACACCTTGTCAAACGAGTCCAGAATGATTCCCAATCGTTCACATGCCGACAAAGCAAGAAGAAACCCTCGATGTATGACCCCATAGGTTCAAACACTAAACTGGTAATACGGAAACATTTTCATACCAGCCAAAGTCGCCATCTAGCAATGACACCTGGCATTCGGATAAGTTGAAGGTTGTAGAGCAACATGAACCTATCAAATATGGAATAGCATTAAACTTATTCCTTGAACCTCTTAATGCTCCGGATAGTATAAGGTTAAACTTCCCAATCTTAATTAGTCTATTTCAATATGTCTCAAACAAAGAATCCCTGTAACTCCTTACAAGGAATGCCCTGGCCAAGGTCTTTCTCAATTGAGGCATATTAAGCATTCAATCCAAACTATTTAAAGAGGTCAATCCTATCTCGATTCTGCTATCTCCACACAAGTACTTGACTGTACCGAGCAACCTTCCATCATCGGATTATAAATCCGGGTAGTCCGGTACCTAAGCATAATGAGTTGCTTGCAAGCTGCCATAGTGATATCAAGTCAAAGGAATAATTCATGTGCACATTCTAATACAAGACTCCTCTTTGTAAGAAAAAGAATCTTGTATGAGAGTCGTGTTCAGTGAAGTGTCAAACACAACATTTGGTGCGGACACCGACAACGGTCTTCACTCACTATGGATTGACTCCTGATGCAGCACATCCAACCCCGACTTGCAGAACAATCTTATCTTGTTTTAGTTGGTTAGAATGATACGAGCAAGACAACTACCAAGGCAACTACCAGTCAACTACCAGGGCAACTAACAGTCAACTACCATTGAATAACTACCATGCAACTACCTCTCAACTTCTCATGGGATTGCCACATCATCATGCCACTTCACCAAGCTTATTGGATGCCACATCATTAAGCAACGCCACCTAATGGGATTGCCACCTTATGTGCCACCCCAACGCCACCTAATGGGATTGCCACCACATGTGCCACCTCACCCATTGAAGTGGGAGACCAAGAAGGAGTCAAATTCAAAATTGGGCGGCCAAACTAAACCTCCACCTCATGTAACCACTCCCCCTCCTATCTCTCCAACCATCCCATGTATCTCTCCTCTCTTTTAAATTTTAAACAAAGGGCTTGGTAGCTTATAAAAGGAGGTCCAACGCCCCATTGTGGAGGAGGCTAATTTTTTTGATGAAATGAAATGAAGAAGAAGGTCTTTGTCTTGCCATTACTCGAGTGTTTGTGATGTTCTCTTATAGCTTTAGATAAAGTTCTAGTTTGAAGTTTGAGAAGTATTTCTTCTTTGGGCATACAACTTCCATCTAGTTTCAAGTGTCAATTCAATTTCCAAGAAGAAGACATCAAGGAGACATCCTTCCTTGGATCCCATCTTCCCCAACAAGAGTTTCTCGAGCCTCCATAAGAAGAACAATTCTTATGACCTTCTCTCTTCCTTTGTGTTTTGATCTTTTCAAATATTCCATTCCTAATTCTTTCCTTGCAGGGTTCTCTTTAATCTGGAGTTCAAGAGCTCGTCGTCTTGCCAAAGGATCATGGATGGATGGAGCGTATTTCCTCGGAACGATCATCTTCTCATCCAAGATTGGTTTGTTCGAATGTTACTATAGGTCTATCACTTCAAAAAAGAGAGCTCATCATTGGTAACAAACCTTCCTCATCTCTTAATTTCTAATTTATTGAAGGTTAACTTCTAGGTTCTTAATCTTTTAGCCTTAGATTTAATCTTCTTTTAGGACAATCTGGCTATTATTGCGGCATATGTTTAAGAATTACCAGATCTTTCTCCAGGTCTTGCTTGAGTCTCTTAAGATTGAAAGCTAGTTCTTGTGTTTAGGTTTTCATTGCTCAACTTTTAACTCATCCTCAATAGAAATCATTTTCATGCTGCATCAACACTTGCATATCATACCAATGTCTCCACATTCTTTGGTTAAGAGGATAACCAACCTATATGACATACAACATCTATACTTGATACATAGTTATCCTATAACAATGCATAATTCAATCGTGAACAATTTAAGAACTAGTCAATATATCCCCTCTATATCCAGTACAAGGAAGTTCTAAGAACTTCATCACACAAGAGTTCACATTAAGGAAAATGCACTTGTAACGAACTGCCAAAAGATAACTTTTATTTATATCAAAATTCATATTCAACATATAAATAGCACAATCATCTATAGCCTAGACAATTGGCTTTGGGACATAATTTTCAACAACTCCCACTTGGACTAAAGCCAATCAGTACAGAATTGCATTCCCATTTTCCAATTACAATCTTTAAATTCTTGAAATCCGACTACTTTAGTGAAGGGGTCGACCATATTTTCCTTTTCATCGATCTTCTAAAGGTCGATGTCCCTTCATGCCACAATCTCTCGCACGAGGTGGTAGCGGCGTAGAATGTACTGGTGCACTGATGGGACTTTGGTTCTTTGGCTTGAGCTATGGCTCCAGTGCTGTCATAAAATATTAGAACAGGGCCATTTAGGGAAGGTGCCACTCCCAGCTCGCTTAAGAATTTTCGTAGGTACATAGTTTCCTTCGCTGCATCTAATGCTGCAATGTATTCTGCTTTGCAAACTGAGTCTGCCACTATGTATTGCTTGGAACTTTTCCAGCATATGGCTCCTCCATTTAGGATAAATACAAAGCCTGACATACTTTTTCTATCATCTCTATCTGATTGAAAACTTGAATCGGTATAACTGACAAGTTTTAAGTCAGGCTCTCCATAGATTAGCCATTGGTCTTTAGTATTTTTCAAATACTTTAGGATATTTTTACCACCTTCCAATATGCTTCACCTAGGTCAGACTGGTATCTGCTCACTACTCCTAGTGAGCATGCCACGTATAGTCTAGAACATGTCATTGCATACATTATAGATCCCACTGTCGAAGCATATAGGACTCTACTCATATGCTCTCCTTCTTTAGGAGTTGATGCACAATCCTTTTTGGAGAGAGTAATTCCATGGCCTATCAGAAGATAGCCTTTCTTGCAATTTTTCATGCTGAACCGTTTCAGTACAGTATCAATGTACGTTGACTGGGATAGTCCCAAAAGTCTCGAAGATCTATCTCTATAGATCTTCATCCCTAGGATGTAGGTGGCTTCACCCAAGTCCTTCATAAAGAACTGAGATGACAACTAGACTTTTATTCCCTGCAGTGCAGGGATGTTATTCTCGATTAAGAGAATGTCATACAAGGAATACAACCACCGAAACATTAGCCCACTTATAAATGCAAGGTTCTTCTTCGTTCTTAACGAAGCCATATGACTTGATACACTTATCAAATCGCATGTTCCAACTTCGAGATGCCTACTTCAGTCCATAGATAGACCTTTGGAGCTTGCAAACCTTTGACTCATCTATGGATGTGAACCCTTCTGGTTGCATCATATGCACCTCCTCTTCCAGCTCACCATTTAGGAAGGCGTTTGGACATCCATTTGCCAAATTTCATAGTCAAAGTATGCAGCTAAAGCAAGTATAATCCAAATGGATTTGTGCATTTCCACAGAAAAAAATGTCTTGTCATAGTCAATACCATAACATTGATAACATCCCTTGGCAATCAGATGGGCTTTGTAGGTCTCCATCCTTCCATCTGCGCCCTGTTTCCTTTTGAAAATCCATCTACACCCATTGGGTTTTATCCCTTCAGGTGGATCAACTAATGTCCACACATTATTGAACTCTATGGACTCCATTTCAGATTTCATGGCTTCTAGCCACTTATCAGAGTCGGATCTTTGTAGAGCATCCATATAGGTGATCAGATCATCATTGTTTTCATCAAGCTCAATGGGATCTCCGTCCTAGACCAAGAAACCGTAGTATTTTTCTAGTTGATGCGATACTCTACTGGATCTCCTTAATGGGTGCTCAATGGGCTCCAAATTTGAATTAGTCAAGTCCGGTTCTGAGGTGTCTCCTAAATATGCTGATTCTTCTACCTGTTGAACTTTACTATGTTCAATCTTAGTGGCTACAATTCCTTCACTAAGAAACTCCTTTTCCAAAAAGATAGCCCTAAAACCAACAAACAGCTTTTGTTCATTAGGCAGGTAAACGAAATACCCTTTAGACTCTTTCAGATACCCAATGATAGGCACCGATCAGACCTAGGTCCTAGTTTATCAGTTGGCAAATGCTTAACATAGGCCAGACACCCCCAGACCCTAAGGTGTGAGAGCACCGATTTCCGTTCAAACCACATCTCATATGGAGTCCTATCCACAGACTTGCTAAGAGACCTATTAAGAAGATAACAGGCAGTCTCCAAGGCATAACCCCAGAAAGAGATAGACAGAGTGGTAAAGCTCATCATGGACTGAACCATGTCCAACAAAGTCCTATTCCTCCTTTCAGACACACCATTCAGTTGGGGTGTCCCCAGAGGTGTCCATTGAGAGAGAATCCCATTCACTTGAAGATAAGTCAGAAACTCACTAGAAAGATATTCGCCTCCTCGATCAGATTGAAGAGTCTTTATACTCTTTCCAGTTTGCTTTTCAACTTCATTAAGATATCGTTTGAACATTTCAAACGACTCAGACTTATGTCTTATAAGATAGACATAACCGAACCTAGACAGGTTGTCTGTAAAAGTAATGAAATAATTATACCCATCTCTAGCACTGATATTTATAGATCCACATACATCTATATGTACTAGACTTAGAATTTCTTTGGCTCTTTCACCTTTTTCAAAAAAAGATGACTTGGTCATTTTTCTAAGTAAACAAGATTCACTATAAGCAATGATTAAAAATCATTTACCTCTAAGAGACCTTCTTGTCCTAACCTGTTTATCCTATTCTTATTTATATGACCTAGCCTACAGTGCCAGAGATAAGCATCACTGACATTATCCATTTTAGGGCATTTGCTTGTCGTGTACATTACACTCACAGGCTATGATAGCAAGTAAATGCCATTTACCAAATTTCCATTCATTACAACTGAACCATTCAAAGTAATGTTGCAAACATTTCTCTTTATTGAAAGTTCAAAACATTGTTTGGCTAACAAGCCTATAGAGACAATGTTTATAAGAAATGTAGGACAATAATGGCAGTCATGTAAAATGATTTTACAAGATTCAAAAACAAGAGAGAAGTCTCCTAATGCTAGAACTGGAACTCAACTTCCATCTCCAACATTCAGAAACCTTTCGCCTTCCTCGAATCTCCTACTAATTTGAAGTCCCTGCAATTTATTGCAAATGTGCTAAGGACTCCCAGTATCAAGTACCCAATTAGTGGTATCACATAAAGAATAGGTATATGGATTTATCATATAAATACCTTGAGCAGCAACATCTTGCTGCTTCCTCTTCTTCGACCTGTTTGGGTCAAGGGATGCAATATACAGAGGAAAATTTCTCTTCTAGTGACCCTGCTTCTTATAGTAGAAGCACTCCGCCTGATTTTGCTCTACCTTTTTCTTCCTAGCCTGACTGGCCCGATCAACACTCTGCACCTTTTTGGTCTTTTTCTTTTTATTTTTCATCCCCTTTCCAAGGGGATGATGCATTGCCCTATTTTCTCCCACCAAGTACACCAACCCCTTATTGAGGTTATGGTCCTTCTCATAGTTCTGTAGTAACCCCAATAGACTATGGTAGTTCACAACAGGCCTATGCATCCAGAAGTGATCAAGGAAACTAAGATAAGAAGGGGGCAGAGAATTCAATATAGCATCTTTCCCCAACTATTCATGCAGAGGACATCCGAGTTTGGCCAAGCATTCAAATAACTCGATCATGTACAATGCATGATCAGTTACTGATGCCCTATCTCGTATATGGGCATTATAAATGGCACAGGAAGTCCTGTACTACTCTACATTATCATGCATGCCAAAGGATTTCCATAACTTTTACAAGATTTCCTCCAGTTGGGCCTCCTCGAATATGTGACTGAACTCATCATTTTTAGTCGCTAGTATAATGCAACATATAGTAGTTCTATCAAAAAGCCACTTCTGATAAGCATCCTTGACATATATACAAGCATTGGCTACGGGGGCCTCAGGTGCTAGATCCGATGCAACATACAGGATCCTTTCATGCTCTAAGGCAATCTTAAGCCTTCAATACCAATTATCGAAGTTTGGGCCAGAAAGTTTTTCATTATCAAGCAATGAGTGGAGGGACAAGTTGGCAGACATTTTCCTGAAAGGAAAACCATAAGACCGATTGGTATAGAATTTCAATTATAATCCTAAAGACATAGATTTTAGTCTAAAGGTCGTCCCACATATTTTATTCAGATTAGTAGCCTCTACCTCCAATCCGAGGAATTATACTTAATTTCTTAGTGGGTACTAGAATCCTAAAGGTGCCACATGAGCCCGACTTTGGTCGGCTCACCCACGTGAACCTAAAGGTAGGTTCAATTAACCAATTGCTTCTTCCAAGTAATTTCTATTATTTTAAATTTTGCCCTAGGAGCACTTCAATCAGCCTTTAGGCTTCCTGCTAAAGAAGGTCCTGGTTAGGTCGAACCATTAATATGACTAAATTCAGTGCTTCCAACTAATGAATAATCAAGCCCAACTTTGGCCGGCTCACTTGACCACCATTAAGAGAGTTGCACTGAGCCATCATATTATGAATGGCAATTTCAATAGCCTGATGACCACCCGTACTTTGGTACTGCCGATTGTTACAGTAGTAACCGACCCATTCAGCCCTGACACAACGGTGGGTCCATTTGAAGAGATCAGCCCCTGTGGTGGCCAGGTCAACATCTCGGCCAGCCCAATTCGACCATGCCTTAGCCAAACTCAGTAGGGCTGCACCTTGACTAGGTCGGCAGCTTGGCCAACCCACTTTAGCCATGCCTGGAGCCCAGCCAGGCATGCCGGGCAGCCCACTTCGGCCCATGAAGCTCTCCGGCTCCGCCTTGAGCTCCTGCATGGCTCTGTCCACCTCAGCTCGTGCCGGTCCTATTCGGTATGTTGGGAAGTGGCGTGACCCGTCAACTAGGCTAAGTCCACGTGGGGTCCAGTTTTGGTCCCATGATGGGACTCCCCAGTTCGGCACAACCATAGCACACCCGCACCTCGGTCCGCATGGAAGGGAGATGCGCGACCTCGGTCGCACCAGCTCCGTGCGATCCAGCCCGGATCCACCTGCGACAGGCACGCACGACCCCGGACACTCCGACCTCGGACGCTCTGACCCCGAACGCTCCTACAGGTGCCCAGTCTGGCCGAGGGAGGCCTCCGCCCGCACCTTGGCCCAGCTCCCTCGGCTCGTGCTCCAACAGCAGGGGAGCAGTCCGTCCACCCAAGTTTCACCAGGAAGCAGCCGCATCCAGCTCGGCACCTCCGAGCCTAGCACGGCACACCCAGGGCAGTGCGCCCCCGTGCCCCGCTCCGTCCGGTCCACCTACGGGAGGCCAAGGCCATGCCTCCGAGCTCCGACTCTCCGGCTCCACCTGACCTCGCCCACGGTGAAAAGGCCAGCCCCAGCTCGCCTCCGAGATCCGACTCTCCGGCTCCACCCGACCTCGCCCACGGTGAAAAGGCTAGCCCCAGCTCGCCTCCGAGCTCTGGCTCCTCCGACTCCGCCCGACCTCGCCCACGGCGCGAAGGCTAACCCCATCTTCAACGAGTGCACCCCGACTCTGGCTCCACCCTACGCGTGGCTCCGCACCTAGCCCAGCATGCTTATGCCCAAGTCAGCCCATGCTAGAGTCACGCCCGTGCCCGGGGCATGACCCCGCGTCGCTTCGCCCGCCAACCGGCTTGTCCACAGCAGGCTCGATTGCATGGCTTTGCTGCACGCCTAGCTCCGCTCGTCTGCCGGTTCGTACGAAGCAGGTTTGGCCCCGTTCGCCCGCAGCACGCCCCTACAACACACCTCGCCCGCACTTCGACTCCGCCTGCTTCGGTGCCCAGTCCACCCGTGGGAGGCCGCACCTCGACTCAGCCTACTCCAACTCGGTGTCGTCGTGCCCTGGTCTGACCCTTCCACCTATAGCAGCTCCGGTTCGTCCGGCACACGGGGTGCCTAGTTCTGCACGCCCACGTGCCCGCGCGCCTAGTTCGGCATGCCCACGTGGTGCCCGATCTGGCACGCCCGTCCACCCCATTTCAGCACGACCTCGGCACTAGCAGTGTCCCGATCCAGCAGGGTCTTACGCACCCCGATCCTCACCCCAGCAAGCCCGAGGTCCAGTTTCACTCTCCTACGGTCTGACTTTGATCGCGAGTAGCGTGTGGGCTCGCAACGTGTGGGTTCGCACCCACGTGCATGGAGCCTTGCACATCACCCCGATCAGCATGCATGAGAAGCCTCTGTGGCCCTTCCCTCGGTCCATGGGCAGCCTGGCATGTAAAGTTTAGTGTATTGACCGTGACCCAGGATGGTTCCACCCCCGACTTGCTTTCGTCCATTTTGGGTACGTTCTTCTTAGCCCGTGTACTATGCAGGAGTAGCGTCCCAGCCAACTCGGCACTTCGACGTCTCAGCCTAGCTCGGCCACTGAGAGTGCCACATGGTTATATCTCATCCACGTGGGCCCGACACTCTTTCCAAGGATCCCCACCCATGTGGGTCCTATGGCACACCACCTGACACGCTGCCTGCAAAGAAGGTTTGCATTTAAGTTTCCTAAGCCACTGTTTACACTAACTAGTGAATAATGCCCTGCTCAAGGCACTGTACCCCTACACCAACTTCCTAAACCACCCAGAAGAAGAAAGTTCACCAGCCCATCATGGCCTCACAGGCTGCCCTAGCCTGACAAGTCTACATCAAGACCAGCATGCCTCCCCCGAATGACAGGAGCCATTCGTCTATATAAAGACCAGCACGGAGAGGTAAGGGGAGGTAAGTAAGAGACACCACACTCTCTTCATTCTTACATTATCATCCATTTACTATCACCCTCTGGTAGCAGAGAGTCCTCCAAGCTCTCCGCCTCAAAGGTCTCTTATTTTCTTTGATCGTCCCACTGACTTGATCATCGAAGTATCTTTTCCAGAATCCTCGATGCAGGTCTTCCCTATTTTGTAGGTCCGTCCGATGGAGGGATGATACAGAGAAGATTTCTTCCACCGGAGAGGCCCACAGGATGACCACAGCACAGTATCAAGCCCCTTCATCCCTACAACGACCCCTCCAAGTACGGTGGCTCCATCAAGCTCCGTGGCAAAGGGTATGTTCCCCTTGATCATCTCCGATCGATGAGCCCGGTGATGTTGGCATGGAGTCCACTCACCTAGGCCACGTAAGAAGCTGCAGGCCATGGTGATCTAAGCGGCAATAGTTTAGCACGCCAGGAAGGGGGGTAGATCCAAACTGCTCAACAAGGTGGGACGATGGTTTCCACCTTTGTCCTTAGTCCCCGGGGTGCAGACCGGGGGCATAAGAACTTCTCCCTCTCTCTCAAGGCTCCAAAGAGTGGCCTCGACCAAAAAACCTTGAGCTGTGAAGGTGCATCGCCACCCTTGACGGGGCAGCAAGCAGTAAGCCAAAGATGGAACCACCTCCCGGCAGTGCCACCTTCTAGGAGCCCCATTAAAAAAAAAAAAAAAAAAAAAAAAGAAAATAGAAAAGAAGAGAAAAAGAAGAGAGGAAGGAAGGTTCTGGCCATTGTGAAGAAGAAAGAAGTCCATGCAACATGGTTTCCAACGCTCCCATGCAACGAAGTATACTCCCATGCAACGGGAGCCTCTCTGCTCCCATGCAACGGATCTTCCTCCCATGCAATGGAAGTCTCATCCCTCTTCACACGACGGGGCCTCCCCCATGCAATGGGAGCCTCTTTGCTCTCATGCAATGGAGTTTCCTTCCATGCAAGGTCACCTCCACCCATGTAACGGAGTATGCTCCTATGCAACGGGGCTTACCCCCATCCAATGGAGCCATTTTTCTCATGCAACAGAGGCCTTTTGTTCCCATGCAATGGAACTTGCTCCCATGCAACGGAGCTTGCTCCCATCCAACTGGAGTCTCCTCTCCCCCCATGCAACATGCAATGGAGCTTTCTCCCAAGCAACAGGACTCCTATTCCCCCCATGCAACGGGGGTCTCATCTCTCCCAAGCAAGAGGATACCATCTTTTCCATAATACGGGAGCTCCATTCCTTCTATGTAACAGAGTATGCTCCCATACAACCGGGTCTCCCCCCATGCAACGGGGGTCTCATCTCCATGCAACGAGGTCTTCTCCCACGCGACGGAGTCATTTCCCTCATGCAACAGAGGTCTCACCTCCTCCCAGGCAGTGGAGGTCCACCTTCCCATGCAACAGGAATCTTATGCTCCCATGCACGAAGCTCTCTCCCATGCAACAGGAGCCTTGCTCTCCCATGCAACCGGGTCCTATTCCTCCATGCAAAGGAGTCCCATTCTCTCCTGAGAGGGCGGCCGACAAATTTGATCCTGACCCAGTCAAGGAAGAAACATATTTTTATCTATTTATATGACTGGAGCTCGACAGGTAACTCCTCCGCTATATTTACATAATGAAAAACTGTGTTTCAGTTTTACAAGAAAGGCTCTTATACCACCATCAAGGGCAAGCACTATGACCTACCAGAGCAAGTCACTGCCCGCAAGAATTCTTGACAAAAGCCTGGAATCCCACTCTCCAGCACCAAAGCCCGAATCCCATGCTTTCTGGCACCAAAGCCTGGATCCCATGCTTTCTGGCACCAAAGCCTAGATCCCACGCTCTCCGGCACCAAAGACCAGACACCCCGGCACCAAAGACCAGACACCCCGCATCTACCACATGACTCTCAATTCAGCTCTTACCTTACTCACAGTCCGGAGATGTCCGTGGAGACTCCAAGAAGTCCTGCCATCTATCGAGAAACTCATAATTTGTCATTTTCTATACTCACAGTCCAGAGATGTCCATTGGAGGCTCCGGAGGTCCAACCATTTATGGCTCACCTCCTAAAATGGCAAACTAGCAGCTCTGCCATCTCATGAGGTAAGAATCCCTCCTCAATAATTAAAGTTTCTCTCTGGTGCAACTTTGTTCTTCACCAATACAGGAACATGCTCGTCCGACTCCAAGTCCGACAAAGCTAAGAGCTAAAATCAAGCTCCCCATTGAGCCTTGCATCTACCGCATGACTCTATGTTTAGCTCTTGCCTTACTCACAGTCCGGAGATGTCCGCGGAGACTCCAAGAAGTCCCGCTATCTATTGAGAAACTCACAGTTTGGCATTTGCTGTACTCACAGTCCGGAGATGTCCATGGGAGGCTCTGGAGGTCCAACCATTTATGGCTCACCTCATAACATGGCAAACCAGCAGCTCTGCCATCTCATGAAGGAGGTAAGAATCCCTCCTCAATAATTAAAGTTTTTCTCTGGTGCAACTTTGTCCTTCACCAACACAGGAACTAATCTGCCCGACTCCAAGTCTGACGAAGTTAAGAGCCGAGATCAAGCTCCTTAGTTCAGCCGAGCTGAACTCAAATGAAGAAGAGCTGAAGTCAGGCTCATCAGTTCAGCTAAGCTGAAATCAAGTGAAGACAAGTTCCTCAGTTCAGTCGAGCTGAGGCCAAAGGAAGCCGAGCTGAAGTCAAGCTCACCAGTTTCAGCCGAGCTGAAATCAAGTGAAGACAAGTTCCTTAGTTCAGTCGAGCTGAGGCCAAATGAAGCCGAGCTGAAGTCAAGCTCCATGGTTCAGCCGAGTTGAAATCAAGTGAAGTCAAGTTCCTCAGTTCAGTCGAGTTGAGGCCAAATGAAGCCGAGCTGAAGTCAGGCTCCTTAGTTCAGCCGAGCTGAAATCAAGTGAAGTCAAGTTCCTCAGTTCAGTCGAGTTGAGGCCAAATAAAGCAAAGTTGAACTCATGCCCCTTGATTCAGCTAAGCTAAAGTCAAGCTCTTCACCGAGCCCCGCATCTACCACCTGACTCTCATCTAATAATGTCCATGGGAAGCTCTGGAGCTCCAACCATTTGTGGTTTGCCTCTTAGCATGCCGAACAAATGGCTCTTCCACCTCGTGAATGATGTAAGAATCCCTCCCCAATAACTAAAGTTACTCTTTGGTGCAACTTTGCTCTTCAATATTGCAGGAGCTCGTTCATCCGACCCCGAGTTTGATGATGAAAGCTGGAATCCAGTTCTAGCATCATAGCCCGGAAACCCCGGCACCAGGAGCCCAGCTCCCCAGCACTTAAAGACTGGAAACCCCGGCACCTAAAGACCGAAATCCTTGGCACTTAAAGAACAGAAACCCCTGTCCCTAAAGACCGGAATCCCCGGCACCTAAAGACCGAAAACCCCGGCATTCCAAGACCGAAAATCCAGGTGCATCAAAATGGGAAATGCCGAAAGTCCTACACCAAAAGCCTCATCAAAAGCCTTGAGGAGTGCTATGAGCTCGACCATGTGCCCGGTCATGCATGTGTGCGCCCAAGTTGCGCACCTTACCAACCTCTTCCTCCACGGCACCACCTTCTATCCAGTCAAAGAGGAGTCAGACTGAAGTGCTAGCACCATCAAAATGCAACTGACCTTCAGTCAAAGTACCTACGGGCAAGTAAGTTTCAAAAATACCACCTCATATTTTTGTTTTGTAGGCCTGCTATGACATAGAGTCGAATGGATAAAGCTACTCCCTTCGCCCAAAATGAGGTGAAGTAACGTCTTGGACTCATGGAGTGGGGGCATCTATTACAGTAGCAATCAATCCATTTAGCCCTGACCCAATGGTGGGTCCACTTGAAGAGATCAGCCCCTGTGGCAGCCAAGTCGGCATCTCGACCAGCCCAGTTCGACCGTGCCTGGAGCCCAACTCGGCCGGGCTGGCACCTCGACTAGGTCGGCAGCTCGGCCAGCCCACTTCAGCCATGCCTAGAGCCTAGCCAGGCAAGCCGGGCAGCCCACTTCGGCCCATGAAGCGCTCTGGCTTCGCCCTCCGAGCGCCTGCATGGCTCCGTCCACCTCAGCTCATGCCGGTCTAGTTCGGCATGTTGGGAAGTGGCGTGACCCGGCAACGAGGCTAAGTCCACGTGGGGACCAGTTCCAGTCCCACGATGGAACTCCCCAGTTTGGCACAACCGCAGCACACCCGTGCCTCGGTCCATGCGAAAGGGAGACACGCGACCCCGGCCACTCCAGCTCCGCGCGATTTAGTCTGGATCCACCTGCGGCAGGCATGCACGACCCCGGCCGCTCCTGCCCGGTGCCCAATCTGGTTGTGGGAGGCCTCCGCCCGCACCTTGGCCCGGCTCCCTCGGCTCGTGCTCCAGCAGTAGGGGAGGACTCCATCCGCCCAAATGTCGCCAGGAAGCAGCCACGTCCGGCTCGGTGCTTCCGAGCCCGGTGTGTCATGCCCAGGGCAGCGCGCCCCCGCACCTCGCTCCATCTAGTCCACTTGCAAGAGGCCAAGGCCATGCCTTCGAGCTCCGGCTCCTCCGACTCCGCCCGACCTCGCCCATGGTGCGAAAGCCAGCCCTAGCTCGCCTCTGAGCTCCGGCTCCTCCGACTCCACCCGACCTCACCCATGGCGCAAAGGCCAGCCCCAGCTCGCCTCTGAGCTCTAGCTCCTCCGACTCTGCCTGACCTCGCCAACGGTGTGAAGGCCAGCCCTATCTCCGATGAGCGCACCCCGGCTCTGGCTCCACACTACGCATGGCTCCGCACCTAGCCCGGCATGCTTGTGCCTAGGTCGACTCATGACAGAGTCGAGCCAGCGGCATGCTTGTGCCCTGGGCATGACCCCACGCCGCTCCGGCCGCCCGCTAGCTCATCCGCAGTGGGCTCGACTACACGGCTCCGCGACATGACCTGCTCCACCTGTCTATCGGTTTGTCCGCAGCGGGCTCGGCCCCGTCCACCAGAGGCACGCCCATGCAGCGCACCACGCCCGCACTTCGGCTTCGCCTGCTTCGGTGCCCAGTCCGCCCGTAAGAGGCCATACCTTGGCTCAGCCTGCTCAGGCTCGGCACCGCCGTGCCCTGGTCTGGCCCTTCTGCACGTAGCAGCTCCGGTTCGTCTGGCACACGGGGTGCCCAGTTCGGCATGCCCATGTGCCCGCGCGCCCAGTTTGGCACGCCCAAGTGGTGTTCGATCTGGCATGCCCATCCACCCCGGTTCAGCATGACCTCGGCACTGGTAGTGCCCCAATCCAGCAGGGTCCCATGCACCCCGATCCGTTCCCCAACATGCT
Source organism: Areca catechu (assembly GCA_021397845.1). Taxonomy (NCBI): domain Eukaryota; kingdom Viridiplantae; phylum Streptophyta; class Magnoliopsida; order Arecales; family Arecaceae; genus Areca; species Areca catechu. The sequence goes on from CM038048.1 coordinate 16,992,809, forward strand.
CGTAGTCCAATTTCACTCTCCTATGAGCTGACTTTGACCAGGAATAGCGTGGGGTCCGCAACACATGTGTTCGCACCCACGTGCATCGAGCCTCACACGTCACCCCGATCAGCATGCATGAGAAGCCTCTGCGGGCCTTCCCTCAATCCATGGGTAGCCTGGCATGTAAAGTTTAGTGTATTGACCATGCCCCGGGACGATTCCACCCTCGACTCTCTTATGTCCATTTCGGATACATTCTTCTTAGCCCATCTAATATGCAGTAGTAGCATCCCAACCAACTCGGCACTTCGGCGTCTCAACCCAGCTCGGCCACTGAGAGTGCCGCACGATTATGTCTCATCCATGTGGGCCCGGCACTCTTTCCATAGATCCCCACCCATGTGGGTCCTATGGAACACCACCTGACACGCCGCCTGCAAAGAAGGTTTGCATTTATGTTTTCCAAACCATTGTTTACACTAACTAGTGAATAGTGCCCTGCCTAAGGCACTGTACCCCTGCACCAACATTTTGAACCACCCAAAAGAAAAAGGTTTACCAGCCCATCATGGCCTCTTAGGCTACCCTAGCCTGACAAGTCTATATCAAGACCAGCATGCCTCTCCCGAACGACAGGAGCCATTCGTCTATATAAAGACCGGCACGGAGAGGTAAGGGGAGGTAAGTAAGAGATAACACACTCTCTTCATTCTTACATTATCGTCCATTTACTATCACTCTCTGGCAACAGAGAGTCCCCCAAGCTCTCCGCCTCAGAGGTCTCTTATTTCCTTCGACCGTCCCACTTACTTGATCATCGGAGTATCTTTGCTGAAATCCTCGGCGCAGGTCTTCCCTGTTTTGCAGGTCCGCCCGACGGAGGGATGATACAGAGAAGATTTTTTCCACCGGAGATGCGCACAAGAGGACCACAACATAGTATCAAGCCCCTTCATCCCTATAACGACCCCTTCGAGCACGGTGGCTCCACCAAGCTCCATGGCAGAGGGTATGTTACCCTTGATCGTCTCCGACCACTGAGCCCAGTGACGCTGGTAGGGAGTCCACTCACCCGGGCCATGTAAGAAGCAACAGGCTACGGCGATCTAGGTGGCAACACTGATGATCACCCAACTAAAGGACACATTGCCAATCCAACTTTATGGGAGATAAGACTTAGGCTATCACACAACTTAGTCTTTTTATGGACCTAATAATTTAAAATATTTAAATTTCATGACATTTGAGATGAAGACATGGACCTTGATCAAGAAAACTCCTACCAAACATTTAGAGGGTTTCTCGATCAATTTGGTCCATGGGCATATATAAACCAGTCAGACTGATTATCCTTAATTAACATGGGTCTACTCGAATCAATAGATAATCTAATTTGATCTGATTCACCACATTAGCCAGCTAACTAAGATCAAGGGATGGGTTATGCCGAGTAAGCCTCTTGCCTTAGACACCAACCATGAGTTGGCCAAGTAAGAGTTATCTGCAAAGAACTTCGATCATAACTATCAAACTTACCTTCGATACCAAGTGGTTTACCAGACTCAATCAGGCTTTCCTAAAGATCCGGGCTCACCACGAATCCATGAATCAAGTCCATTTAGATGAACTTACTAATATAACTAACTATTAGAGAGATCTATAGAGGAGAGACCTAATTCAACTTTTGATTAGTCTTTTTTCTATTTAATCCATTCATATCAACCAAGGTCTAACCCATTTAAGGACCCAATTCTAGCTAATCCAATCAACCAATAATTTATGAATCATGACGTAAGATTAGAATCATGATGTAAGATTAGAATCATATCCTAAATCTTAAAATTATACATCTTAATTCTCAATTAAGTGTATCACACTATTTGAAACATATTATCAAAATGAAATGAAACAATTTCATAAAAAATTGAAGCTTAAAATTACTGTTTCATAGTTTTATGGTTGAGTCAGTTCTTGCAGATTGAGTCAGCTCTTCCAAAATACACATTTCTGGTCGAGTCGGCACTTCTGCTCGAGTCAACTCTTCGAGTCAGCTCTTCTGCTCGAGTCGACTCTTCCAAAACATAGATTTCTGGTCGAGTCAGCTTTTCTGCTCAAGCCAGCTCTTCTAGTCAGCTCTTCTGCTTGAGCCAGCTCTTCCAAAACATAGGTTTTTTTCAAACTTCAGTCGTTTCCACTTGAACTTTTCAAAGTTTTATATCAAACTTCTTTTAGATCTTATATAAACATAGTTATGATCTATAAACCAAGATTAAAACAATTTTAATCCATTAATTTTTTTACTTTCTTCTTCATGAGGTCATGATGCAGTAGCACCCCTACATGCCATAGGAGAATCCCTTAGAATGGAAAGAGATGGTCCTTAAACCATGCTTCTCTCCTATGACCGGATGACCATGGCGAATCCACCTTAATCCAAGTACTACGTGAAGGAAATTAAATTGATTTCATAAAAAAAATATTAAACGAGATGCATACATAACCTAGCTCTGATATCATTGAAGGAGCTATATCTAGGAAAGACACAAGCAGTTTAAAACTTTTCTAAAGGCATGCAATAGCAGAAAGTGATAAAACCATTTTATCTCAAGATGTTAATCTAATTAACACAACACCCTTACCAGGATCTTGATGCTTCTAGAGTAATGTAAATATGAAATTATACAAATATTGTATAAAAAATAGAATAATTCTAGAAACCACACAATGATGCAGCAAATATAATTATATCATATATAAAATAAGCACATACCTTGGTGATGTTCACCAGGAAGAGCCAAAAGTTGCAGAAATGCTCGCCTCTCAGTCCCGATCCTAGGGATGGCACTAACCTATGAAAAAAATTCAGCTCTGCAAGCAGAACTCGTGTACCGCCTCTACGGGTTGTTCACACCGTGTAGTGTGATTTCTTCTCCTTCCTTCAAGATGCTAGGCCCTACGAAAATTTTGTCGGATGGACTCCTTCTTCTTCAACTCCTTGAAGATGAGTGGGACACCTTCAACTCCTTGAAGTGCTGGTTGCTGCAATAGTGCTGGAACATAATAAGGACTCTCCCAGTTCTCTCTATTCTAAACCTTCAATAGAAGGTATGCACTCAAAGATCTCACCCAAAACTCACTATATCCCGAAGATCCAATCTCACGATCTCTCAAGGATCAAACAAGATCTCTAACCATGGAATATGGTAGAGTCTCAGCCTTGATCCAGATTTCTGGATATAGAATGTGAGGAGCGTTGAATGTCAACCCTTGACCTTCTTCAGCCCTGCTTTTATAACAGCAGCCCTCAAAAGAATTAAGAGGACATAATAAAAGATTAATAAGTAGTTTTGGGATCTTTTGAGATTCCAGGGAGGTTAGAAGTCCCTTGGAATTCAACAACAGCAATTATTAAAACTCGTAACACCTAGCATCAAATCCCATAACCGTTATAGCATTTAATGAAGCGTTCTCGAATTTCAACTGTTTGTCAGACTAGTCGACTCGACCATTCGAGTCGACTCGGCTCGAGTCAACTTGTTCAAAAAGAGTCGGCTCGAACAGAAGTTTGACAACATCTTGTCAAATGAGTCTGGAACGATTTTCAATCATTCGCATACCAATAATGCAAGAAGAAACCCTTAGTGTGTGACCCCATAGGTTCAAACCCTAAACCGATAGCACGAGAACATTTCCAGTACTGGCTAAAGTTTCCATCTAGCAATGACACCCGGTGTTTAGATAGATTGAAGGTTGCAGAGCAACATGAACCTGTCGAATATGGAATAGCAATGAACTTATTCCTTGAACCTCCTAATGCTCCAGATAGCATAGGGTTAAACTACCCAACCCTAATCAGTCTATTTCAATATGTATCATACAAAGAATCCCTGTAACTCCTTACAAGAAATCCCCTGGTCAAGGTCTTTCTCAATTATGGCACATTAAGCATTCAATCCAAATCATTTAGAGAGGTTAATCCTATCTTGATCCTGCTATCGCTATACAAGTACTTGACTGTACCCAGCAACTATCCATCACCGGATTAGAAATCGGGTAGTTTGGCACCTAAGCATATTGAGATGCTTGCAAGCTGCCATAGTGATATCAAGTCAGAGGAATAATTCATGTCCACATTCTCATGCAAGACTCCTCTTCGGCAGAAAGAGAATCTCGCATGAGAGTCACATTTAGTGAGGTGTCAAACACAATACTTGCATGTCATGCCAATGTCTCCACATTCCTTGGCTAAGAGGATAACCAACTTACATGACATACAACGATCTATACTTGATACATAGTCATCCTATAACAAT